>JBBMOL010000021.1:6463789-7110168 GCA_037954665.1 Laguncularia racemosa | reverse complement strand
TTGCAGGATGAAGACATGAACCTGGTATGCGCCTTTAGCACAACCTACTTACACATCTCACCATCTAATTTTTTATTCCATTTACACTTACCATTGATTTATAAATGTGATAACAGTACAAAAACTAAAAAAATATAAATATATTAACAGCATAAAACATATAGAAACACACAACACATACAAAATACCCACTAACCCATATCTCATTTTTCTCTCGTTCGTGTGCAAGAAAGAGGAAGAAGGAGTGATTTTGTACAGAAAAGAAAGATTTGCCTAGATCTAGTAGAATAATTGTTATAGTATTATAAGAAAATTTTGAAATATTTAGTGAAAAAATATAATTAAAAAATAATTTCGAACAAATATTTGGAAAAAAAAATTGTTTGGAAATAATCGGAGGAAAATTGAAATTAAAATTAAAATAAAAATGATAAATAATAGGTAATTTTTTTGTATAAATATTATTCTAAATTTTTTGTATAAATATTTTTAAAAATTATGAAAAAAAATTATTGTGATGAAAATTTGTAATATCTAGAATATGAAATATTTTTTATAGTGTTATAAAATGATACAAAAATGGTTTGAATTTTTAGTGGCAAAAATGTTATTAAAAAATAACATCTAATAAATTTTTAGAAAAAAAATCATTTGCCAATAATGGGAAAAAATTAATATTTGAAATGTTATGGAAATTTAATTTTTTTTCTTGAAATTTTTAGAATATTCTTATTAGAAATTGTTATATTTATTAAAAAGCTTATAATTTATATATACTACAAATAGGAAAAAAATGGTTGATTATGTGAAGTTGATGATCTATGCATTTAGAAATATTGTGGCTAGTAACTAAGGGGGCGGAGTATGATAGGGATCCAGTAAGGAAGTTGAAAATGAAGAAAAACGTTAAGTACAATGAATTTTTACACAGAATATGTTGCAGCATTGGAGTTGATCCAAATGAAGCGGGAGTTGAGATAATTTACAAGCATCCTACTTTCCATGAAGGTAATACATGTTATGCGTTGATGACACTCAAAGACGACGAAGATGTTGAAAATTTTATTGAAACGGTTGAATCATATGGAGATCGTGGCATATAATAATTATTCATCAACATTTTTGACAATTCGAGAGGCCTTTCGGTAAGGCAAACATTTGATACAAGCAATCGGCCACAGTCGTTACATCACATTGTAGAAATGCAGCCAGAGCCATTGATATTTCAATCCTTAATTCCAACCCTGATGGGAGTGAACAGTGAGGATGAAATAGATAAAGTAGTTACTCTAGCAGTATAGCAACTAGAGGCATGGGATTTGTACATGGTTCATGTGGGAGTAGAGGCTGCAACTGACACCGATGGTGGAATGGGTATTGAGCAGGAGAGTACCGACAATGAGGAGAGTTTCGATGAGAAAAATGAGGAGAGTGAGAACGAGGGAGATGAAGTAGTGGAAGAAGAGTCTCCAACCATATATAACTATTCGAGACAACTAATATATCGAGCAAAGTAGGCTGAACCACCAACCATGCCAGTAAAAGATCTTGTTCCGTATTACAATTATGGGGGCGATAGTAGTTACATTTATTTCGAGCATGAGCAAACTGATATTTGCAGTGGGGAGAACTGTTGAATGCTCACGACTATATAGGACTCCACTCAGATGGTTGATTCAATGATTTACCCTAATACATAAGTTGTTTTCCAAGGCATTGCTTCCATTGAGCTGGTGGTATTGGTTTAGGACTACTAATAGAATGCCGATGCGGTGCGTCATATTAGTTGAATGTCAACCTTGAGCTAGCATACACTACATTGGGATCAACATGTATCTGTTCGTCCTGCTTGGGATTTTCCTCTACCTCATTGTAGTTTTGAGGTTGTCATCGTCCTCCCATTCGTTGCTATGTCGAAACTAGTTCTACCTCCTCTTAGGAGTTCTATTGCCGCGGTTGCAGGTACAGTATTACCCCCCACCCCGCCCCCCCCACCCCCCCCCCATGGTGAAGTATGAACTGAAGACCCTAAGTAACTATTCTCATAGCCATGTCTATATCTAGCGATAGGTAGATCTGTCGTAAAGTGTTACTATGTAAGTATGAAGAAAACGTAAATTAAGGTTAACATGATCATGTAATTTTTTAGACATTAGTTAAAGGGTATGTAAATCGTTCTCACTAGAAATCCAAGAACTGCCTTTATGCAGCCAATGTATCTCTTGCTGATAGACCCATACCATTGTGGGTAACTATCATGCATACTGTAAGGGCCCTCTATATGAACGACTCGACCAACTCGTTGTTCTCACATGTTCAAATACACTTCATATAGGATGGTCCAATCAACATTAGTTTGACCACGTAGGTCGATTTCATGGTGCTTCAGCTGCATGTTCACTGGTTGCGAGATATATTGGAACCCACTAAACGGCTTGGCCACTCGATATGGGAATGCCACTTAACAATGTGGAAACAAATAAGTGGCACCCAAGCTATCCAAACATACATGTCAGCCTTGCAGAAATATGGTATTAGATTATTTAAATTTGCACCTTACGACTCCCATTCAACTTGAAAATAGGAAATTTTATTTAAATTAAATGATAAATATGATTAATTGCAAGGAAAGAAATTTGATCATTGAGTTATTTATGGCATATTTTGCCTGTCCAATGCATCTCGATATGCGTTGACTATGTAAGTGGCATGAAATTATGTGTCCCTTAGCATGTTTCACCACGCCATTAGTGGACATCCAGTTGGTACAGATAGTTCATGTCAACTAATGGGTGCGATGTGAGGAAATCTATCTCAAGCCCACACTTGAAGCAATATGGCTACCCCTCCAATCTCATGTGCCGACAGTGAGGATGTAACATATAGTTGGCGATACAACTACGCTAGACATGCTGCGTCTCAGCTATATATTCTAGCGATGTCAAAATATTCCAGCAAAGGTAACCACATCACGTGGATGAGGGAGTTGGATTTATCGGCAAAGATAAATCCCCTTAAGAGTTGTAGAATGTATGCACGAGTAGCTTGATGTATTTGCTTCACATCGACGTCTGGTGAGATCAGCCAGAACATATCACGGAGCCATATCATACTAATACGGCCCCTCCTACTAGTGGACCCAGGTTTTGCCCCTAGCAATTCTTTGCAAATTTCTCTCCAATCTAGGTAACTACTCCCTATAACTGCCTGTCCATCTACGGGGAGTCTTAGCTGGATCTCCACATCCTATAGTGTGATGGTAAACTTCCCCATTGGCGTGTGGAATGTATGCATCTTTGGATGTCATCTCTCCACCAGTGTTGTAATCATGTGTCAATCAAGGGGTATGAACGGTAGACAACTCATACCTTCGAATATTGCCAGTTACTAGTATAGCTCTATTTGAGCATCGAGTGTCATCGTACACTTGTCGTGATGGAGTGACAACTCACATTATCACACAGCGACGGTTACTTGCTCTTATGCCAACAACATGTTAAACGTTTCCCTATTTCTAATGCAACATAAAATAATTGATAAGTAAAATGTTCATTATTTCTTTGTCCCAAACTGTCTGTGATCGATGATTGGTTTGCTATGTCAAGACTGAAGGATTGAAAGGTTCAAGCTCCATTTATTATGCAAAACCATACAAATAATTTACATTTGCAACTAATATAAATTTTTTCACTAATTAATTTTTCTAGAAATTAAATAACAATATATTAACGAGTAATGATCTTTAATTAATAGATGATTAACAACTAATCACCTTTAATTAACAGAAAATTACCAACTACTTACTCTTATAACTAATTTTACTAAACCATACAAATATTTTACATTTCCACCAAGTGCAAAAATTTTCACTAATTAATTTCATAATAATTAATTAACGATATATTAATGATTAATCCCCTTTCATTAATGAATAATTAATATCTAATTAATTTTATAACTCATTTTATAAAACCATACAAACATTTTCACTTTGCAACAAATACAAAACTTTTCACTAATTAATTTTACAACAATTAATTAATGACTAATCATCTTCAATTAACGGATAATTACCAACTACTTACTTTTATGACTAATTCTACTAAACCATACAAATATTTTACATTTCCACTCAATACAAAATTTTTTACTAATTAATTTCTTAGCAATTAATTAATAGTTAATTTGCAATAACTTAATTTATGACTTTGTTTACAAAAATACATTATAATAACATGTATGCATAATTCATTTACTAATATTAATTAATCATATATTAATAATTAATTAATTACTAATTAATATTTAATTAACAATAACTATTATTTTAATAAAATTTATGTAGTGTATATATTTATATGTCTTTTTTTTTTTGCATTTATCTAAAGTAATATAACAGCAATAAAAATAATTTTTTTCTTTAGAAAACATACCAAGTTTTTTATAAAGAAATTCCCACACACGTATTTGAGTAGACTAAAACTTGCGTAAAACATAAATTGTGAAAAAAAAAATTTGCAAAGTGAAGTTTACAGAGGGAGTTCAAAGATCGAAATGTGAACATATGAACTGAATTGAGGATTGATATTTATATTTGAAAGTTTTAGTACAAATGTTTTCCTATGTATTACTGTGTAAATTTACTGTATCAATTTTAAGTTTGTAGACATAATGTTATAAGTTTGCAGTAACAAATTCCTAGAGTTAAACAAAAAACAATTGTACTAAAGGCTCGGATTGGGTCTGCGCCTTCAGCTTGGAATTTTTCGGTCTCCTTAAAGTCACATATATAATCTACGCCTTCGTAACCTATTTTAAGAATATGTTTTATGCGTATAATATTTACGCAATTTTTTTTTTTTTACGAAAAACAATATTTAAGTATGTAGCCCACTATTCACATGTAATAAGTGTGTCAGTCAATCTAAGAAAAGTCTTAATAGCAAAGTTACTTGTCCCTTTTCCATTATGTTATCTTCTGTTTGTACTCACAAATGATGAGATACATTTGAAAGTATTTCACTTTAAGCACCACTCATAGCATGTATTACATGTGTTTATTACTAACTTATATAAAAGTGTGTGATTTATTTTCGATTGGAGCACTTTGTAACATAACATTTGTGTCACATTGGCACTTTGGTTGTTATTTTAGGCCTTTGTGTGGCACATCACACATGTAAAGGCTTTCATAAATTTCATGCTCGGGCAAGCAATGCATGAGTTCTTTGCTAGTTTGAAATCTATCATAATGTATAATTTTAGGGAATAAAAAAAAATGTTTTTTTATGCATTTTTAAAATGGTAATAATTTTTGTATAATTTAATATAAAATAAGATAACTCTTCACTTGAAATGATGTATTTTTTAAATAGTTAAGACTATTATACAATTTAATACAAAACAACATAACTTTTTGATGTGGAGCAAAGACCAAGAAACAATCCATTATGGAACCTTTATGCATGGAAGAGTGTGAGGAAGCATGGAAGCTTGCATGAGGTCAACACGCCCTCCAACATGCCCATGTCAAGGGATATGTTAATGAGCATGGTTGCTTGCACACCCATGCTTATGGGCATGCTGAAGGTGTCTAAGGGCAAAATTCCATAGAATGCGACACGAGTTTTTACACGCCTATGTTGAAGACCTTGTTATTCCACGATTTAGGGTTTCTATAGTATTCTTTTTGTTTTTAGATTAGTTTATCACATATTACAAACTTGAAGCCTCTTTAAGAGAAAGAACTTTGTCGCTTTCTGTAATTTCCTAGATCAATCGTTGATTGATCTTGTGTAAACACGCTAACTCATTGCATCACTTTTCACATAAATTGATATGTTGCTTTTGGAAATTTCTATGATCCCACTTATATTTTTTATAAGATCAATTAAGCCTTTAATCTCACCATTAATTTATATATTAATTGTGTAGATTTAAAATATATAATCGAATGGTGAGATTAAGGAATGGATCGATCCCATTAAAATAGTGGGCGGGATCGTAGAAGTTCCCCTTTTGTGACATATAATTTCATCAAAATTATTCATATGTCAATTGTGATATCTTTTAAATAAGTTCTTCAATTTTTCCATTAAATACACTTTAATTTTGAAAGTTTTTTTTGGGTACTTGTTGGTAATTTTATTTTATTTTATTTGTCATAGTACATTTTCAATATCAAATTTGAATCATTACTATTTTATGAAAATAACCATGACTTCTTTTGTTATTTCTAACTAGGCACACTTACTTTTCAAGTTTAAATAAAAAAGGGAAATGGGAGAGAGATGGCCATTCATGTGCAATAACAGTTATTTAATCAACGAGTAAAACTACTCTAGTAACTCATTCCAAATGATATATAATTTCATCAAAATTATTCATATGTCAATTGTGATATCTTTTAAATAAGTTCTTCATTTTTGCCATTAAATATATTTTAATTTTGAATTTCTTTTTGTACTTTTTGGTAATTTTATCTTCTTTGTCGTAGTACATTTTCGATATCAAGTTTGGATCATTACTATTTTATGAAAATGAACCATTACTTCTTTTTTGATTTTCAACTAGGCACACTTACCTTTTAAGTTTAACTAAAAAAGGGAAATGGGGGAGAGATGACCATTCATGTTCAATAAAAGTTATTCAGTCAATGAATAAAACTGCTCTGTTTTGCATTTATACTATACAACTCTTCGTTGGCCAAAAGTGATACTATGTATCTGTTCACCTAAGACACTATTTTTACCCTTTTGGACCAAATTACTTCTTGCATTGATGCAACAGGTACAAGATCTTTCACTTCTCTTTTTTTGGCCTCTTTAGTTTTTTTTTTTTTTTTTTTTTCCAAAAACAAATTCCTTTGGTTGTTGCTCTTATATTCAATAATTATTGGCTTCTGTCACTCTCCTTCATTTAATCTTACCTATTAAATATTTACTTTTGTATTTCTCTCTCATTTAATCTTTGAAATAAGCCCTAGGGCTTCAAATTAAAATCCAATACCATTCATATCATAATCAAGGTACATCTTCTATTCGAGATGTGTAAATTAACCCTATACTATTTCTTACAAATTTAAATCAATGTGAAGTAGTGTTATGTTCAGTTTTTCTGTGGTGAATTTATTTCACCATGATATCCAAATTGTCATGTGCAAAATGGGAAACTCAATGACATCTTTTGTGGTGCTGTGTTACCTATTATATTGACCTTCCCAGCGCCTTTAATTTGTATTGTATCTACTTCTCTATTGCAACTACTCACTTCTTAATTGCAGAATGTCAGAGCATATACATGTATTTATATTTGAAAAAAAATTGTATTATGCTACTTCAATATCTATAAAAATAGGGTGCCTACCATGATTCTATATTCATACTTTACTTTTTAACATATGTAAGATACAACTTGTGATAACAGGGACATGTCATATATTATACTCTCAAACTATTATGTATAAGTTAAAAACAAATGAATAGATTAGGTTTTATACAATTTTTATATATAATTATGCAACTGCACAGGTTTTATACAATCACAATAATATATATCTAGAATTTCGGTAATTAAGAGAGCACAATCAATAAGATGATTTGTTTAAATGATGCAGTTTCTTAAAGCGTTCCAAACAACTCATCGGCCAAAGCATAATAATTTTGTTCTATATATAACTTCAAAGCTATATGATACATTTACGTTGAACATTTTCAAATTATTATGCATGCATAACATAGAACTATGTTTAATGGTATATCATTTGTATATATAGATATATACTTAAGGTCAAATTTGGATAAACTCAAATTAATAATATGAATATTATATATGCTTGTATGCAGATTGCGGACCATATAATTCATATACATTATTTTCACGTGATCTACAATGGTTATACCATTTTATATAATCAAATAATTATGTTCACAAAATCTTTTAAATGTGAGTTTATTAACATCTTAATTACGATTGTTTTAGGAGTAAAAATATTATTTTCATTAATATAAATATTTTTACAATAAAACCTTGTGTATTGTGTAAGGCTTTAACTAGTTTATATATATTTTTGTTAATTTTAAACCTAGATAATTGTGGTGTTTATAATTTAAATGTGTATTTTTTTGTGAAGTTTAAAAGGGGAAAAAAATACACCAAAACATAACTCATATTTTGGAAAATTTACGATAAATTAATTTGTGTTGTTTCTTTTAATAAACTCATAATCAATGTATTATTGCTATTTGTCACTATTAGTGAGGGGTTAATAGATCCATAATAACTAATTTAATAGAACAATATTATTAAAAATATATATTTATATTAAGTAATATAATAAAAAAAATTACAGCAAAATAAAAGGGGAATTGCTTATAAAAGTATAAAACCTAACTACCTTGATTGGCTATCTAAGGCTAAGTGTGGTTGACTACCCTTAGCTTTGCGGTGGTTAGATTTGTATGGTTCTTTTCTAGCAACTTCTTTATATATATTAGCAGGTGACACACTTGCAATATATGTGCAAAAATAAATAGTGTTAAATTTAATATAATTGGAAAATAAGAAAATCTTTACTATGTAAAGTGAGATTTGAATTTAAAAGATTTGTGAGGTTGCTTTGTTTAGGGCTATTAATCAAAATGAACTAAACCAAATTAAAAACCAAATCGAACCACATCAAGCTACAAAATGCGATTCTTTTATATTTTGCTTTGGTTTATGGTTTAGTTCAGAGATAGTTCAAATAGTTCATGGATCAGTTTAAGAGTTGAATTGAATTGGATTGCTTAAACTTGAATCGAATTACTTCTTATTTAAAGATAAAAATGAGGTGACTTTTTAGTTATAAACCTATTAACATTTGTGTATAACCTTATTTACTATTCTTTTTTGTTAACTCTCTTTATACTCTTAATCTCCACATTTCAATCATTTTCCTTCACTTTCATCTCTCAGTTTTTAGATAAAAAAGTGTGTCTTCACTATCACTTAAAATATAATATTACTATGATACAATGTTATATGGTTTATATTCTTGCAGAATGTTCTCCAATTTGAATATCAATATATAGTAAAAACTCCAATAATTATCAATACTATCAACTAGAATAACACATTTTTAAAAATGGTTTGATCTCAACTGAATCAAACTAATTTCATTTAAAAATTTTGATTTAAAACCTTGAACTGTTAAAAGTAGTTTAGTTCATTAAAGGTTTGAGCCGAATCATGAACACCCTTGGTTTTGTTTATCGAGATTGTAAAATTTATCTAGGTGGATGTGGAGTGAATGAAAAGGTAGTTTTTTTTGACAAAATAGGAAGGACTTGGTAGAAATTAATTATTAATAATTTATAAAGGACTCTGAAATCTAATATACCATGTATAATGTTATTAAACTCTAGAACCTAGGACATTTACACAATATAAATAATCAACAATTCACCTGTATAAGGTATCATAATTAATTTGAAACCACACGGTAAAGCTCATGATCCACCTAACAAGTAACAAGGTAGAAAATTCTTAATTTCATGTACATTCATACATCACTATTGAAATTGAAAAGTTGAATTTTCATATCTTAAAACATATTCAACTACTATCACCCTAAAATAGGTATAACTATCACTCTATTGTTGCTAACTTGTAGTCTTTATAATAATAATAATACTTCATGCTATTATCGTCCTACCCAAAGCCTAGCTCATCATAAGAAGTATACTCATCTGTGTAACTAGAAGGCAAAAGGGTTAGCCCAGTATGTGAAAGCCACATACACTTGCACATGCTAACAAGTATCTATACCACATGCATTTGATGTAATAACCAACACAAAAACATTTTCATTATCTTTAATTTTAGTCCAATAACCATTACATGGGTACTCATGATCTCAATCACACACACACACATAGTTCTAGGTTGGGACTTACTACTCTTAGCCCTAACATTTTATAGTGGTATTGTGAAGAATCATTATATGCCTTAATGCCCCTAAAATCTACCATAATCATGCTAGCATATAACTCTATAGGGGGCACTACCATATATTGATTAATAGGTGCTCTCTAAAGATTTATCACCACTAGCCCCTAAGCTAAGCCATGCATAAATAGCTCACAATTTATAAGTCTATTGTTCATTAGGTTGATTATTTTCACTAATCCTTTAAGCATAAGGAGCAAACAAGGCAAACACATACTTGATATCTTGTTATTAGTACAACCGTCAACTCCACTTAAATCTAATTCTAGTAAGAAAGTATATAAACACCACTTTAGTAACCTTAACTAATACTAATCTAATTATGAGTAAAAGGTAAACGGTTTGGGAAAAATTGGAAGACAAAAGATATAAGAAAAACATTATTTTAAATGAGAAATGAGGTTTATGGGTGGGCACACAAGCATGATCCTTCCCGTGTACCTCCCTGTAATAAAAAATGTAAGAGGCATGTTTCTAGGTGTGTTTGGAGCATTAACAAGATCATGGGTGGGTACATAGGCATGACCTGCCCATGTACCTTTTTGTGAAACAAAAGAAATCGCGTTACAAAGAGTAACACAAGTGTGAATCTTTGGGGTGTGATTTGCAACATCATAGGTACAAATATGACCATGTTCCTACTCGTGTTCCCTCTTGTTAAAACTCTTTCACACAAAATGATGATTTTCCTCCAAATTTTGATAAATTTATCATTCAATCCCTTAAACGCAAAACAATACAAAATCCATTAAAAGACTTGTAACTTACCCATTTAGATTGTCCCACAAGATAGAGGAATGCATCACTATTCTTCAAAGATTGGTGTGTTTTTTTACAACTATAGTCCAAACAAATGTTATAACTATCCACCAAAAGACAATGCAACAAAATTATTTGATTTGCATACTTATCTTGTGATATTGCGTTGGTTTGAGTGAATGGAAGGGAAGGAATTGCCGGAAGGAAAAAGGGTTTTAGGTTATGAGAGTGGAATGGACATAAAGAGGAAACGAAGAAAGAATACATGTTTATGCTTCTTTTATATTCCAAAGGACTTAATTGCCCTTGATTTTAAAACTTTTTTTTTTTTAGGTTTTATAATGTATTCGCTTAATAATATATATATATATATATATATATATTTATATATTTGTAATTTTTATAATGTTTATTATAATATTTAATTTAATAATATTATTTTTACGTACCTATTCAAAGTTAAGATTGTATCCCTGTACCTAATATAGTGACAAGATATCGATAAAACACAAAACAGTTCATTATACAAGTGCCAAAATACAAATAAGAGTCCTGTAATTTTCCCGCTGGAAAATATATCCACACGTTAAAGAAGTTCAATTGCATTCAATTGACATAAAATCAAATCATTAACTTTTTGGCAGGTTGAATGGATGGAGTCAACCATCTAAACCACCCAATGCTATTAGTACGTTTACAATTAGACAACTCGGATGTGGAATGAATATTGTAAGCGATAGTTACGGATTAACGTACTGCTATAGGATAGCAGGTGCAACAACAATGAGATAAAGGAAAAAATTGCATTGACTGCTAAGCTTGACGCAGGGGAATATGAATAGTTATGGAAAAATACACTAATCAGTTAGAAAAAGGTAATTTAAACAATAATTATAGCAAGAATGTCAATAAGTTATCATAAAATAAAATAAAAAATATATATATATATATATATATATTTAAAGAATATTAAACCCGTAAAAAGCATCACACCACCTGATTTAGTCACTGCTTCAACCTTAACAAGCTTTTTGAATTACTCATACCAATAAGTTATTGATGAAATCATGTCAAATAAGAAGAAAAGACATCACATCTCTTTATCACAAAATAATTTGATTATATGATTATTGAATAGATAATTGCTGAAAAAATAGAAGATTTAATTTGCATAAACATAAAGGATTGCTAGTGTATTATCCTCAAGAAAAATTAAATTTGATGATGTAGAGATATATAATGTCAATAGTTGATAATAACAAAATATAAAATAACGACTAACAAGTTTTTGTACAACAAATGTTTTATAAAGGATATTTAGAGTACACATTTAAAAAAAGAATATTAAAGGAAGATTAAGGAAACAATATCGAAAAGCAACTCAAAAGACCAAAAGCATATGACTTATCGAGATGTTCATAAGCATAGATGATCGGAAGATCAAGCAATAATTCCAAAGCAATATTTTAGAAACAAGAAATGGAAAAGACATTTCTTCAAAAGACATCCTTTAAAAGTATAGATTAAGAGTCACCTTCACAATATATTTGGATAATATATTTAACTCATCTTCACAATATACATTTGGGATTATTTTAAGAAAGAAGTTATATGGACAAATGATGAAATAATTTGATTAGAGTATGCAATGGAAAAATTGAAGAATTATGGAAAGATAATTAAAGTGTATCAAGGCTGATATGGTAGACCATAATTCAAGTCGAAAACTTTACTTTTTCATTAGCAATGGAAAGTGGGGAAAAAATATCAATAGGTCAACTTGGAGCAAGAAAATGGGGATAGAGAAAAGAAGAAAAGAAAAGTAGAGATGTATGAAAAGATTAACAAAAGATTGGTTGTATATTTTGTTTTCTTCGTAGTTCTATGATTTACCTTAGATGAAGCAATGGAATATAGGGTAAAGAAGAGAATGTAAACTAATTGAATATGAATTATAAAGTAGTTGACTATTGTAATACTTTTTTACTGAATTTTGATAAAATGGAATGCTCTAGTAAAGAAAATCGGGATCCTAATGTGGGGAGATTGAAAGAGCAGGTTAATGTACAAGATAAAATTATTATATATTTTTACTTGATTTTCTATTCTCTTATTCTTTTTATATTCTTCGTTAAAGTTTGATTACTATTTGTATTGATTTGTCATTTCACTACGTAATTAAACTTAATTCAATATATTTTTGCTAAGTGGTAATCAAGAGAACATATCAAAACTTAGTTCTCAAAAAGATTTCAAACTTTAGAATAATTAATTCACCATCTTCTTGATTATTAACTAGAACCAATATATAACACTTAGATACTTAGAAGCATCTTTATGGAAATGTTTATTTTTTTATTTAATTTTTTAATTATGGATTCCCTCGTAATGATATTGCAGATCAAGCACATTACTCACCGACACATATCTCGGTTCAATGAATCGACTGTATCTAGTATGTTTAATAGAAATTTGTTAATCAAGTGGAGTTATTGTGTGTTATTAATTTGCTTTGGTGTATTGTAGTTGCCAAAAATAATAAATATTTGTATCACGCACTAGGGAACACCAAACCAACGTCGTTATTATTAAGGTTATAATGTGAATACATCAAATAATTATTCTATCTCCTTGTGACCACCCTACATATGATTTTATGCCGAATGAACAGGTGGTGGTATTCATCGAGCACAGACACAAAATTGGCTTTTATCTTCCAGCAGGATTAATGGTGACCACTCTAGAAATCTATTTGATTCCTCTGTGTGCGGACTGATACATGAATACTCAGGTGGTTTTGTACAATTATTAGACACATCGAACGTACTAAGATTTTAATTGCCAGCATCTCTTTAGATGCCATAGTACTACCAAATGCCACTAGGGTTTAGAATAAGTTCATGTTCAAAGGAAAGAAGAAGTGACAAAAAAATACCATACTGCATTCTTTTTTCTTTTTCCTTTATTTATGGGACAACACATGACTGACAAGAATTGGTTTTTGTTCTCAAACCATATTTTGAAAACAAATTCTTTGCTCTTTAACCTTGACAAACTTTTGTTTGGATTTTTGGGTGGGATGTGAATGAAAGCCAAGAGAATGGAAAGGGAAAGAATGGAATTATGTACTTCTTTTCTCTATTTCTTTCAACTTTAGGGCCGAATGGAGAGTGAAGTTGTCAATAGTATGTCGTATTTTAATATATTTTTTTTCTCGTCATCATGACATTTCAATATATTACGATTAGAAAAATAAGTTTTCATCAACTTATTTGTTATTTTTTTTCCACAAGTTTTCATGAAAAGTTAAAATTATGAAATTATAGGACTTTATTGCATAGTTTTGAAATGTTTTAAGATTTGAAAGCTGGAGTTAAAAGTTTTAGATTTGATTACAAAACCCCATAAAGCTTTAAAACTTAATTGCTGGAATTGAAAGTTCTTAAACTCAAGTGCAAAAGTCTAAAAAGTTCAAGGATTTTCAATGGATTTTCTCAATATAAAATTTACTATTTTCACTCGAGAGCTTTTGCCAGCATGCTTCTAATATAGTTAATGTTGAGGCTAAGATTATATAACATCCTTCGTTTTCACTCCACAATAGGAATGAACGAAAAATTTGAGCCCAAGGGAATTTATTTCCCATGAAAGTCATTCTTGTCACTTTCTTTCCAAATCTAAGCATAGGGAATCGCCTTGGAAATGCAATTTTCGTCTTAGGGAAGTATAGCGGCTTCGGATAAAAGCCCAAGGCACGTACAACTGCAGCATGTCAACCCTACGCACGGGAATACCATGGGAATTGAGCTTAAACAGCTAAGATTCAAGCCTAAAAAGTCAAATTTGGAACTTGCACAACCAACTCTCGAGCTCAAACAGTCAAAACTCAACTCTTGAGCATCCTAGCCCAAAATCTTAGGCTATAACGTTGAGAGTCGAGTGTTGATTAAGGAGTAATTAGTTTATTGGATTATCAATGTTGTCCTAAGTAATTGTGTAATTACAATTTAAGGACTTACTCGAGCGATGTGAATCTATGAATGAATAGTTTGATCTAATGGTATTTATTTTGTTTGAAAGGACTAACATCTATTCATATTTAAAATTTACTTGACTTTATTTAACTTTCACATATATCATTTCTTGATGAAGACTTGGGAATGATACTAACATAAG
The DNA here is from genome assembly GCA_037954665.1 of Laguncularia racemosa. Classification (NCBI taxonomy): domain Eukaryota; kingdom Viridiplantae; phylum Streptophyta; class Magnoliopsida; order Myrtales; family Combretaceae; genus Laguncularia; species Laguncularia racemosa. Next base: position 7,095,246 of record JBBMOL010000021.1, on the reverse strand, counting down.
TTTACAATGCATGGAAAATTTATATCTCACAATTGTGAGTTTCATAATTGGATGGTAATTTTGAGAAAAATATAATATTTTGAAAAATAATAATGGTTCTTAAAAAAAAAAACCCTAAGTTATTTAAGATAAATGGGCAAAAACGGGAGTGCAAAACGTAAAATTTCCTAATTGAAAAATGTCATTTGTGTAGCGGCGCTCTGTTAAAGCATATGGTTTGCTTAGATTTAGTACATGAATAAATGAATGGCGTGATGCATAATCTAAGTGCATTTGTAGGCATGTGGCTTAGAAACATGAAACACGATCATCCGAAAAGGCTAGGCGCCTTTGATTGGTCAGTTGCTCTACCTTGTGAGATCTTTTACTTGAAAGAACAAAAAAAATAAAAAAGGTGATTCCTTCCGAAACGATGGGTAGCTTCCTTCTGATCTTAAAACTGAAGTCCATACGATTTAGAAAGGGCAGCAGAGTTAGGGTAGAAAATCAACTCATAGGTCCTTTCGACAATTATTCTATGTTTGTTACATAGTGTAGCCGAGTTTGAAAGTCTGCAAGAGGGGGGTGCTGAAATCTCATCCCATCTACGCAAGACCCATTGTCCTCTCGACCTTGTCCTATTTGGGCTTGCATTGACAAGTTAAGATGAAACTGGGTATTTCCCAATTGCTTATGAAATGTGGCTATTGGCAATATTTTTAGCAACTCCTAAGGGGAGAATGTTTGGAAATGCCACTGCAAGGACGACTATGATTTTCGAGTTCAAATCTTTTTACCTTTATTGCAGTTTTTATTCTTATTTTACCAATTCCACGCTATTATGTTTGAAAAATGTTTAATAAGGTTCTACCTTTTGTTTTGTTGCTCATATGTTGTGGTACATAATTTAAACAAATATCAAAACTATTTAGATAACATAAATAACGCTTATAAAAAATATTGTATGAGTACTCTCGCTATTTAAGGCTTACGATGTACATATCACGTGGACATTTTTCCAAAAAGAAGAAAAAAAAAATACTTCAAGTGGATGAAAACCTAAGTTTGAAAAAGAAAATGAAAAAGAAGAAAGAAAACCTTCAAGCCACTAGGGTTATAGAATAAGTTCGTCCAAAAGAAGAAAGAAGTGGGTAATGCCAATACCGTCTTGGCGGAACAAAACCCTATGACCTGACAGAACCGGACTATACCTTAGGCAATTGGTGTTGGTATTACGATGAAAGGCTGCTTTTTAAAGCAAGATTCATTGCTCTCTACCACAAAAAGAGTATCTAGCGCAACCTCCCCCACCAAGAACAATAATAATAATAATAATAACAATATAAAGAGAAAAAAAAAGAAAAAAAAAACAACAACAAAGAAAGAAAGAAAAGTAAAGAAACCACGAAGGTTGATATAAAGTGTTCACCGTCTACCCAACAAGAAACATCCACGGATCCCTAACAGCATCGACCTTGACGTGTTATTGTGTGACCCTGTGTCTAACATGACTGCAAGTTATAGGCCTCAGACGTTTATGTGACTCTTCCCGAACCCTAGACAGACGACCGACACCACACGTGTGACTAAACACCCTTTCCACTTTCTTAAAGAAAATTAGTTCCACCTGGCTTGTTATATGGAATTGTTCGTGATACACGGGAGTGGGACCGGACCTGGGGGGAGCCATATGTTTACAAACAAACCACACTTACGGTCGGCGGATTCGGGGAACAGATCACCCGCTCTCATGTGCCTACTGTTGGTGAACCTTTTCTCTTACTCCTCCTCCTGAGGTAATATGTCATTATATAGGGCGTATTCTAATTGGGTATTGAGGGCTTTTCTATAGAAAATTTTTGGATAGGAGAGATAATGAGTGTTTGGCTTTTTAGATCATATATTTTCAAACTTTAGAAATACTGTATTTACATCAAAAGTCATTGAGTATTTTCAATTATAATGAGCTGATCTAAATTTTAGCCTACTTCGATATTTTTAGGAGTATAAAGCAAAAGGGAATTTTTTAATGGCTTAGTGGTGGGAAAAGGGAATTTTATTAGAGGTCTATGATGACAGTATAGGGCTCGAGCCAACTTGAGCTGAAAGCTCACCACTAACCTCATTGGAGGTTGCAGGGGGTGATACGGTCCTATTCCATTTAATGGGTTATGTATATAAATGGTTTTAGGGTTTTTTTTTTTTTTTTTCCATGTATATTGTATCAATAATTTTTAAGAAATAAGAATTCTCTTTCTGTTCATGTCATAGGCTGCACCCGTCAACCTATGTAAATTCTTATGTGTTTTTTTTCTTTCTATAATTTATTTATTATCAAATATCTGCTATTCTAATTACAAATGTTGATATATTTCAATCTATAAACGTTCAAACTGATATATACAGAAATTACATATTTTCAACGGTGTGCATAATTTTTAGTATTAATTTGGAGGGAATCTAAAAAATTGTTACGTTTTGAGACAAACTTGGGGAACGGTCCTACGATCTTAATTATAGTAACTGAATTTTTCGTATAATAAGGAAAGTATAATTGATAGGATAATTTCAATCTTTGAGGTACGTTTACAATTTTTAAAAGGTTCAACCGAGTTAGGGCTATTTTAGCTCAAAATATTAGATTCAGCATTCCGAGTACTCTTTATTAAGAAATATAAAAATATAGAAAGGATCAAAGTGCAACTACGTTTGAAGGGATAGGAAATTATTGTCAAAGTAACCTAAACAAATGTTAAAACTTGTAGGAAATAACATGTTGGAGCATTCGAGATGGTTTCATGACAATTTGTCGTCCTTTAATATAAATTGCATATTCAAAACTTGTAGGGAATAACATGTTCGAGTATTCCAGATGGTTTCATGATAATTTGCTGTCCTTTAATATAAATTGCATATTCTATCCTTTCTAATTTCTATAATTTTCCTTATGATTAATTTATATGCCATTTCAAATGCTACATTGGCTTGTCAATTCCAATCCTTCAACTATAGAAAAACCGACCCCCAGCGTTATTCTCGTCAAACTCATAAATATATTATCAAATAGGATGCTAGAGGGCAGGATGATGTCAATTCCAATCTTACCAATGTATTTTAGAACTCCAACCAGAGCAATCTAAATAGGAAAAATTATAAGTGAGAGATTAATGTTTAAAATCAAGTTTAAATAGAGGATTAAATTTTTAGGTTGTTAAAATAGAATATTAATATTATATTAAGTGGTTAAAATAGAAAATCAAACTTTTAAGTGGTTTAAATAATTAATTAACGTTAAACTAAATAGTTCAAACATATGATTCTTTAATATCACATTAACATGCTAAATGATTTAAGTAAAGAATCTATTACTATCTTGTAAATATACTAAGTGATTCAAATAAAAAATCTATTACTATTCATAACACACTATACTGGGGTCTCTTGTCTTCTATTTTAACTATTTGGAAATTTAATCTTCTATTTGAATTTGATCCCAAACATTAATCTTCTCACTTATAATTTTCCCAATCTAAATATGTAATTAATCATTTTTTTTTTAATTCGAGCATTTAAAATTTCAAATATTTGAAAAACATAATTTTAGATCATATGTTATTACTATTTTTTCATTGAATAAAATAATAAACAATAATTGAAATTAAAGAAAATACATAAAATTGAGGGTAAAACGGTTATAGAATTGTAAATGTACCTTTTTAAAGATTAGATAAAAATGTTAAGTGTATTTAAACAAATATAAAAGGGTATATTTACAATTTAGACCAATGTAAGTATACATTTGTAAATTTTGTCCGACTATTGCAAATTTATTGTATACTTATAGCTTGAACCTCCACTCGTGTTGTAATTAGAAAACCAAACAAAAATAAATGCTGTGAATAGAGGATATATTGGAAGCAGAGTGTTGTGTGTTCTGCATTATTTACTGATAAACAACCAGCCTATAAATAGGCTAATACATAACTGAAAACAACAGAAAAATAGGCACTATCCCATGTTAACAACAAACTCTTATGATGTGGAAAACAAACTCACTAAAGAATAGGACAACACTAAAGACTAGGACAACACATGTGCAACTTATTGAATAAATTTCATCAACAATCCCTCCCTTAAACTGATGTTCCAGACATAACAGTCAGTTTAATATGAGTTAATCTTTGAAGCTCCATGTGATGTGCAAACACCAAGTAACTTCCTATGCTTCTGAAATGCAGGAAACTTGATAGGCTTCGTTAGAATGTCAGCAAGCTGTTCCTCACTTCTACAGTAAATGAGATCAAGGACTCCATCATTTGTGAGATCTCTCAAGAAATGATACTTAACATCAATATGTTTGCTTCGACCATGTAAAACTGGATTTTTCGAGAGCTTTATTGCTGAATTGTTGTCGCAAAAAATCTGAGTTGTTCCATCCTCTTTAAAGTGTAACTCTTTAAGGATTTTCTTTAGCCAAATAGCTTGACAAGCACAAGTCGTTGCAGCAACAAATTCAGCTTCAGTAGATGACAATGTGACAATAGATTGCTTCTTTGATGACCAAGAAACTGCTGCAGTCCCCATCATGAAAACAAATCCAGATGTACTTTTCCGATCATCTGAATCTCCTGCATAGTCACTATCTGTAAAGCCAAATAGATCTGACTTTTCTCCATTCTTATAGAACAACCCATACTCCTTAGTACCTTGTAAGTACCGGAGAATTCTTTTCGCAGCCAAGAGATGAGTTTCTGTAGGACACTCCATGTACCTGCTAATTATGCTTACAGCATACATTATATCAGGTCTTGTTGCTGTCAGATACATTAAGCTCCCCACTATTTGTTTGTAAAGAGTGTTGTCGACCTTCCTTCCTCCACTATCTTTGTTTAACTTCACACCAAACTCAGATGGAGTATTTACTGGATTACAATCCTTCATATGAAATCTGTCCAAGATTTCTCTTACATACTTCTTTTGCGAAATAAAAATTCCAGCAGAGGATTGCACTACTTCAATGCCAAGAAAGTAATGCATCATACCCAAATCAGACATCTCAAATTCAGCCATCATGGATTTTTTTAAATCTTTCAAACATGTCAGAATAATTTCCAGTATAGATTAAATCATCTACATATAAGCAAACTATGAGCATTTTCCCTCCATCTTTAACTTTTATGAAAAGTGTATGTTCATAAGAACATTTTTGAAATCCTTCCTTCAAAAAATAAGTTTCTATACGATTATACCAAGCCCATGGAGCTTGTTTTAATCCATATAGAGCTTTCTTTAACTTATACACTTTATGCTCATTTTCAAGTTTCACATAACCAGGAGGTTGATCGATAAATACCTGTTCTTTCAAATCGCCATGGAGGAATGCTGATTTTACATCTAATTGGAAGATAGGCCATGAGTTTTGAGCTGCCATTGTGTCATGCCTTGCGACCGGAGCAAAGACTTCTTTATAGTCAACACCAAACTCTTGCTTGTAACCCTTGGCCACCAACCGTGCCTTATGCTTGTCAACCTCACCACTCTCTTTCAGTTTTGTCTTATAAACCCACTTTACACCAATTGTTTTCTGACCCTCTGGAAGATCACAAAGCTCCCAAGTATTGTTTTTTTCGATGGCAGCAATCTCTTCATCCATAGCCTTTCTCCATTTTGGTTCCTTGACAGCTTCTTCAAAAGTGGTAGGATGGCAATTTGAAAATAGAGCAAAATGTGTAAGTGGGTCATCACCTTGGTCAACTCCAGTTACTTCATAATCAATCATCCATGATGGTCTTCTTCGAACACGTTGAGGCCTTTGTGATTCTGCTGTAAGTGGGCTTTGATCAACTACTGGAGTATTTTGAGTGACTTCTTCTTCTTGTGCATTTTCAATAAGCTGCTGCCTTGTCTCATCATCATCAAAGTCTACTGGAATGTATTCTTTAACACCATTTTGATTCCATGACCAGATGTTTTTTTCATCAAATATCACATCACGGCTAATGACAATTTTCATGGTGCCAGGATTATACAATTTATAGGCTTTTGACATATCACTGACACCAAGAAAAATGCATTTTTCTCCCTTGTTATCTAACTTCCTCCTCTTCTCATCTGGAATATGGGCATAGGCGATACACCCAAAAATTCGAAAATGATCTACAGCAGGTTTCCTTCCGCTCCATGCTTCCTCTGGTGTCATATTTTGAACGGCAAGTGTGGGACTTCTATTCAATATATGAATGCTCCAATTAACCGCTTCCGGCCAGAAATTTTTTTGAATGCCACTTGTTGTTAAAAGGCTTCGCACCATATTCATAATGGTACGGTTCTTCCTCTCACATACACCGTTCTGCTGGGGTGTATAAGCTGCTGTAAGTTGTCTCTTGATTCCATGGTTCTCACAAAAATTTGCAAATTCATTTGAGTTATATTCTCCCCCACGATCCGTGCGGAGAACTTTTATTGAGCTGCCAACTTCTTTCTCAACAAGTGCTTTATAGCTTTTAAAAGCTGCAAAGGCTTCAGATTTTTCTTGCAAAAAATAACACCATATCTTACGACCATAATCATCAATAAAGGTAATCATATATCTTTTACCTCCATTAGAATGTGGTGTTATTGGTCCACAAATGTCGGAATGAACAAGTTCCAATGCCTTCTTTGCTCTCCAAGATTTTCCTTGTGGGAATTGATTACGGTATTGTTTGCTAACAATACATTCTTCACAAACTTGAGAAGGAGCTGCAATTTGAGGGAGACCTGTCACCATGTTCTTCTGCTGTAGTGTTTTTAATCCACCAAAGTTCAAATGCCCATAACGAAAGTGCCATAGCCATGCCTCATCGTCCAATCTTGTTGAAAAACAAGAATGAACTGTGTTGTGAAGATAAAGTGGGAACATACGGTTTGCCGTCATGTTAACTTGTGCAATTAAGTCCAACTTTGCATTTTGAATTTGACATACTCCGTTTTTGATAGAAATCTCATATCCCTTTTCTTGAAGCTGCCCGATACTAAGTAGGTTTGTTTTTAATTCTAGAACAAACAAAACATTGGAGATAACTTGATCAACATCTCCTTTGGTTTGAATTGTTACCTTTCCTTTGCCCATAACAGGAATTTTGCAGTCATTGCCAAATTTCACATTATCACGATATGACTCGTCCAGGTCTGAGAATGCTGATTTATCCCCACACATATGATTGCTGCAACCTGAGTCGAGGTACCACAAGTTTTTGTTGGATGTCTCTTGTGTATGACAAACCATTAGTAAGGACACTTCTTCATCTTCTTCCTTCTCTACAAAATGAGATTTTTCACCATTTCCTTTGTACAGATTGGTTCGACATTCTGATTGATAATGACCATACCGATGACATCTGAAACACTCAACATTAGACTTGCCAGCTGATTTTGATTTTTGGTTCCAGCCCCCTCCTCATCCTCTTCCTGGATATGGATAATTCTGGTGTTCTTGTTGGTTTTTCCAGTCATTATTGCTCCTACCTCTACCTCTTCCTCGTCCTTTATCTGCACTACTTACAAATGAAAGGTTTTCCATTGAGGCCTTTAAGGCTTGCTCCTCCTTTTCCTGTTGATTCATTTTATTCTCATGAACCAACAAAGAACTCTGTAATTCATCAATTGAAAGTGAGTCAATATCTTTAGATTCTTCAATAGCACAAACAACAAAATTAAATTTTGGTGTCATAGATCGAAGAATCTTCTCAATAATAGTAACATCCTCTGTCTTATCGCCATGAATCCGCATCTTGTTGACAATTGCCATTGTCCGCGAGAAGTAATCAATGACTGATTCGCTAGACTTCATTCGAAGTGTTTCGAATTCTGAGCAGAGTGCTTGAAGCTGTTGCCTTTTTGCCTTTGCCGATCCTTTGTACTTCTTCTTCATGGAGTCCCAAATATGCTTGGAGGTATCTTTGCAAAGAATCGTCTCCAAGATTGAACGATCAATAGCCTGAAACAGATAGTTTTTTACCTTAAGATCCTTCAATTTTATTCCTTCAATTTCTGTCTTCCGTGCATCTGACATTGCTGGTGTTGTTTCTGGTACTCCATTAGCGACAACCTGCCAATATTCTTTTGATCTTAGGAAGTTTTCCATGAGCATGCTCCAATGGTCATAATGACCATCAAAGCGAGGAATTGCAGGTTGGACAAAATTTTCTGTTGCCATAGAAGCAAAAAAACAACTGTTGCTTCTGTTCTAACCTTGCTCTGATACCACTGTTGTAATTAGAAAACCAAACAAAAATAAATGCTGTGAATAGAGGATATATTGGAAGCAGAGTGTTGTGTGTTCTGCATTATTTACTGATAAACAACCAGCCTATAAATAGGCTAATACATAATTGAAAACAACAGAAAAATAGGCACTATCCCATGTTAACAACAAACTCTTATGATGTGGAAAACAAACTCACTAAAGAATAGGACAACACTAAAGACTAGGACAACACATGTGCAACTTATTGAATAAATTTCATCAACAATTCGTACAAACGGTTCTTCGACCTATCTGTGTCCAATAAAAAGTTGCCGAGGTCAAATAAAGTAAGGTCCTAACTTAACAATGGACAATTAAATAAAAGACATAGAACTTTCAAATTAGTTCTGATTTGGTACATACTACCTATGTTTATAAAGCATTTTTTCTTTTCCTTCCCTATCCCATATGAGACTAACACACCTAGGCCCTAGTTCGAAGGGTTTAAGGGTTACACAATCTTTCCAAGGTTCCTAATTTCTATAAATATGGCTTTAACTATCTTATACTTATTGTTTTAGTTTTGCTTTTCTTTCCAATCCATATGCAATTTGCACATTTGGGTCATAAATTCCAAGGGCTTAGGGGCACCGCGTATATGGACGTGCTTTTTCTTAATAAAAAAATAATTATCTTACCGAAAAGAAAGAAAGAAAATACCCCATTATGTCAATGGAACAATTATCTTTGTTTATCTTTTCCATATAAAAAAAATGTATATCTAATCATACTTATTAAGAGACTATAAAGATTAATTTTATTCCTTTGATATCTCATAAAATATATTATCGATGTTCTATAAGTTTCATGTTACGTAGACAGTAGTAATTTATATGTATATGTATGTATATAATGCAAGTAAATTATACTTGTGCTCATATTTGCCACCCCCCCCTCCCGACAAAAACTAGTCTTGAAAAGATGGCACTTCACAAATAATTGACTGATGGTACCAAATTGTTTGAAATTGTTGTGACTAATTTAATTCTGAAGGGAACAGTTTTATCAATAAGGGACACTGTCTCGGGAAGAGACATTGTAGACTGTCGCTCGTTGAAATTCAGAACTTTTGATTAAGGCATGTGACCGCAAGCAAACTCCAAAAGGAAATTTTCTCCGCCGGACGACCATGCATGAGATTTTCTTAGTTTGTGAATTGAGATACAATTAAACTAAAAATAATAATAAATAGAGGTTTCAACTCGATTAAAGACACATAATACTTGCTTCAGGATGGATTCATCTACCAAAATGCATTGAAAAGGATCAGAATTTTTCCCACACTTTTTTGTTTTAATAGCTATGCTTTTATAATTTTTTTTATTTCGGGACATACGTTTGCAAAAATAGATCAGGATATGGTTTTTATCGCTCTTCGTTACTAATGTATTGAAAAGTTAGGTTCCGAAAAATAAATAAATAAATAAAAACATTGATCCTAAACGAAAAAAGACAATAGGAATTTTTATGAAAAAAACGAAAAAAATAAGTTCTTATAGTGAATTTTTCCCATTAAAACTATAATAATTATAAAGAGTTTCTTAGCGGTATTACCTACAAAGGATGAAAAAAAATAAAGATGAAGAAAATAATGTTGGTTATTTTTACTTGAGGTATAAGTATGTTTGATTTTAAATGAGTTTCTTTGAAACTTGAATCCATTCTATTACCTCATTAAATGTTTTGAAATTCGTTTCAAACTTTATAGGATTTTTATTATATATCTAAAATATGTTAGATATGGTAACATAATAAGATATCTGTAATCCGGCAATGAATTAGTAAAATTTTCCATTCAAATTAGAATCAAACACATACATAGACATGCACATGTGTCGGGTCTTGAACTGGACGTTACTTGGAATTGGAATTGCAACCAGCCCCATACAGTTGGTTTTTGATCCACAAGTGGACTTGGAGTGTCCAAAGGTCCATGGCAGTTTGAGTCACTAAACCTCCGGAGCTAGTGGGTCCACCTCGAGTTCACTAAAAAAGACCAAACAAAAAATAATTAAATAAGTTAAAATTAAAGTAATATTAAAAATTTAAACTATTTTTATGTCAAATAAAAAAAATAATTTCCAATCACAATATTTGTGTTGTTATTATCAACACAAGAAATACATATACATAAAAAGAATGTTTGATTGGGTATTTCTAGAATTCATTAGGAAGAAGTTCTTATTCTTTAACAATGTGAGATTAAAACCAACTTTGATCTTTTAATTTTCTTTTTTTAAACTTTTATTTCGTATTGTTAAGATGATAACTCTACTTGGGTATGATTCTATATAAATGATTGCAAATTCTTTTTTAATTTATATACATAATGAGCTAAAAAGTATTAAGAGTTTTTGGGCTTATAGTCCTTTTTCATTAGTTACATTTTTAATTTTTTAACTTAAGTAATTAAGTTATCTTCTATATGAATTTTTACCTTTTATTTTTTTTTAGTTTAATTTTTAGGAAATTTTTACCAAAAGAAAAAAGAAAAAAAATCATGAGCCATAGTGCTAAGAACCAACTCATGAACTGTTGCCACAGTTCCAAGGTTGGTTCCATGTTTCTTGGACCTAGAATCACCGGTTTGGGGTCCAAGGCAATTCTACCCTATGACTATGTTGACATATACATAATTTATAGAGTAAATCTTTATGTTAAGTAGAGCTAAAATCCTAGTATTTTTTTGTGAAATTTCTAAAAAGTTGATTATAGTAATTTTTTAAAAGAACAAAAATGTTATAAGATTAGTTTAAATAAGGGATTGACATTAGAGACCCCATATTTGTAGCAAAATTTAAGCACATGAAAAACTATAAGGAAAAAAGTTACCTAGCTTAAAGATCCAATAGCAAAAACATCTTCCAAAAGTTTAGGCTAGTCTAGGTTTTTCTATGATACACTCCACCCTAGAGTATAGAGAAACTCTCGGAAAAGTAGTACCAAGACCTACAAAGTTAGAAAGATAAAAAGCTACATTATTATAGATAAAAGGTTTACCAAAAAGAAAAAAAGAAAGAAAGAAAGAAAGAAAACATTAGCAGTTAACAAAAGAGTACATTACTCTAGGTAAAAGTGAAGGATCACTTTTTTTTTTTTTCCAAACTAAAATGATGAGCATTTTTTTTTCTATCAATTGTAAAGTTTACAAGAGCGACCGATGTCCAAAAGAAAAGAATAGAGCTAGTAATAACTACCACTTGCTCCAGGCGATTTCTTCTAGAAAGTGGTATGGGAGCTAATGTTACAGTTGAATATGGATGTGAATGTGAATGGGGTTACTTAAATTTCTAGCAAGTTAAAAAACCATTTGTGAAAGTAATATAAAATAATAAATAAGACTTAGTGTATTCGAGTTCACTATTAGATATAGACTTTATCTCAAAACCTAACTTAACACCTAATTGGGGTTCAATAATTTATCAGAAGCCCACTCAAAACCCTATAGGATATTATCCTCTTAGATAAATGTCAAGTTTAGTTAGGTTAAGTACCTATAAGAGCTTGCTCACTTACATCTTTAATTGCTATAACTTAAACTAGTGGATTTTGAGTAAAAGTTAAAATGGATTTAGGCCTTATTTCGTTTACTATCTTAGAATCTAATTTGTAAAATTCAATTATTTCAAGATTTGTATTTATAAATAATATATATTGAATGCTATTATCTTATTTCATATTTTGTCTTGAAATCTTATTCCCAGCAAACCAAACAGGGTCTTAGAATTTAATGGTTTGAGTGGGAGTTAGGTAAAAAAAGTTGCAATGTGTGGTGTATGCATATAAGATATAGTTAACTTCCTATAATAATTATGTGGCTATACATCCATCCTTCATTAGCTTTTGAATGTAAACATGCATTTTATGTTTGCACTAAATCACGTAGTATTCTTTCTCTATTTACACTAGGGGTAGATATCTATCTTTTGTATGCATCACATGTTAACATCGTTGAAATAGGAATATAGCATCTTCTATATGCACAATTGCTGTAATATTTATCCTTAATTTACACTACTTAAAAGCATTCCCATTTTGCACTTGGTTATAAACATTATTCCTCTTCAGTATGATAATCCCTTGTTGATAGGCTATTTTAGACATAAGCCACAATGCTTAGGTCAACCTATTACATGTTAAGAAGCCACCAATGATTTGGACCTTCAAGCTTAAGTTAGATTGGCTAGGCTTACGTTAGTCAACCTAGCCCATGATTAAACAAGCCATAAGCAAGAAGAGTTGGGATAGATAAGCCAAGCCAACTACCTCATAAGTCCCCTGATCATTCTCCACAAATCGCAAAGTTAAGGTGAAGTAGGCATTAACTACCTTCCTTATTTATCCCTCAATCCTCTCTATAAATACTAGATTAAGCTTCCAAATAAAGGATTCACATTTTGACTCTCTAGACATTCTCTAATCCTCTCTTGCTCTCTTTCACTCTTTGACATAGTGATTTGAGCGTTAGAGTAGATATGATAGAATCAATTCCTATACCCTCTTAGGTCATTTCTCATGTCTCCTATAGTCATGGACCTACATTATAGGATCAAGTAACAACATTAGGTGCCATTTAGCTATAGAAACAATTAAACCATTGCAATGGCTAACCTCCTTACCTTTGCTTCAATAATTAGTGATTGCACAGGGAGATGAGAATAGGCTTATATGCCTTGAGCAAATGCTTACCAATGTCATAGATGAAACACATGCAGCTCTATGCACATGATAGTGAATAGGAGTAATAGTAATATTAGCCTAAACCACCTATTGTGGAGAGGATGATGATCACGCCTCCACACACTCACCACCATCAACACCATCAGTTGTTGGATAGCCCAACATCCCTTTTATCCAATTGCAACTCTCCTTTTAGATGTTTCACGTAGTCAAGCTAATCTTTAGAGCAATTGACCTGAGCCATCTAAGGCTCAATTTCATCATTCCTCAAACAATGTTGATGTTAGTGAATTGGAGAATTAGATCAAGTGACTATTCGACCTAAGGGACTTCAAGAAGACTAATCCTAGAGACTAGTTTTCTTTTGGCTAATCTCCTTTCACACAGGAGATCTAGGATAGGGTGCTTCAACCTTACATTTAAATTTCTATGCTAGAGTTTTATGATGGGACAATTGACCTAGGTTACCACCTCATCTACTTTATGGCCTAGATGAGGCTTCTCGGTTATAGCAATGTAATTGCTTAAAAGGCCTACCTAGGTACTCAAGAAAGCAATGCAATTATCTCTTGAAATTAGACTCTATTTCCAACTTTAAGGAGCTTCGTAAGCACTTTCACCAGCACTTCCTAGTAAATGAAACATCAATAAAGGACTCATTTAGCCTCAACCTTATCAGTCAATGACAAGATAAGTCAACTAGGGATTACCTCTCCCACTTCACCACGACAATGCTAGAAATCCCCAACATTAACATGAATTTGGCACTCAACACCTCAGTCATGGGCACTTGACCTTTGGGCCATTTCTTCATTTTCTTATCGAAGAGGAAGCTCGAAAGCTTTGATGAATTTTATATAAGGGTTGCAAATTTCATCATGATGGAAGATAATATTAAAGCTTGGAAGGAAGTTAACCAAAGTGTGTTGGGAAAGAAGGACATCAAGGACTAACTTTCTATCAAAGATTGGCTTGGTCTAAATAACAATGAGGGGTCTTTTTATAGAAGAAAAAATAGTATGCATGACAAAAAGTGCACTATTCCCTTCTTTGCAAACCATACGCACCTCACATGTCCATAAGGCCTAATATCTTAGAGGTCTAAAATAGGATATCCTAACTTGGTTTGAGAAAATGAGGGGCAATCCCTCATAGTGGAGGTTAAAAAAAAAATACTATAAGTTCCACCAAGACAAGGGACACAATATTGAGGATTATCTTAACTTAAGAACACCCATAAAAATTCTATATGTCACAACTACCTTAAGGAGTATATTGATAACTGAGATGAAGAGGTAGAATGACCCACCTAAAGATGAAGGATAGAAGCCAACTAGTGGGTTGACACTTTAAATAATAACAACAATAGGGGCCCTAATAGTGTCGTTAATACCATAGTAGTGGACCCCACTACTAGAGGGTGCTCAAGCTTCTAAAGTAAGACCTACACTCAACTACACTAGCACTAGCAAGTCATGAACCTACATGGGAAGAAGCCAAGAATAGATATATCTATCTCATGCTCAAATGAAGATTTAGAGGGAGTTTAGACTCTCCATGATGATGCCTTAGTAATTAGAATAGGGTTTGATGTTTGTAAAGTCTTAGTAGATATAGGCAACTCAGTAAACATCATCTTTAAGAGTGGTTATGACAAGATGAAGGACAAGTTGAAGCCCTATAACCACAACTTCTTTAGCTTTGACAATCAACCTATTCATATTGAAGGCATCATCAACCTCTCCATGGAGCTTGGAGACAACGATAACATTGGTAAATAGCTCGTTGAGTTCTTAGTGCCCTATAATGTCATCTCAGGTTAACTTAACTAGAATTTCACTAAAATGACCTCCTTCATGGCATACTTGAAGGCCAAATTTCCTATGTTAATAGATGTTGGCATTTGCCGAAAGGGCTAACAATAGGTAAGGTCCTACTACTTATAGACCCATAATAAGGGTGTGGGACTCACTATTGAGGTGGGGCTAGAGGAAAAGCTAGGTACTAGCTGGGAACCAATTGAGGAGACTTAAACAATCTAGCTAGGTAGTAGCACCGAGTAAACCATGTAGGTAGGGGCATTGATACCTACAAATTTGAAGCAATAACTCATTGATTTCCTTTGGTCCAATAAGGATTTCTTTATGTGGTCCTCATTGGATATGCTAGGCATACCCTCAAAGTTTATGATGCATTAACTCAACATCAATCCAATATACAAGGTTGTGAAATAGAAAGAGACATTTTGCCCCTAAAAGGCTGGAAGCTACTAAAAGCTGACTTTATGAGGGGGGACCCATATCTAGCATGAGAGGTAAACTGCATGCTGGTCAAAAAGTCTAATGGAAAGTGGTGAATGTGTATTAACTTCATCGATCTAAACAAAGTTTACTTAAAGGATTGTTTTCCCTTTCCAAGGATCGATTAGCTTGTCGATTGAACTTTAGGTCATGTACTCTTAAGCTTTATAGATGCTCTTTTAAGCTTTAACTAGATATAGATGTATGAGGTTGATCAAGTATACTCCTTTTTTGTCACTAACTTTGGGACGTATTGCTATAAGGTCATGCATTTTGGACTCAAGAATGTTGTGGTGACCTATCAATGCTTAATGATAAAGATGTTCAAACCCTAGATTAGGTGTAATGTAGAAGTCCATGTAGATGACATGATAGTCAAGAGTAAGTAGCTTAATGATCAACTTAAGGACCTGCAAGAAACATTCAACACCCTGAAGTAGTAGAACATAAAGCTCAACCCCTAAAAGTGTGTATTTGAGGAAGCCTTAGGGTAATTCTTGAGGCACATGGTCATAGTGCATAACATTGAGGTCAACTCGAAGAAAATGTGAGTTGTACTAGAGGATTACTATGTTTAGCTATTTCATGTCCAATTTTGTAAAGAAGTGTACAAAATTCTTTAAGATTCTGAAGAACCCATTGAATTTTCAATAGATCAACTGGTTTTAAACAGCATTTGACAAGCTCAAGCTATTCTTAACATCTCCACTATTGATGTCCAAGCTCATCTTTAGAAAAGATCTATACTTGTAACCTGTCCATCAATAGTTGAGCTCTCTCTTCAATTTTAGTCTAAGCTGATGAGAGAGAGGTAGAGAAGTTTACACTTGTAGTGGTGATCTTGACAAGGAAGTTGTGACCTTATTTTGAAGCTCATCAAGTGGTTGTCCTTATTGACCAGCCATTGCACTAGGTTCTATACAAGCAAATGCATCAGTAAGCATGGTGAAGTATGCCCTCAAGCTCAATGCAATAGAGTCTAATGTAAATTAGGCAAGGCTATCAAAACACAAGTCTTAGTTGATTTTAAATCGAAATATATGGTGGAAGAGGAAGCATTGGATATAGAAGCTACATCGATGTGAACTCTCCATGTTGATTGCTTATTTACTCGAGGAGTGGAGTAGGTCAAGGGAGAATATGAGCTGAAAGATAAAGGAATGACTAGGTACCTCGAGGTTGTACAGTTGGATCAAAGTTTCTTACTTGAAACATTGTCGAGATCCCAAAGGTAGATAATTTCAATGTAGATAGCCTCTTAAGGTTAGCTTTGACTAGCCTCTTTGACTTAGACATGGAAGTGTTCATTGAATATTTACTAGACAAGAGTATCGACAAACTTTATCGACAATGCTTAGTGATACAACTTGCACTAATCGAGTTGAGCTAGATGGACCCTTATATTGCCTACCTGAAGCATGGCACCATTTTAGGGGATAAGAAAGTGGTGAGGAAATTGATGTGCAAGGCAGCTCAATACATCCTGATAGATAATCAATTTTACCATTGTAGATATAACCTCCCCTACCTTAGATAACTAGGGCTAAATGAAGCCCAACATATTATAGAAGAGTTGCATGCTAAAGTCTATAGCAATTGCATCAAGAGCTAAGCCCTATATGTCAAAGCTTTTTTACTTGGGTAGAACTTACTAACCATTAAAAGGGATGCAAGGAGATGGTCTAAAGGTGTGTTCAGTGCTAGAGGAATGCACCTATAGACCAACTTCCTGGTAGCAATCTTCTACCCATTACCAATCTGATAAATGTATAATTACACTTATTATTATTATTTTTTTTATGTAGTCTTGATTTATTATATGAGTAGTTTTTATTAAATATTACACTGATTTTTCTTATATTTTAATTTTAGGTATTTTGAAGCAATTTTGGATTAAAGAAAATAAATTACACAAGTTTCATGCAATTTGGAGCTCATTTGAACAAGTTTCGCAATTTTAGAAAGTACATGGTCATGTACATGACCATGTTGGTGCCTATGTATCTATAGGGAAGGAATCTATTAAGAGACCACAATATAATGGCTATGTTGAGGCCGTGTCAAAAAGAAATTTACTTTCCCATTCAATCAAGGTAGCCAAAAGATTACTTTTCTAGTTTATTAACAACATTGATGATGTGATTTCCTACCTATTGAAGACAACTTTCCTATTTTATGAAGATTTAACTTTCCTCTCCATGAAGATGTGATTTTCTTTTTTAAGACACTAGATTATAATATAAGAGGTGCAAAATCTAGTTAGTTATAGATAGAATTATATAGAGTTTTAGAATTAGCATTAAAGTAACTATAGAATTTTATTATTGCCCTTGAATTATTGTTTTTTTTTTCTCTATGCATTATTTTTATACTTTCACTTTTACTTTTAACATGATGCTATCTTAGATTTCTTTTGTACTTAGGTATGATGAATCCTAAAATGAACATGTAATTGATGATTTTTGTTTAATGAAGTTATTGATATTCTTATAATCCAATTATGTATACTTTATTATTTTCAAATTAATATTGTTGGCATATTAGTTTGATGTTTGATTTCTTACATGGAGATTGAGAGATCCTATGTTTAGATAGATTTAACATAATCAGAAGGGGTTGCATGTAATTCTAGAGATAAAACGATCTAAATCTTCTTGAATAGGGTCATATCTAATACTAAAATTCACAGATCAACAATAAAATAATTTTAAGGGTTTTAGTTTTAATTAGGAAGTGATTTCATTAATTAATCTAGAGTTAGGAATTAATGGACTCAAGAAAGCTATTAGTTTAATTTAGGAAGCCCAACGATTCAAGTATACAAAAATGAAATTAAATAATGATTAGTTAATTACATTAGTAATTCTTAAGGGATTCAATATTTAGGTACACTTTTATAGATTGTTATTTTCTTAAAATTATTTTTTTTCAGCACTTTTCACTTGATTTTGTAGATTAGATAATAGGACATAGGCTAATACTAATAAGCATAGTCTTTATGGGATCGACACTCAATATTAATATTTACAATACTATAGTATCGATAAGTGTACTTACCTATAAATCTAGGATAGATGATGGATTGATATCATAGTCCTTAGCCTCTTGCTAAATGGTGGATCAATATCTTAGGTCCCTTCCCTAAGGTAATTAGTTAACGGTAATACATCATTGTAGCAATGGATTATGTCATCAAGTGGGTAGATGTAGAAGTTGTAGCTAAAAACACCGAGAAGAGCTTTGAGACCATTTTATGGAACTTTACCATATGCGGATTTAGCACTCTATACACCTTGATTGTTGACAATGGTTTTTAGTTTGATAATATTAATTTTAGAGACTTCTACTTAGAAAGAGGGGTAAAGATCTACTACACGTCAATTATGCACCATCAATTTAATGGTTAGGTGGAAGTCGTTAACAAGACAAGCATAAACGGTCTCAAGATGAGAGTAGACTACACTAAAGGAAACTATGTGGACGAGCTCCCATTTATGTTGTTGGGGGATTAGACTACGTATAGAATTACAAAAAGGAGAAACGCCCTTCAACCTTCCCATTGGCTTAGAGGCAGCCTTGCTAGTTGAACTTAAGCACCTAAACATTTACATGGAAGTATTACATATACTAGCAAACGAAGTTGGCCTTAGAGTAAACCTCAATGCAATAGAGGAATTCTAGCACCTAGGAAGTACAAGTTTGGCTGCTTATCAACAAATGGAAGCTCGTTACTACAATAAGAAGGTCAAGCATAGGGTCTTTCAACCTAGTGATTTAGTGTGTAGAAAGCTAGAAGCTATAGGATCTAGGGTAAACAGAAGCTGGCACCTAATTGGAAAGATCTAGTTAAGATTAGAGAAGTAATAAGGTATAGTGCATATAAACTAGAGTGACTTGAAAATTAGCTCATCCTTAGAACATGGAATGTTGATAACCTTAGGCTATATTTTGAGTAGCCATTGAGCTTGTAATGTAAAATTTGTGTAATTATTGAAAGATCCATGATTATGTGAACAAAAATATGTTCTCCCAATTTTTTTCTTTACATAGTATAATTATTCAAACATTATAATGTGATATGCTCAGTTGTGTCAATGCAACTAATAAGCTTTAAGTCTTAGCCTTACCTAAGGTAAATGGACTTCTTAGTCCTAACCCTAATCGAGGTAAATGGACTCTTACTTCCTAGCCTCATTTGAGGTGACTCGATGTTAAAATTCTAGCCTAAGGGTAAATGGATTGTCTCTACATAGCAAACAAAATCACTTGGCCTTTTTCAGCCTCATTAGTAGGTAAACTTAGACCAACATAATGAGATACTTTGTCAACTAAACTTAAGTTTGAATGTCTAAAGTACACTTGACAAGGAGCAAGTTCCCTAGTCACCATAAACCTATAAGAAATCTGACCAAGCTTAAATTTGGTCAATGGATCCTCTATTAACATCTAGTTAGAAAATAAAAAAAAAAAGAAATAAATACTAGAAAGGAGATGGAGAAAAAAAATTAAGTTTATTCATTTAAGTAAATCTCTTTTGATTGTTGAGGTTAGCATCCTGACCATGGGGGCAAGTACAAGAATTGGGAAAATAGAGAAGAAAGAAAAGAAGAAAAGTAGATTCACTATTAGCTATCGAGAGGATCAACTACAACTTTGGATGCCTAGCCACCATCTTCCTTTGGCTTGGTTCCTAGAGGGCAACTTCCTTTAAGGGGCTAGGTTCTTCTAGAGGATTGGAGCTTAGAGGAAGTGGAACCTCCTCAGCTCACTTAGGGTCCTCTTGAAGGTCGGAACTTAGAGTAAGGATGCCATTGAGGTGGTTTTGGGATGAATTTTATAAAAACTTAAACCTAGTCCACTACTTTATAGGGCTACCTATAACCTACCTCAATAACCTATATGTCTTTGATATAATATCTAAAACTTTCCTAGTTAGGGGCACTATGAGCCTACGATTTGACCCGTCGACTTAGATATGACGATTTCTACAAAATAACCTTCATGTGAAATAAAGAGACAAGGTGTTATTAAGACTCTTGAAATTTGTTTTTGCCATTCATAAAAACATGCACTAGGAGTAAAACGATGGCATGTTATTAAATATGACTACTTATAATTGAGATTCTTATAAAATAATCTCTTAGGGATATTATTGAATTACATTCGAAAACTTAAAATTCAATGAAATGAATTTTATTAAATTACATTTGAAAGATGTTAGAATAGAGAGTTCAATATACTATATAGACATTTATCCAAATTTTAAGTTATATAAAGTTCAACTAACCAATCACACATTCCTTCATGTTTCTGACAAATTTACCAATTTTCAAAAATTAACTAAAGTTCATCTTATCCTCTTCCTAAATATTCATCAAAATTAACTAAAGTTTGGCTCACTCTCTTTTTGAAAATTAACTGAAGTTCAACTCATTTTAGCTTTGTGTGATGTAATAGGTCACGATGTTAACTTTTGAAATTTGAGTTGAAAATATTATTACTTAGCATTTTTTATCGGGTTACATTTCCCCATCTAGTTTTTTCTTCTTCTAGTTCTTTTTTTTTTTTAAAAAAAAAAGAACTGAAAACTCAACCCAAAACCTTACAAAAATTTTAAAATAATGCTTAAAACCATCTCCAAACCCGATAAAGCAATACTCTATAGGGTAATTAGTATGTTGGGCAGGTTAGGTACCTTATAATAACTTACCTGGTGGCATCCCTAACTTGGAGGGGGAGGGGTCTCTTCCACTTTCTCAATTTGTCCCTCCTCCTTAACAGCCTTAACCTTAGATGCTTCACCTATATCTTCTTCTTGAGGGGCTTTGAAGTCTACAAGAGTGCCATTGGTGATGTTTAGGAAGTCCAATTAAAGGTTTAGATAGTGCTCTAAGACTAACTTCTTGGCTTCCTTCATTATATTGTTGAAGACTTCCCCTTAAAACTTTAGTCACTTTTGGCTCTTCATGATCTTATCAGAGACCTCCCTCTTGAGGCCCTTCGAGTTGGCACCAATATTCCACTTGAACTCTTTGATTTATGCTTGTTGGCGACTAAGTTTTTCCTTAAGCTAGTTGATGTTACTTTGATATTCCTTCTCCTTATTCTTGAAGAAGCTAACTAGAGGCCTCAATATAGTGAGTTCACCACAAGCCAAATTGAGCTAAGTCTTGAGCTCAGTGACTTCCTTCTTTAGCCCCACTTTTTAATAATGAACATTGGAAAGTTTTGTCTATAGAGTAGTGATGTTTGCTGTAGCATTAGCTTGCCAGTGCATCTTCTCCATTTAAACTTGAGCTTCTTTCAATAGCTTATCGACCTTAGCCACCTTTTGCCAAGCTTCTTCCTTAACTCTCCTCAAAGTGTTCTCCACTTTTGAGGCTTTTTGCAATAGATACTCAATGCAATTAAATAGCTTAAGATTCTGATTAATAAGGGTATTTTGCTTAGATTCTACTTACCATACCTTTCTTTTCTCCTCTTTCCAAGCCTTTAAGAGTTTATGTACCACCATATTCGATAGTAGCATAGAATAGGAGGAATGGTAAGGCAAAGAAAACAATTGACTTCCTATTCAAAAGGGCAAAAAAAAAAAAAAAAAAATCCCGTATAGCTTGGCTCACAGGGCCTTATCATCTTTCCATGTTTGCTAGTCTTTGGTAAGTACTAGGTCAAACATTAGCTTGGTGTAGGTAAGTCAGTTGCTGAAACCATCATCACTAACACAAACATTCCAATCAGGGATTAACTTAGTCCTTTGTGCTATAGGAGTAGGACTTATGCCATGTTGATAGGAGGAGGTTTGGGTCAAAGCGATGACTTGTTGTCCCTTGCTCCTCAACTTGGCTACCTTCTACTCTTCCCCTAGCTCTTGCCTCTTCCTATGGACTACTTGGGTGAAGGGATCTTCCTGATGCATATCCTCGTCTAAGATCACCAGCTTGTCTTGCTAAGCTACTTGGGAGCCTCTTTTGACGCCTTCCTAATAGCCTCTCTTCTTTGACTTTGGGGGCTCATTTGCCTTAACCTTCCCCTTCCCTTAAGTAATAGTAGGGTCAACACAGGCTTATCTAGTTGGGCATTCTTGCCCTTAAAAATCATAGCTGCTTTCTCCTTAGGACAAGGAGGGTTCCTCTTCCTTTATAGAGTAGTCTTCCCTTTCTTTATAGCAATAGTAGCTGCCTTATTTTAGGCTAAGAGTTTAGTGGGATTAACCTTCTTGAGCTCTATGCTTGTAAAAGTTAAGGCTAAATTAGATTGTTGGAATGTGATCAAGATAAATAAAAGGCACTATGCTGAGCATGAGCCCTCGAGGGACCCTATTCCTTTAACTTTAGCAAGTTGAACAACTCCCTCTCAACCAATCCACTCTAACATAGTGATAGTACCCGGGTCATACCTTCTTTAGCCTCCTCTTTTTTGTCGTCACCATTAACCTTCTCTCTAAGGGTGTTAGCTTAGTTGAAGTGGCTCTCCAAAACTTTTAGGGTATCGTAATACTTGCCTTAATGCCTCATCTCGACCATCAGGTAGTTGGCTACCTACCTATCATTAAGATGAAGCTATAGAGGGCTTTCTTCAGTTAGCTTAGCCCAACTTGTTGAGAAGTCAAGTTCCATATTTAATCAAATCACCATGAACTTGTCCTTCTAATTGTGGATTGAGGAAGCTAACACTTTAAGCAGCTTGCTTTTGGTTAGCATGTAATGTAGTACCACCTAGGTGTTGAGCTATTACACTGGACCCATAGCATTATTTGAGCAGCTGTAGGGTTAGCGACAACCATAGGTCTTCACAAAGCACCTCAAATGCAACCAAAATCTGAAATGTATTAGGGGTGAGCTAGCATAGGTTCGATTGGTGA
Source organism: Laguncularia racemosa (assembly GCA_037954665.1). Lineage (NCBI taxonomy): Eukaryota > Viridiplantae > Streptophyta > Magnoliopsida > Myrtales > Combretaceae > Laguncularia > Laguncularia racemosa. The sequence goes on along the minus strand of JBBMOL010000021.1, from coordinate 7,072,136 downwards.
TAGTTGAGGAATGCCTTCTAGAATTTAATGAAAGGAAGCTGAAGCTCGAACTTAAAATGCTTATATTATAAATAGAATTGGTTCCCACTAATTTCAATCCAATCATCCTTCCTTTGCTTCTCCATATTCCACCCCTTAAGAAGTAAGTTGAAATATAACCACATACTCGATACTTTGGAATTTGATAATTAGTCGAATCATGTTAAATTCTTACTGATACTATGGAAATTCTAAAGAAATGGCACTTAATTATGTTTATTGTGCTATTTTAGGTCTTTAAGAGCTTAGAGTACAAACATTAGTAATTTAAAGGAGTTTTAAGCACTTGAAGGAATTTTGAACAAAGGAGGCAAGCCACTCATTACTTTACACCACTGGCTTTGAAGACCAACCTTCAACAACATAATTTAGGCTAGCCTTGATCACCGGCCTTGAGAGTGAAAGCCACTAGCCTAAGCTGCCAGCTTTGAAAGGAAAAGCTACTAGCTTTGATGCCGGATTTGAGAACTAACCAAAAAACATTCCTTTGGTTTTGATAAATACTCCGGATGTGAGGGATTGAAGAGTCATCTTATCTTCATCTTTTTGTTACTTTTTGAACCTTGAAGAGAGTGGAGAGAGAGAACTTGTTCGTGTGCTACAATTTTTAGTCGATTGATGTATTAGAATCATCAAGGAAAGACTCCTTTAGCAAGAATTTGCTAGGTTGTTGTATTGCGATTGATTTTTGTTCCATTGAATTGGTGATCTTTGAACTAGCAATTTCCTATTCAATTCATAGATTGAGTTTGTTATCAATTATGAATTCTATTATAGTAACTTCTTTGATTTATATTTGTGTTTTCAATTCCATGATGTTCTAAGCTTTTTTTGTAGGAAGATGATGAAACCCTAGAATAACTAAGATGGTGATTGTAGTTATATTATGAGATTGTTAGATGTGTGGAAGATTCATATTGTAAATCTTATACTATAAATTCCAATTTCTTTGAATTAGGATTATAGGAGTTTTAATGAATTGGAAGGGAAATTAGGGTTCAATAGGATTTCTTAATTAAGGTTGAATAAGAATTGCAGAAGCAGGATTATTTTAATCTGATCAGAAATTGTTTTAGGGCTTAATACAATATTCCTTACTAGTTTCTCACTAAGGAATTAGGAGAAATTAGGATAGAATATTAGTTAACTATATAATTGGGAGATTTGTAGTTAAACAATAGAATCCTCTTTTAATTTGTCTAGTGGAGGCTAATAAATTGATTTTGAGGTTTTGAGTTTTTAAAACTTGGAAAAGAATAAGACTTTCACAATTTCATATGAATGTCCACATAGCTAAGAATCCTTATAATATGATGGCAATCTAATTAGTGAAACCAAGGTAGATTCAGTTTTCCTACTTTCAATTGATATATTCTCATAACAATTCTCTCTTGTTCTTAGTGAAAATCTATGTTGATTAGATTAATTGGTATTTGATTAGTTAATTCTCTTAATTTGATTACCTAAATAATAATAGAATATGATATCTGTCTAGTACTTAATTAATCCTCGTGGAATCGAGACTTGACTCATTACTATATTACTTGTTCTGACCTAGTGTACTTATTGGTAGAGTTTGCTTTTAAAATTTTATATATATTTACAGTAGATCAAGTGTTGGGTGCCGTTGTCAGGGATTAACTTAATGTTAGACTACCTTTAGTTCTGTCGTTAATTTAGGTGCAGTTCATAGCATATAATTGTTGCAGGTGTTTTTATGCACTGGAGTAGAAGTTCAAAACTTCTACCACTAAATCCTGAGATAGAATGCACTTTGCGTCAATTGAGAAGAGAGAACAAAAGAAGAGAAGAAGTGCTACCGGTTGAGATGGTAGATGACAACAACAACAATTTCATTTAGGGTGATGCCAGAGCATTTTGAGATTATACAGTATCTACTGTTGCGAGTTTTGCGATTAAGGTACCTCCTATTCATGCTAATAACTTTGAACTAAAGCTAGCACTTATTCAGATGGTTCAGACAAATTAGTTTGGAGGATATCCAAATGAGAGTCTTAATGAGCATATTGCTACATTTCTCCAATATTGCAACACAGTGAAGATGAATAACATTTCATCTTATGTCATCAGATTATAACTTTTTCCTTTCTCATTATGGGATAAAGCTAGAGCTTGGTTCAATTCATTGCCACAAGAGTCTATCACCACCTGGGCTGATCTCTCATATATGTTTCTAAAGAGATTTTTCCCACCATCCAAGATTGCGAAGTTAAGGAACACTGTCACCAACTTCACTAAGTTTAATGGTGAATCATTATATAGGGCATGGGAGAGATTCAATGAGTGCATCAGGAAATGTCCACATCATGGTTTGCTAGACAATCTCTTGATTGAGACTTTCTATCTCAACTTGGATGAGATATTGAGATCGACAGTAGATGTTGCATTTGCAGGTGCATTAATGGGTAAGATTTATGATGAAGCTAGTGCTTTGATAGAAGAAACAACCTCCAATGTACTCAATTGGCAGAATGAGAGAGGTAAATCAAGAGTGGCATCAGTAAGTGACATGGACTCAATGTCTACTTCGATTGCAGCTCTCATAGCTCGGGTAAGTAAATTCGTCTTAGCATAATTTGTTAATGTTAATCAAGTTACTTTTTGTGAGATATGTTTAGGACCACATTATACTCTTGAGTGCTTAGCTAGAAACCCCTTAAATTCATCAAATGGAGAGTAAGTGAATTATGTCAACACTTTTCAATAGGGTAATCAGGGACCTTATTCGAATAATTACAATCCAGGGTGGCATAAGCATCCAAACTTCTCATGGTGGAATGATAATAATGTACTTAAACCACCTCCTAGATTCCAAAGCAAGGACCTGCTCAGAATGCTCCACCTTAGCAAAATTAACCTAGAATGGAAGATCTCATGGTGAACTATATGTAAATGACTGGCACAAGGCTATAGAATCAACAAGCCACCATTTGAAATTTGGAGAATCAAATTAGTCAGATTTCTCAATAGTTGAGCAATAGACCATCAAGGTTTTTGCCTAGTAACACTGAGGAAAATCGCAAGGGTCAATGTCATAATGTTGAGAAGTGGTAAGGAATTAGAAGTTGTTGACAAGGAAGTTCACACCAAACAGGGGAGTTCAGAGAAAGAAATAGGGAATTAAAGGATGGAGGAACCAAAGCAGAAGTCACCAATAGTGAAACCATATGTTCTTCCTATTCCTTTTCTAGGAAGACTGAAGCAATAACAGCTAGATGCTTAATTTAGTAAGTTTATAGAGGTTTTTGAGAAGCTGTAAATTAACATTCCATTTGCAGAAGTACTATAGCAAATGCCTTCATATGCTAGATTCATAAAGGATTTGCTCACCAAAAAGAGAAAGATTGATGGGAACGAGTCTATGATGCTTATAGGAGAGTGTTCTATAACCTATAGAAGGACTTGTCTAACCTACCTAGGAAACAAAGAGATCAAGGGAGTTTCACTGTTCCTTGCATTATAAGGAATTTTCACTTTGATAAAGTTCTTATTGATTCTGGTGCAGGTATTAATTTAATGCCTTTGTCTACTTTCAAGAAACATGGACTTGGAGAGTGCAGGCAAACTCATGTTTCCTTACAACTTGCTAACAGGAGCATCAAATACCCTAAAGGCATTGTCGAGAATGCCTTTGTGAAGGTAGACAAATTTATATTTCTAGTCGATTTCATTGTCTTGGAAATGGAAGAGGACAGAGAAGTGCCTATGATCCTAGGCAGACCATGCCTTGCAACATGTAAAGCATTAATAGATGTGGAGTAAGGTAAGCTTACTTTAAGAGTTATGGATGATGAGATAACTTTTAATGTTTATGAAGCCATAAGGAAATTTGATGATTGTAAATCCTGTTATACAATCGATATTATTGATGAGCTTGCTTATGAGTCTGTTGAGGAGATAACAGGTGTAGACATTATGGAATCAGTTCTTAGAGATCTAGATGATTGGAGTGATGATGATGAGCTTGAGGAAGAATGTGTGGAACAAGTGTCAGAAATCAAGGCTCGTTACTATGAGAAGCTAGGCACTAATGAGACAAAACCGATGCCATTTTTGGCACAACCTCTGGTGTTAGAACTTAAACCCTTGCCTAGTTATTTAAAATATGCTTATCTTGGAATAAATAAGACTTTGCCAATAATCATCTCTTCTTCTTTGACAGGTGATTAGGAGCAATAGCTCCTAGGCATGCTGAGAGAGCATAAGAAGGTGACAGGGTAGACTATTGTAGATATCAAAGGAATTAGCCCTCTGATTTTCACTCACAAGATACTTCTGGAAGTTGAGTGTAAACCTATAGTGCAACCACAGAGATAACTCAACCTAACTCTTAAGGAGGTATTAAAGAAGAAAGTGCTTAAACTTCTAGATGCAAGTATTATCTATCCTATCTTTGATTGTAAATGGGTTAATCCTATTTAGATAGTGCCTAAAAATGGTGGTTTGACTGTAGTTAAGAATAAAGCTAATGAATTAATCCCTACTCGCACTATGACTAGGTGGCGAGTTTGTATAGATTATAGAAAATTAAATGATACTACTTGTAAAGACCATTTCTCCCTCCTCTTTATTGATCAGATGCTAGAAAAACTTGTAGAAAACCACTTTTACTTGCCTCTTTGGTACTTTTTCCTTTAGGAGAATGCCCTTTGGTCTTTATAATGCACCTACTACTTTTAAGAGGTATATGATATCTATATTTTCTAACATGTTAGAGGATTTTATTGAAATATTTATGGATGACTTTTCTGCTTTTAGGAGGTCATTTGAATCATGTTTGATAAATTTAAGTTATGCTCTTAAAAGATGTAAAGAGACTAACTTGCTTATGAACTGGGAGAAATGCCATTTTATGGTAAGAGAGAGAATTGTCTTAGGTCACAAAGTTTCAAGGAAAAGGATTGAGGTTGATAGGGCGAAAGTGGACATAATAGAGAAGTTGCTACCCCTCACTTTAGTAAAAGGAGTCAGGAGCTTCCTAGGACATGCTAGCTTATACAGGAGATTTATCGGGGACTTCTCTAAAATCTCTAGACCTCTTTGTAATTTGCTTGAAAAAGATTTTGCTTTTTTTTTTTTTTTTTATGAAAGTTGTTTGCAAGTATTCAACTTATTGAAGGAGATGCTCACTTCTGCACCAGTGATCATTGCACTTGATTGGGAGCTTCCGTTCAAGCTTATGTGTGCTGCCAACAACTATGCCATAAGAGCAATACTTAGGTAAAGGAAAGGTAAAATATTCCATGTTATATACTGTGCTAGTAGAACTTTGAATGAGGCTTAAAGAAACTATGACATAATTGAAAAAGAGCTTTTAGCAGTCATATTTGCATGTGACAAGTTTTAGCCTTATCTTATAGGTTTTAAGATCATAGTATATACAGACCATGTTGCTCTTAAGTATTTGTTTGCTAAAGCTGATGCTAAACTTAGGTTAATTCACTGGATTTTACTACTACAAGAATTTGACCTAGAAATTAGAGATAAAAAGGGAACTAAAAATGTAGTGGCTAATCATTTATCCTGTTTGGAATCTGATTGTTTAGATCTACCTATTAATGAAAAGTTCCCTGATGAATAGTTGCATGTAGTAGATATCTAAGGATTACCTTGGTATGCTAACATAGTCAATTACATGGTCAGTAAATTCACAACATAGGGTTTGTCATATCAATAGAAAAAAGAAATGTTTACATGGTGTGAAATACTATTTTTGGGATGAACTATAATTGTTTAAATGCTATGCTAACCAAGTGATTAGACATTGTGTACCTGAAACTAAACAGCTTAGCATAATATGACATCATCATTCCAGAGAAGTAGGAGGCCATATTGTTGTGGAAAGAACTTCAACTAAAATTTTATCTTGCGGGTTTTATTGGCCTAAATTGTTTAACGATTGTACGAATTTCATTATGTTTTGTGCTCAATGCTAAAGGACTAACAATATTTTTAGGAGACATGAATTACCACAAAACAACATTCTTGTAATTAAGCTTTTTGATGTGTGGGGAATAGACTTTATGGGCCCTTTCCCCTCATCTTTTTAAAACAACTATATTCTTATGGCTGTTGATTATGTTTCAAAATAGGTAGAAGTAGTTGCTTTATAAACTAATGACAACAAAGTTGTAATCAAATTTTTGAAAAAGAACATATTTTCAAGATTTGGGGTACTTAGAGCTATCATTAGTGATGGGAGATCGCATTTTTGCAATAAGCAATTTAAAAAATCATTAGCAAAATATGGAGTCACTCATAAAATTACTACTCCTTATCATCCATAGACTTGTGAATAGGTAGAGATGTCCAATAGGGAAATAAAGCAGTTTTTAGAGACAACTGTCAATGCATCTAGGAAAGATTGGTCTTTAAAACCTAATGATGCATTGTAGGCTTATAGAACTGCTTTCAAAAACCCTATAGGAATGTCCCCATATAAGATTCTTTATGGAAAATCATGTCTCCTACCTGTGGAGCTAGAGCATAGGGTACATTGGGCTATAATGCATCTTAACTTTGATTTCCAAGTTGTAGGTGGAAAGAGGTTACTCTAGCTAAATCAGATGGTTGAGATGAGAGAGGAAGCATATGGGAATGCTAGGATATACAAGGAGTGGGCTAAGCGATGGCATGACAAGAACATCTTAAAGCGAGAGTTTTTGCTTGGGCAAAAATTTCTATTATACAAATTACAATTGAAGCTATTTCCAAGTAAGTTGAGATCTTGATGGTTTGGTCCATTTGTTATTGCTAATGTTTTCCCTTATGGTGAAGTTGAGTTGAAAGTAGAAAACAACCATACTTTTAAAGTAAAAGGTTATCTTCTTAAGTATTACTACGAAGGAGAAAACACCGAGGAAGTTGAGCTAGCAACTATAAATTAAGCACTTCATGAGAGGTAGCCCATGCATAGCATTAAGGTAAATCAGTTTAATTTTATTTAAATTAATAAAAGAAAAATTTCAGAGTTTTAAAGCCGATAGAGGAAGCCGATGGCATATAATAAACAATGCCAGCATATGTCTTGTTTTAGACATATTTCAACCTATCTTCTTCATTTACTTTCATCTTCTTCCTTGCCCCATCTCCCTTGCTCTCACACTTCACTCTCTCTTACAAACTCTCATGCACTCACTCACACTCATCGAACCAAGCTTCATATTTCCACTACAATCAACATCAAGTAAGTCTTCATTCTCTATATTCTTTAGTCTTATAAGTTCTCATTTATTTCTTTCTTCCTTTAGTCTTGGTTGCGATTTTTATGACTAGTAGAATGCAATCTTAGAGCTGTTTGGCATGTGTTGTGTTGTTAATTTTTGAAGTTGGAATTGTTCTTACACGCACATGTATGTAAGTTTACACCTGGTTTTATGCCTAATTTTGTTAAAAATTCACATTGTGTAAGAACTAGGGCTTAAACCGATTTGATGCATGAATATTTGGGGCTTTTGCTATAATTACTACCTATATTTTAAATTATATGTAGTTGATTCATTTTGGGTCTCAATTTTGTGGATGAGGTTCAGGCACTGAAAAATTTTATCCATTTTTGCTTAACATGTGTTTTCTTAGGAAATTGATGTTGCTTTTGATAGGGTTGGATTTTTGTTTTGTTTGGAAGATATCAACTACCCTAACCATAAAATTTTCCTATCCTGTGCTTTTAAACAAACTTTCCCATGCTATTCAAATTTTAGGCTGCCTAACTTAGGCCACTAGCTTTGATTTTCCCTATTGCAAGTGTAAGCAACATGACAACTTATCTACTTAGTTCTTATTATTTTGATGCCTATAGTTTTGAATTAGACATATTTGCTATAAATCATGTTTCACACATGAATGTTGGGGCATTTGTTGAATTGAAAACATAATCCCATGGTTGAGTTTACGATTTACTGGATGATGCATTCTTTTTTAGAAATTCACATGAATTATTATGTAGGTATGTCACCTAGAAAACTCCAGCTTTGGAAACAGAAGCAAACAGTTGTAGGTGAGACTTCTTCTGGAAGTCAACATATAGAGCTCCTCTCTGAACGGGACTATGCCAAGGAAAGAAACACACAATTGCTAAAGAAGGACTTCATGAACCATCAGTATTTGGATTAGGAGCTTTTAAGGGATTATGGCGTGGCATGGAGGAGAATATTTTGCAAATGGTAGTAGACAAGACATGGTTTAAGCTATTTGAGATAAGAGAACTAGCCTATAAGAATGTCACAATTGAGTTCTTATCTATAATGAAAATAGAGCACGATGAGCACTATTCCATCATGGCATTTCAGGCATATGAGTAGGCTTCTTCATTCTCATAGAGACCCAAGAAATAGTTTAGATATTTCTCGGGTCTCTATGAGAATGAAGAAGCTAAAGAAGACCTCTCTAATGCTTGGCCCTCGAACATGAATGTAGAAACATTCTGGTTTCAGTTGATTCGGCCTAGGAGGGATGATTTTGTACCTTCCAAATCTCTTGCTACCTCCTTTGCCTTAGTGGAGCACAAGTTGCTCCATCACATTCTATCCCATATGATGTGCTCAAATGACCAAAGCACATGAACACAAAACCAATTAACAATTCTCAAAATGGCATGAACCTTAATTTGCATGAAACAAATTGCTCTAATACCAAATGATGATATGCTCACTTGTTAGTTGCAATTGACAATAACAAATGAAAATTCATATAACAAACCACAAGAGGCGTGATTTCAACAAACACACTAAAATCCCTAAAACTCAAGGAGCTTCCACGGAAATTAGGATAAGCTTCACTTGTAATTGTAATCTATATAAAGGATGTCATAAATAAGAACCAAATTCCAACCAATTGAGGCGTGACCCTAAATTAAAAATGGAACCCTAAATGGTGTGTCTAAGAACAAGTAACCAATTCCAATCATACACTAGATATAATACACTAGCAACAATTGAAAACAACTTAAGAAATATTGATGTTACTCATAATAATCCTTAAGCCACTTGCCACAATTTCAAGGATGAAATTGATAAGAGTATGAGACATGAAAAGGGTAAGCTTTCCACGGCAACAATTTTCAGATTTGTAAAATGCTCAAAAGTCCCATACAAACCTTAGTTAGCAAGTATTTATACTTGCTCCAATTAGGGTAAAATGACTCAAAAAATTACAAATATGCCACTAGGTAGCCGATTCTAACAACAAAATACAACTAAATCATAAGTCCCAAAAATAAATAAAAATGGCTGGTTCAATAATGAAAATTAAAAGTTCAAAAGATGGTCTTCAAAGAGCTGGTTCTTCAAGTTAAGCGAATAATTTGTTGGTCCAGTTCATCTTCAGTTTATGTCAGTCTATGAATAACCCACAAGCTGAGTTTTATGAGTTTGTTCATCGCCCTGTAAAACTTGACAAGTATGCCTACTGGAATGTACAACAAATAAATAATAGAAAAGAAGTTAGTATACAAATATTTCCGAGGTCGGTTTGTTCAAAGAGGACCCTTATCACCAAATTTTGTAATCCTTTAGCTCTTGCCTTAGTGATAGGTCTTGTAGAATTTTGATTCCTATCACCATACCATTTGTTGCAAGAAGACTAGTTATAGTAAGGTAACAAGCTTTGATATGTTCTACTTGTACAGTATGATTTTAGGCAACAAAATTGAACTTGGGGTAGAAGTAGCAAATTTTATTGCTAGGCAAGTAGAGGATACGAGAACTAGAGTTATTCTCTATGGAAGGTATATCTCTATGTTGTTAAAAGGCATGGGTATCTTTGAGCACCATGAAGGGGATGTGATCATAGTGTGTAAGAAAATCTATTTAGGACCATTCAAGGCTTGGGGGCTATCTAAGATAGCCAATTGAGTAATTTCAGAAGATATTGAGGAGACTCCAAACATTCCCCCCACCATGAGAGCCGCTACATCCTAATCTACTCCTCTTGATAGCACTTATGAGAGATTGAGGAAGGACATTAAGGGTGTCAAGCATGAGCTTAAGGAAGTCAAGAAGGAGCTTAGGCATGAGCGAAAGAAGAATAAGAAATTCCAAACTACATTATTTAATATGTTCAGATTTGCTATATCCTACATGAATGCACCAGCTGCTTAGGACTTGCACTATGAGACTTCTCCATAGGACCAATCAGAAGATGAAGCTGATGATCATAGCAACTTAGACCGGGATTGAAAATTTTAATGTAACCTCCTATCTATTAAAATTATTAGGGAAGTATCAATTTTCTTTTTTCCTTAATTTCATTGTCTTTTATTGCCTCTTAATTGTGCTACATTAGAAACAATGAGGACATTGTTCATTTTAAGTGTAGGGAAGAAATCATAGAAAAGTTGAGTATGAATTACTAATGTTTGAATTAGTGAATATCTGTCCATATTGATGACATCTTAGCCCTTATTATCCTTGCTTTGAACTCATATTTGTCCTTAAGAGTATCTGGCAACTTTTAGGCCAAATTTTGTTTTTTCAAGTAATTTGGAGATTGTACAAAAAAGAAAAAAAAAAGGAGTTAATTTGACTTGATTTAGTGTCTTACTCACCTACTTTTGTGATTAGATTACTTGGTTGAAATTATGTAGTGAAATCTTTAAGGAACAAGTTTACATTATGTCTAGTTTTTAACTTTAAAATTTGAGAGTAAGTCGAGTCCTTAAGTAGAAAAACAAGTAGGTTTACTTCCTAGTAAATTTAGCTTGTATATCCTCTCCTAAGTTTCTTTGAAAATATTTTTAACATCTGGTGAACGAGGTAGAAGAAACTTTTTTACTTAGTGATCCTTTATAAAAAGAATCTTTATTCACATTAGTATTAAAAAAAAAAGAAGAGCAAAAAGCAAGCATAGTCTTTACTCCAATGACTTAAGTAATTGAGTTAAGAGTATCCAATCTTGAGTGTTAGTGTGGGGAAGAGTCTGTAGGAGTCCCTTTAAAACTTGATTACTTGGGTGATGAGCCTGGGATGTGCCAACTCAATGAATTCATCATAACGCAAATGGCGGAAAGGCAAAAGTTCAATACTTAAACTTGAAATTTTTTTTTTGAATGCAAAAAAGTGAAATAAGACTTTTAATAAAAAGGGAGAAATTCTAGGCAAAGAGTGGATATCATATGCTTTCACTGATGTGATCGTTCATAGAGAAGTGATTTAGGGGATTATATGTTTGTTAATAACTATGAAAGTTTAAATGAGTGTTTTTTTCCTTGTAGGACTGAATATTTACTTTTGAATTAGAATTCTTATGTTAAACACTAGGATTAAAGTTTGTTTTGTTTAGATTAGTTGCAAAATTTCCACCGTGGTACTTTAGTTACATATCTTGATATGGTTAGAGTTATAGACATCGGAATTTCAAGTATTTTGTTAATAGAAAATTTTGTATTCTCAATGACAAATTAGTTAATTGATTTTATGTATTTTGCTTGTGGACAAGCAAAAGTTCAAGTTTGGGGAAGTTGATAAGGGCATATTCTACTCGTATTTTATTGTGTGAATCATGTTAAATTCTTACTGATATAGTGGAAATTCTAAGGAAATGGTACTTAATTATGTTTATTGTGCTATTTTAAGTCTTTAAGAGCTTAGAGTACAAACATGAGTAATTTAAAGGTGTTTTAGGCACTTGAAGGAATGTTGAACAAAGGAGGCAAGCCACTCATTACTTTACACCACTGGCTTTGAAGACTGGTTGATGTGCTTAAAAGTGAGTCTAAGATTGTAAAAAAGGTTCTATTTTGACTATTTTTTGAAGACTCTTAAAATGAAAAAAAAAAACCTTTGAAATGAAAAAAGAAGAGAAAACTTAGGTTCTTCTAGTGCATTGTGTGCAATTGGCCTATGCAAGGATTTCTCATCCAAAAGATGTGGTGGATTGTCATTGATGCACTAAGTTTGATACAGGTTTGTTCAAGGACATACTAGTTCTCGAGTCAACTTGCAAATCTCAATCCTAAAAAATGTGACATGTCTCTAACCTATCTAGGTATAGGGTAAGGTTAAGTCTAATCCTAAACTTGCTTGTTTCTATTACTATAAGAAAATTACCATTTGGTGATTCTTAATGTTATTATTACCAAATAAGTGTTATAGAAACTCTTTTGTAAATTTTATCAAATGTCATGATTGAAGCACCTAAATGGAGCATCATGGAAAGCATTTGTGACATTTAAAAGGAAAGGCCTTTAAAAACACAAATATCATGAGAAGTGTAATATTATGTGACCTATAATAAACTACATTGATGATGTTTATACATGATCAAACTGTAATTATATGTCTCGTCCAAAGTTATGACATGCCAAAAAATGAAAACATTTTTGAAATTCGAAACATAAACAATAGATCCATTTTGTGATGTAAAAAAGTCACCAAAGATGTTGAAATGGTGACGTTTCAAACATCATGGAAGATGTTGATATTTCTCAAAAAGAAAGGAATTGTGGTATTTAAACATCACTAAAATTCTCAAATGTTGATGTTTGAACATCATGAAAGATGCTAATATTACTTAAAGGAAGGAATTATTATATTTAAGTGTCACTAATATTTTTCAAATGTTAATGTTGCATGTTAGGAAGAAGAAATGTCTTATTACACTAGTCTTTTTAAAGTATACTATAGTTAACATTTTAAATTTATAATAATTATACATAAAATTAATAGCATTTAAAAGATTATGGTGTTAGGCTTTTCTTTATGAAATAAGCAACATTTACAAGCTTCATGTAATATCAATCCATAACATTCCATATGCGCAATTTTTATAAAAATCTATTTAATATCTATCAAAATATCATGGAAACATATTCTTTATACTCACAAACATGTCCCAAGTATTGTTATTCGAACTTCATTATAGTTACTCCCAGTTGGCAAAATAACATGCATACTAAGGTAATGAAACAATTGAGAGGATCAAAGGACTACCAAGAATTAGAGCACCCAAGGGTCATCTCATAGTATATATAAATGAAATTCTTCAAAGATCATTGTCCCACTATATTACTTAGAAACTTTGGCCTTTAAACTTCTCGTTGAAAATGAGATGAAATGTGCATGGATTTATTTCATACATGATAATACGAGCTAAACTTGTGATACCTAGAAAAAAACAATAAATAAATAAAATAAAATAAATATAATGGCAATGACATTAAAAATAATAAGTTGTTAAGTCTGTAGGGCAAAGTAGTTTTTTTCCTTGGGAACTATAAATTTCCATTGTCATAACCTTATAGTCTCTTGTCCTCTCTTTTCACACGCTTCATATCTAATAGAAAACTCTCTCACTCATAGTTTTCTTTTGTTAACATGTGTGGTTCCTCACAACGAAGTATATGAAATCACTTCTTTCTTAGTTACTTTTTTACATAGAATAGTAGTAAGTCTTTTAGGGGATTTTTGGTGCAAAAGATATGTAGGATTTGTAAAGGTTTTGGGTAGAATCATAATTTTTAGACAATTGAAGCAAGTAAGTCGTAAAATACTCATAGATTTGTGATTTGACACTTTAATTTTTACATAATTAGATGTGAAAGAGTTAGTTTTGGGAATTGAGTTGGTAGATGAGTGGATTTAGAAAATAGGAAGAAGAAGAAAAGTGTGTCGAGAGGTACACATCCGTCTTAAGTTGTAATGTCTCGGAATTTAAGACGTCACAATCCGCCATGTATCATTACTAAATAATGACACACTACGGCTTTTAATCTATTTAAAACTACAAATAGTTTTATGTCTCCACATAAAATAACTCATTAGTTTCTCAAATATCACATTGAAATATCTTCTATTTATTTGATAATATACATAACTCTAAAATTTTCTAAATAATTTAAAATCTAAACTAATTTAATCAAAAGTAAATTTATAACCACCTATTTTATTTTTATGTCTCAATGTGCTAACATTAAGCCCACTCTCAAAGTCCAACAATTAAATAAAAAATTAAAGAATGAGCCTAAACCTAGTATGTGAGTATTACAAGCACATGCACATACCATAAAAATTATATTACAAACATGTAATGCAACTAATATATTACAATCTTTAAATTCAATATCTTTGACTTGCCAACAAATAACATAGATGTACTCATGACCTTGTTATACCGTATAATACATATATATAATCATAGGTTGGGAGTTGCCACCTTTGGCCCTAACTTTCTAACTGATATTGGGAACTACCACCTTCATTTCTAATACCCCAAGGGATTTACCATCTTCGGCTCATAAGTCGAGTCACATATAAGCAACAAGAAAAGTTAATTCAGATATACGTTAATTCCATTTAATTAGATATTTTAGCAAACACAAGCATTAAGCAAGGTAAACATGTACCTTGAGGAACCTTTTTCATTTGTCTGTAGCTATTAATACTATCATAACTTTTTATATAGTAAAAGTACATTAATCTTCTTATTGACCTAAAACATTACCTATGGTTATTTGGTTTCATTACTACATATGATTTGGTTATCTTACCTATGTTTCATTATTTTGGATTAAGGTGGTTTAAGGTAGATGAAAAGATAATGAAAAACAAAAAGAGAAGCATAACATGAAAGTTTCAAGGAAGCATGCCTATGTTGAGGTATACGACTAAGTACATGATGGTATACTTGGGCATGTTGAGATGCCTTTTTGCATAGGGAGATACATGGCTAGGTACACAACCATGTTTCTCCTTGTGTTCTTCTACATGGCCATGCTTCCTTTAAATTTTCATTTTTCACTTCTCTTTTTTTTTTTTGTTATCTTTTCTTCTATCTTAAACCAGTTTAATCGAAAATAATGTAATGTGGGTAGGGAGATAACCAGATCACTTGTAGTAGTTAAACCAAATAATCATAGGCAATGTTTTAGGTTAGTACTAAGATTAGTGTACTTTTGTTATATAACAAGTTATGATAGTATTAATAGCTATAGACAAATAAAAAAGGATCTTTCAGGTAAGTGTTTACCTAATTTGATGCTTGTGTTCGTTAGAATAGCTAATTGAATGGAATTAATGTATATTTGAATTAACTTTGCTTATTGCTTGTGTATGTAGCTCAGCCTAAGGGCTAAAGGTGACAAATCCCTAGGGGGCATCTTGATGTTTAGTATATGGCATTGTCCTTTGTGGAGTTTTATATTGAAATGATTTAGGGTAGATTTTAGGGATATTGGGGTTGGAGGTGGCAATTCCTAATACAAATTAGAAAATTGGGGCTGAAGGTGGCAGTTCCCAACCTAAGATTATATATATGTATTATATGGTGTGGCAAGGCTATGAGTATCCCTATGTTGTTTGCTAGCTAAATCAAAGATAATGAATTGAAAGATTATGATATATTTGTTGCATTACATGTGTGTATTATGATTTTTGTGGCATGCGCATGTGCTTGTGGTACTCATCTACTAGACTTAGATTCATTCTTTATTTTTATTTTTTAGCTATAGGACCTTGGGAGTGAGTTCAACATTAGCACATCAAGACTTATAAATAAAATAGGTAGTTACAAGTTTACTTTTGATTAAATTATGTTAGATTTTAGGTTATTTAAAAAAAATTAGAGTTATGTATATTATCAAATAAATAGAAGATATTTCAATGTGGTATTTGAGAAATTGATGAGTTATTTTGTTTTGTGGAGACATAAAAGTATTTGTGATTTTACATAAGTTAAGAGCCTTAGCATGTCATTATTTAGTAATGGCACGTGGTGGGTTGTGATGTCCTAAGTTCCGAGGTATTACTAAAATGGTCTCAAGACACTAAACATGGGAGCCTAGATCCATAAAATTTTTCAAGATATTATCTAAGCAATGGAGAAAATTAGAAGCAAAGTGTAAAACAATTCTACTTGAAATGAAGGGTCCAACACCTTTCTAGCATTTAAGCTCAACATGAAGTGTGCTAAATAAATCCATGAAGGTGAGAACAACAAATTTTGATTACCAATATACGTGATTCCTCTCAAGATCATTATCACAATTTTATAAACCTAAACCACATATATATATATATATATATAATATAATATAATATAAGAGGTCACATCTATAATAGAATATTTCTTTTTCAAAAATTTCTAGGGTGTAATCAGTTAAAAGTAGCTATATGAAACAATCATAACATATTATCTTGAACTACGGTACATAAGGGCTATTAACAATTTTTATGGAGGCTATTGAATGTTTTATTAGTATTGTTAATGGGCTTATATACTATAGTTCGGGATAATATACTATAACTATACTGCATAGTCACTTTTGAGTGATTACATCCTAGAATTTCTTTTCCTTTTTTGATTATGAGAGTAGACTTGTGTGTTATAAGAGGCTTTTATACTTATTCTTAAAGTTGATAGTGAATTTTGAATGAATGAGTTGATAGTGTTGGTAAAGAAGATTGATACATAAGGTAGAAGCTTTACATATCTAGACTTAATTTCTCTTTCTCTCATTTTCTTCATTATTTATAATATTTATCTATCATTTATTGAATTTTTGGATCTATGCATACATATCTTTCATGGGAAGCTCATATAATCAAGTGATTTCTATAGTTAATATGAAATGAGAATAATGGCAAAATCGGACTTAAATTTTCATGATAACTAATTCACTCTTCCCTACTTAGTTGTGCATTTGGGTGCTATAAAACAAAATCTAGTAAAGGGTATTTTAGTTGGTACTTTATAGAAAATGTTTGATAAGTTTTGTTATACAAACATAGATGATGAAATTGATACAACATATGGGCATTTTTTAAAACATTTCTCCACATTACACCACTTTTAGAACACAAATTTAACTTTGCATGTTTCTAGAAGTTTTCCCCAATGGTAGAGTTTTCTTTTTTGGTTTGTTCCTTCTCTTTTAGTTTACTGTCATATGTTGCATTTAAATAAAGTAATAGCTTGACATTAAAATTATATCAAAAGTAACAAAATCAAATAATCAAAGATATACTTCAAAAGGAAAAATTGGATTTTATAGAAGTTGTAAATGTCCATAAGTAGATGCTCAGGTAAAATGATTGATTGCTCTTCTTTTTAACCAACAAAGTAAAGTAAGGTTTAGTTGAGAAGCCCTACATTTTATATACATGATTTAATGCAACATCTAGAAAGTTCAAAATGAACTACTTTGTAAAATCTAGAAAACGTTTTTAATAAAACTTACCAATTTTAGAAATCTTTTCATAAATGCAAGAGATTATAATGCCATATTCATTACTAATGCCATATAGAAGCTACAAATATCTTACCTCAATTCCACCTAAGAGATTATAATGAAATGAGGTCTCTATGATTTAATAAGTAACTCTCTAAGAAATATCACAAAACAAAACATTTACCCTCCTTATTAGAATGTGGGACATCATACAAGCAAGTTCTTTAGTTCCTTTAGATGGTCTAGAGTAACTGATAGGAATCAAAATCCAACAAGACCTATCATTAGGGAAAGAACCAAAGGATTTCGAATATTGGTGATGAGGGCCCATTTTGAGCACATCGACGTTGGAATTATTTGTTTACTAACCTCTTTTCTCTTATTCATGTATTGCATATTTCAACAGGCACACTTATCATGCTTTATAGGGCGATGGACAAACTCACTAAGACTTAGCTTGTGGGTTATCCATGGACCGACCTAAACCAGTGATGAGCTAGGCCGACGAATCCTATGGAAGAGCTGGCATGATGAAGACTATTTTTATTTATAATTATTTCTTTGGACTATTTATGTTGTAATCTTTCTTTTGGGAAACTTCCATTTGCTTGTAATTGTCTTTTAGACTGGCCACCCTAAAAGTGGCATAGTTGTAATTTTGTGAACTTTTTAACTTTAAAGGGAGCAACTATAAATACTCGCTTAAGTAGGGTTTTTAGGGAAGAATTTTCAGAACAAACACTTCACTTTAATGTGAAAGAACTTAGGGTTTCCTAGTTCAATTTCCTCTTATCAATTTCAATCCCAATAGTTGAGATTGTGGTGAGTGCAACACTTGAAATTGTGAGTCATATTAATTTCAAATTGTTGTCTTTTCTTTTCTTCTCTAGTGTATCATATCTAGGGTTGAATTGGAACATTTCTTGGTCAGATTTGATTAAGTTTTGATTCGAATTAGTGAGCTTGTTTGAGTAGTTATCATACTTGTTATTCATCAACAATTGCTTATCATTATTAACATGAATTGCATTTTCTATAAAGGGGGATCACAGTATTGCCTTTGCTGGTTATTCTTGAATTCACGTGATATTTCAAGTTTGATTAGTGTATATTGAGGGATTTGATTCATTGTGATGGATTAGTTAATTATTTATTGACTTTGGATCTCTTTGCACCCATTAGGAATCACGCAAATTCCTAGCTTGTTGAACCAGAATTGTTTGATTGCATTTAGGGTTAGTTTTTGTTCCATTTGATTATGCTTAATCCCCTTTTAGGAACATCAGTGACTTGTATTTTGTATGTGTAGATAAGCTATTTTGGATGTGGGCCTCTACGCCGAAGTTAGTTTTATTAGTGTTGATAAGCTGACATAGACGTAGGCTTTCAGGCTCATGTCGGCTTACTAAAGCTTAGGTTGATTAGCCTAGCCCAAAGTTCAAATGAAGACAGGCAGGAAGAGATTGATAGATAAGGCAAGTCAATGTCCTATAACTCTACTCATTACTCGCCACTAAATCTAGGGTCAAAAAAGAGATCTTGAGATATTTATCACCTTTGTTATCTAGCTCAGTCATCTCCATATGAATACAACACTAGGCCTCTAAGTAAATAATTGAAACTCTACCATTTTAATATAAAATTCTCATTACCTTGATCCTTCACGTTAATATGAAAGAGATTTGTATTGTTTTCTATAACGTTTTAGAACCTAGAGTATCACAGCCCACTATGTGTCACTATCACATAGCAACACACTAAGGCTTTAAAACTCCAAACAACTTCTAACCTGTTCACCTTCTTAAATTCATTCATGAAAATATAATCTCAGTAACATAAAACAAATGACTCTCAGATGAGTCATTCCAATCCATGATAGTTAATAATGCATAAATCTTCCTTTAACATCTAGAATAACATCTATTTATATATGAACTTTAAAGTAAATAAAAGTTTACTAATATCTTCATAATCCCAATTTGATTACTAAAAGTCCAAATCACAAGTCTTCTAATTTTTGTCACTTCTCATCTACATAGTAATAGTGCTCTCTCCCATTTTTGTCTACATAATGTCCCACGAGGTTTCCATTGTCATCATACCCTACTTGCTTGTCATTCTCTCTTGTAGCTAAAAAAAAATATAGGGAGGGGAGTGAGCCTAAGCTTAGTACATAAGTACCACACCCACATGTATATGACACACCACATTAATAACACATGAATATATGCAACATTTATCCGCAACATTTTCATATATCAGCTTACATACCAATCTCAAAATTAATTATACAACATAAGGCTAGTCATGACCCCGGTGCACACAAAAGTTTGTCCTAGTGGGAACTGCCACTATGGGCCCATCTAACTCTAATTTATCTCAAATCATTTTGATACACGTCTCCATTAGGAACAACACGACATATCGTTCATCGAGTTGCCCTTAGGGATTTGCCACTACGAGCTCCTAAGCCGAGCCAAACACAAGCAATATGCAACATTTCATTCACATCTCACTTTATATTACATAATTCTCATATCCAATTCATTTAATAACTATGTAACAATCACAACCAACAAACAAGGTAAATATGCACCTTAGCAAATGTCTCTACAATGATCTTACATGTCTCTAATCGAAGTAGGTAGTCCTATTCAATTACAAGGAACTACACTTAGCTTAATTCTACAAGTAATCTAAGTTCATTAAATTTTCTACTTCATTTAAGTCATTTAATTCCCTTCCCAAAAGTATCTTCATGTTTAATTCATTTTTTGAAATGAGAATAAAATAAAGTAGAGTTAAATAGGATATATTACTATGTAACATGGCTAAGAAAGTAATTGTGTAAGGAAGCACCTCACTTTATAATTTTCCATTTCAGCACGCCTTGGTATACGATTGTGTACTTGACTGTGTACACCTCGATTCGTCACAAAACCTAATTTTTCTCTCGAATTTCATTCCTAATCCTAATTGCTACGATTTTAAACCTATTAAATCATTGTATTCATCAAAACTAACGTAACATTAGGTTCTAAAATACTTGATTCAAATTAAACTTGGAATGCCAAATTTGGTTGATCCTTCATTTGTTTCAACTCAACCTTTAATCTAATCCCTATGGATAACCAAATTAATTTTGTGATATTACCTTAATTGTTAGAATAGAATTTTACCTTAATTGTTATAATAGACACCTTTTTACTAACTACAATTCTTATCTATTGAATTCGTTGCTTGATTCCCTTTTAGATTGCCTTAGGTTTTTCTGTAGGGGGCTCTCTCTCATTGTGTCTCTCCAGGTTGCTATTAGAAATTGAACAAATGAGCAAAAAGGAGAAACCTGAGGTTTGAATAGCTTTTATATAATAGCCAGTAAAATACGATTTTGCCCTCGACTAATATAATTATTTCTCGGATTGACCTCTTATTATATTTTATTTTATTGTTTTGTAGTAATAAAATATATATTTATATATTTATATGCCTATATATGTTTTATTTAACCATGTATTACAATCTCCCTCACTTTATTGAAAACTTTTGTCCTTGAAAGTTACTTGGAATTGGAAAGAGTTCTAGAAGTTTTCTCTTCATTTCTTCTTCTAATCCCTATGTTTCTTCTCAATTGGTTTGATTTGTCCATTGTATGTTGACATAGGGAATTGTTCTTCTTCTTAATACTTGTTCCTTTATGTCTACTATTCTCATAGGCATGGTTGTCAAAATTGCGATTTTACATAGAATCGCTAAGGGGTCCGTAGAAACGTAAGTTTCTACAACCTATGTAAAATAACTTTCAAATATTATAAATTTACTTACAATAGTCATTAAAAAATATAATGAATAATAGAAATAAGGAAATTAAGTATTTATTTTAGCCATAAATTGCAAATTTGCAATAAAAGTCATAATATAGATAATCGAGCATAAGTTGTATAATATATATATTTTATTTCTAAAATGATAAATCATGTATAAAACAAGTTTCACTTAGTTCTATATACAAAAGCTAAAAGATAATAGATAAAATTTAAAAATCAATTGTGACTTTAAGAAATTACTAATAAATAAAAATTGATAATGAAGATATACCATTAGAAATGAGTAATATTAAAAAATGACCGAAAGTACATAATAAAGAAGATACTATAACAAGAAAAAACCTTCAAAATTATATATTACTAGGTAAAGTTTTGCACTACTCGTGATTATTAATTCAAAATATATTTACTTAACAATATCTCACATTTACTTAACTATGAGAATGATATATTGAAAAGATAGAAATATAAATACATTTATATCTTTCCTACGACGGGAAAGCACGTGGATGCCAGAGGGCTTTTAACAATTAAGCCCACAATTGTTTATTAAAAGTTTGGGCTTGGATAAGAAAACACGAAGAAAAATGCTTTTTGGAAGGAACAAGGGAAGAGCATGGCCGGGTAATTCTATTGCACGACCGTATGTCAAGGAAACATGCCCATAGAAGCACACACGGTTGAAGGCACAACCGTGTTTTGAGCTTGGAAAATCCACAAAAGCATACACAGTTGAGTACATGGTCTGAGATACAGCCGTGTGTTATTTGCGTGGAAGCCTGTAGTTGTAAATATTTGTGGAATCGGTTGAAATGGATAGAATCGCGATTTTGAACTATTTTACTGTTCAAAATCACGATTTTTTTACGATTTTGCTTCTCTCCGATTTTGTGTGCGAGTTAACTAGAAATATATATACAAACTCGTAAAATCATTGAATCATACGAGTTAAATCGCGATTTTGACAACAATGCTCATAGGTCTCTCTACAGAGGATAAGTCTGGTCGTACCTTCAAGGGTTCCAAGGCTACTGCTTGATCTAGGTTTGGTATATACTTTCTTAACATTATTACATGAAACACATCATGTACCTTGGCCAGACTTGATGGTAGTGCCAACCTGTAAGCGATTATTCCAACTCTTTTAGAATTTCAAATGGACCCACATATCTTGGATTTAGCTTGCCTCATAATCCAAACCTAATTATCCGTTTAGTTGGAGATATCTTTAGTAAGACTTTATCCCCAACTTGAAACTCTAGAGGGTGTTGCCTTTTGTCTACATAACTTTTCTAATGACTTTGGGTTGATAGAATTTGTTGCTTTATTACTTTGACCTTGTTTACTATTTCCTGCACTATCTTTAGCCATAGTATCCATCTTTCTCCCACTTCACCCTAGTGTAATAGAGATTTACACTTCCTGCCATACAACACTTTATAGGGAGCCATTCATATAGTAGTTTGCTAACTGTTGTTATAAGAAAATTCTACTAAAGGTAAGTGATCACTCTAATTAACCCCTTGATCTAATATATACGATCGTAGTAAATCTTTCAGAATTTAGATAATTGATAAGGGCATATTCTACTCGAATTTTATTGTATGAATCATGTTAAATTCTCACTAATATTATGTGAATTCTAAGGAAATGGTACTTAATTAGATTTATTGTGCTATTTCAGGTCTGTTAAATCTTAGAGTGCAAACATGAGTGGATCGGTTTTGAAGATCGGCTTTCAATAATCAAAGCCGCCTGTTTAAACTGCCGACCTAAAGATTATAAGTTGCTGGCTTAAGTTGTCGGCCTTCAAGCCTAAGCTACTAACCTTGAAAGCTAAGCCACTAGCCTTGAAAGGAAAGTAGTCGACTTTAGCACCGTCTTTGAGTGGCAACCAAAAGACATTCTTGAAGTTTTGATTAATATACCAGAGGGGAAGAAGGAGAGGGTTATCTCATATTTTCTTTTTGTTACTTTTGAACCTTAGAGAGAGGAGAAGGAGAATTGATTGGTGTACTTAAAATTTTTTGTTATATCAATTGAATCCATTGGAATCATTGAGGAAAGACTTCTTCATCAATGAATTGCAGGATTATTGTATTGTTATTGATTCTTGCTCTATTGAATTGGTGATTTCTAAACCAATATTCTATTATGAAATTCATAGACTAGATTTTTCCTTTCAATTATGAATTCCATTATAGTAATTTCTTTTATTTATGTCTGTGTTTTGAATTCCATGATGTTCTAAGCTTATTTGTGGGAAATCAATGAAACCTTAGAATAACTAAGACGATGATTACAGTTATATTATAAGATTGTTAGTTATGTGGAAGATTCATATTGTAATTCCTATACTATAAATTTTGTTTTCATGTTTGAATTAGGATTCTAGGAATGTTAATAACTCAGAAGGGGAATTAAGGTTCAATAGGCTTTCTTAAGTTAGGTTAAATAAGAATTGTGGAAATAGGATTATTTTAATCTGATTAGAAATTGTTTAAGAACTTAACGCAATATTCTTGATTAGTTTCTCACTAAGGAATCGAGAGAAATTAGGATAGAATATTAATCAACTATATAATTGGGAGATTTATAGTTGAATATATAATCACTTGTTAATTTATTTAGTGGAAGCTAATAAATTAATTTTAGGGTTTTGAGCTTTAATTATTTGGAAAAGAAACAAAGATTTTCATAATTTCATATGAATATCTACATAGCTAAGAATTAGTATAATATGATGATAATCTGATTAGTGAAACTAGGGTGGATTCTATTTTCCTATTTTCAATTGATATATTTTCATAACAATTTTCTCCATGTTTTTAGTAAAAATCTAGGTGTAATAGATTAATTGGTATTTGAATTGTTAATTCTCTTAATTTGATTACCTAAATAATAATAGAATTTGATATCGGTTTAGTACTTATTTAATCTTTGTGGAGTTGACACACAACTCATTACTATATTCCTTGATTTGACCCAGTGCACTTGCTAGTAGAACTCGCTTGTAAAAATTTTTATATTTAAAGTGGATCAAGTTTTTGGTGCCATTGTCGAGGATTAACTTAATATTAAACCATCTTTAGTTTTGTTGTTAATTTAGGTGCAATTTATAGCATATAACTATCTTTTGTTCTCCTTTAAGTTTTTTTTTTCTTCTTTATGTGTAAGAGTAGAAGTGCAGAACATCTACCACTAAATCCTGAGATAGAATGCACTTTGCATCAATTGAGAAGAAAAAAAAGAAGAAGAGAAGGAGTGTAACTAGTTGAGATGGCAAACGACAACAACAACAATCTGATTCAAGTTGTTGCTAGAGCACTTCAAGACTATACCGTACCATTTTGGCAGGTTCTAAAATTAGGATACTTCCTATTTAGGCCAATAATTTTGAACTAAAACCAGAACATATTCAAATGGTTTAGGACAATCAGTTTGGAGGATATCTAAATGAATGTCTTGATGGGCATATTGCTACTTTTCTCCAATATTGTAATATAATGAAGATGAATAATGTTTCAACTGATGTCATCAGATTATAGCTTTTTCCTTTTTCACTAAAGGATAAAGCTAGAGCTTAGTTCAATTCACTGCCATAAGAGTTGATCACCACTTGGGCCGATCTCTCATATAAGTTTCTAAAGAGATTCTTCCCATCATCCAAGACTGTGAAATTAAGGAATGATATCACTAACTTCATTAAGTTTAATGGTGAATCATTGTATATGGTGTGAGAGAGATTCAAAGAATGCATTAGGAAATGTCCACATCATGGATTGCTAGATAATATCCTTATTGAGATTTTCTATCTTAGTTTGGATGAGACATTGAGATCTTTGGTAGATGCTGCATCTAGAGGTACATTAATGGGTAAGAGCTATGATGAAGCCAGTGCTTTGATAGAAGAAATGGCCTCCAGTGCACACAATTGGTAGAATGAGAGAGGTAAATCAAGAGTGGCATCAGTCTGTGACATCGACTCAATGTTTGCTTAGATTACAGCTTTCACAGCTCAGGTAAGTAAACTTATCTCACCAAAATCTGTTAATGCTAATCAAGTTGCTTGTTGTGAGATATGTTTAGGACCACATTCTACTCTTGAGTACTTAACGAGAAACCCCTTAGATTCATCTAATGGAGAGCAAGTGAATTATGTCAACAATTTTTAATGGGGTAATCAAGGACCTTATTTGAATAATTACAATCCAGGGTAGTGTATTCATATAAACTTTTCATAGGGGAATGATAATAATGTACTTAAACCGCCTCATAGATTCCAAAGGCAAGGACTTGCTTAAAATGCTCCACCTCAGCAAAATCAACTTAGAATGGAAGAGCTTATGTTGAACTATATGCAAAAGACTGACATAATGTTACAAAATCAATGATGTGCTCAAAACCACTTCCAAGCACAATCAAATGACTCAAGAAAATAAGCCTCAAATCTCATACAAAACCGGTTCAACGGACTGGGAAATTGCATGACCCTAATGGAACTTTGATGAAATCCAATGATTCAAAAGATTCAATTAACTTCCACTAATGGCCAATTCCACTAATCAACAATAAGAACAAGATAAATACACGTGAAATGGGTGAAAAAGACAAGCTAAAAAATCGTGAACTCAAACCCTTCCAACCATGTCAATTCACGCCAATGCACTAAAGAGCAATTCAATCTCAATGAACAATCAATCTTACAAGATGACTATCCACGAAATACAACCACAAGTATGTCCAAGAAAGATCCAAATCTACCCTAGATATGACTCACTAGAGAAGAAATGAACATACAACAAAGATGGAATCGATATGAGTCACAATTCCCCTTCGTCACACTCGCCACAATTCCAATTCTTGGGTTGAAATTGGTAAGAGTTTTGAACTAAGGAAAGAACCCTAATTCCACACATGAAAGTGTCTCAAATCTATAAAAATTGGCCTCCTCAAACCCTCTCTTAAGCAAGTATTTATACTTGCTACTCCTAGGGTTAAAAAGTGGTCAAAATTACAAGTTTGCTACTTTTAAGATAGCTAGCCCTAAATGAAAATTACAAGAAAATAAAAGTGTCCCAAAACCAAATACAACAAAAAATAGTTCATAAAAGAAGAAATATATAAAAGAAATGGTCTTCAAGATGCCGGTCTTCTATAGGATCCATTGGCCCAACTCATCGCTGGTTTAAGTCGGTCCATGGATAACCTACAAGCTGAGTCTGAGGAAGTTTATCCATTGCCCCATAAAATATGATAAGTGTGCCTGTTGGAAAACACAATACAAGAATAATAGAAAGGAGGTTAATATATAAATAATTTCGGGGTCGATCAGCTCAAAATGAGCCCTCATCGCCAAAATTCAAATTCCTTTAGTTTTTGCCCTAATGATAGGTCTTGTCGGATTTTTATTCCTATCATCTCCTCAGGCCTAAAAAAGATTTGTCCTCAAATCTGGCAGGTTAAATGCAATGGAGACTTTGTTTTCTCCTAGCAATCTATCTGAAGAAGTATCTTTGTAGAATCCCAATATCTGAAATACTACAGGTGGTGATTGTTTTCTCTCCTCCATTTCCAGGATGTATCTCTTCTACAACACAAATAATGACTCATTATCTACTGAGGTGTCCCCTAACTCAACCCATTTCACTGATATTATATCCTCCTTTTCTAACTCATCTGTATGTCGCTGATCCTCATGGCCTTCTAGTGGTTGGCCCAACTGCTCATTGCCCTCTGAGACCTCTGAAGGTGAACACAACTGTCTCTGAACATTTTGGCCCTCTAATGATAGACTCATCTGACTCTGATCCTCAGAATATTCCAATGGTTTACTCAACTGCTCGTGAACCTCTAGTATCTCTGAAGGAGAACATAATTGACCCTGAACGGTTTGGTTCCCTGGTAATCTACTCCTAGTAACCTGGAATGAATAGGATTGGCTCTACCTTTCCACTTTTAAGGCTAACTGTATAGCCTCATCAAGTGTACTATATCTCTGAAGCTCAATTGTACAAGCTATCTCATACTTCAACCCAGATACAAAACGTGCTAGGGTTTGTTCAAGAGGTTCAACTAATCCACATATGATCACTTGTGTCTCAAACTCCTATACGTAGTCATCCACTATTTTACCCCCTTGTCTCAGTGTCTGGAGACGCATAAATAGCTCATGCCTATAGTGTTTCGATACAAAATTATTCCTCAAAACTCGTTTCATGTCTCTCCAAGTGTGTATTTCGGTCTCTCCATCCCTTCGCCTACTGATCACCATATTTCTCCACCACAAAGCGGCATACCCTGTGAACTCTACAGCTGCAAGGCGTACCCTGAAGTCTTCATCAATCTCATAACACTTGAAAAGACCCTCAACTTGGTCTTCCCAGTTTAGGTAGTCATCGACGGAACCCCTACCATCAAATGAAGGCATCTGTAGCTTCACATACTCTAATCCTCGAGGTGGTCTAAATTCCCTATCTAGGTATGGATTAACCTCACAATTATCATCTTTGTCTTCCCTAAGAGCATGATAATCTCCTTCTACTCTTCTCACCAAATTTCCTCTAACTGCCCCTTCTCTCTGGACATTCTGAGGAGCTACTCTAGGTGATGCTTGAAGGTTTACCATAGGTGGTGGCGGCAATGTCATCCTATCAATCCTTGTTGCTAATGTAGCAACAATTGTGGTAAGGTCCCGAAGTTGTTCATCTAGAGTTCTTCCATTTGTATTTCGAAGACTTGGTCTACTACCCACTTGGCTATTGGCTTCATTGCCAATGCCCCCATTCATACTATCATTTGACATGTTTGTGGATGCGATTTATTTGAAGTACAAATGTAATCTCAAATAATTGTAGTACACTCCCTTCACTTTACCACGTCACAATAACAAGTTTGGATAACAACACACACACACTTGTACACCCACGGTGTAATAAGTCACCAATGCAATAAATACTTCTTATCACTTCAAGTACAGTAGAATAATTGAAGCACAAATAAATACTTCCAAGTAGTTAAGATATTGAATTCAACTAAGCAAGTGTTTAAGTAATAATACTCAATAACTTTCACACTTAAATGCTTATATTTGAATTTCAAACTTCACTACTTAACTTCCTTAATTGGCTATGGTTCACACTCACACTTTATCTTAATGTGCAGCACCTTACTCCACATAACTCCACAAATTTACACCACCACACACACCTTAATCACGGTGCACTCACTTCACCAATAACTCACACAGCAACAACAACAAATTGCACTCCACTTCTATGGCAATGATAACAAATGGCTACAACAACAAATACACTCCACTTCCACGACAATAATAACAAAATATACTTCACTTTCCACAAGTTCTAACTACATCTCACAACAAAATAGGCAGCAACTTAAATTTGAATTTCAATCTCTTCATTAATTGCAAGCCTTCCTCAATTGGTAAGAAATGAATTTCAAATTCAAATAACACTCATTAACTCCCACAACTTAATGGAATGTGTTTGAATTCAAATAGATTCCTTACTAATCAAACTCAATGCAAATCTGTAAATTGCACTCCTCCACTTCAGAATTACACAATGGAAGTCACAAAAACAACCCACACATCCTCCTTCATGCCACAACAAGTCACGGCAAGAATTGGTGAGTTTTCAAGTTCAAAAGTTGTTGAATTAAACAACACTTCTATGCTTCTACCCTTCCATGAAAATTAATAATCATAAGATGATACAACAACCTTCCTAATCCAACTCCAACAAATAGCAAATTAAATTCCAATCAAGGTAATTTTCGCAAACTCAAAACCACACAACAACACAATTTGCAGTTCAAATTGATCAACCCTAATTGAAGATGAATTTCACGAAATCAAACACAATCAATCCCTTCTCTCAACATGTGCTCTGATACCAAAAAGATGATGTGCTCAAAACCACTTCCAAGCACAATTAAATGACTCAAGAAAATAAGTCTCAAATCTCATACAAAACCGGTTCAATAGACTGGGAAATTGCATGACCCTAATGGAACTTTGATGAAATCCAATGGTTCAAAAGATTTAATTAACTTCCACTAATGGTCAATTCCACTAATCAACAATAAGAACAAGATAAATACACGTGAAATGGGTGAAAAAGACAAGCTCAAAAACCGTGAACTCAAACCCTTCCAACCATGCCAATTCACGCCAATGCACTAAAGAGCAATTCAATCTCAATGAAAAATCAATCTTACAAGATGAGTATCCACGAAATATAACCACAAATATGTCCAAGAAAGATCCAAATCTACCTTAGATATGACTCACTAGAGAAGAAATGAACATATAACAAAGATGGAATTGATATGACTCACAATTCCCTTTCGTCGCACTCGCCACAATTCCAATTCTTGGGTTGAAATTGATAAGAGTTTTGAACTAAGGAATGAACCCTAATTCCACACGTGAAAGTGTCTCTCAAATCTGTAAAAATTGGCCTCCTCAAACCCTCTCTTAAGCAAGTATTTATACTTGCTACTCCTAGGGTTAAAAAGTGGTCAAAATTACAAGTTTGCTACTTTTAAGGTAGCTAGCCCTAAATGAAAATTACAAGAAAATAAAAGTGTCCCAAAACCAATTACAACCAAAAATAGTTCATAAAAGAAGAAATATATAAAAGAAATGGTCTTCAAGATGCCAGTCTTCTATAGGATCCATCGGCCCAGCTCATTGCCGGTTCAGGTCGGTCTATGGATAACCCACAAGCTGAGTTTGAGGAAGTTTGTCCATTGCCATTTAAAATATGATAAGTGTGCCTGTTGGAAAACACAATACAAGAATAGTAGAAAGGAGGTTAATATATAAATAATTCCGAGGTCGATCTACTCAAAATGGGCCCTCATCGCCAAAATTCGAATTCCTTTAGTTTTTGCCCTAATGATAGGTCTTGTCGGATTTTTATTCCTATCAATCAACAAGCCAACATTCAGAATTTGGAGAATCAAATTAGTCAGATTTCTCAATAGTTGAGCAATAGACCATCAGGATCTTTACCTAGCAATATTGAGGAGAATCCTAAGGGTGTTGGTGCCATAATGCTAAGAAGCGGTAAGGAATTGGAAGTTGATGATAAGGAAGTGTACACCAAATAAAGGAGTTTAGAGAAAGAAACAGGGAATCAAAAGTTTGAGGAAGTAAAGCAGAAGTCACCAATGGTGAAACCATATATCCCTCATGTCCCTTTTCTAGGAAGACTAAAGCAACAACAACTAGATGCTCAATTCTATAAGTTCCTGGAGGTTTTTAAGAAGCTGCAAATTAACATTCCATTTATAGAAGCACTCTAGTAAATGCCGTCATATGCTAGATGCATGAAGGATTTGCAAACTAAAAAGAGAAAGATTGATGGAAATGAGTCCGTGATACTTATAGGGGAGTGTTCTATAATCCTACAGAAAGACTTGTCTAATCTACCTAAGGAACAAAGAGATCAGGGAAGTTTCACTGTTCTTTGCACTACAAGAAATTTTCACTTTGATAAAGTTCTTATTAATTTTGGTGTGAGTATTAATTTAATGCCCTTGTCTATTTTCAAGAAACTTGGACTTGGGGAGTGTAGGGAAACTCATGTTACTTTGCAACTTACTGACCGGAGCATCAAAGACCTTAAAGGAATTATTGAGAATGTCCTTGTGATTGTAGAGAAATTCATATTTCCAATCGATTTCATTGTCCTAGAAATGGAGGAGAATAGAGAAGTGCCCATGATTCTAAGCAGATCGTTCCTTGCAACGGGTAAAGCATTAATTGATGTGGAACAAGGTAAGCTTACTTTAAGAATTATGGATGATGTGATAACTTTTAATGTTTATGAAGCTATAAGGAAATTTGATGATTATAAATCTTGTTATACCATTGATATGATTGATGAGCTTGCCTATGAGTTTGCTGAGGAAATAACAAGTGTAAACACTATGGAATCAGTTCTTAGAGATTTGGATGATTGGAGTGATAAGGATGAGAGTAAGGAAGTGTGTGTGAAACAAGTGTCACAAATCAAGGCTCGTTACTATAAGGAATTGGGTACTAGTGAAAGAAAACCGATACCATCGTTAACACAACCTTTAGTGCTAGAACTTAAACCCTTACCTAGCTATTTAAAATTTGCTTATCTTGGAATAGATAAGACTTTGCCAATAATCATTTCTCCTTTTTTGACAAGTGATTTGGAGAATAGCTCCTAAACGTGTTGAGAAAGAATAAGGAGACGATAGGGTGGACTATTGCAGATATCAAAGGACTTAGCCCTCTGATTTGCACTCATAAGATACTTTTGGAAGTTAAGTGTAAAACTGTAGTGCAACCATAGAGACGACTCAACCTAATTCTTAAGGAGGTAGTAAAGAAGGAAGTGCTTAAACTGCTAGATGCAGGTATTATCTATCTTATCTTTGATAGTAAATGAGTTAGTCCTGTTTAGGTAGTGCCTAAAAAGGGTTGTTTGACTATAGTTAAAAACAAAGCTAATGAATTAATCCCTATTTGGACTGTGATTAGGTGGCGAGTCTGTATAGATTATAAAAAATTAAATGTTGCTACCCATAAAGACCATTTCCCCTCCCCTTCATTGATTAAATGCTAGAAAAACTTGCAGGGCATGACTATTATTGTTTTCTAGATGGCTATTCTGGTTATAATCAATTTCATATGGCACCCGAGGACCTAGAGAAAACCACTTTTACTTATCCCTATGGCACTTTTTCCTTTAAGAGAATGCCTTTTAGTCTTTATCATGCACCTGCTACTTTTCAAAAGTGTATGATGTCTATATTTTCTAACATGTTAGTGAATTTTATTGAAATATTTATAGATGACTTTTCTATTTTTGGGAGGTCATTTGAATCATGTCTAATAAATTTAGGTTGCGTACTTAAAAGATGTAAAGAGATTAACCTACTTTAGAACTGGGAAAAATGCCATTTTATGGTAAGAGAGGGAATCATCTTAGGTCATAAAGTGTCAAGGAAGGGGATTGCGGTTGATAGGGTAAAAGTAGAGAGAATAGAGAAGTTGCCACCCCCCACTTCAGTAAAAGTAATTTGGAGCTTCCTATGACATGTTAGCTTCTATAGGAGATTTATCAGGGACTTCTCTAAAATATCTAGACCTCTTTGTAATTTTCTTGAAAATGATTCTACTTTTGTTTTTTTATGGTAATTGTTTGTAGGCATTCAATTTATTGAAGGAGAAGCTCACTTCTGCACCATTGATCATTGCACCTAATTGGGAGCTTCTGTTCGAGCTTATTTTTAATGCCAGCAACTATGCTATAGGAGTAGTACTTGGGCAAAGGAAAGGTAAAATATTTCATGTTATACATTATGCTAGTAGAACTTTGAATGAGGCCCAAAGAAACTATGCCATAACTAAAAAAGAGCTTTTAGCAGTCATATTTGCATATGACAAGTTTCGTCTTTATCTGATAGGTTCTATGATCATAGTGTATACAGACCATGCCGATCTTAAGTATTTGTTTGCTAAAGCTGATGCTAAACTTAGGTTAATTCACTGGATTTTACTACTACAAGAATTTGACCTAGAAATTAGAGATAAAAAGGGTATTAAAAATGTAGTGGGTGATCATTATCCTGGTTGGAATTTGATCATTTAGATCCACCCATTAATGAAAGGTTCCTTGATGAACAATTACATGTAGTAGATATTCAAGGATTACCTTGGTATGCTGATATAGTCAATTACTTGGTCAGCAAAGTCACACCATATGGTTTGTCATATCAACAGAAAAAGAAATTCTTACATGATGTGAAATACTATTTTTGGGATGAACCATATTTGTTTAAATGTTGTGTTGACCAAGTAATTAGATGTTATGTACTTGAAACTAAATAGCATAATATAACATTGTCATTTTAGAGAAGTAGGAGGCCATTTTGGTGTGGAAAAAAAATGCAGCTAAAATTTTATCTTGTGGGTTTTATTGGCCTAAACAGTTTAATGACTACAAGAA
This sequence comes from Laguncularia racemosa, assembly GCA_037954665.1. Taxonomy (NCBI): domain Eukaryota; kingdom Viridiplantae; phylum Streptophyta; class Magnoliopsida; order Myrtales; family Combretaceae; genus Laguncularia; species Laguncularia racemosa. Next base: position 7,039,071 of record JBBMOL010000021.1, on the reverse strand, counting down.
TTACATTTTGTCTTGTGCTCAATGCCAAAGGACTGGCAATATTTCTAAGAGACATAAATTACCACAAAACAACATTCTTGTAATCGAGTTTTTGATGTGTGGGGAATAGACTTTATAGGTCCTTTTCCATCTTCTTTTTCAAACAAATTTATTCTCGTAGTTGTGGATTATTGGTCAAAATAGGTGGAAGCAGTTGCTCTACAAACTAATGACAACAAAGTTGTAACCAGATTTTTGAAAAAGAACATATTTTCAAGATTTGGGATACTTAAAGTTATCATTAGTGATGGGGGATCGCATTTTTGCAATAGAAAATTCGAAAAATTATTATCAAAATATGGAGTTATTCATAAAATTGCCACCCCTTATCATCCACAAACTTGTGGATAGGTAGATGTATCCAATAGGGAGATAAAGCATATTTTAGAAAAAACTATCAATGCATCTAGGAAAGATTGGTCTTTAAAACTTGATGATGCATGATAGGCCTATAGAATCACTTTGAAAACCCCTATAGGAATGTGCCTATATAAGATTGTTTATGATAAATCATGTCATCTACCTGTAGAGCTTGAGCATAGGGCATATTGGGCTATAAAACACCTTAACTTTGATTCCCAAATTGTTGGTGAAAAGAGGTTACTTCAGCTAAATTAGATGGCTGAATTAAGAGAGGAAAGCTTATGAGAATGCTAGGATATACAAGGAATGAGCTAAGTGATGACATTATAAGAACATTTTAAGTCGAGAGTTTTTTCCTGGACAGAAAGTTCTATTATATCACTTTCGATTGAAGTTATTTCCCAGTAAGTTGAGATCTCGATGGTCTGGTCCATTTGTTATTGATAATATTTTTCCTTATGGTGTAGTTGAGTTGAAAGCCAAAGACAACCGTACTTTTAAAGTAAATGGTTATCTCCTCAAACATTACTATAGAGGAGAAAACATTGATAGTGTTGCTACTATTGTAGATTTGGCAAATGTTTTCTAAAACATTGGGGAATTTGGGCTAGTGACTAAAATCTAAACACTTCATGGGACGTAACCTATGCATAGAATTAAGGTAAATTAGTTTAGTTTTATTAGAAAAAAAAGGATTATATATATGTAAATACTATAAGTGTATTAAGGTCACAAGTATCACTATGTTGATTACAAATTAAATAATTATAAGTAATTTGATGAATAGATGTATTGAGTATTACTATTGCATATATTTATGTGATATTGTTACTATGTGGCATGCGCATGTTTTTGTGGTTGATGGGAATCAAATCCTTCAAGTTATGGGACCAATCACTCAAGCTAGAGCCAAAGGATTGCAAAATCTTACATTGAGGGTTTTACTTGATCAGATGGAACCCAAAGAACATCATATAGTCTCTTTACACATTTTGCATGATTATTTTCATTTTTAATCAAATGTACTTATTATTCCTTGAGGACAACACTTGATGATTCAAGATCGGTGATACTTCATTTAGGCCGACCCTTAAAGCCAGCGGCGTAGGACTTAGGTCAACCCTCAAAGCCGGCGGTGTAAACTACTAAGGCCAGTGGCCTTTAGCTGTCTAAAGATGGCAGTGTACATTCCTAGGCTAGCTGCTTTCTTAAGCCGAGTTGTTTTAACTTTTCCTTGTATTTTATACTTTTTTTTGACAATCGAACAAACATTACATTGAACTTGGTAATTGACTCTTTGAGTTTTTTCCTCTCAAACTCTTATCAATCTTTTGATTGTGGCAAGTGACAACGTCGAGATCATTGTGTGTTGTACCAGCTATTCCATGTTAGGACTAATCCTTTCTTAGTGCGTAACATCTGGTATGGGCTTAGACGTTATTTGTTCTCATGTTTGATTAATTGATTGAATGTTGTGATTATTGAAATCATGATTACGAGTATTGTATTTTGAATTGGGAAGTTGGCATATCATCTTTTGGTATCAGAGCTTTGGTTTAGAGAAGGGATTATGAAGTAGCTGTGATTTCTAATTGAGAAATTAGGGTTTTTATTATTGTGAATTGTGTTGTGGTTGATTGAGGAGGAATTGAAATTGAGCACGAGTTGTTGATTGGGTTGTGTTGCTGCTGTGTGTGATTGAATTAGGGCTTGTTCCTTGGTATTAATAGAAGATTGATACTTAGGGGTTGTGTTACGGTTTGTGTGTATTGAAGTTGGAGATTGAGCAAAGGTTGTAATTGGGATAGTATCTTTTGGGATTATTTCAGAGTGTGATTGTGATTTGTGAAATTCCTATATTGAGTCTACAATTTCAATGAAGCATGTCGAATGATAGTGTTAATGGAGGAATTGGGAATAAGGCCAACAATTAGGTTGAAGGAGGAGGTCAAGGACATCATACTACAGGCGGAAGAAGAACTTTAGAAGAATGCTTGTAGGACCTGACTATTATCGTTGCTAATCTAGCAACACGGGTCGATCAGATGACGTTGGCATAATCACCAATGGCAAATCCTCAGGCTCCCCTACCTCAGGTAACCCTTAACGATTCACGTAAGGAAGGAGCATTAGGAGAAAATAGGGGTAGGTGAATGGGAGGAGATTATCACACTTTTTAGGAGGAAAGACATGATAACTTTGAGGATAAACTTTATCCTAACCATGAGTGCAGGTTGCTTAGGGGTCTGGAATATGTAAAATTATGGATGCCTTAATTTGTTGGAAGGGGGTTTGTAGAGGATTATCAAACTTAGGAAGATAAGGTGGAAGGACTCTTTGAATGTCATGAGATTAATGACCATACTCGAATTCGCCTGGGAGCAGTCGAGTTTACAGGGTATGCTATCTTGTGGTGGAAGAACCCTATAGTCAGTAAGAGGGGAGATGGTGATGTTGAGATTCATACTTGGTAGGAAATGAAAAGAGTTTTGAGAAAGAGGTTTATTTTAAAACATTACAAACAATAGCAGTTCATGTGTCTCCAAACACTGAGATAAGGGGGAAAAACAATAGAGGAGTATGTCTAGGAGTTTGAGACACTGATGATCCGATATGGAGTAGTCAAATCTCCTGAACAGACTATGGCATGATTTGTGTCCAGTTTAAAATATGAAATTGCCTACATAGTAGAGTTACAGCAATATGATTCCTTTGATGAGGCCGTTTAGTTAGCTTTGAAAGTGGAGAGGCAAAGGCATTCCAACCCTTATAGAGTAGTGAGTAACAGATATGTATCCTCCACAAAACTATTTGGGTCAAAGGGTAAACGGGCTAATAAAGGGGGATATAACAGAAATGTGGAAAAGAATACAGTTGTGCAAGATGTTAGAGAGGAGAAAGAATTTGCTAGGAAAGGAAAAATAGTTGCTGGGTATGAGAACAAATAGGTGGTAGTTGGCTCATCAGGAGGAAAGAATCACTAGGTAAAATGTTTTAAATGTCTAGGTTTTAGGCATATGGCTGCTCAATGTCCAAACCGAAGAGTTATGATAGCTATAGAGATTCAAAATGAGGAAGAAGAAGAAGACATGCAGAAGCCCACAGATTTGTCAGTTGTATTGGATGAATATTATGGTGATGCGGATGTTAAGGTACATGAAGATAAGGAGAATGATCAGTAATTGTCCATTAATGTATTGTGTAGTGTAATGACTACCTTTTTTGCTAATAAGGATGAATAAAGGGAGAACCTAGTTCACATCTCTTGTAGGGTCCAAGGTAATCTTTGTGCTCTTATTATTGATGGAGGTAGTTGTACTAATGTAGTGGCTACTTCATTAGTGACTAAATTAAAACTAGTCACTACCCCATATCCTAAGCCTTATAAACTACATTGGTTGAGTGAACAAGGTAGTTTGCATGTTACTTAAAGGGCTAAGGTTCCATTTAGCATAGGGGAGAAGTATCATGATGAAATTATTTGTGATATTCTTCCCATGTATGCATCACACATATTGCTTGGTAGGCCTCGGTTGTATGATAGGAGGGTGTTGTATGATGGTTTTAGGAACACCTAGGTGTTCTAGAGGGAAGGTAAGTGCATAATATTGAACCCCATGCCACCTACTGAAGTACAAAAGGCACAAAGGAAAATTAATATGGTTGGTAAAAAGAAGACCTTGTTAGTAAGACAACATGAACTAAAGGAGGCAATAGAGGAAGAAAGGTCAGTATATATGTTACAAATGAGATATGTACTAAAGGTGGATGGATGTGCACAGTTACCCCCAATGGTGAACTAGGTATTAGATGGGTACATGGATATATTCCTAGATGAATTACCTAAGGGATTACCACCCATAAGGGGCATTGAACATGCTATTGATTTTCAGCCTGGGTCAATTTTTCTAAATCAGCCTGCGTATCGCATGAATCCTAAAGAGGCTAAAGAATTAAAGCGTTAGGCAGATGAACTGGTAGAAAGGGGTTTTGTCAGGGAGAGTACTAGTCCTTGTATTGTTCCTACACTTCTTGTTCCCAAGAAGGATGACGCATGGAGGATGTGTAATGATAGCGAGCCATTAACAAAATTACCATCAAATATAGGTCTCTCATTCCTAGACTTGATGATATGTCAGATGAATTGCATGGAGCATAAGTATTCACTAAGGTAGATCTTAAAAGCAGATATCACCAAATTTATATGAGGAGAGGAGATGAGTGGAAGACCACTTTTAAAACACACCATGGCTTGTATTAGTGGATGGTCATGCCATTTAGGTTAACCAATGCCCCTAGTACTTTTATGAGGTTGATGAATCATGTCATGAAAGAATTTCTGGTAAAATTTGTTGTTTATTTTGATAATATTTTGATTTATAGTAGAAACTCGGAACGTCATGTTAAACATTTACAAGCAGTTTTCTCAGTATTAAGGAAACAACAGTTGTACGAAAATCTCAAGAAGTGTTCTTTTTGTCAGTCTAAGGTAATATTTCTTGGTTTTGTTGTAACTGGTTCTAGTGTAAAGGTGGATGAAGAAGAAGTGAAGGCTGTCATGGATTGGCCAACACCACAATCAGCTGCTGAGGTGAGAAGTTTCCATGGGTTAGCTTCTATCTATAGGCGTTTTGTTAGGAACTTTAATAGCATTGCCAGTCCATTGATTTAATTGACTAAAAAGAATGTTCCTTTTGTTTGGGGAGATCGGGCCTAGAAGAGCTTTAAGGGAGTGAAAGCAACGCTAATTAGTGCTCCGGTATTGGTGTTACCAGATTTTGACAAAACTTTTGAATTGGAATGTGACGCCTCTAGGGTAGGAATTGGAGCTGTGTTGATGCAGGAAAGGAGTCTTATTACCTATTTTAGTGAGAAATTGAGTGGTGTATCTCTGAACTTCTCAATATATGATAAGGAGTCTTATTCCTTAGTAAGAACATTGATGACTTAGCAACACTATCTTCTTCTTAAGGAGTTATTTATTTATACAGACCATGAATCACTAAAACACTTTAAAGGCTAACAACGTTTGTCAAAATGACAAGCTAAATGGTGGAATTTCTAGAAAGCTTAGCTTATGTGATTAACTATACGAAGGGGAGCACAAATATTGTAGCTGATGCCTTGTCATGCAAGTATGTACTTATCACTTCATTACAATCAAAGCTGCTTGGGTTTGAATTAATAAAGGAGCAGTATGTTCATGATGAACACTTTAAATTGATTGTCGAATGATGTTCAGGAGGACACATGGTGGATGGATATTACATGGTAGATGGTTTTCTATATAGACCAAGAAAATTATGTATACCTTGTGGTTTTATTAGGGAATTATTGGTTAGGGAAATTCATGTTGGAGGCTTATTTGGGTATTTTGGTGAAAAGAAAACCTTAGAGTTGTTAAAAGAACATTTCTACTGGAAAGGTATGTTAAAGGATGTCCAGAAGATGTTAGAGAGATGTGTTGTTTGTAAGAGGGCGAAAGGAAAGAAGGGAACTTAGGGGGAATATAAGCCTTTACCTTTACTTACATAGCCTTGGAATGATATCAGTATGGATTTTGTGTTAGGTCATCCCATGACATGGAGAGGCAAAGACTCTATCATGATGGTCGTCAACCATTTCAGCAAAATGTCACACTTTGTGCCTTGTTACAAAAAAAATGACGCCTTTTTTATTGCCAACCTTTTTATGTAGGAAATTGTACAATTGCATGGTGTTCCCCACGACATAGTATCTGACAAAGATACTAAGTTTCTTAGTTTCTTCTAGAAGACACTTTGGAAATGGCTTGGTACTAAACTCATGTGTAGTACATCTTGTCATCCCTAAATAGACGACCAGATTGAGGTTGTCAATCGTACTCTTAGTACATTGCTAAGAGCAACGGTTGGCAAGAATCTTACTAATTGGGACTTTTATCTTCCTATTGTTAAGTTCGCTTACAATAGGTCTACTCATAATTTAATTGGTAAGTCTCCCTTTGAAGTTATGTATAGCTATAATCCTACCCTTCCATTGGATTTAATAGCCAATTCGGTAACAAAAGAGGAAAGTTTGACTAGAGTGGAGCATGCAAAGGAGATTCAGAAGCTTCATCAAAAAGCTTCTGAGCATCTTTAGAAAACTCAGGAGCAGCAGAAACTTCAGGGCAACAAAAACATGAAAACAAAGATGTATAATCCAGGCGACTTAGTTTGGATTCATCTCAGCAAGGAAAGGTTTCCTCATAAGAAATCACAAAAACTTTCACCTAGAGCAGATGGTTTATTTAAGATATTGAAGTGCATCAACAACAATGTTTATAGGGTGCAGCTACCAGGAGAATATAACGTTTATGCTACTTTCAATGTTGCAGACCTATCACCTTAGTCATTAGAAGACCTTCATGAAGAATCATTAGATTTGAGGGCAAATCTTTCACAAGCCCGAGGAGATGATAGGAATCAAATCCTTCCAATTATGGGACCAATCACTTAAGCTAGAGCCAAAGGATTGTAGAACCTTACATTGAGGGTTCTACTTAATCAAATGGAACCTGAAGAACATCATATAGTCTCTTCACACATTTTGCATGATTATTTTCATTTTCAATCAATTGTACTTATTATTGCTTTAGGACAACACTTGATGATTCAAGATTGGTGATACTTCATTTAAGCCGACCCTTAAAGTCGGCGGTGTAGGACTTAAGCCGACCCTCAAGGCTGGTGGCTTTTCCACTTAGGCCAGCCCTCAAGGTTGGCAGTGTAAACTACTAAGGTCGACGGTCTTTAGCTGTCCAAAGCTAGTGGTGTACACTCCTAGGCCACTGGCTTACCATTTCAAGGTTGACAACTTTCTTGAGCCAAGTTGTTTCGACTTTTCCTTGTATTTTATACTTGTTTTTGAGACTCGAATGAACATTTCATTGAACTTGGTAATTGACTATTTAAGTTTTTCCTCTCAAACTCTTATCAATCCTTTGATTGTGGCGAGTGATGGTGTTGGAATCGTTGTGTATTGCATCAACTATTCCATGTTAGGACTAATCTTTTGCTAGTGCATAACATTAAGTAAGGACTTAGACATTATTTGTTCTTATGTTTAATTAATTGATTGGATGTTGTGATTATTGAAATCATGATTGCAAGTATTGTATTTTGAATTAGGAAGTTGGCATATCAATGGCACTTATGTATTGGGTTTAGACTTATTTTTTTTTATTTTTTAATTGCAAGTGAGAACAATGAATACATTGACTACGATAACTCACCTGAGAGTTATTTAGTTCTATTATTAAAGTTGTACTGATGTGAATATAAAGTAAAGATAAATGGAGTAGTGATACATAGTAAACAGTTGTGTTTTAAGTTTTCAGACGTTATATTAATGATGATTCATGTATCGACCTATGGTTTTCATCATAAATTCACGCTCTCTTGAAAGAAAGAAAGGAAGGAGAAAGAAGGAAAGTACCATTCAATCTTTTTCTTGATAAACCTGGTGATGGAGATAGGGGACACACGGCCTGAACACACGGCCGTGCTATAAATGATGGAGCCAGGGGACACACGGCCTGGACACACGGCCGTGCATATAGACCGTGTATCCAATTCAGAGCCACAGACGTATACACGACTTCCTCACATGGCTAGGAGACAACCATGCTTCGCGACCGTGCCCTTAGACAGATTTCCACAGAAGTATACACGGCCTCACACACGGCCGTGTATCGTGACCGTGTATAACGATCGAGTATCCCACAGAGGCTGACACGGTTCCGGGCACGGCTTGGGACACGGCTTGCGGAACTTTCACAGAATCATACACGGCTTCGAGGCACGGCCGTGTATGAGACCGTGTACTAGGCTTGTCACTTGCCCAGAAGCATACACGGCCTGGAGGCATGGCCGTGTATGCGACAATTTATAGACGTGTATTTTACTATTTATTTCCACGTGTACGCTTATATTTTCCCCTTTAAGATATTTTACGGGGCCATATAAATACTCTTTTGTCAGATAGATTAGGGTTACGTTTTAATATACATTTGAATACACTTTGAGAGAGAGTTTTCTCCAATTATCGGGTTGTGCGCAACCTAATTTGCATCAAAGTGTGTGTCTTTGTTGTGTGAAACCAATCCAATTTCGGATTCGTTTCGTTTTAGCTTCCGCGCTGCGTCAGTTGGTATCAGAGCAAGGTTATTTCCTGCGAAGATGTCGGCTAACGACGTTGTTGATGGCAGTCGTGTTCTTGACGGTGTTCAAGATGCGAGGTTTCAAGGGAACCATCAATGGGTTCCTAGGGCAGAGTTCAACGCAATGCATCAGAAGGTCGGGCGTATGGAACGACGCCTTGATGAACTGATCGAGCGTTTCGATGCTCTGATGGTTGACCCCAATAGAGTTGGAGGCGCTGGCAGAAATCCACCACGTGCGGTGGAGGAATTCGGGGGACGAGTGATCCGACCTGTCGTTGAGAACAGGTGGGGGCATGTGGAGAGTGAAGAGTCCAGCGAAGAGAGTGATGATACGTACGGAAGTAGACCGCGCCGAGGACGTGGTAGAAGAGGCGGTGGTCATCGGATGGCTCCTCATGGAAACTATCCTAGAGAAGTTGATCACAGGAGGAACCGTGGGGGTTATGATCATGGGGATGGCGGAGACTACCGGTTGAAGGATGATATTCCTTGGTTCGATGGCAGTCTCAACATCGAAGGCATCCTGGATTGGTTGGCGGAAGTGGACCGGTTCTTCGACTACATGGAAATTCCCGAGGATCGTCGGGTAAGGCTGGTGGCGTGCAGGTTGAAGAGTGGTGCTTCGGCATGGTGGGAGAGATTGCAAAGTAGGAGGCAGCGGGAAGGAAGGCACCCGGTAAGGTCGTGGTATTGCATGAAGCAGCTGCTGCAACATGACTTCCTCTCGCCGGATTACGAGCAGATATTGTTCCAACAATATCAGCGGTGCCGCTAAGGACAACGTTCCGTGCATGAGTATACGGCGGAGTTCATGAGGCTGGCAGAACGGAATGATTTGAGGGAGAGCGAGGGTCAGCAAGTTGCGAGGTATGTAGAAGGGCTAAAATTACAAATCAAAGATAAGATTGGGGTGACGATGGTGAGAATCCTCGTTGAAGCAAAGAACTTGGCTCTCCGAGCCGAGCTTGTGTTGCAGGAGCAAGGGAGTAGATACGGGGGAGGACGGAAAGGGTATGTAGGCGAAGTTACAGGTGGTGGTAGCCGACCGATACTTGAGAAAAGTCGAGTTACACCATATAAACCAACAGAGGACATGTCTAGGAGGGAGGAGAAAAGTGAGGGGAAGAAGCCGATGGAGCCGAAAGGAGTTCAAAGACAGAACAATCCTTATGCCAAACCCATATTGGGCAAGTGTTTCCGATGCAACCAACCGGGTCATCGATCAAACGAATGCCCAGCGAGGAAGAGCGTCAACATCCTCGATAGGGAAGATGATGAGGAAATTTGCTGTGAGCCCGATGGAGAGGAAGAGTACTATGAGGAAGAAGAAGAAGCAGCGGAGCCATCATATGTAATTCGGCGTTTGATGCTCACTCCAAAACAGGAAGAGTTCACGTAGAGGCACCAATTGTTTCGTACACGGTGTACAATCATGGGGAAGCTATTTGAGTTGATTGTAGACAGCGGCAGTTGCGAGAACATCATAGGAAGGGAGGTTGTAACACAACTGCAGCTACCCGTTGAGAAGCACCCGAATCCTTATACTATTGGTTGGATCAAGGCCGCCGAGAAAATTGAAGTTAAGGAGAGATGCAGGGTACCTTTCTCAATAGGGAAGTACCGGGATGAAGCATTCTGCAACATTGTAGACATGGATGCTTGCCACATCTTGTTTGGGAGGCCATGGCAGTTTGACGTGGACGCGCAACATGCGGGCAAAGAAAATGTCTACCGGTTGGAGAAGGAGGGTGTGAAGTACACCTTATTACCATTGAAGAGGGAAGGACGTGCTAAAGGGAAGAAGGTTGAGAGTCGCTCATTCTTAACTGTCACTCAATCCGAGAAGGAAGTGATGGACGACTTGAGGGAATCGCGGGTAGTACACGCCCTCATTGTGAAAGGAGTGACTGAAGGAGGGGAGGAACTTGATAGAGAAGTGCCAGGGGCGGTGAAGGATCTTCTTGAAGAGTTCAAGGAAGTGATCCCAGACGACCTACCCGAGGGACTACCTCCTTTAAGGGATATTCAACACCAGATTGACCTGGTGCCCGGGGCTAGTCTCCCAAGCCTCCCGCATTACAGAATGAGTCCCAAGGAAGCCGGGATTCTCCAGGAGAAGGTCCAAGAGCTTTTAGACAAAGGTTTCATCCGGGATAGCCTAAGCCCATGTGCGGTTCCAGCATTGTTAACTCTCAAGAAAGATGGGAGTTGGAGGATGTGTGTTGATAGCCGAGCTATCAACAAGATTACCATAGGGTATAAATTCCCTATACCCCGCATTGAGGATATGTTGGACCGTTTGAGTGGCGCTACTATTTTCTCCAAGATAGACTTGCGGAGTGGGTATCACCAGATTCGAATCCGTCCTAGAGACGAGTGGAAAACGGCATTTAAGACCAAGGCGGGGCTATATGAGTGGCTAGTGATGCCATTTGGGCTGAGTAACGCACCGGGCACCTTCATGAGAGTAATGAACCAGGTATTGAAAACTTTCAATGGTCGTTTTCTTGTAGTGTACTTTGACGATATTCTGATATACAGTAAATCCGAAGAAGAACACTTAGAACATCTAAGGTGTGTGTTATCTACATTAAAGGCGAATAAGTTGTTTGCTAATCTAAAAAAATGCACCTTTATGTCAAGACGACTGTTGTTTCAGGGGTTTTTTGTTAGTAGCGAGAGAGTGATGGTAGATGACGAGAAGGTAAAAGCAATTAGAGAATGGCCTGTTCCAAGAACCGTAACGGAATTGAGAAGCTTCCTCGGCTTAGCCAGTTTCTACAGAAGGTTCATTAGGCATTTTAGTACTGTTGCTGCACCCTTAACCAAATGCCTAAAGAAGGGAAAGTTCCAATGGGGCGAAGAATCTAACTTGAGCTTCATGAACCTGAAGCAGAGATTGTGTAGCGCGCCTATACTAGCTCTACTAGACTTTGAAAAATTGTTCGAAGTGGATTGCGATGCTAGTGGGGTCGGAGTAGGTGCAGTACTATCACAGGAGAAGAGACCGATAGCCTTTTACAGTGAGAAGCTGTGCGAAGCAAGGAGGACTTGGTCTACCTATGATAAGGAGTTCTACGCCGTGGTAAGGGCCCTTAAAGTGTGGGAACACTACCTGGTCGGGAAAGAGTTTGTTTTGTATTCGGATTGTGGGGCTCTTAAACATTTGAGTGGTCAGACCCGAATTAGTAAGGATATGCACGCCAGGTGGATTGAGTTTTTGCAGAGGTTTCCTTTCAGGTTGATGCACAAGTCAGGTGTGCAAAACAAAGTCGCGGACGCCCTGAGTAGAAGAGCGAATGTCCTGCTTACTTTGAGTACAGACATTGTCGGCTTTGAAAAGCTAAAGGAACTGTACGAGAACGATGGCGACTTTAAGGACACTTGGATTAAGTGTGCCAACAGGGAACCGTGTGACGATTACCATATACATGAGGGATATTTGATGAAAGGGAACCAGTTGTGCATTCCCGAATCTTCTTTGCGGGAAAAGCTTATCAGGGACTTGCATGGTGGAGGATTGGCGGGACATATGGGTAGAGATAAGACATTAGCTGCAGTTACCGCCAGATACTTTTAGCCTCGGTTGAGGAGGGATGTGTACCGGATTGTGGAAAGGTGCTACATTTGTCAAGTGTCTAAGGGGCAATCCCAAAACACTGGTTTATACACTCCTCTCCCCGTGCCTTCTAACATTTGGGAGGATTTGTCGGTGGACTTCATACTGGGTTTGCCTCGTACCCAACGAGGTGCTGACTCTGTGTTTGTTGTAGTTGACAGGTTCTCCAAGATGGCTCATTTCATCCCATGCAGGAAGACCGCCGACGCACGGGCTATTGCACGGTTGTTCTTCAAGGAAGTGGTGCGGCTGCATGGAGTCCCAAAGTCTATCACATCAAATAGGGATAGCAAATTCCTTAGTCAATTTTGGAAGACCCTCTGGTTTATGTTTGACTCTTCCTTGAATTACAGCAGCACCGCTCATCCTCAAACCGACGGACAGACCGAGGTGACTAACAGAACCCTCGGAAACCTCATCAGAAGCATCTGCGGTGAGAAACCGGGACAGTGGGATCAAGCATTGGCTCAAGCCGAATTCGCTTACAACAGTTTTGTCCACCGAACTATTGGAAGGTCTCCATTCTCGGTGGTATACACAAAAACACCACAACATGCGCTAGACTTGCTCAAATTACCCAAGGACATGGTGGGCGATGTAGCAGCTAAACATATGGCGGAGCAACACCAAGCCACTACTGAAGAAGTTAAGCGAAAGATAGAGGAATCCAACACACGGTACGAAGGGGATGCCGATAGGCATAGGCGGCAGAAGCTCTTTACAGTTGGCGATCAGGTAATGGTTTACCTTCGGAAGGCGCGATTCCCTGTAGGGAAGTATGGGAAACTTCAACCCAGGAAGTACGGTCCCTATGAAGTTGTACGCAAGATCAATGACAACGCATATGTTGTACAACTCCCGAAAGATATGAATATATCTTGCACTTTCAATGTAGCGGACTTGTCACCTTTTCATGCCGATGATACTCCTCTATATCCGGATGAGAACTCGGGGTCGAGTTCTCCATTGGTGGGGGAGAATGATGGAGATAGGGGACACACGGCCTGAACACACGGCCGTGCTATAAATGATGGAGCCAGGGGACACACGGCCTGGACACACGGCCGTGCATATAGACCGTGTATCCAATTCAGAGCCACAGACGTATACACGGCTTCCTCACACGGCTAGGAGACAACCGTGCTTCGCGACCGTGCCCTCAGACAGATTTCCACAGAAGTATACACGGCCTCACACACGGCCGTGTATCGTGACCGTGTATAACGATCGAGTATCCCACAGAGGCTGACACAGTTCCGGGCACGGCTTGGGACACGACTTGCGGAACTTTCACAGAATCATACACGGCTTCGAGGCACGGCCGTGTATGAGACCGTGTACTAGGCTTGTCACTTGCCCAGAAGCATACACGGCCTGGAGGCACGGCCGTGTATGCGACAATTTATAGACGTATATTTTACTATTTATTTCCACGTGTACGCTTAGATTTTTCCCTTTTAGATATTTTACGGGACCATATAAATACTCTTTTGTCAGATAGATTAGGGTTACGTTTTAATATACATTTGAATACATTTTGAGAGAGAGTTTTCTCCAATTATCGGGTTATGCGCAACCTAATTTGCATCAAAGCGTGTGTCTTTGTTGTGTGAAACCAATTCAATTTTGGATTCATTTCGTTTTAGCTTCCGCGCTGCGTCACCTGGTACTGTAGTTTGTGTTGTCGAATTGTCATGTCAATACCACAACGCTGAATTAACGGTTACTGTCCATATCCTTCGTTATCTCAATCGTTAATCACATATAGTCTAGACAACGAAGTCAATAAATAAATACGTGTGTAGTCTGCTCTTGGCAGGCTACGCTACCTCTGCTTAAGACGTTAAACGTCATGTCCTTGCGGTTCAGATTGTTTTGTCCATTGTAATATAATATGTAACTTTGGCACGTGTCACTATGATGGTTCACTACTACTATAAGACTTATTTGGGTCAAGACCTGATGATCAATCCCACTTTGCAACGCGTCACTACAACCTCAGAGGCTTGATATAAGACTTGCGTGCATCATCATTTTGTTAGCTTTATCAACGTAATTCTATTTTAAAATTAAAGACAATGTGAATCCTTGGAACTTCTTCTTCTTCTTTTTTTTTAATTTTATATTTAAAATTTAAAATTACTAAATATTATATTTAATTATAAAAATTTATTTAAAACTAGTTACTAATAATATATATAATAAAATTTTTATTTATCAAAATTATTACTTAAAAGAAGATAACAAATATTCATTGGTCAAAGAACATGCGTATAAGTTTAGAAAAGTTAAATAGTAAATTTGACAAGACAAGTAGTAATTTCAAAACCTAGGTGTTAAATAAATAAATAAAAAAGGCCCTAAAGCTCTCATAGTGATTTTAACTTTCACGTTTATAATCGGAAAATAGATATCACGTTTGGAAGAGTTTTCATAGTAATACCAAATTTTTAAAAGATACTGCGGCGTTTTTCTATTTCCTCATCGGATAAAGATTGATAATTTTGATAAAAAGAGTTTTAAGCCACTCGATAACAGCTACATATGTCAAGTTTTCTTTTGCTTGTTTTGTAAAGAGTTTTTAAAATATTCTTTTATGTGTGATTATTACTAATGCATTTGTAGAAAAGACCATAAGCATGCTGCATACAATCCCTATTAAGGGCTAAAAACACTTATTATTTCCAAGAAAAACTAATATGAAATCATAAGTTAGCTAAGGAATTGATTAATAATTCTTTTCGTCAAATACGGATGAATAATTGAAACCAGGGACTTCTTTAATGGCCGTAATGAAAGGGGATATCTTTTTACCAGAAGATCACGACTTTACACATGGACGTGTCAATTTCCTTGACAAGAATGATAACTCGCAAATTGGGAAAAACATATTGTTTGCTTTTAATAATGCCTTCATCTCCTTTACCCTGTTCATCGTGAAAACTGACTTGGTGGCGTGGAACCTAAAAAGCAATATTCAATGGTGATGACTCGAAATTCATTCGAGATAAATCTCAAGTAAAGCGTATATATAAAGCCAAATGAGGCACGTATGCCACTGAAAACCTAATATGCATGTGAAGATCGTTTATACTAATCAATTTATTTATGCCGTAGTCACCTTCCCGTCAACTTTAAAGTTTCACTAAAAGTGGTGTTCTAAGTGAAGTGTATTGTGGTTGAACCTAAGGAGTGGAAATTTGCTATATTGGGGTTTTATAACTACATGAAATAGTTTTTCTAGTAAGATGAATCCCTTGTCATACTTTACATGATTTTTATACATTGCTCGGTAGTATATATGTTATACTTATTTGATTTATTATTAGGAACTTGTTTAGTGAAATTGATAAAGTAATCGTTGCATTTGGTATTCGAATATTGTCTTCTTTTTTTTTTTTTATAAAATTATTAAAAGTTTCAACTTATTATTTATAATCTTTTCGAGATTATTAATAATATTTCAACTAATTCCATCTAGATAGTTAATTTAAAAAATAAATAAAATTAAAATAATTAATTATAAAAAAAAAAATTCAACTACTAAATTAATACTTTTTTAAACCACACGTAACCTTTACCTGAAAAAAAGATAGGTGGGAACAAAGGAGAATAGTTAGGTCGTTTCTTTGACACGCCATACTCAAAACGATTCATACAACCAATTCCCATTGCACGCGTGGCTTAAAGTAAAAGGGGGGAAAGCATAGAATTTAGAGGCCAAGAGATTGAAAGATCAAAGATCAAAGTATTGTGATTATCTCCTTAAACGCTTCAACATGACAGATAAACGAAAATAACTAACACCAGCAACTTTCGGTTCAAAAGTGGAAATATCGAATTCTAATTGCGCCTCGTGTAATGTTAGTCGGTTTTTGGAATCAAATATGAGGATGCTTTGTCGAGTTGTTAGTAGAGGTGATTCTTGAGGGTCCAACTCCATTCTATTCTATTTTCATTGCTGCAGGGTAACTTTGGATGGTCCACCATATCTAATCTCCTCCTTCTTCCTTTTTTTTTTGTTTTGCTTCTCACTCTTCTTTCTCTACTCTTCATTGGTATATTCGTTTCTTTACCCTAAATTTCTTGCCGACTATATACGGAAGTATTAATTCTATTGCATCTCAATGGGAGAATGGTATCATTATTTATTGATGTATTCATTTTTCTTTGTACTTTTTTTCTTTTTTTAATTGTATAATCTTTTTGGCAGCAATATACTACAAAAAATGGAGAATGAGAAAATTGTACATATTTCATTCATATGGACAAATAATTAGGGTTGTAAACAAGTCGAGTTGGGCTTTTGAATACTCAAACTCAGATTTAGCTTATTAGAAAAATTATTGAGTTTAAGCGGAGTTGAACTTTTATTAAGTCTAAAAATTGCAAAATTAAAACTTTAACTTGTCAAGAAATTTAAAAGTTGAGCTTGTATTATTTAAATACCAAGCTCCTTTATCTAACAAGCTCGAGTCTAAGCTTATTTAAATAGATGAGCCCAAGCTTGAACTCTAGCTCACTCACATAAATGAGCTTGAACTTGATTTTTTTATTCTTTAAGCTTGCTTAAAGAATGAAGTTTTACTTTGATTTTTTGAAGAAATTGTGTTTAGACTGAATAGCACTTTTTTTTTTATTTTACTTTTACATTGAAGTAATAAATTAGGTTAAAAGGATTTTCTAGTTATATTATATTCACTTTTTAGATTTATGTTATTTTATTTTTAGATAAATCTATACAATAAGTTATAGGTTAATGTTGTAAATTTAAATGGATGGCTTATATTCAATTGTTTTAAATGATCGGTCTAGATTGGTGATTATATTATGTAGTAACTTTTAAGTTATTATAACATATAAATCCCCTCTTATGTTATACTTTTAATATAATATGATTTTTATTATACTATATAAGTTTAAAAGTTCACTTCGAGTTTGTTCATGAGTTGGTTCATTAATATTATAAATAAATCTACTCACGAGCTTGTTTGTGAGTCTACTTGCAAGTCAGCTCATTAATATTATAAATGAGCCTGATCTCGAGCTTAAATTGAAGCTTAAGCTTAGCTCATTTAAATAGATAAGAATTATTTTGAGCTTAATCTCATTTCATTTATGAATTAAGCTTGAGTTGAGTGTAGCTTAAAGTAAGCTGAGCTCGAGTAACTCATAAGCAACTTAGTTCATTTATAGCCTTGTAAATAATGTTGTTCGCAACTGGTTTATATAAGGTGATGATGCACACTACAAATTAAGGAAACTGATCTCATTTTTTAAAAGAGACTACGTGAACTAATATGGTCGGTAAAGATAGGAACTATAGAAGAATTTTCCAGTAAACATGATAAACAAATAAAGTTGTGGCCATTTTGTCTAGAATTAACATATATAAAATTGGTAATATTGTTATAGAATTGTAAACTTGTATATCATATGCTTAAAATCATAATTCTACCAAAAGTCTATATAAAAATGATTTCTCATTTGCTTTAATTAGAATAAGCCTCATAAACTACTAAACTCATAGAACTGTATCGGTTAACTCTAGATTTTAACAATCAAGTTAATACTATATTTTTACTCATTATTTTTTGCTTAAAGATTTAATAGATACTAGGGGTGGGATTGAGCGGGTAACCCTGTTTTACAAGGTACTCACCTGTACTTTGCTAAACCGAATAGATTTTAGGTGAGTATTGAGGGTCATATGATAGCTTCCATATTTAGATTTTCTAGAACCCGTTTCTGTAGGATAGGGTATGCTATGAGATCTCTCACCCTAGAACTTATATTCTAAAGTATATAGGGTACAAGTTTTAAAGTACATTACACCCAACTTATAAAAAAGGATTAGATAATATTAATAAATAAATAATAAATAATCGCATTATATTTTTTGGAAAATAAATGTTTTAGTAAAAATAAAAATAAAAATAAAAGAGACCAAACTTGAAAGTTAATAATTTAAATGGCTAAATTAATGTTGCCTCTTTTACATTTTGTTTTCCATATTCCTTATTCTTGCCCATTTTTCTCTCCAACTTTATATTTTCCTTTTTTTTTTCTTATTTGCTAAGTAGTAAAATCACATAAACTTGAAATAATAAAGAGAGGAAAATTTACATTTTTTATTAAAGGTTTTGGTATAGGCTCTATAGGTTTTGCACATGAACAACTTATAATATCATATATAAATTACTTTGTCAATATCACAACAACTTGAAATTTATAAGTTCCACAAAATATTGTATATCTTGTATATTTTATAGGGTGTAGGGTGATTTTAAAATATTATAAAATAGGTTCTGGTTCCAAAGTTTAGGAATCTATATTTTATAAGGTAGGGTATTGACAAAATCTCATATCCTATCCATCATGTATGTGCACAACGTTAATAGATACATACTAAAAATGCATTGAAAACATGGTTTAGTAAATCACTATTAGATATATATGTTTTATCTTGAAGTTTATCTCTTATCTCACTCTTTTCAAACCCCAATACATCCAATGACATAGAAAAGTGATACCATGCAATTTTCAACTTCTTAAACTTTCTAATAATTATTCTCTTTGAAGTGACTAAATATTTCAAAAGAATAACAAATTAACTAATGTATGCTTTCTATAATTCCAAGTGCTCCAGTCCAAAATCTCATTCTTTTTAGAACTTCAAATTTTTTTTACTTCTCATGACTAAAAAAACAAGAGAAAGAAAAACATAGCTCTTTTCTTTCCTACTCCCCATTTTTTTCACCCAATAAACCCATTGGTAATGTGACTATAAATAAAATCTACTAATTAGAATTTTTAAATTGTAGTTCATTTCTGTTCTTCTCTCTTTTCTTTAGAGCTTGCTCTCTCTCCCTCTCAGCTTCTCATCTAAGATCACTACCATTAGTGGCTCATCATCTCCACTACTGATGAAAAATACCATACCCTTCAAAGCAATTGTAGAGAATCATTACAAAGCCATCATCATATTAACCACTAATCCTGTATGCTAATTTCTACAAGATTAAGTGATAACATGAGAACCTAGCATGCATACCTAATTTAGGAGAATAGATTCATTAGGTATTACATATAAAGTGTTATGTATATGTAGTGTGTAAATATTAAAAGAATTTTAATATATATAGTTTGTGTAAAACACGAGTGGTAATTGTTTTGGAAATGACCTATTTTATTATCGTGCTTATGAAATTTTTATTAGTATTTGCACGTTATACATACATAACATGGGATATATAATACTTAATATTTTTTTTCTTCTAAATTTAGTTTCTTAGATTGCATGCATGAGGCTAATTTATACATTCTTGTCTAAAACTTGAGCATAATTCATAGATGTAGATAGATTAGGTATGCAAACAAGAATTGAGTTAAAATTAAGCACCTTGAGTTCATTTTGTGTAAGGCCAAATCAAAAGTCCAAAAAGAATTAGTTTTATCCCATGTTTTCTATACATGAACTTAAAGCTCTAACTACATGTATATATGTCTTTTAAATCAACATGCAAGTGAAGTTCTAAGTCTAATTTGATGTTGACTAGTTTGAGCTTATTTGTTTAATCCACTTAAGATTGAGAAGGAAGGAATAGGCAAACTTGTTTGGACTTTGGTACAATATCCATTAGTAACTTGAACTTTGAAATTCTATCCCTGATTATAGGCAATGGAATAATTAACCTAATTCATAGTGGAACTATCATATGGGCTTATGGTTGTTAAATTTGTGAGCTAACTTGTAAGATTCTATAACTTAACAATTTTATGAGGATGATTGTCAAAATCACGATTTTACTCATACGATTCTCTAGGTATACTAATTTCAAATGCATTTTCAAGTTAACTCAAGCCTAAAATCATTTTTGTTTAAACTTGTAATAGAATCATGAGTTTATATATACAATCCATAGAATCATGCATTTTTAACCGAGTGTATTAGTTTTACGTATTTGAGTTAAATGGACTAAAAATAAAGAATACTACTAGGCTTTCACAAGATATGGATATTATTGGTAATTAAAAAGACTAGGAATTAAATGCATATTATTAGTAGTAGTACTAATAATGATATTAGCATTAACAATGAGGATGATAACATTGTTGATAATGGTGAAGGAAGAGTTAGTAGTAATTTTGATGATGATAAAAGAGTTGATTTTTTGTTTTAATTTTGTATTTTATTATAATAATTTATGTTTTAATGCATTTTAAGTTGGTACTAATACTCATATTGTACTTTTATGCATTAGCATAAAAGCCTAAGTTGAATTATTTTTATTGTAAGTATATAACTTTTAGTGTAAGTTGTGATTAAAATTTAAATTGAAATTCTTTATTTTCATCTTACATTTCAAGTTTCTATGACTACAATAAGCATATCCACAATTTTTCTAAGTTATTTTGTATAGGCTAAAGATACTTACATTTTTGTTTTCCCATTTTATAGGGCCTTTGGTAATTTTAGATAGAATCATGAGTTTACAATGTTTTTATGAGGCCTTTTTGAGTTAAAATTGACTAATATCATTGAGATGTATACTTGTGAAGGAATCATGAGTGAGATCATTAAAATCGGTAAAATTGGGAGTTCATAAACAATTCCACATCTTATCTTGATTTAGGTATAATAGACTATTAAAAGTAAGAAAAATAACTAGGTTTCATGACATTGATGTTGTTGAAGATAAAGTGTGAATAAGTACTTTGAAAGATTTAGAATCACATATATGGATGTCATTGTTGGTTCTACCAATAATGATGTTAGCAATGACAATATATGATAATCAAAATAATGATGTTGGTGGGGAGAGAGTTAGTGATAGTTTTAATAATGTCAAGGTAGTTGATTATTAATAATTCACTTTAATTTTTTATTTTATAATAATAATTTAGATTATAATGTAATTTATATGGGCACTACTATTTATATATTAACAAATTCATTGCAAAAAAATAAAGAAAGAAAGAAATAAGCCTTATGCTTACATCATGTAGACACTTGAGTTTTTATATTTTCAAATGTTTTAAAAAGGTAATTTAAACCCTTTTTCTTACTATTTTTCCATTAAATAAAATAACTAGTAAAATGTCATAATCATTTCTTTAGTACTTTGAGGGGCACAATGGTTAATAAAGGACCAAAAAGTACTTTTTAAAAGATTTTAGGGGGTTTAATGCTCAATTTTAGAAAATTTACACATGTTATAGAAATTTATAGCTCTACATTCCGATTCTGCATTTAAATACTACAAATCCCATTGCTATTCTTGGTAAGAGTGCAAGTTTGACAATCTTATGTGGGTTAAATAAGTCATTCAACTAAAACGTTTTTGTGGTTGAAGCATGAAATCTAACACTTGATTGATGTCAATCTCTTAAAATTTGATTTTGTTGTTATACCTAGACCTAGCATAAAAAATAACCTACCTTTAGACCATGGAAGTAATAAAAAAAATGGGGAATAAACAAAAAATGTTGACTTTAAGTCAAACATAGCTATTAGTAAGCATTAAAAACCTAACCTTCATAAGGAGTTAGCCTATCACCTAAGGCAATCTAGCTATGTCTAAGAAGTTGATCTTGTGAAGATGGAGAATACAGCAAAAGCTTAAGAAGAAGGTAGCTTGAAGATAACCTAACATTAGCTTAGTGGGGAAGCGTTTAGGAAGGTTTGACTAATCTATAGGCTATTAAGCCCCAAAGTAGACTTCCACCCTAGCTAAGGCAATGCTAATAGCATAGGGTTTAAAATATGCCGAAATAGATAGGTCCAAGATAGAGGCAGAGTAAAAAGAAGTCTACAAATCGGTTTCAGCTTGAGCTTGTTGGATTCAAGTGTAAACAAAAGCTTCATGAGATACCACTTTAATCATGTGAAAGCTTAAGAATGTTGTCTTCAATGTCTTGATACCCTTAGAAAATTAGAAGATAGCTCCCTTCAACCACAAAGCCTAACAACAAGCTATCTATTAATTTTGCAATGGATGGAAGAGTGACCTAGTGAAGGCATCATTATGACCCAACTAAGGTAGAAAATAATAGAAAGGCAACCATTTATAGGTCTTCTAAGAATTTTAGAAATAGTAAAGAATGTAAATGAGGGAAAGATTAACTTGCACTTTGAGCATAATGTCATGAACCAGTTAAGTAAGTCTTTGATAGAAACCTCCTTCATGGGTTTACTCCTCTCTTCTAAGACCCATCACATGGCAAGTATAGGAATTAGTATGAGAATCAAAGGAGAGTGAGCTAAATAAGTTATTCAATAGGTAATGTTCCTTAAAAATTGAAGAAAAAACAATTAAACCTAAACCTACCAACTCCAATCCCCTACCTTTTCATTATTAATTAGAGCCAATAGATCTTTTGAAATCATTTCCAAACTCTAAGAGTATATGAAATAAGAGATCCAAAAATGGTACCACATCACAAGTATTTAGAGGGCTTGATGAAGAAGATTGATGTTGTTTCTTTTACATATCTGCTCCCTACTGTAAATCGATTTCCTAACTCATTTGCTATATTAGCTATGTAGTCTAGACTTTGATAAAGTGGAGATTCAACCCTTTAAGATTGAATTAAGGTCAAAAGGAGACCTACGTCTTGCTTATCAATAGATAAAATATAAGGTGGAAATTTTTGGTATCATGACACCAAGGACTTTCAAAGAATAAAAAATTTCTCATAAATAGCAAATAGTGAAGACTGAAAAACAATAAAAAGGCTGGTTAGCTACCTTCAGCTTAATGGAAGCATACTTTATCAAAGATTGTTCAACACCATATTGCTAAGGTGTATGCATGAGAAAGAATAACTGTTAGGATTTACAATCTTTTCCTTTTTTTGATGGAATAGATAAAAACTCAATCTTTATGTTATAGAAAGACTAAATCTCAATTCCTAGCTTTATGGAAAGGATAAATCTCAATCTCCACCTCATTAAGAGAAAAAATCTTAATCTCTATCTTGGTGGAAAGGATAGAGCTAAACAAAAAACTTCCAAAAAAATGGGCTACAATGAAAATTATAAGATTTAGGTCACAAACTCTAACAATCTCCACCTTAAATCAAATTTAATGATGCTCACCACCACCATATATCCCTAAAGGTCATTCAAGTGCTATAGATGCCAACTAATTCCAAACAATGTTTGAACTTGCTATAGGAAGATGTATTGTAGGCTTTGCAAGATTCTTTGACGTGTGAACTTTCTTCATGGCAATTGTACTCATAGCAACAATATATCTGATATATTAACATTTGACATCAATGTGCTTAGTTTTCAAATGATAGATATGATTTTTGGTCAGATTGATAAGAATGAAGCTTTTTCCATTTTCAAAAAGTGGAAAGTTCTAGTTGAGAACCAACAAGGAGAAAGGTTAGGAAGCTCAAGAGTAACAATGTGTTAGAGTTCTATAAGGATGATATTAACAAATTTTACACTAGTAATGGTATTAGTAGACAAAATACTTGTTGGAAAAACGGAAAGGTGTAATAGAATGCATTTACAAAATTTCTAGTGTTAAGTGGTGAGGATAGTAGCCTTCAAAATTCTTTCAACAAAGTTTCTAGTGTTTTGTATTGAGGGTTGCGAACCTAAATAAATTGGTATGACTAAATAATATAAGAACCTTTTGGTTAATTTACTAACTTGAAACTATTAAGACAATGCTTTTAGTGTTATAAAATGAAATGGCTAACAAGAAGAATATTTCCTCCATCCTCAATAAAGAGTTTAATGATGAGAACAAATAGAGCTAGTATAAGCGATTTTTTATCATCATAAGCTAAAAAGTAAAGATTCATACCATAGAGCAACCATAGTAACTAGATCTAAGCGTTGATGCCTCTATTTAAGTAAAATTGAACCACAACCACTACCTATTACATGTATTCAATGTTAAGGATCACATGTAATCTTCCAGTGAGTGTAGTGATGGTATAATGTGAAAGGGATGAAAACTAATCAGATAGGTTAGTATCTAAAAAAGATAGCTATGTTTTTATTTCATTAAGAAATGCACTCAATTGACCAAGCTTTACCACAATAATAAGTTAGATGATGAGGTACTTGTAGGACCTATGTAAATATGAAGAGTGGTTAAATACAAGATTTCAAAGCCAAGATGATGTGCATATGTTCGTAGACAAGACCAAACACAATCAATTCACTCAAGGGCCTCTCGAAAGAAATGAGCTTAAGATAGAATGATCATTAACTAATAGGAACTAGAGATCAAAATATTCGATCTAAGGAGAATTCAAACACTAGATTCGCAATAGATATTGTCTTGTTTATAGGTTTTTATATAATATTTAAAAATAATAAAAGAACAAGGATATGGATGAATCCTCCAATAGCTATGATACACTAAGGGAAAATTGAACTAAACACAATCTACTTGATATGTCGCATAAGTAGGGAGTATGGTTTGTTCACCATAATTTAGAAAGACTAATAAGAGTGAAATATTGAATGAAAAGAACTCACACAACATGAAACACAAATAATTCCATGAAACATAATTCTTCCTCAATAGATTACATAAGAATATATATAGTGAAATAGTTACTACTAAGGAAAATACTGTAAAGGAAAGTAAATATGTTTAAATCAATAAATAGAATAACTACTGTATCTCTCTAAATTAATTCCTTTAAATTATTAGGTATAATAAAGGTAACTTCCATAACTGTCCAAAGGAATATGCTTTATTTAAATAAAAAATTTGTCACCTTCTTCAGTTTTAATGCCTCGAAAGTGTTAGTTTTCAAGTCAACTCAAGACAAGTTTGAAATCATAACTCCCTCTATTGAAGCTAGATTGGAACTACATACTTCCATCTCACTAGAACTAATCTTTTCGTCTTCTTTTTGACAACAATAAGATTCTTCCTAAAGTAATACTATAGACTAAATACTTGTTGGAATAAGTTTGTTCTTTACTTAGTATAGTTGCTTATAACGCTCTTTCCACTAGTGGCTTAACCCCTTTGTCCTTGCTTAAGTCGTTGATGTGCCCTACAATTCCAATTGCAAACACACCAATACATGTGTTTGATCACCAAAATAGTCCAACAAAGGCGTGATCAACAACAAGCTCTTGAACCCTAATTCACGCGGATTCAAATGGCAATGATGCTAAATTGTGATGAGAAACAATGCAATTGTATAATAAGCAAAGGGTAACGATATAAATGAACCGAATTCCACTCAAATAAGACTTGAATCAAATATGAAAAATAGGAACCCTAATTCAGGTGAAAGATATCAAGTAACACAACCAAATTGTATTTAGATATGACGCACTAGAAAACAATTGGTAGCAAGTAGAGAAGGATTGATATTACTCACAATCTCCTCAAGCTAATCTCATCACAATTTCACAAGTGAAATTGATAAGAGTAAGGTTTGCATGCAAGGAGTCTCCTTACAGAAAAAAAGGTGTATTTTCTCAAGTTCAAAAGCTACCTCTAAACCCTAATTAGCAAATATTTATACTTGCTCCAATTAGGGTAAAAACAATAAAAAGAAATACAAATAAGCCACTCAAATGACTGGTTCTCAAACATAAAATTATAAGTACAAATAAGTCTTTAAATGGTTGGTTCTTTACTTCAATATAACACATTGTGGACCGATGGATGTAAGTCTAAGAATGTCTCACAATTAATCCTTAGTACATTTTACTTGGCATCCTATAAAAACCGAGAAATGTACTTGTTAAAATACAAAGATAAAGTATTATTAGATAAATATGACAACATGTGGATATCTGGGCTCATGTATTAAATTTGGTTTCCCTATTGTTGGAACCATAGGGTTGGTTCCCATCATCTCCTCGGGCCTCTAAAAGATTTGCCCTCAAATTTAAGGGGTTTTCTCTTAAACTAACACCCAGTGTTTGTGTTTACTTGTTGGCTTGAGGTCTTGAAGAGCCATCAGTGTTTCCAATCTATTCTTGGAAAGAGCAAACCTCAGACAGAGACGTAGGAGTCAAGACAATTCTTATACCATCTTTCTGAAACATGTAAGTGTTTCTTAACCCGTCATATAGCACGTTCCTATCAAATAACTAAGGCTTACCCTACAATATATGAATGGCGTACATAGGAAGCACATCATAGATAATCTCATCACTATATTTATCTCTTATACTGAATGGCACCTTTGCCTTCTGTGTAACATGCAAACTACCTCGCTCGTTCAACCAATGCAATTTGTAAGGGTATGGATGTAGGCTAATGGGCTAGTTGTAAGTTATTTACTAGTGTAGCAGATATGACATTAGTGCAACTACCACCATTGATGAAAAGAACACATAGGTTACTTCGAATCCGACAAAGTGTGTGGAATGGGTTCTCCCTCTATATATCCCTGACATATGGAGATATGGTCATAACCCTGCGTAACACATTAATAGGTAAGTAATTTTCACCCTTTTTGTCTTCATGTGTCTTAACGTTCTCATAATCATAATATTCCTGCAAAGCCATGGATAAATCTATAGGCTCGACAACTTTTTCCTGATCACCTTCTTCATTGCCCTCCATAACAGTCATCATCCTTTTATTGGGACACTGCACAGCTATATGTCCAAAACCCATGTATTTGAAACATTTAATCTAGCGCATCTTCCCATTAGTTGACCCTAGTACTGTTTGCCTAAAATCAAACCCAACTACCTCTTTACCTTCCCCAGAAACATTTTTCTCCTTATAAGTGCTAGAGATATTTTTGTCTATACCTTTTGCCCACCGATTTGACCATTTGTTCCAATAGGTTTAGTAGAAGTACCATACCTATTACTAGTGGCTTGGAAAAGATTGGATCGCCTCTACCTCTCCACTTCCAAGGCTAACTGTATAGCCTCATCAAGTGTATTATATGTTTGCAACTCTACAACGCAGGCATTCTCATATTTTAACCCAGACGCAAATCATGCTAGGGTTTGCTCAGGAGGCTCAACTAATCCACATCTGATCATCAGTCTCTCAAACTCCTATACATAGTCATCTACTATTTTACCTCCTTGCCTCAGTGTTTGGAGACGCATAAACAGTCCCTGCCTATAATATTCAGGTATGAACCTTTTCCGCAAAACCCATTTCATGTCCCTCCAAGTATGTATTTCAGCCTCTCCATCCTCTCGTTTACTGATCACCAGATTGTTTCACCACAAGGCGGCATAACCTATGAATTCCACAGTTGCAAGACAAACCTTAGTGTTATCATCAATTTCATAACACTCGAACAGGCCCTCAACTTTATCCTCCCAGTCCAAGTAATCATCTGTTGAACCCCTACCAAAAATGAAGGCATTTGTAGTTTCACATACTCTAATCCACGAGGTGGTCTGAAATCCTTGTTTGGGTATGGGTTAATCCTGAAATTACCATCTCTTTCCTCCATAAGAGCATGATAATCTCCTTCCACTCTTCTTCCCATATTACCTCCAACTGCTCCCTCTTTGTGAACATTTTGAGGAACTACCTTAGGTGGTGGTGCTTGAGGATTTACCACTGGTGGTTATGGCATTGTCATTCGATCTACCCTTATTGCTAATGTAGCAACAATGGTGGTGAGGTCCTGTAACTGCTCCTCCAAAGTTCTTCCACCTGCAATTCAATGACCCTGACAACCACCAACTTAGCTATTGGTCTCATTGCCAATTCCCCCATTCACACTATCATTCGACATAGTTGTTGACTTGATTTGTTGAAATATATAGACAATTCAAGGCAAATGTAGTATACCTCACAATCACCCCTTCACAATAGCCACACGTTCACGCCAACAACAACAATCACTACTTCACGTCCTCAATCACTTCAAGACATAAAGTACACTCCACTTAAGCTTCATACACCTATGACACACTTACAATCACGGCAACAATACAAGTAGAAGCAAAAATGAACACTTCTCCAAATAGTAAGTTAATGACTCTAACTAATCAAAGTATGTTTAAAGGAGCAATACATAATAACTCCCACACTCAATGATTGCTTTTGAAATTCAAAATTTAACCACAATATACACTCTTCTACACACATACACTTCACCATGGCACAACATACACACATAACCATGGTACAACACCTCTCCACTACAATACACATATACACTACACCATATTGTAGCCCCTTCACTACACACTCACTTCGCCAAAATACACAACTCCACCACGGTGCAAGTGGGAATCATAACACACACATACACTCTTAATTCATGGCCACAACAACAACGGAACAATTAATGAAGGCTTCTCCAAATGGTAAGAAATAATTAAAAAATAGTCAAAGTGTATTATGGTTAACAATACACAATAACTTCTTAAACTTAAAATTTGTTTTTCAATTCAAATTGTTTCCTAATTGTCCACGGCAAGGATAGCAAATCTGAAAAAATGTAGTCTAATTTTTGAATTCTTGCAAAGGAAAGAATATAGCAACAATTAACATTACTCAAATGTTGAAATTCAAAATCAAAGACTTCCCTTCTTTTATTCAAAACAAGCAACTCACGACAAGATGAAGATAACAAGGATCAATTCTGAAATTCCACTTCCACTTCTACAACAATAAGGTATATCACAATACAATCACATATAATTACTTCAATTCCACTTGAAATAACTCTAATTAAGAAATGGAAGAACAAGAACCCTAATTCCCAAATTGAAGTTCGTGTAAATCGCTTCTCAAAACCTTTGGTCCGATACCAAAAAGTATGATGTGTCATATAATTCCAATTGTAAACACACTAATACAAGTGCGTGATCACCAAAACAATCCAACAAAGGCGTGATAAAAAACAAGCTCTTGAACCCTAATTCACGTAGATTCAAATGGCAATGATGCTAAATTGTGATGAGGAACAATGCAATTGTATAATAAGTAAAGGATAACAATATAAATGAATTGAATTCTACTCAAATATGACTTGAATCAAATATGAAAAATAGAAACCCTATTTCATGTGAAAGATAACAAGTAACACAACCAATTTGTATCTAGATGTAACGCCCTAGAAAATAATTGGTAGCAACTAGAGGAGGATTGATATTACTCACAATCTCCTCAAGCTAATCTCACCACAATTTCACAAGTGAAATTAATAGGAGTAACATTTGCATACAAGGACTCTCCTCACAACGAAAAAGGTGTATTTTCTCAAGTTCAAAAAGATACCTCTAAACCCCACTTAGCAAGTGTTTATACTTGCTCCAATTAGGGTAAAAACAGCAAAACAAAAAATTACAAATAAGCTACTCCAATGACTAGTTCTCAAACATGAAATTACAAGTATAAATAAGTCTTCAAATGGCCAGTTCTTCACTTCAATATAACACATTGTGGATCGGTGGATGTAAGTCTAAGAATGTCCCACAATTGATCCTTAGTACATTTATTTGTCATCCTGTAAAAACTGAGAAATGTACTTGCTAAAATGCAAAGATAAAATATTATTAGATAAATATGACAACATGTGGATATTTGTGCTTATGTATCCAATTTGCTTTCCCTACTGTTGGAGCCATAAGGTTGGTTCCCATCAGTCATGTCTCCTCTTGGTATCAATATCCAATTCAGAGCCTGATTCCCATCATTTCATTGAGGTTGGCGAAAATTTGCCCTTAAATTTGCTAAGTTTTCTATTAAAACTTCATCCTAATCCAACACATAAGCTATTAAATCTACAACATTAATTGTAGCAATAACACTTCCAAATGCATTAAGAAACTCTAACTGATGGGCATCATCATTTATCTTTTAGAGAACTTTGAATGGTCTACTAGCTTTAAGTGCTAACCCTTACTACCTCTAATTTGGAAACCTTTCTTTCCAAAGATTTAGCCATACCGGATCCCTAGGTTTAAACTCCTTATGCTTCCTTCCTCTATCTCCATATTGTTTCTATTTTACTATAGTCTTCTTGAGCTTCTCAATTAACTTCTAATGCAACTTTTGAATCTCCTTGGCCTTCTCAATTGCACTAATGATGTGCCTAGAACCAAGGTCTAAGCACATGCAAACGAACTAAAGGAACAACTTCAACTCTCAAAATCAAAACTAGTTTAAAAGGGTAAAAATTGCGTGAACCTTAGTGAAAATGCAATGAGATCCAAATACTCAATGATGTAATTACAATTCCACAAGGATAATTTCTTCCAACATAACACTAATCACTTGTAAATCTACGTGAATAATACACAAGAACAACAAATTTTCAACTCAAAGATCCCCTTTTCACCGAATACAAATCATGGTTCAAAATTAAGTATAATTGATAGTAAACAACAAATGCTCAATACTAATTAACTAGGAAATAACAACTTGATTACAAATGTAATCAAATGATACCAAGAATATTTCAATCCAACCCTAGATATGACTCACTAGAGATGAAATGAAACACAACAACAAGAGATTGATATTACTCACAATTTCAATTGTTGCACTCGCTACAATTTCAACTCTTGGGGTTGAAATTGATAAGAGTCTAATGACAATTAAGAGAACCCTAATCCTCACAAAAAAGCGTATGTCAAATATGAAAAATGGCCTCCTTAAACCCTACTTTAAGCAAGTATTTATACTTGCTCCCTTTAGGGTTAGAAAATGCATAAAATTATAACTACGCCACTTTTAAGGTGGCTGGTCCTAAATGAAAATTACAATAAAAAAATGAAAGTTTCCCAAAAGAAATACAACATAAAATAGTTCATAGAACAATTACAAGGTACAAAATATTATAAATCTTCATAAGCCAATGCTTCAAAATGGAAATAATCACAGCGGGCCTTTAAATGAAAAATCTGATGATGTCTTGTGGCCATCAACTAGTATAGGACATGTTGGCATCTGATGGAGAATTATTATTGTACCTATAAGATTATTTCTCAAATACTTATTAGATAAAGAAATGAAGTAAAATATGAGCGATTTGGATCATCATCCAAATCTAGTTCTGAAAGCATTGACGGTGCCGAAAAATTTCCCATCAACTAATACTTTCTTCTCTAAAAGTTGCTATATGTAACATATCTAAAGGAATAGTAGCATTATACCTACATACAACTTTGAAAGATGAAGCAAATTCCACAATAGGTAAACACTCATCCTAATCTACTAAGTTCTGTCCTATAGTTACTCCCAATAATGCTCCCAAAGAAGGATTGACTACTTTTGTTTGTCCATTAGTCTAGGGATGAGAAATTGTACTGGGCATCAATTTAGTTTCCAACCTCTTCCACAAGTTCTTCAAAAAGAAACTTAGAAATTTAAGATCTCTATCTAATACAATGTTGTGGGGGAATTTCATGTAACTCAACCAAATTAAAAATATACAAAGCATTATTTGTTTTATGGCAAAGAATGAAATGTGCCATTTTGCTAAATTTGTCCATGTCCACCAAAATAGAATCCTTTCTCCTAACTATCCTTAGTAATCCTAAAACAAAACCAATACTAGGCTTAGATGATATAGGTAAAGGCATATAAACTCCAAAGGCCTCTTACTTGCTCTTAGCCTTCCTACATGCTACACACTTTTGCATTACATCATGTGCATCCTTCATCATGTTAGGCTAATAAAAATGCTCCTTCAATAATCCACAAGCTCTTTTCTCTCTAAGGTGCCCTAACAATCCTCCAGATTGTACCTCTTTCAACAACAATTCTCTCATCAATCTTACAGTAATGCATAACATGCCCTTTTGAAATAAATATCCTTCCACTAAATAGTAATCACCTATGACCATTCCATCTCTACAACTTGTCACTATAGAAATAAAGAATTGATCCTTAACATGCTGTGTCTTAAGCAAACTAAACCCAAGAAAACTCGTTTGCATAGTAGTTATTAGCATATACCTTCATGATAATGCATTAGCGACAACGTTTGTACTTCCTTTCTTGTACTTAATAACGTAGGCAAAACTCTCTAAAAACCCAACCCACTTTGTATGCCTTGGAGATGCACGCTTAGTATACATAATGAACTGTTTCATAAGTAAATAGTGTTTCCAAATAGTAAGAGTTCTAATCGAAGGATAGAGTTCTTTATCATATATAGAATAATTAGGTGTTACTCTACTCAAATTCTCACTAAAAAAAGCAATAGGTTACCTTTCTTGCATCAAAATAGTCCTAATAGCAACTCTATGTGCATCACACTCCAATTTAAAAATCTTCTCAAAATCATCAAGAATTAACATTGGAGTAGTAATAAGTCTGTTTTTCTTCCTCAAAAGCCTCTATGCTTTTTCACTCCACTTGAACTCCATTATTTTATTTTATTTTATTTTTGTTAACTCCATTAATAGAGCTATAGTAGTACTAATGTTTCTGACAAACCTTTGCTAATATGAAGTAAGTCCATGAAAACTCTTAACTTCTGCTATAGACTTTGGAATTGGCACTCTACAACAACTTTAACCTTCTCTGGATGAACCTTAACTCCTCCTCCCAATACAACAAATCCTAGAAACACTATTTCTTCTTAACAAAACATATAGTTCTTCAAATTGCCATACAACTTCTCTTCCCTTAACATAACAAATGCAGAACACAGATACTTCTATTGGCTATCTATGTTATGATTATAAAAAAATATGCCATCAAAGTAAACAATGACAAACTTATCAATAAAATTTTGTGGAACATGATTCACTAGCCTTATAAAAGTACTTGGTCCTTCGGTTGATCTAAACAGTATGACCATCCACTCACAGAGCCCATGCTTTGTCTTGAAAGTGGTTTTTCACTCATCTCTAAGTCTTATATAGATTTGGTGATATCTACTCTTTAGATCAACCTTTAAAAAGATCCTAGCACCATGCATCTCATCGAACATGTCATCAAGGCATGGAATAAGACACCTATACTTAGCAGTAATCATGTTGATAGCAGAATATCCACACACACCCTCTACGATTCATCCGTTGTCGAAACCAATAAAGCGAGTACAACATATAGACTTATACTCTCTTTAACATATCCTCATTTAATCAACTCACCTACTTGCCTCTTTAATTTCTTTGTTATTCAAGATTCATCGAATAAGTTAGCTTATGATAAGTGTTATAAAATACTTACTAATTTGTGATATTTATAATAATATTTGGTTTAATTTTCTTATATATAGATGGACATTACATTTAATTAGTCTTTATTTTAATTTCAAAGCTTTGAAATGTAATTTTTATTGTAATAGAAGAATTATCTTAAATTTGTGATATGCCAAATCCAATTTCAATTACACAATACTAATTGAGGATAAAATTAAGCAATTGTTCAACAAAATAGCATGATCCCTAATTTGAACATGAACCCTAATTTCAAGTAATAAGAACAAAATGAAACTCCAAATTCTTACCAGATATGATACACTAGTAGAATTAGGAATAACTTGCAATTGTTGATATTACTCACAACAATCTAAGCCCCACTCACTACAACATTTAAAAAGGAATTGATAAGAGTGTATGAAATAAGAGAGAAAATGCCCTTCTTTCACGTGATGCTTTTTCCAAAATATGACAAAAGTGTCTTTTGGTTATCCCCCTTACAAGTATTTATAGTAGTCCCTAAATATGGAAAAACAAGCATAAGAAAATAAGAAAATAGCATAGTACATGGCTGTCTGTCTATGGTTCATTTTGATTCAACAAATGGACCGTGAACCTTTCACTAAACCATGTGCTAATTAATTTAGTCGTCATCCTATAGTACTAACAAGTATACCTGATTAAATATAAAACAATCATATAAAATGAATGAAGACACTATGTGAATGTCTTCGGGTTCCATTTGCTCAAAGAGGACTCTCAATGTTAAGTTCTATAGTCCTTTAGCTCTTTGCTCGGGTAATGGATCTTGTTGTTGCATTGGTTTGATTCCTATCATCTTCTTGGGCCTGTGGAAGATTTGCCCTCAAATCTAATGGGTCCTTTGTTATAGATGAGAATTTCTTAAAGCCACCTAGATTGAAAACCTTGGTTTGCAAATGCTTGTTGCCATGAAGTTGTAATTGCCCTAGAGTCTTCTTGAGATGTTTAGAACTCTTTTGATAAAGCTTTTGAATTTCTTATAACTGTTTCACTCTACTCAAGTTTCTTTCCAGTTCCTTCCACCCCAATAATAAAGACTTCTTCTCAATATTTTTATTGATCTGTTCTTGGAATTCGTATACCTCAGTTGGTGACATAGGAGTCAAAACAACCTGTTCACCATCCTTATGAAAAATATAGGTGTTTCTATACCCATCATGCAGCACTCACCTATTAAATAACCAAGGTCTACCCAGTAGTATATGTGATGTGTACATAGGAAGAACATCACAAATAATTTCATCTTAGTAGTTCTCCCCTATGCTGATTGGAACCTTAGCCTTCTGAGTGATATATAGACTATTTTGTTCACTCAACCAGTGCAATTTATATGGCCTATGATGAGGTGTAGTGACTAGTTGCAGTTTATTCACTAATGTAGCAGATATAACATTGGTGCAACTACCACCATCAATAAGAAGAGTATAAAGATTACCTTGGACCCTGCAGGTAATATGGAATGGGTTTTGCCTCTGCATGTTGATGTGCTCTGATACCAAATTATGATATGCTCAAGGGATCTCAATACCAATTAACAAATCAAACACTATTGATTCCAATTTCCAATTAAAAATGGCATAATCAAGATAGAAGATATAACCCTAAAATGGCATGAAACAAACACCAAGAACCCTAAATGGCATCAACTCAATTAAGATGCATCACAATTGGATTCTAATACCAATCAAATACAAAGGAACAATTCAATTCCAATCCTTACAATTGGTGTGAAAACCTAGCAATATAAGAACCTTAATTTGGTGTGAAAGGAACAAAAAAACTCAACCAATTATAAACTAGATATTACTCACTAGCAATAATTGGATGCAACTTAAGAAATCTTGATTGACTCACAAGAATTCCTTAAGCCAACTCGCCACAATTTCACAAGTGAAATTGATAAGAGTAAGGTGGCATAAAGAGAGAACTCCCACAGTAACAAATTTCAAGTGTATAGTCTTTAAAAAGTCCCCTTCTAACCCTACTTTGCAAGTATTTATACTTACTCTAAATAGGGCAAATTTAACAAAAAAAATTACAAGTGAAAAACAACAAGTGTGGCCGGTTTTTGCACTAAAGGAAATTATAAGTAAACCTTCATAAGTAGTCGGCTTCTTGCACCTCCATTAAACAATATTGGATCAGTTCTTCTTTGATTGATGTAATTCTATGAATGACCCACAATTGAGCCTTAGTGAATTTTACCTGTTGTCTTGTAAAACCGACAAATTTACCTTCTACAGTGTAAAGACAAATTATTATGAGATAAATAAAAATAACATGTGGATGTTTAGGCTCATTTGTTCAAATTAGCTTCCCACTACTAGATCTAGAGATTTGATTCCTATCTTCTCCTTAGGCCTTTGAAAGATTTGTCCTCAAATCTAAGGGGTCTTTTCTTGGACTAACATCCTTTGTTTGCGTGTGCTTGTTAGCCTGAAGTCCTAAGTAGCCATTAATTTTACTGATTTGTTCTTGGAATGTGCGAACTTGGTTAGAGACATAGGAGTCAAGATAATCTATGCACCATCATTTTGAAACATATAAGTATTTCTGAACCCATCATGTAGAACCCTCCTATCAAACAACTAAGGCTTACCCAGCAGTATATGAAAGGCACACATAGGAAGAACATCACACACAATTTCATCATTGTATCTATCTCTTATGCCGAATGGCACCTTTGCCCTCCATGTAATATGCAAACTTCCCTGTTCATCCAGCCAATGTAATTTATAAGGGTGTAGATGTAAACTAGTGACTAGTTGTAAGTTATTTATTAATGCAATAGATATGACATTAGTGCAACTACCACCATCGATGAAAAGAACACGCAAATTACATTGAATCCAACAAGGCATATGGAATAGGTTCTCCCTTTGTATGTCCCTGACGTTTGAAGATATTGTCGTAACCCTGCATAACACATTAATAGGCAAATATTTATCATCTCCCTTGTCCTCATGTGTCTTAGCATCATGATCATCATAATATTCCTATAGTGCTATGGACAAATATGTAGGATTGACAACTTCTTCTTGACCATCCTCATTGTTTCCTTCCATAACAATCATCACTTTTTTGTTGGGACACCGAGTAGCTATGTGTCCAAAACCCATGCATTTGAAACACTTAATTTGGTGCATTTTCCCACTAGGTATCCCTAGCACTATTTGCTTGAAATCAACTTGAATAACCTCTTTTCCTTTCCCTGAAATCTCCCTCTCCCTATTAATGTTAGAGGTATTCTTGTCCATAATCTTATCATGTCCCCCTACTCCTTTTTGTCCTCTTATCTGACCATCTGACCCAAGAGGTTTGGTAGAAGTTCCATACCTGTTACTAGCTGCTTAGAAAGGGTTAGATCATCTCTATCTCTCTACTTTCAAGGCTAACTAGATAGCTTCATCAAGTGTGTTATACCTCTGTAGCTTTACAGCGTAGGTAATTTCATACTTCAACCTAGACACAAATCGTGCTAGGGTTTGTTCAGGAGGCTCGACTGACTCACATTTGATCATTAATGTCTCAAATTCCTATACATAATCGTTAACTGTTTTGCCTCCCTGCATCAATGTTTGGAGAAGCATAAACAACTCTTACTTATAATGTTCAAGTATAAACCTTTTCTTAATACCCATTTCATGTCTTGCTAGGTATGTATATCGGCCTCACCATCTCTTCGTCTGCTAACCACAAGATTTTTCCACCATAAGTGATGGGAATCAACTCTTTGGTTCCAATAGTAGGGAAAACAAATTAGATACATGAGCCTAGATATCCACAAGTTGTCATATTTATCTAATAAAACTTTATCCTTGCATTATAGTAGGTACATTTATCGGTTTTATCGGATGGCAAATAAAATGCACTAAGGATCAAATTGAGGACATTCTTGGGCTTACATCCAATGGTCCATAATGTGTTCAATTGAAGTGAAGAATCGGTCATTTGAAGACTATTTTTACTTGTAATTTGTTGATTTTAAGACTGGCCACTTAAATGGCTTATTTGTAATTTGTTATGTTTTTTTTTACCATAATTGGAGCAAGTATAAATACTTTCTAAGTAGGGTTTTGAGGGGGCTTTTTGAACACTTGACAAACATACACCTTTTTGCCGTAAGGAAGGGTCCTTGCATGCAAAAATTCTCTTATCAATTTCACAAGTGAAATTATGGCGAGATTAGCTTGAGGAGATTATGAGTAATATCAATCTTTCTCTAGTTGTTTCAAATTGTATTCTAGTGCGTCATATTTAGGTGCAATTTGTTTATGTTACTTGTTGTTCTTCACGAATTTTTGGGTTTATCAATTTCAGATTTGAATGAAGTCAATTTGAGTGGAATTTTAATTCATTTATATTGTTATCTATTGTTTCTTATACAATTTCATTGTTCATCAACACCATTTAGTATCATTGCCATTTTGGTTCCATATGAATTAGGGATCAAAGGAGTGTTGTTGATCACGCATTTTGTTTTGATGTGTATGCAATTGGAATTGTAAGGCACATCATACTTTTTGGTATCAGAGCATATCAATAAGGCAGCATAGCCTATGAATTCCACAACTGCAAGACGAACCCAAGTGTTATCATCAATCTTATAGCACTCGAACAGACCCTCAACCTTGTCTTCCCAATCCAAATAATCATCTGCAGAACTGTTGCCATTGAATGAAGGCATCTGCAATTTCACATACTCCAATCTCCGAGTTGGTCTAAACTCCCTGTTTGGGTAAGGTTCATTCTCAAAATTATCATCTTTTCCTCCCTAAAAGCATGATAATCTCCCTCCATTCTCCTGCCCCTATTACCTCTAACAATTCCCTCCCTGTGAACATTTTGAGGGACTACTCTAGGTGGAGGTGCTTAAGGATAAGCCACTGATGATTGTAACATCGTCATTTGATCTATCTTGTTGCTAATATAGCAACAATGGTGGTGAGATTCTGCAACTGCTCCTCCAATGTTCTTCCACCTGTAGCTCGATGACCTTGACCACCACCAACTTAACTATTGGCCTCATTGCCAATTCCCCCATTCACACTATCATTCGACATGGTTGATGAATTGATTTATTGAAACACAAAAACAATTCAAGACAACTACAATATACTTGACATCAAATGCACTACACACAACTGATATGAAATTGGTTTGATTGGATTCCACACTCAAGTGGAAACCACAACCCGTTGTCTATAAGCGATACAAGAACCTTGGTATAATATGAAGACACCATAATCGGGATGAAAGACCGATTGATAAGTCGGGATGAACGCCACGGAAGAAAAATCCGATAAGTTTTTGATTAGTTCTTTAAAGAACCAAGAGAGGAATTCTCTCAAAAGTGTTTTTCAAACTTTAATGTTATATGTTCTATATTCTAAATGTTCTAAACCCTAGGAGCTTTATATTAGGGTTTACGATTCGTAACAATACAGGCCCAAAACGACATCACTTCAATAAGTGCGTAAAATAACAAAACAAGACATGAAGGCCGACGTCGGAGAGATACACGGCCGTGTACTTTGGCCGTGTATAATTCTGTGGAAATCTTGACAATGTACACGACCGTGTACTTCTAGTCGTGTATCTTTCTGTGGAAATTCTTAACACTATACACGGCCGTGCCTTTGAACTGTGTATACGACCGTGTATGATTCTGTGTAACCTCCAGACTCTTACACGACCGTGCCTTGTAAAGACACGCCCTCTTCACCCCGTATCCGTTATGACTTGTACAAGAGCAAGGGCCTTCCTATAGTTGTTCCAATCCTTTCTAACTTCATGATTGCTCCAATCCTTTTCGACTTCATGGACATCCTTTATCAACCCGTTAAGTGCTTCCCTGAATCGTTTCGCTCGATTTCTTGTGATTGGTCTAGGTGGCACTTCAAGAGGATCCACATTCCCTCTTCTGGCTTGGCTCTCATCATTCCCCTCCTCTTGAAAAGGATTTGTCCTCAAATCATCATTTGCATCAAAAGGACTCAAATCAGTAACATTAAATGTAGCACTTACTTGATACTCACCGGATAAATCTATCTTGTATGCATTATCATTGATGCGCTCAAGGATTTGAAATGGTCCATCGCCTCTAGGAAGTAGTTTAGATCGACGCTGCACAGGAAACTGCTCTTTGCGCATGTGAACCCAAACCTAGTCTTTAGGTTCAAAGACAGCTTGTCGACGACCCTTGTTGGCTTGTTTCACATACTGCTCTATTCTTCGCTCAATGTTTAGCCTTGCCTTCTCATGGATCTATTTAACAAATTCTGCTTTCTTCTTGCCATCTAGATTAACGTACTTAGAAATAGGCAAAGGTGATAAATCCAAAGGAGTTAGTGGATTAAAACCATACACAATTTCAAAAGGAGTAAACTTAGTAGTAGAATGCATTGTACGATTATAAGCAAATTCAACTGGCGGCAAACAATCCTCCCAACTTTAATGTTCTTCTTAATGATAGCCCTCAACAAAGTAGATAAAGTTCGATTTACTACCTCAGTTTGACCATCAGTCTGTGGATGACAAGTAGTAGAAAACAACAACTTAGTTTCTAACTTAGCCCATAAGGTCTTCCAGAAGTAGCTTAAGAACTTAGCATCTCTATCCGATACGATTGTTCTAGGCATACCATGTAATCTCACAACTTCCCTAAAGAACAAATTAGCAATATTGCAAGCATCATCTGTTTTGTGACAAGGAATGAAATGTGCCATCTTAGAGAATCTATCCATAACTACAAAAATAGAATCTTGACTACGTCTAGACCTGGGTAATCCTAACACAAAATCCATGGAAATATCTACCCAAGGCTCATGAGGAATGGGAAGTGGGGTATAAAGCCCTTGAGGTTGGACTCTAGATTTTGCTTGCTTACACGTGACACATCGCTCACAAATCCTCTCAACATCTCGTTTCATGTGAGGCTAATAAAAGTGTTCCTGCAATACCCCTAAGGTTTTAGCTACTCTAAAATGTCCCATTAAACCTCCTCCATGAGACTCCCTCACTAGTAATTCTCTTAAAGAACAAATTGGAATGCATAGTTTACTCTCCTTAAACAAGAATCTTTCATGTTTATAAAATTTACCATGCCCACTCTTCTCACAATGCACATACTCCTCACAAAAATCTCGATCAGTAGCATACAATTCCTTAATGTGCTCAAAACCAAGCAGTCTAGAACTAAGAGTAGAGATATGAGCATACCTTCTAGAAAGTGCATTAGCAACGACATTCTCTTTACCTTGCTTGTAGTGGATGACATATGGAAATGTTTCGATGAACTCCACCCAACGAGCATGCCTTTTGTTCAGCTTGTGTTGCCCCTTCAAGTACTTCAAGGATTCATGATCAGTGTGGATCATGAACTCTTTTGGCCAAAGATAATGTTGCCAAGTCTCCAGGGCACGAACCAATGCATATAACTCCTTGTCATAAGTAGGGTAGTTCAAGGTTGCCCCACTTAGCTTCTCGCTAAAGAATGCAATTGGTCTTCTCTCCTGCATGAGCACTTCTCCAATACCTAATCCTAAA
This sequence comes from Laguncularia racemosa, assembly GCA_037954665.1. Lineage (NCBI taxonomy): Eukaryota > Viridiplantae > Streptophyta > Magnoliopsida > Myrtales > Combretaceae > Laguncularia > Laguncularia racemosa. Next base: position 6,998,184 of record JBBMOL010000021.1, on the reverse strand, counting down.
GTATCACACTCAATTTCAAACGTTTTAGCAAAGTCAGTAAAGCAAGTAATGGCGCCTGAGTCAGCTTATTTTTAAGCGTCTGAAAGGCCTTCTCTTGTTGCTCTTCCCATCTGAACCCCACGTTCTTCTTAATTACCTTAGTAAGTGGAGCTGCAATGGTGCTGAAATCCTTCACAAACCTCCTGTAAAAGCTCGCTAGTCCATGGAAACTTCGCACATTACTTACATTAGTTGGACTAGGCCATTCTTGGATCGCACGAATCTTTTCTTCATCAACCTGTATTCCTTGTGCACTAACAACAAAACCAAGAAACACAAGTTTGTCTATGCAAAAAGTATAATTCTTGAGGTTAGCATATAATTGCTCCTTTCGAAGAACTTCTAAAACATCCCTCAAGTGAGATATATGGTCTTCCAAACTCTTGCTGTAAATGAGAATATCATCAAAATAGACAACCACAAATTTGCCAATAAAAGTCCTCAAAACATGGTTCATTAGTCTCATAAAAGTACTAGGTGCGTTAGTTAAACCGAAAGGCATTACTAACCACTCATACAATCCATATTTCGTTTTGAATGCGGTTTTCCATTCATCACCTTCTTTCATTCTAATTTGGTGATATCCACTTTTCAAATCAATTTTGGAAAAGACACTAGACACATGTAACTCATCTAACATGTCATCTAAGCGAGGAATGGGATGACGATATTTTACCGTGATGTTGTTGATGGCGTGGCAGTCAACACACATTCTCCATGACCCATCCTTCTTAGGCACCAAAATCATAGGCACTGCGCATGGACTCATGCTTTCCCTCACGTACCGCTTCTCCATTAATTCATCGACTTGCCTTTGGAGTTCCTTTATCTCCTCCGGATTGCTCCTATAAGCTGGCTTGTTTGGAATCGATGCTCCGGGTACAAGGTCAATTTGGTGCTCAATACCACAAATAGGTGGTAATCCCTTTGGAATCTCCTCAGGGAAGACATCTTCAAAGTCCTGCACAATAGACACAACCACACTAGGCAAAGAGTTAGATAGTTCGTTAGTATTCAGGCATGTTTCCTTAAAAACCAGCAACAACATAGGTTGCTTCATCACTAACGCTCTCCTCACTACACTCGCTCTTGCCACACAACTCTCCTTTTGCAAGGATGCACTCTCCTTTTCACTCACCACCAAAGTTGATCCCCCTTCAACTTGGTCTCTCACACTCTTTCCAGCTTTCCTCTCTTTTTCCTTGTGAGTTCGACTTTTGTATTCCTTTTCTTTCTCATTGTCTTTTGCTCTCTCACTCTCCCTCTGTTTTTCACTCACCTTATGTTTTGCAAAAGATTTTTGTAGCTGCAACTGATCCTCATACACCTGTTTAGGTGTTAAAGGTTTAAGGTTAAAACTTTTGCCCTGGTGAACAAGCGTATACTTGTTAAAAAAGCCATCATGAACAACCTTCCTATTAAATTGCCATGGCCTCCCCAACAACACATGACACGCCTGCATTGGCACTACATTGCATAACACCTCATCCTCATACCTACCAATGCAAAAAGCAATCAAGGCTTGCTTACTCACCTTAGTCTCGCCACTATCATTCAACCACTGCAATTTATATGGACTAGGGTGTTTAGTAGTCTTGAGTCCTAGCCTCTCAACAATAAAAATTACTCACCACATTAGTGCAACTTCCTCCATCAATGATCAAACTGCAAATGTGATCACTTACATAACATCTAGTATGAAAGATATTCTCTCTTTGCACCTCCTCTTCTTCCTTCACCTGCACATTCAAAACTCGCTTCACTACCACCACTAACTTCCCTACTGTAGGCTCCTCATCATCACTAGCATCCTTTAATGGAGGCATATCATCTTCTTCACTATCCCCCTCAGTCTCATACTCACCATCATCACGCAGAATCATCACACGCCTATTTGGACATTGACTAGTAATACGACCTCTACCTTGGCATTAAAAACATCTAATGTCACGATTTCTAGAAGTAGAAGAGTCAGGTTTACCTTGATTACCAAGAGTAGAACCCGCTTGCCTCTACTCTCCTTTTGGTTTGGTGGATAAAGGCTTTTCTTCCTTCTTCCATTGGTTAGTCTTCCAGGCGGATGAACCAGTACCCTGTTGAAACTGTGCATTACTACTACCTTTCCTCTTGTGCTGGTTCTCAACTTTTATAGCTATATGAACCATATCTTCCAATTTTACATAATGATGCAATTCTATGACATTTTGAATTTCTCTATTCAATCCAGCAAGAAACCTAGCCATGGTAGCCTCTCTATCCTCCTCTACATTAGCCCTAATCATAGTAACTTCCATCTCCTTGAAATACTCATCCACACTTCGGCTTCCCTGCCTAAGAGTTTGCAATTTGTTGTGCAATTCACGATAGTAATACGCAGGCACAAACCGCTTCTTCATCACCCTTTTCATCTCTTCCCAAGACTCAATAGGTGGTTCGCCATTCCTTCTTCTATTCAACATTAGTTGATCCCACCACACTATGGCATAATCCGAAAATTCAATGGCAGCAAGTTTCACTTTCTTTCTCCCACTATAGTTATGACAATCAAATACCATCTCCACCTTCTTCTCCCATTCTAAGTACGCCTTAGGATCATTCTTCCCTTGGAAAGGAGGAATCTTCATCTTTATACTACTCAGTTGATTATCTTCTCTATTCCTATCTCCTCTATCTTCCCAATCCCTAGTTCCTCTATTCCTACCACTGTAACCTCTATAACTCCCGGCAGAAGGTTCATCAAATTCATCATCCGACATTTCATCTCCACCCCTTTGTACTCTCCTAGAATAACTCTCCCTCTTACGCCCTTGGAAGACGTTTTTAGATTGCTCTAGTCTTTGTTCCACCATCTCATGAATTTGCTCCATGCCCTCCTGAAACATTCTCTTCATCTCCCCCCTCAATGCCTCAATCACTAACCTAGCATCAAACCGTCCCCTCTCACCTTTAGGAGAATGATGCCTTGACATAGTTCCTGCAGAAAAAGATTAGTACTAACACAAACATATATAATTAAGCCTCACGATACACTTCCTTATGTGTTTCGCTCAAATGATGATATCACATAGTCACTCGTGTATTCTCACAAACAATGATGATATTAACTCGCCAATTCCTCTTCTCAATTCTCTTGGAACTAACCCAAACTATACCAATTCCCTTCCGTAGAATTCAAAACAACTCTAGGGCTCGTAATTTTCCTCTTTTTCTTTCCGATTTTTTTTTTTTTGTAACAAAATTGAATAAAAGGCACTACACTTTCAATAGGCAATTAACACTATGAAATTTTATATGAATAATTGATATGAACGATTGGAGTTAGGGTTTTGATGTTACCTTCCTCAAACTGAACTGATGTGTTAACAAACCTAGGCTCTAATACCAAATTGATACGAATCGATTAGCTCTGATACCAAATTGATACGAAATCGGTTTGATCGGATTCCTAATTGATACGAACCACGCCAACATGTGACGAAACCTAATACCAATACGTTCGGAATTCGCTACCTAAGATGCCAAACACACTCAAGTGGAAACCGTAACCCGTTGTCTATAAGCGAGACAAGAACCTTGGTATAATATGAAGACGCCACAATCGGAATGAAAGACCGATTGATAAGTCGGGATAAACGCCACGGAAGAAAAATCCGATAAGTTCTAGATTAGTTCTTTAAAGAACCAAGAGAGGAATTCTCTCAAAAGTGTTTTTCAAAATTTAATGTTGTATGTTCTATATTCTAAATGTTCTAAACCTTAGGAGCTTTATATTAGGGTTTACAATTGGTAACAATAAAGGCCCAAAATGACATCACTTCAATAAGTGTGTAAAAATAACAAAACAAGACATGAAGGCCAGCGTCGGAGAGATACACAGCCGTGTACTTTGGCCATGTATAATTCTGTGGAAATCTTGACAATGTACACGACCATATACTTCTAGTCATGTATCTTTCTATGGAAATTCTTGAAACCATACACGGTCGTGCCTTTGAATCATGTATACGACCGTGTATGATTCTGTGTAACCTCCAGACTCCTACACGGCCGTGCCTTGTAAAGACACGCCCTCTTCACCCCGTATCCGGTATGACTTGTACAAAAGCAAGGGCCTTCCCATGGTTGTTCCAATCCTTTCTAACTTCATGATTGCTCCAATCCTTTTCGACTTCATAGACATCCTTTATCAACCCGTTAAGTGCTTCCTTGAATCGTTTCGCTCGATTTCTTATGATTGGTCTAGGTGGCACTTCAAGAGGATCCACATTCCCTCTTCTGGCTTGGCTCCCATCATGGCTCTCATCAACAACAATCACTCCATGGAACACACACACACTCACGATGTAGTAAGCTTCCAATCACAACACTCTACATAACATACACACACTCACTCAGCACACTTCAACACACATACCACAGTTTCACACACAATTCCACACTTCAACACACAACAATCACTCCACGGTACACACTCACACTCACAGTGTAGTAACCTTCAAACTACAACACATACACTATGCCATACATACACACTCACGGTGCAGCACATACTCTATGGTTTCGCTTCCAATTACAGCAACAAATAAAATGGAAACAATTATAGACACTTCTCTAAATGTTAAGTAAATAACTCTAACTAGTCAAAGTGTATTATGATGATCAATACATAATAACTCCCTCAACTTAAAGATTGATTTTGAATCTCAAAATGTTTCCTAAACCTCAATGCAAGAAGAGCAAATCTGGAAATGAAAATACACTCTAATTCCGAAATCCTCAAGAAAATGCACTTCCCCTTCTTCCTTAACATTCAACTCATGGCAAGATGAAGATTACAAAGATCAATTTTGAATTTCCACTTCCAATTTTGCACCAATATGGTATATCACAATACAATCACAAATAATTACTTCAATTAAGAAATGGAAGAATAAGAACCCTAATTCCCAAATTGCAGTTCACGTAAATCCCTTCTCAAAACCTATGCTCTGATACAAAATTATAATGTGCTTAAGATATCTCAATACCAATTAACAAATCAAACACAATTGATTCCAATTTCCAATTAAAAATGGCATGAACAAGATAGAAGATATAACCCCCAAATGGTGTGAAATAAGCAATAAGAACCCTAAATGGCATTGACCAAATTAAGATGCACCACAATTGGATTCCAATACCAATCAAATACAAAGGAATAATTCAATTCTAGTCCTTACAATTGACGTAAAAACCTAGCAATATAAGAACCCTAATTTGGCGTAAAAGGAAAAAATAAACTCAACCGATTATAAACTAGATATTACTCACTACCAATAATCGAATGCAACTTCAGAAATCTTGATATGACTCACAAGAATTCCTTAAGCCAACTCGCTACAATTTCACAAGTGAAATTGATAAGAGTAAGGTAGCGTGAAGAGAGCACTCCCACAACAACAAATTTCAAGTATATAATCTTCAAAAAGCCCCCTTCTAACCTTACTTTACAAGTATTTATACTTGCTCTAAATAGGGTAAATTTAACAAAGAAAATTACAAGTGAAAAACAACAAGTGTGGCTAGTTTTTACACTAAAGGAAATTACCAATAAACCCTCATAAGTAGCCGGCTTCTTGTACCTCCATGGAATAATATTAGACCGGTTCTTCTTTGATTGTTGTGAATCCATGAATGACCCACAATTGAGCCTTAGTGAATTTTACCTACCGTCTTGTAAAATCGATAAATTTACCTGCTACAATGTAAAGACAAATTATTATGAGATAAATAAAAATAACATGCGCTTCCAATTGTTTAAATTGGCTTCCCACTACTTGATCCAGAGGATTGATTCCCATCACATGTCCTTAATAACTGAAGATGTAGTCATTACCCTGCGCAGTACATTAATAGCAAGATATTGATCATTGCCTTTGTCCTCATGTACCTCAGTGTTTAGATCTTCATAATATTTCTTTAGCACTACTGATAAATCTGTAGGCTCAAGTAGGTCTTCCTTATCACCCTCATTTTCCACCTCCATAGCAATCATCACCCTTTTGTTGGAACACTGAGCAGCCATATGTCCAAAGCCCATGCATTTAAAGCATTAGGTTTGACAAATCTTTCCTCCTGATGCCCCCGCACTATTTGTCAGATATTAGCCCCAATGATCGCTTTGTCTTTTCCAAAACTATCCCTCTCCTTATTGGTAATAGTTGTATTTGATTCCGTAACTCTATCAATTTCCCCCTTTTTAACTAGCTGATTGTTTGATCCATATAACTGAGTAGTGGATCCATACCTGTTACTCGATGCTCTATATAGATTAGAGCACCTTTGCCTCTCCATTTTTAATGCCAACTAGATGGCCTCATCAAGAGTGTCATACCTTTGTAGCTCGAGAATACATGCAATCTCATATTTCAACCCGGACATAAATCATGCCATGGTCTGTTTAAGAGGTTCCATTACCCTACATCGAATCTTTAGTGTCTCAAACTCCTGGGCATACTCATCTATAGTTTTGCCTCCTTGTCTCAATGTTTGGAGACACATGAATAACTCTTGCTTGTAGTGTTCTGGTATAAACATCTTTTTCAGTACCCTTTTCATTTCCTACAAAGTATGAATCTCAGCATCACCATCTCTCCTCCTATTGGCCACAAGGTTCTTCCACCACAAGGCGGCATAACTTGTAAATTCAACTGCTACTAAATGAACTCTCATATGATCATTAATCTCATAGAACTTGAAGAGTTCTTCTAGCTTATCCTCCCAATCAAGGTAATCTTCTACAGGCCCCTTTCCAACCCTTTCCAACAAATGAAGGCATCTACAATTTTACATGCTCTAAACCCCTAAGCAGTCTGAACCCACGGTTATGATAAGGTTTATCCTCAAATTTATCATCCATTTCCTATTGAAAAGCATGATAATCTCTTTCTAATCTCCTACCCCTATTTCCTTTAATTGCTCTTTCTTTACGCGCATCATTAAGGGCTACCTAAGGTAAGGGTGCTTATGGATTTGCCACTAGTGGTTATGGCAATGTCATATGATTAACCCATGTTGCTATTGTAGCAACAATAGTAGTAAGATCCTACAATTGTTCTTCTAAAGTTCTTCTTCCACCTACAGCACGACGTCCCCGACCTCCTCCTACAACTTGACTATTGGCCTCATTACCAATTCCTCCATTCATACTATCATTCGACATGGTTGTTGAATTAAACTTTGACAATTTTTTTTTATACAATCACACCTCCACAACACCAATTCCTTCAACCCAAATACACTCTTCACGACACACACTCACTCACTCATGGCACAACACTCCTTCAAGGCATAACACACACACAATCATGGCACCACATATACTCATGAAAATACTCAACACTTCCTCTATGGCACAATTTTTTTTTTTTTTTATACACAAACACACACACTTCATGCCATAAATTTCTCCACACTCAAACAGTCACTGCACAAATGAACAACACATTGTCTATGGTACCAAAATTCTTCAATTCACAACACACACACGGCACTTCAACAATCAGCCTTTGTTCAAAATTCAATTCAAATCATGTGTACTACAACACCACATTACACATACCTATAATACACTCATCAACTCATGTCAGTGGAGCATTCACAACACTTTAATGCACAATTACTACACAATTACACACTTATGGAATCAATTGTAGTAATCCCTAAATCATCTATGGAAATAACCCTAAGGTAATCCATTTGTCAATACCAATCCATAATGATTAATGGAATACGACACAATTCATGTAATATATCTAATATCAATTTACAATCAACAATTGAACAAGTGCATGGCATAAACCCTAAATTCCTAATTTCGAAATCAAGACTCCTCACATGCAATTCCCTTCTCAACCGTAGCTTTGATACCAAAAGGTGATATGCCAAATCTAATTTCAATTACACAATACTAATTGAAGATAAAATTGAGCAAATTTTCAACAAAATGGCGTGATCCCTAATTTGAACGTGAACCCTAATTTCAAGTAACAAGAATAAAATGAAACTCTAAATTTTTACCAGATATGATGCACTAGTAAAATTAGGAACAACTTGCAATTATTGATATTACTCACAACAATCTAAGCCTCACTCACCACAACCCTTAAAAAGGAATTGATAAGAGTGTATGAAATAAGTGAGAAAATTCCCTTCTTTCACGTGATATTTTTTCCAAAATATGACAAAAGTGTCTTTTGGTTGTCCTCCTTACAAGTATTTATAGTTTTCCCTAAATATGGAAAAATAAGCATAAGAAAATAAAGAAAATAGCATAGTGCATGGTTGTCTCTCTATGGTTCATTTTGGTTCAACAAATGGACCATGAACCTTTCACTAAACCATGTGCTAATTAGTTTAGTCGACATCCTATGGTACTGACAAGTGTACTTGATTAAATATAAAACAATCATATAAAATGAATAAAGACACTATGTGAATATCTTTAGGTTCCATTTTCTCAAAGAGGACTCTCAACGTTAAGTTCTATAGTCCTTTAGCTCTTTGCTTGAGTAATGGATCATGTTGTTGCATTGGTTTGATTCCCATCAATTTGGAGCAAAAATATCAAAATTATAAGATTGGGAAGCTTGACAAAAATATCAAAATTCCCACAATAGGACCATGATTAAAGTCGTGTTGAATAGAGCGAGAAAAGAGCTTGATAGAGCAGTCATGTTATAAGTCATTCAAAGTTACATGACCAAGCACATGCTCGTAATAGAGCGCATGTTGAAGGAAAATTTTGGAGATGTTCAAGTTAAAAAGGTATACGGGAGTTAGCATGACCATGTCATAACCATGCCAAGTAGAGCATTAACATTCCAAATTAATTTTTCAAGCTCGATTTTACTTTCCTGAAAAGCTATTCATCTTGAAGATTTAATTTTCTTTCACGAGAAGCTAAGTTTTCTATTTCCTAGAAAAACCATTCTACCTATTAAAGCGACAATTCCTTATCAATTAAGATTTTGGTTTTATTCTAGGAAACTATAACTTTCTTAGACGAGAAGAGTTTGATTAATATGAAAAGGGGTACACAGTTTTAGCAGATGGAGATAAAGTTTTATATCTTCTCTATGCAGTATTTTTATATTTTCTTTTTAATTTTGATATGATGCTAGTTGAATTTTCTTTTATACTCGAGAATGAGCATGTGATTATCTAGTTTATTATTCAATGAAATTATTGTTATTTTTGTTATTCAATTATGCATGCTTTATTGTTTTCAAATTAATATTCCTAATGTATTAGTTTGAAGTCTAATTTTATTCATAGAGATCAAGAGATCTTTTGTTTGAACAGATTTAGCATAATTGGAAGGCATTGCATGCAATCATTGAGATAGGATGACCTAAATATTCGGGATCAAGGTCAAACCAAATAGTGGAATTCATAGAGTGAAGGTAATGTGATTATAAAGGTTTTAATTAGGAGGGGATTCCAATTAATCAATTTGGAGTTAAGAATTAGTAGACTCAAGCGAGCTATTAATTCAATACAGGAAATCACACAGTCTAAGAATATAATAATGAAATTAAATAATAATTAGTTAATTACATTAGTAGTTCTATGAAGGATCCAATATCCAAGTACACTTTTAATGATAGTTGTTTTCTTAAAATTTACTTGTTGCTTACTCCATTCAATTTTGCATATTAGATAATAAGAGAAGTGTAATTATTAATAATCATAATTTCTATGGGATTGACACTTAATACCGTTATCTATTATATTATAAAATCGATAGGTGCATTGGCTTATGGTTGTAGGATAGTAGGATAGGCCAATATCAGCTTATTTGGTAACATAACTCCAAGAATAAAATCAATGTTATGTTTAATACCTCACATATGCGGCAGTCACTTAGGTAACTCTTCTGGAAATACATCTACAAAATCTAATAGTTCTCGAATAATTTCAGGAATTGGTCATTGGACTTCTAAGGTTAGAACTTATCAAATGTACAATATGCGCATAGGACAACTAAAACTAATAATGTCTAAAACATCTCCTTAAGTCATCAATAATGACTCCTATTGATCTTTAGCTAGCATCATTTAAATATTCCTTACTTTCAAAGGACTAATAGGTAACAACAAAACCTTCTTACCATCTTTAGTGAAAACATAAGTATTCTGATACCCATCATGTACTACTCATCGGTTAAATAAACATGGCTTTCTTAACAATATATGAGAAGCACGCATAGGAACCACATCACTATCTATCTCATCTCTAAAATGGTTAGGGACACAAATCAGAACCTTAACTTGTTTGGTGACATGTATAGCTCCCTTATCACTAGACCAATGAAGCTCGTAAGGCCTAGGATAGTTGAAATTAGGTAACTCTAACTTCTTTACTAAAGCAACAGTAGCTACATTAGTGCAACTTCCTCCTATAATCATGGCACAAATATGCCCCTTGATCTAACACTTGATATGAAATAGTTCTATCTTTAGTCTTCATTTGACATTACATCCATATTCAAAGTTTGTCTCACTACAAAGGAAATCACATCTCCCCCAAGTTCTCTAGTACCATCTACCTCTTCACCAAAATTCCTTAAAATATCCTTAGGATCATATTCTTCATCTTCTCTACTATCTTTACTTTCAAAATCACCCCTTTCCTTCACTACCATTACTTTTTTGTTTGGACATAGTGTAACCATATGTCTAAGTTCAAGGCACTTAAAACATTTGAGTTGATTATTACACTTCCTCGTCAACAATTGATCATCTCCTTTGGCTTCAAAACTAGTAGAAGCCTTTCCTTCATATCTTCCTTTTTCTCTTATCTTTTTCTCATCATTCGTTTCCCTTTCACTCTATTTATCTTTCACTTTTCCTACCCTTGCAGAGCCTCTAGAGCTTACCATAGAGGGTATTCTAAAGGGGTTTCTAATCAATTATTGCTTCACTTTAATGGAAAACTGAATAGCTTCCTCCAAGTTATCTATCTTCTAAAGCTTTACTATATTAAAGATGTTATACTTCAATCCTGCTACAAAGTGAGTTATATCAAATCATAAGTATCCTAAACTCCTTAACATACTCTTCCACCTTAAGTCCCCCCTATTTCATGGTCTGAAACCTCATATATATATCTCTTATTTATAATACTCACCAAAACGTGATAGGAATCAAATTCCCACAAGACCTATCATCAGGGCCCGAGCTAAGGGCCTACATAACTTGGTTTTAAGAATCCCACATGAGAAACCTAATCTTGAGGAAACTAACTTAATTTCTTCATTCTTATCATATACTTGTTATGCATTCTAACAGGTTTCTTTGTTAGTCCTATAGGGTGCTAAATCACCTATAACTTTTGAGTGAGTCAGGTTTTAAAAGTACTTTGAAGATCGGCATCTTGAAGACTAATTTTTACATACATTTGTTATTTACTTGAACTATTTATGTTGTAATTACTTTTGGGACATTTTCATTGGTTTGTAATAGTTTTTAGGACTGGTCACCCTAAAAGTGGCATAGTTGTAATTTTGTGAACTTTTTTAACCTTGAAGGGTGCAAGTATAAATACTTGCTTAAGTAGGGTTTTGGGAAGAGAATTTTTCAAAATACACTCATCATTTTACGTGAGAGAATTAGGGTTCTTCCTTAGTTCAATTCCTCTTATCAATTTCAATCCCAAGATTTGAAATTGTGGCAAGTGCAACAAAGAGAAATTGTGAGTTATATCAATTACTTTTTGTTGTGTTTCCTTTTCATCACTAGTGAGTCATATCTAGGGTTGAATTTGATGTCTTCTTGGTCAGATTTGATTGTATTTGTAATTGAATTATTAGTGCTTAATTGAGTGGTTTTTATCCTTGATTTCTAGTCTTTCATTTAATCACTCATGAACTGTGAAATCAAGTTCTCTGGAAAGTGGATCACGGTCATTGTTCTTATTGATCTTTTGTATTATTCACGTGGACATCGAGCATATTTAGTGATCTCCATTAAGGATTACATCATTGTGATATTCATCCTTGAAGTTTAGCATTCAGTTCATCTTACACAATTAAGGTCACGCAACATTTTGCTCCAATTTGAACCGATTTGTTCTTATCCTCTAGGGATTGTTAATTGGTTCATTTGCATGTGCTTAAAAACCTTTTTAGGCACATCAAAACATGTACTCGTCAAGTTTTTCATCTCATCCCATGTTTCTAAATCTTCTTCTCCTCTCCTCATCCTTTAGGTTATTCTACCATAAAATACACTTTAAAGTCTAGAGTGGGTAACCTTACATTTCTTTCTTCATCATAATTATGGCAATAAAAATCTTTTCAACTTATGCTACTAATTAAAATGTACATCTATAGATTCTTGTCCTTAAAAGGTGGAATCTTCATCTTAATTGTCTCTACTCCTCATGTCTAACAATTCCTTCTATTGTTCATCTCCATCTTGAAGTTGTCTCCATCACTTTCAATGGGATCTATAGCCACTCTCCTATCTTCATCATGCGCTCCTCTTCTCCGTGCTTCTACATTACCCAACTTAACATTCATAACTTAATAAACTCTACCAAATCTCATAGGATATTGGAAATTATAACATATATAGTATGCTCTACACTTCTTTAGCCTTCATTATCTCCATGTACATTATTTCCTAACATCTTCATGCTAACAACCACTCTCACACTTCCATTTGTCATAAACCTTTGCTCAGATACTAAAAGATGATGTGCCTTAGTCCACATATTGGCTCTAAATGCAATCTATTCATTCGAGGACCTCTCCAAAGAAATAAGCTTAAGACTAAATGATCATTAAGTAGTAAGAACCAAAGATGGGAATTCGGCCACTATATCTACAACAAATAGTCTCCTATTTATGCGTTTTTATATAATATTTGGAAATAGTAAAGAAAAAGGATATGGATGACTCCTTCAATGGAAATGATGCACTAAAGGAAGATCAAAATACACACAATTTACCTAATATAATGCATAAGTAGAGTATATGGTTTACTTGCCACAATATAGAGAGATTAATAAGAGTAGAATATTGAATGAGAAGAACTTACATAATATGAAACACAAATAATTCCAATCGACGTAATTCTTCTTCATAGGGTTAGATATGAATATTTATATTAGAGAAATTACTTCTAAGGAAATAATCATAAAGAAAAGTAAATATATCTAAAACTTGAAATGTAATAACTTCTATATCCCGCTAAATTAATTCCTCCAGATTCTTAGGTGTAATAAAGGTAACTTCCAAAATTGTCAAAAGGAATATGCTTTATTCAAACCATAACTCTATTACATTCTTTAGTTTTCATGTCTTGAAAGTGTCAGTTTTTAGATCTACTCAAGACAAGCTTAGAATCATAGCTCTCTCTATCAAAAAATGGATTAGAACCACTTACTTCCTTCTCATTGGAACTAATACCCATTAGAATAAGTTTACTCTTCACTTAATATAGTTCCATGTAACACTTATTCCACTAAGTGGTTCAACGCCTTTGTCCTTACTTGAGTCATGGGTCCTCCTATTGTTGGAATTTGGTTTAGAGCTTGATCCCCATCATAAAGATCATTAAGTGATCTATAGATCTAAGTAGATCTCATCCTTACCTCTCTTTTAAGATGCTTTGGCCACTTCATAAGGAAAAATCTTCAATAAAGCATGGATGTGAACTTATTTTAGTTGTTGGAGGCATTATATAAGTTGGTTTCAAGGTTACTTTAATGTTTTTCTTTTAAAGAACATATACATGAAGCTACTAAGATCTCTTTGGATGGCATTTGTAAAGCTAGATTATGAACTTACAAGTTTAGACTACTTATTCCCTTTAGACCATTCTCGAACCATATAGAGCACTTAAATGATAGATTAGAAAAGGACCCCAAGTTATAACCCCTGCTAAAAAAAAAAAACAAACTTGTTGTCCTTTAATGTCATGTCCTCTTTGTTTCTTTGCTCATATCTTCATTGGAAACTTCACATAACGAATCTCCCATTGACATCCAACACTTTATACTTCCTTGAATGGGGAAAAAAAAAGAATCAACTTAGAATTGAACGTGCATAATTCAATCACTAGAGTTCTAGGACCTTTGAAAGTGCATCCCATTAAAGAATTGCATCAACATAGTGAAAAGAAACCTCTCAACACCTTATTTTGATGGTCTAACTTGGTTGTCGGTTTGATTAGATTCTTAGCTCATTAGCCTCCTAAGTTTTCTAGGGGAGAGAGAGAGATTATTTCATTTCATTTTTACTTGCGGAAAATTACAAGAGAGGGAATTAACATTTAAGACTAAATTTAGAGGATCAAACTTTTAAGTTATTAAGAAGAGGATCAACAATATACTAAGTAGTTAAAATAAAATATCAAACTTTTAAATAGTTAAAATACATGATCAGCATTATTCTAAGTGGATCAAATAAAGAATCCCATCACTATCCTATAAATGTACCATATTAGCTCAATTTAATAGTGTTATAATGGTGTTGTAATGAGATCCTATATTTGAAGCACTTAGTATAACATTGATTCTTTATTTTAACCATCTAAAAATTTAATCTTCTATTTGTACTTACTCTAAATGTTGATCACTTTACTTGTATTTTTCTCTTTTTACTTGAAAATGAAACTAAATCACATGCCTCATATATATATATATTATGTGTGTGTGTGTATACAAGTATTCCTAGAACTTATCCATAGGAGCATGCATGCAAATGCATGTGGCTATCTATGGCTGCTCTATATTGCCATATAACCATTCAGCATACTTGTCCTATAACCTATATCCAATAGTGTAGCTCATTTCCTAAGGCTATAATACTTAAGACTTGGGTCTATTTCCTTAGATGCACTTCTACAACCATAGTTAAAAGCCCATAAACTTTGAATGAGTTATTATAATTAAATTAGGTTTCTTACTAATTTGAATCCAAATAACTTTTAATCTCATTATAGAATTAATAGAAATCACATATTAGAGAATTGATGTTGAACTATAAGGGATTAGGTTCTTAGGATGAAAAGTGGGTTACTTAAGCTAGAGCTTAGCTGGCTTTAGTTTTTCTTTCTTTCTTTGAGAACTACCATAACTAATTTGGAGTACCTCTTTCATTACCACAAGGACACATATTTTCATGGAATATTCCAAAAGCTTCCACATCAGCTAATCAACATATAACCCATAATAAGCGTACTACCATAACAACACCCCTACACATCATTGAAACACCCCTAAAAGACCCAATACACCACTTACACAACACATACATATACACACCTTGCACCAACCTAATACACCTCACACATAGAATGCACACACATACAAGTAACAAACAGCAACATTAAAAAATATTAACACTTAGGGAGTAGCCTCCCAAATAACCTCCCTACGCCTCCTCCTACTATAGACATGTCAAATTGGAGGTTACATACTCAGAAACATGTCAATTCCTCCCTTGCAAGAAATGTCCTTGTCCTTAAGGAAAAAGTCGAGAAACTAAAGTTTGAAAGAGTCTACATCAACCTATGTAGCATCAATAGGAGATTGACCCAACCACTATACCAAGATTTGTAGCACTTCAACACCCTCTTATTGTTGGAATCGTCTACCCAAAACATAAATGGGTAGTTACTTAAATAGATTAGCCTCCTTAAATAGCTCAATGGGGAGATCAATAATAGAGGGAAAGGACCTAATAACTTTCTTTAAAAGGGAGACATGAAAAATCGAATGAATCCAAGATTGTGAGGGCAACTACAATTTATAAGCTACTTTTCCAACCCTTTCAATAATTTTATAAGGCCTAAAATAATGGGTGAGAGCTTATAAGAGTGCTTGGCTGAAATACTTTGCTATAAACTAAGTTGTAAGTTTGAAAACATCTAATCTCCCACTATAAATTCCACTTCTAGTTTGTGTTTGTTAGCATATTAGCAAGTCAATGCTTGAGCATATGTTAAATTCTTCTACAACTGTTGTAGCATAGAATTATTCATATGCAAAGCAACTCACAAAAACACATTAGCAATCTCTCAATCAATGAAGGAAGAAATAATAGGAAGAGACTACTCATGCACTATCTCAAATGGAGTCATTTTATTGGAAGTATGATAAGAAGTGTTCTAGTGAAATTTTACCCGAGGAAACCAAGTAGCCTAATGCCTAGACTAATCATAAGAAAAACATCTCAAGTAACATTTCAAAGAATGGTTAAGAACTTCCTTCTATCCATCCATTTCCAGATCATAAGAGGTATTGAAATGCAGCTTAGTTCCTTGCAATGGAAACATTTCTTGCAAAAATGTACTAACAAAAGTAGGTCCTTCATCACTGACAATGGTCACTAGCATCCCATGTAGACATACCACTTCTTTAATAAACAACTCAGCAACATTCTTTGTTGTATGTAGGTGTATTGTTAGCAAAAAATGAACATTATTTGGAGAACCTATCAACAACAACCAATATAACATCATAGCCTTTAGATTTAGGAAGCTTGGAAACAAAATCCATAGAAATATCTTCCCATATAGTAATAGGTATTGGCAAAGGCGAAAGAAAACCAACTAGCAATAAAGTTTGATACTTTTGTTATTGGCAAATAGCACATGAAGCTACAAAATTCTGCACATCTTTCTTTTGTCTAATCTAGTACACATTTGCTACCACATGTCTAAGTCTTAAGGAATCTTGCATGTCCCCGCAGTTAGAGAGGAGTGGAATTCATGCAGAAAAATAATGACCCATTTAAAAGAAGATGGAATAACCAAATGATTGTTATAGAATAACATATCTTTAAGTAAATGATATTTGTCCCTAGCATCCTTTCCTTAAGTCAATAAGGCAACTTTAAAAGGGAGCAATGGGTCCATCATGATAACTTCCTTAATCTCAATTAAATCTATCTAGATTGGACCAGACATGGTAGCATACTCCAATTAGTCAAACACCCTTGATAAAAGCATCAATGACCTTATTCTTTTTAATACACTTGTATTGCACCTCAAAATCATATCATAGCAATTTAGATAACCAATTTTGCTGATCAGAAGTAGCCACATGTTACTTAAATAGATACTTCAAACTACGTTGTCTTGACAACAAATTTTTTACTTAAGAGATAAGGCCTCCAATGGTTAATGGCTAACATAAGAGCTATTAATTCTTTCTCATTGTGGACTTTACAAGGGATTTTTCTACCAAAGCTTTACATAAGAGCCATTAATTCTTCCACCTTGTTGTAATAGAACTACAATTTCCCTCCTCGAAGCATCACACTCTACTACAAAAGGTTGAGAAAAGTCTGATATGGTAAGAACAAGAGCTTCCATAAAAGGTAGTTTGTAATTGATTAAAAGTAATGGTAGCCACACTAGACCAAACAAATCTATCTTTTTTTTAATAGGTTAGTCAAAGGCTTGGCTATTTTCCCATAACCCTAGATGAACTTCTAGTAGTAACTAAATGAACCAAGAAAACTAGGCACACCCTTCAAAGAAGGTGGAAGGGGCTATTTAAAAACACATTTAACTTTTCTTAGATCAATACTATCTATAGAAATAATGTGTCCAAGGTAATCTAAAGCATGTTGGCCAAATGTACATTTTTTTTATTGGATGAAAAATGGTTCTACCTTAACAGTTGTAGCACCACCTTGAAGTGTTCTAAATGTGAGTCCATGTCAACACTATAGATTAGAATATTATCAAAGAAAACAAGCATAAAACACCTTAGATCTAATTAGAACAAATCATTCATAATGGCTTGAAATGTGGCTAAAGCATTAGTAAGACCAAAGGGCATGATAAGAAATTTGTAGTGTATTTACTGAGTTTTAAAGTTTGTTTTGTGAATATTATCCAAAAATACCCTTATTTGATGATACTTTGCCCTCAAATCAATCTTAGAAAAGACCATTGCACCATTTAATTCATCAAGTAACTATTTAATAACAAGAATTGGATATTTATTCAAAACGGTTGCTTCATTTAAGGCCCAATAATCTACACAAAATCACCATGAATCATCTTTCTTCTTAACTAAGACAACCAGGCTTGAAAAAGGACTAGTGCTAGTCCTTATGATACTAACTGTTAGCATATCTTAAACCATTAGCTCAATTTCATTTTTTTATGTGAAAGCATATCTATAAGACTGACATTTACAACATACTACACAACTCAATTTCACTTAGTTTGCTCAAAGATTTGAAAACAATAGCTAATATAAAAAGAGTAGGATCACCTACTAGCTATTCACCTAAAGGAGAAGGTATTTTCATTATCATCATTAATCAATATGCCTTAATTTCACCTAAAGTTCTTAACCAAGCAATTCTAAGGATGATATCTACTCCACCGAGCTCTAAAAAAATGTAGTCAACTATAATGTTAATATTGCCAATGTATAATTTCATGTCTTTATAGAAGTCAAAAGATGAAAGACTATGGCCATCACTAAGAGTCACATAGAAAATAGTAGTAATATCAACATTTAATTTTAGTTACTCAGCTAATGATTTCAAAATGAAATTGTGACTAGCTCTACTATCAACCGTGATAGAAATTAAGTTCACATTTACCATAACTCTAAACGTCATTGTTTGAGGTTCGTCAAAACCTTTTTATGGCTAATAAGGAAAGTACCAAACTTGCACCTTGCACATTTATACACCTTTCATAGTTTGAAGAGTTTAGAGGACCCTTAAGTGCTTCCTACTCAGCATTTGTGCATCAGAATCTTCGTTAAGCATCGCAATTCGCAAGGACTTCTTTGAGCATTTGTGTGAAGGAGCAAATGGTTTGTCACATCTAAAACATAACCCTGTCGCCCTCTTTTCTAAGTACTCTGAATAACTAAATTACCTTTGCTAGTGCATAGACTTAACAATGGGTTTCTATTATTCTAAGGAGGTAGTTGACTGCGATGAGGTGCGGGCTACATTTGCAACATTACTTATTCCTTGATTTCATACAAAAGTTTGAGTAGGAAATTTTTCCATAGGCCTTGTTCCATTGCCAAATGTAGTTATTAGTGATTGCACCAAAGGAGTGGTTGAAAAATTGGAGTACATAAAGCTAATATAAGAATGCCTCCCTAACGTTTGATAATATGTCTTAGTATTTGAATTTCTAAAATCAACTCTATTATTGTAATTTAGAGTCAAGAAAATCCCACACTCAAAATCCTTTTCAATCTAGAGTGCCATCTCCATAGCTTTTTCAAGCATTGTAGGAGAAAAAGTATCAAATCTAGTTTAAATCTTTTCATGTAACCCTCCCAAGAAATAGCCCAATTGTTGCATATCAGGTATGATTAAAGCTTGTGAAATGAGATAATCAAATTCTTCAATGCACTTACTTACAAATGTAGTTTGCTGTAATTATGACAAAGACTTGAATTGATCAAACACCTACTATCGTCCATAAAAATGCAACAACTTAGCTTTCATTGTCGTCTAATCGAGATTTCACATTTGACATCTCAACATCCTCAACCAATATACACATCATCCTCTCATACACATGGCAGTCAAATCAACTTTTCAATCCTCCCCTATTTGTTGCACTTTGAAATATTCTTTGGCCATAAGGATCCAATTAGCAAGATCAATTCCATCGTATAGAGGACGGACTACTTTAGAACCATTGATTTGATATTCTTCATCCATTTTACCTCTTTTCACATCATTACTTATTTCATTCAGAACTAAAAGAGGTTCTCCATCACTATTCACATGTTGTTTTCATTTTGACATCAAATTTGATGAAACTTCTAGATTTTCACCACCATTCTAACTTGAAATCCACAACTCCTCTAACATTTTTTTGCATTTTCGACATCGTGCCTTGTATTATTGACACATCACCTTGCATTGTGGACATGTTCTCATTCCAATCCTTATGATCTCTATCTAAAGAAGCTAGATGATGTTGAATGTCTATTAATTCTTCATGTATCACAACCATATTCTTCTCTAATTCTTCCACTCGAGTCTCCATAAACATCATGGTTTCCCATAATGATGCCAATTGATAGAAACCATAGATTAGAGAATAGATGTTGAACCGTAAGGGATTAGCTACTTAGGATGAAAAGTGGGTTACCTAAGGTGGAGCTCAACTGGCCTTAGTTTTACTTTCTTTCCTTTTTTGGAAATGATAACTACCATAACTAATTGAAAGTACCTCTTTTATAGCCATTAGGATAGATATTTCCATGGAATATTCTAGAAGCTTCCATGTTAGCTAATCAACATATAACCCATTTCAGGAGCTTCCATGTTAGCTAACAAATGCTGATACAAAACCCACAACACCCCAACATAACACAACAACACGTTAATACACGATCAAGACATAACAATGACACCACCACAACAACACCCTTGCACACCATAGCAATACCCCTACAAGACCCAATACACCACACACACAACACACACATATACACAATCAAGACATAACAAAGACACCACCACAACAACACCCTTGCACACTACAGCAATACCCCTGCAAGACCTAACACACCACACACACATACACAACCTACACCAACCCAATACACCTCACATAGATAGTGCACACACATACATACGATAAATAGTAGCACTTATGGAGTAGCCTCTCAAATAACCTCCCTAGGCCTCCTCTCTAGACATGTAAAATTGGAGGTCACACACTTGGAAACATATCAAGAACTCTGTAAAATTTTTTATCAATCACATCCTAATCATTTTCTAGAATCCTATTCTATAGATTTCTCAAATTCTAGATTGATTTATTATTTGTTCACAACATCTTGCCTATGCTGCATGCAAACCTTTAGATTCCTAATTTAGATGTAATATCCATAAACATGAATACAGGTCAATGTGATTGACTATCAATAATGGTCATGCAATTAAATTAGAAATAGATTATAAAGTAATAACCACTGGAGAATTCAAAGTTGCGTGTAATTAAATCTCTTCATTCCTTAACCATTTAATCGGTTTAATGCATCTCCTGTAATCATTGATCCAAATCCTTTTCTTAGTCTACCAAAATCTCTAAACTCACTATTAAAGAGTCGAAGTATCCTTTTCTTATGTGGTCGAAGGCATCTATTTACCAAACTTTCTACCTTTTCTTCCTTCAACACTAACATAGAATTGAATGCCTAGGCATTTTATTGTCTTCGGTCACCTCAGTTCAGGTATATGAATCGAGATAGAGAAGAATATTCGGCAATGTTGGAATAGGAATATTAGGATTACGACGGAAAAAGGAAAATAACTGGCTTGCCATCGAGATTCCGAGTCTTTATAGCGACCCTACACCAATTGTACCATTATCGCTTTCCATATGCTTTGTCAAGAAAATTGCTCAAGGTATATTGAGCAACTTCTTTTCTTAAACAAAGCAATCATTCCGCTAACCAACTTGTTATATCTTTGCTAAAATGTCCTATGCATACCAAAGTTTATACCAATAACCGATTCTCCTTATTTAGTCTAAATAATTTGGCACCCTCTTGTATTTTATGCTAGCAATTAACACCTGGAGAAAAATAAGTTGTGCTAAAAACAAGCAATTATATTTATAAGAAAGCCAAGGTGATACAATGGTCGATTAATCTGTGCACTCTTTTCAATGGCCCCAAGCCACACCGCTTTATAGAAATCATGGCTTCACGTACATCAATTGCGCGCAAAACAGCCAAACGTAGATTCCGAGTGATAATAAATTTTCACGTAATGGCCTGTCTCTTAATTAATGGAGCCTATAGCGCATTTCTAGGCCACTCGATGCCTATTACTTTTGAACTTCACCTTTATACCACATTCTCTTTTAGCTTTGATATCTAGGAGATATCTTTAAAGCAATGAGATCCGATCGCTTATTCTGCATTTTAAGTATCACCCCAATAGGGAATTTTTTCTCTTTTTTTTTTTTTTTGGTTTTTCCCCTTTTATGGCCTGTTAATTTCATGGCAGTAAAGAAGAAATAAAATACTTTTTCATTAAATAGTATTATTTTCCTTATTTACTTGACCAAGGGAATAAAACTTGATTAGAGAATAACTAATCCTAGATATTGTTTAATCCCTTCTCTATAAAAAAATAACCATTACCTTTTCATGAAATGATATTTCTTATTCCCTCTGATATGGGAATAAATTTTATAATTATATGATAATTTTATATTCATAAAAAATACACCATTATTGCACCATCATCATCACCATCTATCTTACACAGTCAACACCATTGCTCCCTGCAACATTGCCATTGCCACCACCACTTTTGTCATTACACACACTACTATAATAGCCTAATCTTGCGCATAATTAATAATAAATAAATACTTTGTTAAATTGACAATAATTGGGAGGACATGAAGTCCTTACAGAAAATTTTACCAAAACACTCAAGGATTTGATTTTTTAGAATGCGAATGATATTAGCAAAAATAAAATTTTCAAATCATAAATCAAATGGTTAAAAAAAAGAGTATTAAATTAACATGTGGTCAGACTATGTCAAAATAAATAACTAAAAAAATAAAAAAAAATAGATTAACAAATTGCAAAAATAGAAAAAAAAAATAGTCTCTAAATATAATATAAAGTTAAATGCAAAAATCAAAACTAAAAAATATTGAGTTCTCAATATTAAATGCTAATTGACATTAAAATAAATATTAGTCTTTTAAAATATGAGTAACAATAAGAAAATGATAAATCCATATATTTTCATGTTATATAATTTATTTCAAGCTTGCTCGTAAAATTTTGTTTAAAAGCAATGTAAAAATAATTTTATCACGTATATTAGACTACACATGTGTATTGGTGTAAATCTTGCAAAATACACACGATCCGCTAAAGAGGTAACGCAGTACAACAAATCTTGCATAAATTGGAAAAATTAATTCATTATCCCTCCACTTACACTTCTTCCTCCATGTGTTCTCATTTAACGTCATTAACTTATGCACCATCTTATACCCAAGTATTTATCTTTTCTCAAAACAAAATTGTGAGAATCTCTTTCTTCTTCCTTTCTTCTTCTTCTAAGCAACATGACTTGTGAGCCTTATTTCTCTCTCACATAACTTCACAACCACTTATGCATGAAACCTTAGGTATATTAAACCCAAAACTCCAATGACATTATTTGAATCGATTATCCCGAGAATTGTCTCAAACAAATATTATGTAACTAGACCCTAATCACACTTGTTGATAAAAACCTAAGTTATCAAAAGGGTTTTCAAGCAATTCGGTTAAGAATTCCTATGGAAAAGTTCTTTTGCAAAAGAACAAAAAAGGGGTTTTCGCACTCTTATGAAAATTGTATTTTCTCAATTCAATAATAAGATATTTCATGGTCGGCCCCTTACACGGCTTTATATAGTGTACAAATAACAATATGAAAAAACCTAAGTTGCCTAATCTATTTGTTACCTTATTCTCATGTAACCGAATAGGCAGGTAAATAATATAAATTACAAACCAAAAAAATAAAACAAAAACATAACAAATAGCAAAACCGAATGTGCTTCTCCCTTTTTGGTTCAATAAAATTAATTTATTTTAAGGCCTCTAAATCATTGCATCCCTCTATGGAAACGTGAATCAAGTTGATAAGTGTTGGTTCTCTTTTAGTGTAACTTGATTCCTTAGCTTGTAGGTTCATGACTAATCCTTATAGAGCTTCGTTCATCCTTTTAGCTCTAGCTCGGGTCATTGGGCCTCCAATACCATGTAATGGATCATGAGATTTTGGTTCTTTCCTTTTAGATGCTAGCTGATCCTCATCATTCCCTCCTTCCTTGAAAAGATTCATCCTCAAATCAACTGCATCATAAGGAGTAAAATTAGAAATATTAAAAGTTGTGCTTACATTACCATAGTGATTTGGCAAGTCAATCTTGTAAGCATTGTCATTGATGCACTCCACTTCTTGGAAAGGTCCATCTCCCTTAGGATGTAATTTAGACTTCCATTGCTCATAAAATCTTTTTGTTCTCAAATGCACCCAAATCCCTTCTCCTAGATAAAACACGATCCTAACACGTCCCTTTGGCCACTTTCAGATCGCCTCCAATTTCTTCGTATCCACGGCTATCCCATCTGTACCTACAACAAAGCCATAAGAAAACACCATACTAGGTAACAAAAGGTTAGTGTCAGTATAAGTAAACTAAATATCCTTGTACATAAGTACAAGTAGTTATTTCCTTGCCAACATTGTACTCTCACACTCACTTTTTCTTATAATTTTCTCTCCTCTCAATGTTGCAAACTGTCTTCCCTCATAACTTACTAGTGTTTGTTTCTCACTCTCTTTCTTTTTCTCACCCTTCTCTCGCACACTCTTATGTTTCTCTTTGAATTCTTTTGCCATCCGCATTTGATCCTCACTAGCTTCCCATGGTTTTTGTGATGTGAGAACCACTTTCCTTTTGTTTAATACAAAGGAATATTGATTCTTATACCTATCATATGTAATCTTCCTATCGAATTGCCAAGGTCGCCCTGATAATATGTAGCTAGCTTGCATAGGTACCACATCACACATAACCACATCTTTATAGCTCCTTATGGAAAAAGCTATAAGAACCTACATGGTCACCTTAACCTCCCCACATTCATTCAACCACTGTAATCGATATGGTCTCGGATGTTTCATAGCTTTCAACCGCATCTTATCTACCAGCAAGGTGCTAGCAACATTAGTGCAGCTGCCACTATCGATTATCAAGCTATAAACTTTACTCTGCACGTGACACCGTGTATGAAAAATATGTTTACGTTGGATCCCCTCACCATCCTCCTAGGGTTGTATACTAAGTACTCTCCTCGTGACATACAACTCGGCATTCACGGGTCCCTCTAAGTCAACATCCTCATACTCCTACAATGGTGACTCCTCCTCTTCCTCAGAGCTCACACTCTCTACATCCCCATTATCACTGATAATCATAGTTCTCTGATTTGGACATTAGGATGCAATGTGCCTAAATCCTTAACACCTAAAACATTTAATATCTCTCGTCCTAGAAAGGTGTTTAGTGTCAGTCTTTCCCTTAGGTGCAGCAATTGGATTCTTAGCCTTTATGTCCTCCTTAGGCTTTGAATCGGTAGAGATTCTCTTCCACGTAGACTTCTATGGAGATTTGGAAGTCGAGCTAGTCCTCTGGTCACTCTTATACTTTAATTGCCACTCTACTTTAATAGCTCTATGCAGCAACTCTTCCATATCTAAATAACGGTGTAGATCTACTACGTCAGTTATTTCCCTATTCATCTTGTTGATGAATCTAGCCATAGTGGCTTCATCATCCTCCCTAACTCTAACTCTAATCAAGGCCATCTCCAACTCTTTGTAGTAATCCTCTACATTTTTATTTTCCTAAGTCGACCCCTAGACTTTCCTAAGTAAATCTCTATGGTAGTGACTAAGAATGAAATGCTTCTACATAATAGTTTTCATCTCCTCCCAAGTGCTAACATGTCGCTCTCCATACCTACGCCTATTACGCACCAACTGATCCCACCGTACACTGGCATAATTTGAAAACTCTACTGCAGCCAATTTTATCTTTTTCTCCTCAGTGTAGTTGTGACATTCAAACACATGATCCGTTTTTCTCTTCCACTCTAAATATAACTCTAGATCATTCTTTACCTAAAATATTGGGATTTTCAATTTAATACTCCCCAAATTACTATCATACCTCTGGATACTCCCCCTATGATAGGAATAAAAATCCGACAAAACCTATCATTAGGGCAAGAACTGAAGGATCTCAAATCTTGGCGTTGAGGGCCCATTTTGAGCAAATCGACCCCAGAATTATTTATATATTAACCGCTTTTCTATTATTCTTGTATTGTGTTTTCCAATAGGCACGCTTATCATATTCTATAGGGTAATGGACAAACTCCCTTAGACTCAGCTTGTGGGTTATCCATGGACCGACCTGAACCGGCGATGAGCTGAGCCGATGGATCCTATAGAAGATCGGCATCATGAAGACCATTTGTTTTATATATTTCTTCTTTTATGAACTATTTTAGTTGTATTTTGGTTTTGGGACACTTTTATTTCCTTGTAATTTTCAT
Organism: Laguncularia racemosa; assembly: GCA_037954665.1. NCBI lineage: Eukaryota > Viridiplantae > Streptophyta > Magnoliopsida > Myrtales > Combretaceae > Laguncularia > Laguncularia racemosa. The sequence continues at coordinate 6,971,997 of JBBMOL010000021.1, read as the reverse complement.
TTAGGGTTAACCACCTTAAAAGTGGCAAACTTATAATTTTGAGCACTTTTTAACCCTCGGAGTAGCAAGTATAAATACCTGCTTAAGAGAGGGTTTAAGAGGCTAATTTTGTAGAACAAACACTTCACATTTCGTGAGAGGGCTTAGGGTTTTCCTAATTCCAAATTCACTTATCAATTTCAATCCCAAGAAGTTGAAATTGTGGCGAGTGCAACAAGGAGAAATCGTGAGTAATATCGATTCATCTTTGTTGTTGTTCATTTCTTCTCTAGTGAGTCATATCTAGGGTTGATTTGGATGTTCTTGGACTTGTTTTAATTCCAAATTCGTGATCAATAGCTTGTTATAGGATTGATTATGTTGATATATGATATCATTCTCTTTATTGTGGCGTGAATTGGATAGTTGAAGGAAGGGTTGGAATTTGCGGTTTGACCCATTTGATTTCTTGATTTGATTCACGTGGTTTCAATTCTAATTGTTATTATTTGATGAAGATTACTTGTTTGGATTGATAATAGCAATTAGAGCTCTTTGGATTTCATTCCATTACCTTAGGATTTCCGCATTTACCTAGTCAAGTGAACCGGTTTTGTGTTTTGTGAATTAAGGTGTTTTCCTTGATTCTTTTGTATGTGCTTACTCTTGGTTTTAGGCACATCACCCTATCCCTCACGTGTTGGTAATCTCTAAAATCAGACTCTTCACCTTCTTCTATCCTAATGCCTCCCCTATTCAGTCTACCTACTCCTCGCTTAACAGTTGTACTACTAGACGGTTCCCTACTCCTCTCCATCCTATCCATTCTTTCATAGATTTGTTCAAGTTCACCCGTTAAGATTCTCTTCATCTCCCGCATCAAATCCTCAAACATCACTCTACCATCTCCTCCATTAGTGCTCTGTCTCGACATAATTCTAAAGTTTTCAACAAAGTAAAACAAAAAAATTATGTATGTTCCTCACACCCACTCGTATATTGCTCACAATTTTCACTCATGTATATCTCTTACAAAATATGGTCTCATAACTCGCTTTTTATAATTTTTTTGCTAGGAACTCAAATTGGAACTCCTAAACACAAATTACTAAGTCAACACCTAATGATCGCTAATTAGTTCCAAGTCACAATGTAAGAAAGATCAAGTATGAATTTCTAAGAGATATGCGCAAATTATGTACTACTAATTTCGGAACCAACAAGCAAGTCCCTATCACGCAATTAAATGGAAACAAGGAAAATTGCATCGAATATAGATCACAGATATAAGTATAATTCGGATGCTCAATTGGGAAGAACAAGATGTAATGTGCGGCTAGAATTGGAAATTGAATTTAGCAATTGAATGGTACTTGCCAAAACTAGATCTTCTCTCTCTCTCTCTCTCTTTTTTTTTTTTTTTCTTTTTGAATTCTGGTTCTTGATTCTTTCTTTTGCAACTGAATTGATTTTTTTTTTTTTTTTGAAGATGAACTATGAATTGAACAACAATTGAATGTCAAGGACTAACTAACCTTAGGCACCGTTGGCCTCTAAGGGATTTTAGTGACTGATCAAGATTTTTTTTTTCTTTTATAAGAATTTTCTAAATATGAATATGGAAAAGAAAAATAGACGAATAAAGAAAAAGGATAGAAATTACTTGATTCAAGAAGCCAAAGCTCTGATACCAAATGATGCGTGAAACCCTAGGTATATTAAACCTAGAACCCTGAAGACGTTATTTGAATAGATTATCCCGAGGACCGTCTCAAACAAGTATTGCGTAACTAGACACCAATCACACCTATTAACTGAAACCTAAGTTATCAAAAGGGTTTCCAAGCAATTCAGTTAAGAATTCATATGGAAGAGTTCTTTTGCAACAGAACAAAAAAGGGGTTTTCTCAATTCAATAATAAGATATTTCATGGCCGCCCCCTTACACGACTTTATATAGTGTCCATACAACAATATGAAAAAACCTAAGTTTCCTAATCTATTTGTTTCCTTATTCTCATGTAACCGAATAGGAAACTAAATAATATAAATTACAAACCAAACAAATAAAACAAAAACATAACAAATAACCAAACTAAATGTGCTTCTTCCTTTTTGGTTCAATAAAAATAATTTATTCTAAAGCCTCTAAATCATTGCATCCCTCCATGGAAACGTGAATCAAGTTGATAAGTGTTGGTTCTCTTTTAGTGTAACTTGATTCCTTAGCTTGTAGGTCCATGACTAATCCGTATAAAGCTTCGTTCATCCACTTAGCTCTAGCTTGAGTCATCGGGCCTCCAATATCATGTAATAGATCATAGGATTTTGGTTCCTTCCTTTTAGATGCTAGCTGGTCCTCATCAACCACTTAACTAAAGTTGAAGCCATGACCACCATTTGAAGTACTTTACACCTTCCTTCAATCCCTCACCACCACCACACTAAAGCCACCTCTATATCATCATAAAACACCACTAAAGTTGGCCCATCAAGCTGATTTTAACACTAGGAAAAATTTTCTAAGTCAAAAAAACAACTTTTGCTAGGCAACTTTCAATATAAATGATGCTAGAGCATATGTTCAAGGTAAAGATTACGAGAACAAGAACCAACTTCCATAATATAAATAAATATTGAAGCAGATGAACTTATGCATTTTTCAGTGACTTTACTAGACATATGCAACACCCTAATATTATATATGTAAAAGATGTTTCCACACTATTATATATATATATATATAAGTTATATTTATGAATTTTAGACTATGCTTGATTCTAGTTAGCCTTATCATCAACTCAAGGATAGCATTGCGCACTACTTCCTAGGTAACGGTGTATAGATGAATAGGCCTTAAGGAAGTAGGGTGCTACAACTACAAACCCCAAGCCAATCCCTAATACATCTCCACTACTATACCACTATCAAAACCATACATCTATACCTCTATCATCAACTCTACACCATCGCTATTTGATGCAGCGCAGAAAGCGTAAACAACACGAGACCAATTCTAGGATTGGACCTCACGAACAAACAAAGAATAATTCTGAGTTATTCCTTGAAAACCTCAATTGCGCACAATCGAGAAAGTAGTAAAAACTATTCTCTAAGAATGTATATCTGACAAAAGATTCAAAAGCTAACCCTAGAATGGCCTAAAGGCTATTTATAGTCCTTAGGGAAATAATTAACAAGGAAATAAATATTTACACGTGGGAATAAATATACATATACACGTCCGTCGTCTGGATTATATACGGCCGTGTATAAGGCCGTATAGGCTTCTGTGGACACTCTTGATACAACATACAGCCGTGCCTTCTAGCCGTGTAAGTTTCTGTGGATTTTCCTGACACAACACACGGCCGTGCCTCCTTGTCGTGTAAGTGGCCGTGTATGTTTCTGGGAATTATGCTGACACAACACACGGTCATGCTTTCTGGCCGTGTATCAGGCCGTGTATGTTTCTGGGAGCTTCTAGACACATTATACGGTCGTGTATTGTAAAAGACACGCCTAATCAACCCGTGTCAGCTACGATGCCCGCATCATTCTCTCCCGCCAATGAAGAACTCGACCCCAAGTTCGCTTCAAGATATAATGGTGTGTCATCGGGGTGGAAGAGAGATAAATCTACTACATTGAAAGTGCACGAAATGTTCATATTGTTTGGGAGCTTGACGATATACGCGTTGTCATTGATCTTGCACACTACTTCATATGGGCCATAATTCTTTGGTTGTAGTTTCCCATATCTACCCACAGGGAAACGTTCTTTCCGAAGATAAACCATCACCTGATCGCCCACTTCAAACAGTTTCTTCCACTTATGTTTATCAGCAACCCCCTTATACCTGGCATTAGCTTCTTCAATCTTCCGTTTGACTTCCGCTGTGGTGGCTTGGCATTGTTCAGCCATATGCTTAGCAACGATGTCACCCATCACACCCTTGGGTAACTTGATCAGGTCCAGCGCATGTTGTGGCGTTTTGGTGTACACTACCGAGAACGGTGATCTTCCAATAGTTCTATGGACAGAACTATTGTAGATGAACTCAACTTGAGCCAAAACTTGATCCCACTACCCTAGCTTCTCACGGCAAATGCATCTAATTAGATTCCCGAGGGTCCGGTTGGTTACTTCTGTTTGACCATTAGTTTAAGGGTGAGTTGTATTGCTATAATTCAGGGATGAGTCAAACATGTACCAAAGAGTCCTCCAAAAATAGCTGAGGAACTTGCTATCTCTGTCGGAGGTGATGGACTTTGGAACACCATGTAGGCGCACCACTTCCTTAAAGAATAGTCGTATGATGGCCCATACATTAGCGGTCTTCCTGTAGGGAATAAAGTGCGCCATCTTGGAGAACCTATCAACTACAACAAAAACAGAGTCAGCACCTCGTTGGGTACGAGGCAAACTAAGTACAAAATCCATCGACAGATCCTCCCAAATGTTCGCAAGCACTGGTAGGGGAGTATATAGGCCAGTGTTTTGAGACTGTCCCTTCGACACTTGGAAGATATAACACCTTTCCACAATTCTATAAACATCCCTCCTTAGCCGAGGCCAAAAGTACCTCTCGGCAACTGCAGCTAAGGTCTTGTCTCTACCCAGATGTCCTGCCAGTCTACCACTGTGCAGGTCTCGAATAAGTTTCTCCCGTAAGGAAGACTCAGGAATACACAGCTGATTCCCTTTCATCAAGTATCCGTTGTGAACATGGTAATCGTCACAAGACTCCCTGTTGGCACATTTGCTCCATGTCTCTTTAAAATCTCCATCCCCCTCGTATAACTCCTTTAGCCTTTCAAAACCAACAATCTCCGCACTCAGAGTGAGTAGTACATCGGCTCTTCTACTCAGGGCGCCAGCCACTTTATTTTGCATACCAGACTTGTGCATCAATCTGAAAGGAAATCTTTGTAAGAACTCAATCCACCTCGCATGCATGTCTTTACTTATTCGAGTCTGGCTGCTCAGGTGTTTTAAAGCCCCACAATCCGAGTACAAGATGAACTCCTTTCCAACCAAGTAATGTTCCCACACTTTTAGAGCTCTTACCACGACATAGAACTCCTTATCATATGTAGATGATAGGTGTCGAATCCAACAAAATTAAAACCTACTCCTAAACAATTTTTGTATACAGTAGTGAATATGGTCGTATCTACAGGGATTGGTTAAATTTATTTCTATTAAAAGAAAATAGAGAGAAAAAGAAGAATGGGGGTTTTGTTTGTAAATTCAAATAAAACTGAAATCAGATAATAAAATTTAATAATGATGAAAGCCTAACCAAAGGTATCATTATAGTTTAAATCATAGAAATGATCATTGATGCAAATATTTTCTATTCTTTATCTCAGATAAACTGGTTATGGTTATTAACAAGATCTAATAACCTATCTCTCCTTACTTTCTTGATAATCAAAACAAGCTCTTTGATTACTTCTCTTATTGATTAAACAACCCTAAACAAGCTCTTAGGATTTAATCTATCAATAGCATTAAAAACAAGAGAGACCACCAATTCATGCCAGTAGATTATAAGATAATCTATTTAAACAAGATTATATATCTCCATAACATGAATTTGATTATTTATTCTATAATCAAACATGTTATTATGACATAGAGATTAGAACTATCAAACAATTACGGATTTGGCATTCTAATTGACAATATATTAACTGAGACTGATCATAGGAACCATTGGGGTAGCAAGGTCGAGCCAGAGTCTTTGCTTAGTCCCTCGACATGCCAGAGATGGGTAGGAAGGGGTGGGGAAGTTCTATAAACCTTGCCTTACTTATTAATTCACTTCCTTTTTTTTAAACATAGGAGATGAAGTGGACATAGCTTTTATTCCCGGATACTATCTGTGATGCGAAACCTCTTCCTTTTGTTCCCAAAAAGCTTAGCTTCTTTCTTTGCCGAACGTATATCATATAATGAAGTCAATTAGTAATTATGAGCATACCAATCAAACAAGATAATAATAACAAAACATTCAACAAATATATAAATACTCAAAAATAAAGAATAGAATAAAGACAAATCAATTAGATCTCACAATTCATAAAGAACTAAACTATTGATGGTTCTTTGGCTAGAAGATTGTTTAGCCACACATGTTCATAACTAAACAAAATCAAAAAAATGAAAAAGATGAAAAGTGTTTGTTTTCAAGTGTCTCCTGCTTTTCTTATTCGGTTTCTTCCCTCCTGCCTCCCTCCTTCTGGAAAACGAAGAGATATATATATGAAAACCGAAAAATCTCTTGAAACGGTCGAACTTTTCCATATACACGGTCTCAACCCACGGTTATACACGCCCGTGTATTTAAACCATGTAAACTTCTGTTTTTTTTTTCAAACCAAACACACGGCCGTGTACTTAAACCGTATAAACTTCTTTTTTTTTTTTTCAAACCAAACACACGGCCGTGAATCTGGAAATACACGCCCGTGTAGTTCCCTTGTTTCTCCCAAAAAGCTATTTTGTTCGTGTATTCTTCTCTTATACACCGGTGATGTAAATCCTTGACTTTGATCCAAATTGCAAATGACTTCTCTAAATCACTTGAATTAGCACTCTTGACTCCATTAAACCTGATTTATCACCATAATAAAATTAAGTACCATTTCCTTATGATTTCTATAAAATCAATAATAAATTAACACAATTCATACTATAAAGATTAAGTATAAAATGGCTCTATCAAATTCCCCCACACTTAAACTCTTGCTTGTCCTCAAGCAATTGAATCAAATCAATTAAGAAATCCGTCATAGATTATACGAAATTTTTTTTCATCATTTCAAGCATCTATTCTTTTATAATTCATGACTTGTAATTTTAATGTCTACTGCTCCAACCAAACTGGTTTCCTGCGATTAAATTACCATAGTCAAAATTTAATAGCTAATCTAAACAAAACAAACTTTAATCCTCATGTTTAGCAAAAGAACTTTTATTCCAAAAGTAAATACTTAATCCAATAAGGAAAAACACCCAATTAAACTTCATTGGATATTAGCAAGTATATAATCTTTGCAACACAAAGTAAAAGCATATGGTATCTACTCTTTCCCTAGACTTTCTCCCTTTTTATTATAAGTCTTATTTCATTCAATGATCTTTACATTCATATTCTTTTGATTTAATCAAGCATCTATTTTGACCGGTTTTTGCCCACTTCTTTTTCATTAACTTTCGCCTTTTTCGCCCTTATCGTTATAGTGGGTTCATTGAATTGGCAGCATGTCAAGCTTGTCACTCAAGTGATTGGGTTTTAAGATACCCCTATGGACTCTTCCTCACTCTAACATTCAAGTTCGAATACTCTTAACTCAATTACTTGAATCATTGGAGTAATGGCTATGCTTGATTCTTTTCCCCTTTTTTTTTGTAGCTATCATAATATTAAGACTTTTTTTTTTTTTATAAAGGATCACTAAGGAGAAAGTTTCTTCTACTTCTTCTACTAAGTGTTATCATTGTTTCAAAAACAACCTCAAAGAGTATATAGTAACTAATTTAACCTAGAAGTAAACTTGTTTATTTTTCACTTAAGAACTCGACCTACTCTTAGACTTCCAATTCTAAAGCTAAATATAAGGTAAATTTGTTTCTTAAAGATTTCACTACTTAATTTTAACCAAGTATTCTAATAACAGCAGTAGGTGAGTAAAGCACTTGAACAAGTCAATTTCACATTTTGTAGATACCTATTACAACATTTAGTACAATCTCCAGATTTCATGAAAATTTTGAAAAATTTAGCTTAAAATTTTGCCATATAATGCTTAAGGACAAATATTCAAAGTATGAGTATAATATGATTTTAGATGTTAGCTAGTCATACTCAATTCTCTATCCTCTATATTTTATTATCCTCTCCCCCACACTTAGTTTGAATAGTGTCCGCACTGTTCCTGATTCAACACAATTAAAGAGGAATTAAAAACATAAGGAACATTAGAGAGTAAGAGAAAAGGAATACTGGTACTTCCCTCGTATAAAGTGTAAAGTGATTGGAGTTCTCCCCTTAAGCACGAGAGAGTGTCATCTGATGATATGTACCCTTTCTGCACCTAATCAAAAGAAAAAAATCAAAACAAAACTAAAATAAAATAAATTGAAATATATATATATATATTTTTAGTCTAGGTTGCCTCCTATGAAGCGTCTTTATTTAACGTCTTTGGCTAGACGTTCCTGGTAATTAATCGCAGTACTCGGGGTAAGTTAAATTGGTTTCTTCAATATTACACACTTGAAATCCTTCATAAAAAGGTTTCAAGCGATGACCATTGACTTTGAAAGTCTTACCAGTTTCAAGACTTGCGATCTCAACTGCACCATGTGAAAATATGTTAGTGATAACAAAAGGACCAACCCACCGTGAGCGTAGTTTTCCAGAAAACAACTTCAATCGAGAGTGATAAAGTAATACTTTTTGACCTACAGAAAAATTCTTTCGAGAAATCATTTGATCATGAAAATCCTTTGTTTTTCCTTGTAGATTTTAGTATTCTGATAAGCTTCTCTTTGAATTTCTTCAAGTTCTTGTAATTGAAGTTTTCTATGCTCACCAGCCTCATCCATTTGCATGTTACATTGTTTTACAGCCCAGTACGCCCTATGTTCCAACTCCATAGGGAGGTGACACGATTTGCCAAATATCAAACGGTAAGGAGACATACCTATAGGGGTCTTGTAAGTTGTCCGGTAGGCCCACAATGTATCTTCAAGTCTTATGCTCCAATCCTTCCTGCTTGGATTGACAGTTTTTTTCCAAAATAGACTTGATTTCTCGATTTGATGCCTCTGCCAATCCATTTGTTTGAGGGTGGTATGCGGTGGAAGTGCGATGAGTGACATTATACTTTTTAAGCAGAGTTTCCACTACTCTATTATAAAAGTGTGTGCCAAGATCACTGATAAGAGCCTTTGGTGTCCCGAACCTAGCAAAAATATGAGATTTGACAAAATCCACAACAACTTTGGCATCGTTAGTTCGGGTTGCTTTGGCTTCCACCCACTTTGAGACATAATCCACAGCAAGAAGGATGTAAACATTACCGAAAGAAAGAGGAAAAGGACCCATAAAATCAATACCCCATATATCAAATATTTCACAAGCAAGAATAGGGGTAAGTGGCATTTGGTCCCTATGTCCTAAGTTGCCAACTTTCTGACATCGTTCACAAGACTTACAAAACATATAAGAATCACGAAACAAGGTAGGCCAAAACAACCCACACCTTAACACTTTTTGAGCTGTCCTCTTAGGGCCAAAGTGTCCACCACATGCATATGAGTGACAAAATTGCAAGATAGAAGGAATATGGTCTTGAGAAATACACCTTCTAATGATTTAATCAACACAATGTTTCCACAAATACGGATCATCCCATATATAGTACTTAGCATCACTTTTAATTTTATCCTTTTGAGCCCTAGACAAATCACTTGGTAGTGTCTTAGTAACCAAATAGTTGACAATATCAGCATACCAAGGAATTGTCTTTTGAATAGAAAAGAGATGCTCATCTGGAAAATCATCTTGTAGAGGTGTTGACTCTTCACCGATGAGTATTCTACAGAGGTGGTCGGCAACTAAGTTTTCAGAGCCTTTCTTATCGCGTATTTCCATATCAAACTCTTGTAATAAGAGTATCCATCGAATAAGTCTTGGTTTCACCTCCTTCTTCGCGAGCAGGTACTTGAGAGCTACATGATCAGAGTAAATAATTACCTAAGTACCAAGTAAATATGATCTGAATTTTTCTAAAGCAAAAACAACAGCCAAAAGTTCTTTTTCCGTTGTGGAATAGTTGCATTGAGCACTATCCAATGTTCTGGAAGCGTAGTAAATGACATGACAAGTTGATAGGAATCAAAATCCGACAAGACTTATCATTAGGGCAATAACTAAAGGATTTCGAATCTTGGCGATGAAGACCCATTTTGAGCAAATCGACTCCGGAATTATTTATATACTAACCTCTTTTATCTTATTCATGTATTTTATATTCCAACAGGAATACTTATCATGTTTTACAGGGCAATGGACAAACTCACTTAAACTCAGCTTGTGGGTTATCCATGGACTGACCTGAACCGGCGATGTGCTGGGCCGATGGATCCTATAGAAGACCGACATCACGAAGAGCATTTCTTTTATGTATTTTTTATTTTATGAACTATTTTAGTTGTATTTTGGTTTTGGGACACTTTTATTTCTTTGTAACTTTCATTTAGGGTTAGCCACCTTAAAAGTGGCAAACTTGTAATTTTGAGCACTTTTTAACCATAAGAGTAGCAAGTATAAATACTTGCTTAAGAGAGGGTTTGAGAGGCTAATCATTTTGCAGAATATACACCTCTTTTCATGTGAGAATTAGGGTTCATACCTTGGTTCCAAACTCTTATCAATTTCAGTCCTAAGAGTTGAAATTGCGGCGAGTGCAACATCTTGAAATTGTGAGTTATATCAATTTCATTTTGTTGTGATTTCTTTTCTTCTCTAGTGTGTTATATCTAGGGTTGAATTGAGATATTTCTTGGTTAGATATACTTGTTGTTATTCACGAATTCTTGTGATTATTTGAAGGAATTATCAAATTGATCCAATTCATCTTTGAGAATTTCTTTGATAACGTGTTCTTCATTATTAGAAAAGGGATTGTTTTGTTACGGTTTTCTTTTGTCAAATTGAGGCTTCATTTGCGTGGATTATATGAAATTAGAGTGTTGTTAGAAGGCATTTTCATTGAGGTATTCTGATTATATCATTGGTTGTTTGAATTTCATCATTAGGGTTCATTTGAAAAGTGCCATTTTTGGATCCGATTTTGCCTTGACTTGAGATAGTTATTCTTAAGTCTTTTGAATGTGCTTTTAAGTGTGTTTAGGCACATCATCTTTTTGGTATCAGAGCTCTTGTTGAGAGAAGGGAATTGGTTGTATTCAATTTCATGGAAGTGATCATCAAATAGGGTTGATCAAGTGAAAACCGAAATTGTGTTGTTGTTGTTGTTTGATATTGCGAAATTGTTTTGGATTGGGAATTGATTTGCTGGTTGTTGGAGTTGATTTGGGAAGGATATTATATCACTTTGTGGACACTAATTCACGTGGAAGAGCAGAAGTACAAAGTGAAGTTACTTTAGCAAATTGTTTTTTGAAATTGTGAAACTTACCAATTGTTGCCGTGAAGTAGCTTGTGGCGTGAGGAGTTGTGAAGTTTGTTGTTTGAATTCCATTGTGTAATTCTGAATTTGTGAAGTAAAATTTGCAGATTACATTAAGTTTGGTTAATAAGGAATTATTTGAACTCAAATCATATGCAATTAAGTTGTGGGAGTTAATGATTGCTATTTGAATTTGAATTCATTGTTACCAATTGAGGAAGGCTTGCAATAAGTGAAGTTATTTGAATTTCAAATTGAAAGTTGCTGCCTATAGTGGGATTCGGAATTCATTTTGGGAAAGCTACTTTTTAATCTTTTGTCTTCATTATTTGCCATGGAAGTTGAAGACTACTTGTAATCAATATTCACCTTGTTGTTGCCGTGGAAGTGATACATCTTAATTGTTGTTGTTGTTTGTGTTGTTGCTGTGGAGTTATTGGTAGAGTGAGTGCACTGTGATTGAAGGTGTGTGTGGTGGTGTAAATTTGTGGATTTATGTGGATTAAAGGTGCTGCACATCAAGATCAATTGTAGGTGTGAAACCGTGACAATAAAGGAAAATTGAAGTAGTAGAATTTGAATTCAAAAACAAACATTAAAGTGTGAAAGTAATTGAACTTATTACTTCAACACTTGTGAGTTCAATTTAATTTCTTAACTACTTAGAAGTATTTATTTGTGCTTCACTTATTCTAATATACTTGAAGAGATAAAAAGTATTTATTGCATTGGTGACTTGTTGCACCGTGGGTGTACGAGTGTGTGTGTTGTTATCCAAACTTGTTAATGTGACATGGTGAAGTGAAGGGAGTGTGCTACAAATTATTTGAGATTACATTTGTACTTTAGATAAATCGCATCCACAAACATGTCATATGATAGTGTAAATGGGTACATTGGCAATGAGGCCAATAGCCAAGTGGGTAGCAGACCAAGTCGTCGAAATACAAATGGAAGAACTCTAGATGAACAACTTCGGGACCTTTCCACACTTGTTGCTACATTAGCAACAAGGATTGATAGGATGACATTGCCACCACCACCTGTGGTAAACCTTATGGCACCACCTAGAGTAAAGGGAGATTATCATGCTCTTAGGGAAGATAGAGATGATAATTTTGGGCTTAATCCATACCCGAACAGGGAATTTAGACCACCTCGAGGACCAGAGTGTGTGAAGCTACTGATAGAGCCATTTTATACTTAATCTTTATAGTATAAATTGTGTTAATTCATTATTGATTTTATAGAAATCATAAGGAAATGGTACTTAATTCTATTATGGCGATAAATCAGGTTAAATGGAGTCAAGGATGCTAATTCAAGTAAATTAGAGAAGTCATCTACAACTTGGATCAAGACAAGGATTTACACCGTCGGAGGGAAGTACATGGGCGTGTAATTGAAGTACACGGCCGTGTACTTGGTTTTGAATCAACAGGAAGATACACGGTTGAAATACACGGCCGTGTATCGGAAGCACGGTTTGAGGCACGGCCATGGCGCAAACCGTGTTACACACTGGACAAGAAGGCGGAAATGAGGACTTTCAACAGAGAGAGACACGTCTTAGGGCATGGCCGTGGTGGAAGCCGTGGGAGAAACCGTGCTTGAAGCCGTGGTGGAAGCTAGACGTGCCAAGGAGAAGACTTGTTGATTATGCACAGAGGAAGGCAAGGCCTAAGATCTAGCCGTGGTGAAGACCGTGCTACACACTGGACACGGAAGATGATACGTGAATTATGCACAGAGGAAGGTACGGCTTGACCCACGGCCGTGTAGTAGGGCGTGCTAGGCAGACGAAGATTCACTTCTCGAAATCTACTTAGAAAAGGAAAGATATTTTCGTATCTTGCTAGCAAAAGATCACATGCCATCCCTCTAACAATATAAATAGAACCAACCCTAGAGGGTGAAGACAACTTTTGAATCTTTGGGATCTTGAAGAACTTTGGATCATCTTGGAGGCAGAGCAGGCAATCGGGTTCATGATGTTTCTACTTTTTATTTTCGTTTTGTTGATGAACATGAGTAGCTAAGCTACTTTTCTAGCCAAAGGGTCATAGATGTTTAATTCTCCACGAATTGTGAGGTCTAATTAACTTGTATTTATTCTATTCTTTGCTTTCGGGTATTCATATATCTTCTGATCATTTTGTCATTATTATCTTTGTTGATTGGTATGAGTAGAGCTCTTCTACTCAATTAGCAAGTTAATATATTATCAACTAGCACATCAAATCTGTAATTGTTTGATTGTTCTAGTCTCAGTGACATAATAACATGTTTGGTTATAAAATAGATGATCGAATTCATGTTATGGAGGTGTGTGATCATGTTTAAATAGGTTATCTTATAATCTACTGGCATGAATTGGTGGTCTCTCTAGTTTTTAATGCTATTGGTAGAATAAATCCTAAGCGCTTGTCTGGGGTTGTCTAATCAATAAGAGAAATAATCAAAGAGCTTCTCCTGGTTATCGAGGAAATACGGAGAGATATGTTGTTAGAGTTTGTTAATAACCATAACCAGTTTATTTAGAAATAAGAATAGAAAACATTTGCATCGATGATCAATTCCTAGAATTAAACTATCTTGATTCCTTTGGCTAGGCTTTTATCAATATCCAATTTTCTTATCCTGTTTTAACTTTATTTGATTCACAAACAAAACCCCCCTTCGTTTTCTTTTCCTCGTTATATACTTTGAATAGAAATAAATTTAACCAATATCTGTGGATTCGACGCTACTCACCACTATATGCAAATCATATAATTGTCTAGGAGTAGGTTTTATTTTTGTTGGATTCGACACCCATCAGCTACAGATGCCTTCATTTGATGGTAGGGGTTCCGCAGATGATTACCTAGACTGGGAGGACCAAATTGTGTAGACGCAAGTATGCCAACTTTCAAAGGTTCTTGGGGGCTCTAGTGACACGAGCCAACCCTTAGAGCATAAAATTTGTCAGACACCGATGTGCCAACCTTCGGAGGATCCTGATAATCATAGTCAGACGAGCAGACCACCAAAGAGCCAGACTGTTCAGAGACAGTTATGTTCACCTTCAGAGGTTTTAGAGGGTAATGAGCAGTTGGGCCAACCATTAGAAGACCCTGAGGATCAGCATCATATAGATGAGTCAGAAAAAGAGGAAACAAACTCAATGGAATGGGTTGAAATAGGGGAGACATCAGTAGATAATGAGTCCATGTTTGTGTTGTAGATGAGATACATCCTAGAAATGGAGGAGAGAAAACAATCACCTACTATGGTATTCCAGATATTGGGATTTTGTAGAGATACTTCTTGAGATGGATTGCTTTTAGAAAATAGATTCTCTACTGCATTCGATCTGCCAGATTTGAGGACAAATCTTTTTTAGGCCCGAGGAGATGATAGGAATCAAAATCCGACAAGACTTATCATTAGGGCAATAACTAAAGGATTTCGAATCTTGGCGATGAGGACCCATTTTGAGCAAATCGACCCAGGAATTATTTAAATACTAACCACTTTATCTTATTCATGTATTTTATATTCCAACAGGAATACTTATCATGCTTTACAGGGCAGTGGACAAACTCACTTAAACTCAGCTTGTGGGTTATCCATGGACCGACCTAAACCGGCGATGAGCTGGGCCGATGGATCCTATAGAAGACCGACATCATGAAGAGCATTTCTTTTATGTATTTTTCATTTTATGAACTATTTTAGTTGTATTTTGGTTTTGGGACACTTTTATTTCTTTGTAACTTTCATTTAGGGTTAGCCATCTTAAAAGTAGCAAACTTGTAATTTTGAGCACTTTTTGACCCTAGGAGTAGCAAGTATAAATACTTGCTTAAGAGAGGGTTTGAGAGGCTAATCATTTTGCAGAATATACACCTCTTTTCATGTGACAATTAGGGTTCATACCTTGGTTCCAAACTCTTATCAATTTCAATCCCAAGAGTTGAAATTGTGGCGAGTGCAACATCTTGAAATTGTGAGTTATATCAATTTCATTTTGTTGTGATTTCTTTTCTTCTCTAGTGTGTTATATCTAGGGTTGAATTGAGATATTTCTTGGTCAGATATACTTGTTGTTATTCACGAATTCTTGTGATTATTTGAAGAAATTATCAAATTGATCCAATTCATCTTTGAGGATTTCTTTGATAACGTGTTCTTCATTATTAGAAAAGGGATTGTTTTGTTACGGTTTTCTTTTGTCAAATTGAGGCTTCATTTGCATGGATTATATGAAATTAGAGTGTTGTTAGAAGGCATTTTCATTGAGGTATTCTGATTATATCATTGGTTGTTTGAATTTCATCATTTCATCATTAGGGTTCATTTGAAAATTTCCATTTTTGGATCCGATTTTGCCTTGACTTGAGATAGTTATTCTTAAGTCTTTTGGATGTGCTTTTAAGTGTGTTTAGGCACATCAGAAGTTTTTCCAACCCTTTGGCCAAGAACAACTCCAACTGCATAATTTCTCGCATCACACATAATTTCAAAAGGAAGGTTCCAGTCAGGTGATTGAATGATTGGAGCAGAAGTTAACTTATCCTTCAATGTGTCAAAAGCATGCTTGCAGGCCTCATCGAACTTAAATGCCACTTCTTTTTGCAGCAATCTACATAGGGCTGAGTAATCTTGGAAAAATCCTTGATGAAACGTCGATAGAATCCTGCACTCCCAAGAAAAGAGCGAATTTGCCATATACTTATAGGGTGAGGTAAAGATTTAATCAATTCTATTTTAGCTTTATCGACTTCAAGTCCCCTAGAAGATACAGTATGACCTAGAATTAGGCCCCGTTCAACCATAAAGTGACATTTTTCATAGTTCAATACAAGATTCTTTTCTATACATCTCTGAAGCACTTTTGTAAGGTTAGTCAAACATAAATCAAAAGAGTTATTACCATAGACAGTGAAGTCATCCATGAAAACTTCTATGATATTCTCCACATAATCTGAAAATATACTAACCATACACCTTTGGAATGTGGCTGAGGCATTGCAGAGCCCAAAAGGCATCCTTCGATACGCAAAAGTACCGAATGGACATGTGAAAGTAGTCTTCTCTTGATCTTCCGGCGCCACTAGAATTTGATGAAAACCTGAATAACCATCAAGACAACAATAGTGAGAATGGCCAGCCAAACGTTCAAGCATCTGATCAAGAAAAGGAAGAGGGAAGTGATCTTTTCTAGTTGATGCATTTAACTTCCTATAATCAACACAAACCCTCCATCCATTCTGAACACGTGTAGGAACTAACTCACCATTAGAGTTTTCAATCACAATTAAGCCTGTTTTCTTTGGAACAACTTAAATTGGACTTACCCATTTGCTATCGGAAATTGGATAGATCATACCTGTATCAAGAAGTTTCAAGATCTCTTTCTTAACTACTTCCATCATAGGCGGGTTCAAATGGCACTGAACTTCTCTTGAAGGTTTGCAATTATCATCCATTAATATCTTATGCATGCATGTGGAGGGGCTTAGTCCTTTGATATCAGCTATGGGCCATCTAATGGCTTCTTTATACTCTCTCAACACCCGAATCAACTTTTTTTCTTCTAAAGTACTTAGTTTGTTAGAGACTATCATAGCAAGAGTCTCATTTTTTCCTAAGAAGATGTACTTTAGATGTTCAAGTAAGGGTTTTAATTCCATCTTTGGTGCCTGCACAATAGAGGGAAGAAGTCTTGTGTTAGAAGGAGGTAAATTAATGTAGGACACACCATACCTGATAGGTTTTAACGATTCCAGCTCACAAATCATGTCCTACAAATCAGAGGATATTACAAACTTCTTCTTAAGAGTTTTTAATGTATTAATAGTAAGACTCTTATTAAGTGCAATTTTCAACTCATCACCGTCTATCAAGTCAAATGTAGCCTGTGTTAATGGGTCAATAACATCCATAACAAAAACATGAGAGATATCACTAAGATATTTCATGGCATCATAAATGTTAAATCTAATCACTTCACCATCAAATTCCATAGTGAGGGTACCGTCATGTACATCAATTTTCGTCCTAGATGTCTTAAGAAATTGTCTCCTTAATAATATCAGTGATGAATTATGAGAATCATCATTTTCCATGTCAAGCACATAAAAATCAGCAGGGAAAACCAGCCCATTAACTTGTACTAAAACATCTTCTAGAACTCCCTCAGGATAAACATTAGACCTGTCAGCAAGTTGAACAATAACACCTGTTTCCTTCAATGAACCAACATTCAAATATTGATAAACAGACAAAGGCATAACATTAATCGAAGCTCCTAGATCACACATGGCTTTAGCAATTCCAAGATTACCTATTTTGCAAGGAATAGTAAACATACTTGGGTCCTTACATTTAGGAGGAAGCTTCTTCTGAAGAATAGCTGAAACATTCTCACCCACACTATTCTTTTCATTACCTTTCAGCTTTCTTTTGTTAGTGCACAATTCTTTAAGAATTTAGCATAGCGAGGTACTTGTTTTGTTGCATCAAGCAAAGGAATATTTACCTCAACCTTGCGAAAAGTTTCAAGAATCTCTTTTTCTTCAGCTTCATCCTTGGATTTCGCTAATCTAAAAGGGAAAGGGGGTGCAGTCACCATGACCTTTGGTGGTTCAATGAGGGATCCTCTGGTCTGGTTGTCCTGCTGGCCCGGAGTCGAGATCTCTTTCTTAGTCTCTTCCTCAAGATTAGATCGGTGTCCTTTCTTATTTGATCCCTGCAATTCCGTTCCACTTCTCAAGGTAATTGCATTAGCGCTTTGCTTTGGATTTGTGATAGTTTGAGAAGGTAACTTACCATGAGTTTCTAACCTGTTTATAGAAGAAGCAAGTTGGCTTACCTAGTTCTCCAAGTTTTGAATGCTCTGCTTTGTCTCATCTTGAAATTGTTTTGTATTAACAACAAGCGATTTAACAATTTCCTCAAGAGACATACCTGAATTGGAAGGAGCTGGTGGTACTTGGTTTGATGGCCTAGGCTAGAATTGTTGGAAGTTTTGTGGTCTATTGCCATATTTGAAGTTAAGATGATCCCTCCATCCAGGATTATAAGTATTCGAGTAGGGATCATATTTCCTCTATGGCTGTCCTGGGAATCCTCCTTCAGCATTGGCATGCTCATGATTGTCATCTTGCAATGTGGGGCACATGTCAATAGGATGATTAGGGGTAGCACAAATTCCACAAGCCTTCACCTGCTGTGTATTTTCGAGGGCTATCTGCTGAACAAGGGAGGTTAGGTTAGAAATTTGATGTTCAAGGTTAGAAACACTTACCTCATTTACCTTCCTTGAAGAAGAATCATGTCTAAACCCAAATTGTTGTGAATTAGCAGCCATAATGGAGATCAATTCCCTAGCTTGACCAGGGGTTTTATTCACTATGGCACCTCCACTAGCAGCATCCATCATCGTCCTCTCCATCGGAAGAAGACCTTCATAGAAGTATTGAATGAGAAGTTGTTCAGATATCCCATGTTGTGGACAGCTTGCACAAAGTTGCTTGAACCTCTCCCAATACTCATGAAGAGTCTCGATATCCCTCTGTTTGATACCACAGATCTCTCTTCTTATGCCAGCGGCTCTAGATGCAGGGAAAAATTTGTCCAGGAAAAGCTTCACCATATCTGTCCAAGTAGTAATAGAACCTGGAGGCAAATAAAACAACCAATCTTTAGCTCTAGCACTTAAAGAAAATGGAAAGGCACGCAACTTGATTTGATCGTCGGATATTCCTTGCGGCCTCATACTAGAACACACTATATGAAACTCTTTCAAATATTTGTGAGGATCTTCATTCTCAAGACCATGAAAAGTGGGTAGCAAATGTATAAAACCAGATTTCAATTCAAAATCAACAGCCAATTCAAGATACTGAATACAAAGTGGTTGTTGAATCACATCCAGTGCAGCCAATTCTCTTAATGTTCTCTCAGGATTTGCCATATCTTCTTCTTTTTCAGATTCAATGGATGAATCGGACAAATCCAATGCCAAGTTTAGTCCGGGGATGAAGATATAGCGGTTTCTTTTTGACGCAGCTTAGCTTCTCTTCGCAATCTCTTAAAAGTCTTCTCAATCTCTAGATTATAATTGAGTTCACCTGTATGAGAAGAACGAGTCATGCAAGAATAGAAATAAATTTGACACCAATCCCCGGCAACGGCGCCAAAATTTGATGGGTGTCGAATCCAACAAAATTAAAACCTACTCCTAAACAATTTTTGTATATAACAGTGAATAGGGTCATATCCACAAGGATTGGTTAAATTTATTTCTATTGAAAGAAAATAGAGAGAAAAAGAAGAATGGGGGTTTTGTTTGTAAATTCAAATAAAACTGAAATCAAATAATAAAATTTAATAATGATGAAAGCTTAACCAAAGGTATCATTATAGTTTAATTCATAGAAATGATCATTGATGCAAATATTTTCTATTCTTTATCTCAGATAAACTGGTTATGGTTATTAACAAGATCTAATAACCTATCTCTCCTTACTTTCTTAATAATCAAAACAAGCTCTTTGATTACTTCTCTTATTGATTAAACAACCCTAAACAAGCTCTTAGGATTTAATCTATCAGTAGCATTAAAAACAACAGAGACCACCAATTCATGCCAGTAGATTATAAGATAACCTATTTAAACAAAATTATATATCTCCATAACATGAATTTCATTATTTATTCTATAATCAAACATGTTATTGTGTCACAGAGATTAGAACTATCAAACAATTACGGATCTGACATTCTAATTAACAGTATATTAACTTGCTAATGGAATAGAAGAGCTCTAATTCATACCAATCAAACAAGATAATAATAACAAAACATTCAGCAGATATATAAATACCCAAAAATAAAGAATAGAATAAAGACAAATCAATTAGATCTCACAATTCTTAATGAAATAAACTATTGATGATCCTTTGGCTAGAAGATTGTTTAGCCACACATGTTCATAACTAAACAAAATCAAAAAAATGAAAAAGATGAAAAGTGTCTGTTTTCAAGTGTCTCTTGCTTTTCCTATTCGGTTTCTTCCCTCTTGCCTCCCTCCTTCTGGAAAAACGAAGAGATATATATATGAAAACCGAAAAATCTCCTAAAACGGCCGAACTTTTCCATATACACGGTCTCAACCCACGGTTATACACGGTCGTGTATTTAAACCGTGTAAGCTTCCGTTTTATTTTTCAAACCAAACACACGGCCGTGTACTTAAACTGTGTAAGCTTCTGTTTTTTTTTTTTTTCAAACCAAACACACGACCGTGCATCTGGAATTACACGCCTGTGTACTTCCCTTGTTTCTTCCAAAAAGCTATTTTGTTCATGCATTCTTCTCTTGTACACCGGCGATGTAAGTCCTTGACTTTGATCCAAATTGCAGATGACTTCTCTAAATTACTTGAATTAGCACTCTTAACTCCATTAAACCTGATTTATCACCATAATAAAATTAAGTACCATTTCCTTATGATTTCTATAAAATGAATAATAAATTAACACAATTCATACTATAAAGATTGAGTATAAAATGGCTATATTAGTAGACCAACTCCTCTTGGCTTCACACAATTTCTCGTTGTAGAACGCTATTGGCCTTTTCTCCTGTGACAACACTGCCCCAACCCCAACTCCACTGGCGTCACAATCCACCTCAAATAACCTGTCAAAATCAGGTAGCGCCAATACAGGGGCACTACATAATCGTCTTTTCAAGTCTACAAAACTCACTTCAGCCTCTTCACCCCATCGAAATTTCCCTTTCTTTAAACATTCAGTTAGGGGAGCAGCAACTGTACTGAAGTGTTTAATATACCTCCTGTAAAAACTAGCCAAGCCTAGAAAACTTCTCAGCTCAGTGACGGCTTTTGGAGTAGGCCACTCTCTGATCACCTTCACTTTCTCATCATCTACCATCACCCCTTCATTGTTGACTATGAACTCGAGGAACAATAGTCGCCTCGACAAAAATGTGCATTTCTTTAAATTGGCATACAATTTATTCTCTTTCAACACAGACATAACACACCTCAAATGTTCAAGGTGTTCTTCCTCAGATTTACTAAACACCAGGATATCATCAAAATACACTACAATGAAGCGACCATTAAAGGGTTTCAGTACCTGGTTCATCACACGCATGAAGGTGCTTAGCGCGTTACTGAGACCAAATGGCATCACCAACCATTCATATAGCCCCTCCTTGGTTTTGAATGCCGTCTTCCATTCATGTCCAGGGCGGATTCGAATTTGGTGGTATCCACTCCTCAAATCTATCTTAGAGAAGATAGTGGTTCCGCTCAACCTGTCCAACATGTCCTCTAGGCGTGGTATGGGAAATTTTTATCCTATTGTGATCTTGTTGATAGCCCTGCTATCAACACACATCCTCCAGCTCCCATCTTTCTTAGGAGTCAACAACGCTGGTACCGCACATGGGCTCAGGCTGTCTCGGATAAATCCCTTGACCAATAACTCTTGGACCTTCTCTTGAAGAATTTCAGTTTCCTTGGGGCTCATTCTATAGTGTGGTAAGTTTGGGAGACTTGCTCCAGGCACCAAGTCTATCTGATGCTGGATATCCCTCAAAGGCGGTAGACCCTCAAGTAGGTCATCAGGAGCCACCTCCCTATATTCGTCCAGCAAACTCTTCACTGCTTCAGGAATTCCCACACTAACTTCATCTCCTCCAACCGACACATCCTTCACTATTAGAGCATGAACCACCCGTGATTCCTTTAGATCATTAACCAAGTCCTTCTCTGACTGGGTGACAGTTAAGAAAGAACGACTTTCTGCTCTCTTCTCCCTCAAATGTCCCTTCTTCTTTAGCGACAACAACGTATACCTCACACCCCCTTTCTGTAGCCTGTACACATTCTCCTTTCCAGCGTGTTGTGCGTTCACATCAAATTGCCATGGTCTGCCAAATAAGACATGACAGGCATCCATATCCACAATATCACAAAAGACCTCATCATGGTACTTCCCTATTGAGAATGGTATCCTACACCTTTCCTTCACCTCGATCCTCTCTACAGCTTTAATCCACCCTATGGTGTATGGATTTGGGTGTTTTTCGACAGGTAGTTGCAACTGCTTAACAACTTCACTTCCAATGATATTTTCACAGCTTCCACTATCCACTATCAACTCGAACACCTTCCCACCAATGGTACACCTAGTGCAAAACAACTGGTGTCATCAGGTAATCTCCTCCTACTTCGGTGTTAGCATCATTCGCCTAATCACATAGGTCGGTTCTGCCTCTTCTTCCTCCTCCTCATAGTAATCATCCTCTCTATCAGGTTCACAACATACGTCATCTTCGTCTCCTCTATCAAGAATGTTAACACTTCTCCTAGCAGGTCACTCATTTGATTTATGGCGAGGTTGATTACAACGGAAACACTTACCTAAGATTGGCTTGGCATATGGGTTGTTCTGTCTCTGGGTCCCCCTAGGCTCGATAGGTCTCTTTCCCTCACTCTTTTTTTTCTTTCTTGGTGTTTTCCTCGCTAAGCTTGTGTATAACGCCTTTGCTCTTCTCAAGTCCCAACTTGCTACTACTGCCAACAGCATCACTGACATACCCCTTTATTCTACCTCTGTACCTACTACTCTGCTCCTGCAACATCAATTCAGCTCGTAAGACCAAGTTCTTTGCTTCAACCAAGTTTCTCACCATTGTGACCCCTATTTTATCCTTGATCTGGAGCTTCAGTCCTTCGACATATCGTGCTACTTGCTGGCCTTCAATCTCCCTCAAGTCGTTCTGTTCGGCCAACCTCATGAACTCTGCAGTATATTCGTGCACGGACCGCTGCCCTTGACAACACCGCTGATATTGTTGGAACAATATCTGCTCATAGTTTGGAGGAAGGAAGTCGTGTTGCAACAACTGTTTCATGCGATACCACTTCCTCACCGGATGCCTACCCTCTCTTAGTCTCCTGCTCTATAGCCTCTCCCACCATGCCGAGGCTCCACTCTTCAGCCTACATGCCACCAATCTAACCCGACGGTCTTCAGGAATTTCCATGTAATCGAAAAATCGATCCACTTCGGCAATCCAATCCAGGAAACCTTTGATGTTAACGCTTCCATCGAACTATGGGATGTCGACCTTCAGGCGGTACTCTCCCCCATCTCCTTGATCATACTAGATACAGTTCCTCCGGTAACCACTATCCCTCGGGTTGTTCCCATACTGAATTAGGCGATAGCCACCACCGTTGCCACCGTGCCCTCGCTGTGGTCTACCTCCATGCGAGCCCTCGTATTCATCGCCAGAGTCTTCATCCTCTACCCGTCCCCACCTGTTCTCTACAACAGGTCGAACCATCTGTCCACTGTAGACATCAGCTGCCTGCGACTGATTCCTACCAACACCCCAACCCTATTGGGGTCTACTACTATGGCGTCGAAACACTCGATCAATTCATCAAAGCGCTGTTCCATACGCCCAACCTTCTGATGCATAGCATCAAACTTTGCCCTCGGAACCCATTGATAGGCTTCTTGTGATCTCGCATCCTGAAAACTGTCAAGAACACGACCGCCATCATTGCCTTGATGAGTTGTCATCTCCGCAGGAAATTGCCTTACTCCGATACCAACTGATGTAGCACGGAAAACGTAAACAACACGAGACCAATTCTAGGATTGGACCTCATGAACAAACAAAGAATAATTCTGAGTTATTCCTTGAAAACCTCAATTGCACACAATCGAGAAAGCAGTAAAAACTATTCTCTAAGAATGTATATCTGACAAAAGATTCAAAAGCTAACCCTAGAATGGCCTAAAGGCTATTTATAGTCCTTAGGGAAATAATTAACAAGGAAATAAATATGTACACATTGGAATAAATATACATATACACGTCCGTCGTCTGGATTATACATGGTCGTGTATAAGGCCATGTAGGCTTCTGTGGACACTTCTGATACAACACACAGCTGTGCCTTCTGGCCGTATATCAGGCCGTGAAAGTTTCTGTGGATTTTCCTGACACAACACACGGCCGTGCCTCCTTGTCGTGTAAGTGGCCGTGTATGAATCTGGGAATTATGCTAACACAACACACGACCGTGCCTTCTGGCCGTGTATCAGGTCGTGTATGTTTCTAGGAGCTTTCAGACACATTACACGGTTGTGTCTTGCAAAAGACACGCTCAATCAACCCATGTCAGCTACCATGCCCACATCACTATTGTCATCACTACTACTATCATCACCATTACCACCACCACCATAACCATCACATTATTACCATCCTTCCATTATTGCTACCTAAACCAATCACCACCCACCAACATTACCACTATTACTACTATTGCTATCATTGTTGCATCACCATTAGCTATCTTTAATATATCAACTATTTCATACCATTACCCTATAACAATCACCATCAATATTGTCACCACCACCACTACCATCATATCACCACTACATTGCTGCCTCCTTTACCTTAACTACCATCACCACTACCATCCCCCTACCTAACTCCCCCCATTTCCCCAAAGTCACTACTATAACCTTGCTGCTAACACTAACACTATTGCCCCATCACCACCACTACTACTCATCCCTACCATCTATCCTCGCACAAATGTCACCACCACTACCGATATTAACATCAACACTACATTGTGGCCATCACAACCACCATGGTATTGATAGTGGTAGTGGTTTAAAGGTGGTGGTAGGGGCATAGGTAATAGTGGTGATGGTGGTGGTTAGGTAGTTTAATATCACTTTTATTATTATAATATATAGATTAAGCAAATGTGACATCAATGAATAGGTAAGTTTAATGAATGAATAGATTCATGAGTGAGTTAGTTCATTAGTATATTTGAATTCTAACCCTTCCCTTAAAGATAGGAAAGAATTATCACTAGTAAAATTATTCATTTTGTCTATCTTAGTTACAGTAGTTTGTAAGATCGAAGAGTTCTTTTCAACGAGCCCTTAACCTTTTCCAAATATTACCCATGACTAGATACCTAGCCTAAGCTCATAGCAACTTGACATCAAAGCCAACCATCATGGGTGGTTAAACAAGATTGATTTGAATCGTTCCTTTAGTAATGTGAGCAGAATAGAGCAAAATAACAACAAGACCAGACCTAACCCTCACCCCCTCACCTAAAAAAAAAAAAAAGAGGAATGATGATAGATAATGGGTATTCTAGTTATGTTGTTTAAGAAGAAGATTACTTTGCTAGATGATAAGATGGAGTGTTTGAGTAATTTAGTGAAGATTAGTTTTAGCAAAAGATGATGAAGAGATTCAAACCCAAGTAACCTAGGGAATCTTCTAGAGAATTGTGAAATTAATCATGAGTGCATGCATCCCTATGTCATACAACTACCACCCAAGGTTGTATGACCACTATTGTAGGTTAAGTTGTATATGGTGGAGTGACCTATGGTGATCGTACTTAGTATAAAGTGTAAGACCCACATACAACTTTTACTCATGGACCCTAACCTCATGTCTCACCATCACATGTCAACAATTAGTTGTATGATGATTCGATGTACATAGGTTAATTTTTAGCACATCATAGGCCCAAACCATGATTGAAATTGATTCTTGCAATTTTTTTTACTAGTGTCTACCTTAAATAAAAATTCCAATTACGGCTTCCATGGGTGCCACAATCCTTTCCAAGCAACAAATGGTTGTTTTTTGTTAAACAATTGCTTGAGCTTAAGGAGGAGCTTTATTGTCCAAGGGGAAGTGATGTTAGAGATGTAGGTTTCATTTCTTATTGCATTTTCTTATTATATTCTTTTTTGCCTATTATCTAACCAAAAAAAGTTAAATTATTAAATAATTATGAAACAAAACCAAAGATAAACTAATAACTAAATAATATTATAACATAGAATAAGACATAACTAATGATAAAAACATGTACCCATATATAGAATCTACCTTAAAGTACTAGTGCAGTTAATTAATTATTACCTAATTTCATTATTGTATTCATAGGTAAAAGAAATTTCTAAATTAAAGTAATAGCTTTCTCAAGACCATTAATTTGTAACACTAAGTTAATTAATTAAAATCTCTTCCTAATTAAAACTCTCAAAATCGCATTACTTTGATTTGTGAATTCCACTATTAGATATGACCCAAATTTAAAAGATTTACGTTGTCCTACCTCTAAAATTACATGCAACTCCTTCCAATTATACTTGATTGATTCAAACACAAGATCTCTCATTCTCTATACATACAATCAACTATTAAATTAGCATACCAAAAATATCAATTCGAATAACAATTGAAGAAACATAATTGGATCATAAGAAAACTATAACTCCATTCAATAATAACCATCAATTACAAATTCACCCTAAGGCTCATCATACTTGAGTACAATTGAAACTTAAGCTACAATCGTCATGAAAATAGTCTCAAAACTATCAAAAGAATAATTCATAATGAAAGAGAAACAAGAATGAAACAAAAATTCAACGAAAAATCACCTAAACTTAAGCTACGATGATCCAATGCACATAGGTTGGTTTTTAGCACACCATGGGCCCAAACCATGACTAAACCTAATTCTTACATGTTTTCTAACTCATGCCTACCCTAAACAAAAATTCCAATTGTCGCTTCTATGAGTGCCACAATCCTTTCCAAGTAGCAGATGTTGTTTTAAGTTAAACAATTGCTTGATCTTAAAGATGAGCTTTATTGTCTAAGGGGAAGTGATGCTAGAGAAGTGGGTTTCATTTTTTGTTGCATTTCCTTATTATATTCTTTTTTCCTATTATCTAGTAAAAAAACAATTAAATTATTAAACTAATTATGAAGCAAAGCTAAAGATAAACAAACAACTAAATAATATTGAAACATGGATTAAGACATAACTAGTGATAAAACATGCACCTAGATATAGAATCCCCCTAGAACTACTAGTACAATCGATTAATTATTATCCAATTCCACTATTGTTTTCTTGGACTACGGGAATTCATAAATTGAAGTAATAGCTTTTTTCATGACTTTTAATTCCCAACCCTAAGTTAATTAATTTGAATCTCTTCCTAACTAAAACCCCTAGAATCACATTACTTTGATTTATGAATTCCACTATTAGATATAATGCAAATCTAGAAGACCTCTAAGATTGCATGCAATTCCTTCTAATTATACTTGATCCATTCAAATACAAGACCTCTCAATCTCCATGCATGAAATAAACTATTAAATTAGCACACGAGAAACATCAATTTGAATAACAATTGAAAACACTTAATTGGATCACAAGAAAGCAATAACTCCATTAAATAATAATCATCAATTACAAATTTATCATAGGGTTCATTATACTCGAGTCCAAATAAAACTTATGCTGCAATCATCATGAAAACAAGCTTAAAACTATCAAAAGAACAATAAGAATGAAACAAGAATTCAAAAAATCTCCTAAACTAAATTTTGACACCTTTATCAAAACTCTAGAACTCTACATTCAACCAAAATCTTATCTCCTTTTTATACCGAAAAATTCCATCCATTGATGGAAAGTAGTAGTTTCAATTTCAATGATAAAATGGGAAAATCATATCTCCAATATCGGTAATCAAAATTGGAAAGTCATATCTTTAATGTTGGTGACATGGCCACAATACCGTCGTTTACATGCATGTGTAACTTTTGTATAAAAGTCTTCAATAAATACTTAGTTATGGCTCAACTCTGTTACAACACGAGCGTGTTGACTACCTACGTTGTCTACTTAAGTTCTATATATGATTGTGTATCTTGGTCCTTTACCAACTTCATTTTCCAAGTGCTAAATGACACCGACATGAGCATGTTGGTGATTGTTTTGACTCTTGAAGATTATGCAATTTGTTCATTTTAAGCTCCAAATTGCAAAAAAAATTGCTTGAACTTGCTTCCTTTAATCTAAAAAAATGTTTTATAATAACAAAAAAAAAATGAGCTAATTTAGTCTGATATTCAACAAAAACTACTCATAAAATTGGTCGCGTCATGTGCTTTACTAATTGGATAGCAAACACATCAACAAATGGCATGAACAACAAATTCTAATCAATAATGGTGTGATCACTAACTTCACAATTGATCCCAAAATTCATGAGATTAATACTAAATTGATGTAAGAAATAAGCAATTGTATAAATATCAATGGAACACAATGGAAATGAACTAGAATTCCACTTAGTTTAAAATGATTCAAATTTGAAAATGAAGAACCCTAATTCACGTAGACAAGGACAAGTTACCAACAAATTTCACTTAGATATGACTCACTAAATACAATTTGAAAAAAAAAAAAAAAAAGAGGAAGATTGATATTACTCACAATCCATTCAAGTTGGTCTCGCCACAATTTCACTTGGAAGTGCATGTAAAGGAAAACCTCATGGCAAAGAAAGTGTATTTTTCAAAAATGTCAAAAGCTCCTACAAAACCCTAGTTAGTAAGTATTTACACTTGCTCCTATTAAGGTAAAAATAACGCTAAAATTACAAAGATGCCACTTAAGTGGCCGGTTCCCAAAAGTAACAATTACAAATACAAATGGTCTTCAAGTGGCCGGTTCTTCACTTCAATTGAACAAATTGTGGACTGTTGGATTTGATTCTAAGAATGTCCCGCAAGTTTATCCTTAGTGCATGTTATTTAGCTATCTGTAAAACACAATAAATGTACCTGCTAAAGTGCAAAATAAAGCATTATTAGATAAGATGTGGCCATATGTGGATTTTTAGGCTCATGCATTCAATTTAGTTTTCCCCACTGATGGAACCACAAGGTTGATTCCCATCATCTCCTCGGGCCTCCAAAAGATTTGCCCTCAATTCTAAGGGGTCTTATCTTGGACTAAAACCTAATGTTTGTGTTTGCTTCTTAGCTGGAAGTCTAAAAGAGCCAGTGGTGTTTCTAATCTGTACTTGGAAAGAGCAAACCTCAGATGAAGACATAAGAGTCAAAACAATCCGTATACCATCCTTTTGAAACATCTAAGTATTTCTGAACCCATCATGTAACACCTTTCTATCAAATAACTACGATCTACATAATAATATATGAAAGGCGTACATAAGAAGCACATCAGAGATAATCTTATCACAGTATCTATCTCTTATACTGAATGACACCTTTGCCCTCTGTGTAACATGCAAATTACCTCGATCGTCCAACCAATGCAAGGGTTTGGATATGTGCTAATGGCTAGTTGTAAGTTATCTACTAATGTAGCAGATATGACATTAATGCAACTACCACCATCAATGAAAAGCACACATAGGTTACCTCAAATCCGGTAAGGTGTGTGGAATAGGTTTTCCCTCTATATGTCCTTAGTATCTGGAGATAAGGTCATAACTTTGCATAACACATTAATAGGTAAGTAATTTTCACCCTTTTTGTCCTCATGTGTCTCAACGTTCTGATCATCATAATACTCCTACAAGGCCATGGATAAATTTGTAAGCTCAATAGTTTCTTCCTCATCATTTTCTTCGCTGTCCTCCATAACAGTCATCACCCTTTTATTAGGATACTGTGCAACCATATGTCTAAATCTCATGCATTGGAAACATTTAATCTAGTGCATCTTCCCACTAGTTAACCCCGGTACTATTTGCCTAAAATCAGATCCAACTACCTCTTTGCCTTTCCCAGAAACATTTTTCTCTTTTTCAATGCTAGGGTAACTCTATCTACAGCCTTGGCATGTTCGCCTACTCCCTTTGGTCCACCCATCTAACCATCTGCCCCCATAGGTTTAGTAGTAGTACCATACCTATTACTAGTGGCCTGGAATGGATTGGATCGCTTTTGCCTCTCCACTTTCAAGGCCAACTATATAGCCTCATCAAGTGTACTATACCTTTGCAGCTCAACAACATAAGCAATCTCGTCTTTCCACCCAGACACAAATCATGCTAAGGTTTTCTTAGGAGGCTTGACTGATCCACATCTAATTATCAGTGTTTCAAACTCCTGTACGTAGTCATCCAATATTTTGCCTCTCTACCCTAGTGTTTGGAGACACATAAACAGTTTCTGCTTGTAATGCTCAGGTATGAACCTTTTCCTGAGAACCCGTTTCATGTCCCTCCAAGTATGTATTTAAACCTCTCCATCCCTTTGCCTATTGATCACCATATTCTTACACCATAAGGTGGCATAACATATGAATTCCACAACTACAAGAAAAACTTTAGTGTTATCATTAATTTCATAACACTCGAAAAGACCTTCAACTTTATCTTTCCAATCCGAGTAATCATCTAGTGAACCCCTACCATCAAATGAAGGCATTTGCAGTTTCACATACTCTAATCCACAAGGTGATCTAAAATCCATGTTCGGGTATGGATTAACCCCAAAATTATCATCTCTTTCTTCCCTAAGAGCATGAAATCTCCTTCCACTCTTCTTCCCATATTACCTCCAACTGCTCCCTCCCTTTGAACATTCTAAGGAGCTACTCTAGGTGGTGGTGTCTAAAGATTTGCCACTGGTGGTTGTGGCAACGTCATCCTATCTATCCTTGTTGCTAATGTAGCAACAATGGTGGTAAGGTCCTGAAGTTGTTCCTCTAAAGTTCTTCTACCTATAGTCCAATGACCCTATGCACCACTAACTTGGCTATTGGCCTTATTGCCAATTCCCCTATTCACACTATCATTTGATATAGTTGTGGACTTAATTTATCGAATTACAAAGACAATTCAAAGCAATGTAGTACACTTCACAATCACTCCTTCACAACAACCACACTTCAATCACCACATAATAATCAAATAAAAATAATCTACAAAGGAAAACACAAAACTCCACTTAACTTCACATAAACTTCCACACTTCAATCATGGTAACAATAAGTAGAGCAATAATAAACACTTCTCCAAATAGTAAGATAATGATTCCAACTAAACCAACTCTTCAAAGCATCAATACATAAAAACTTCTACACTTTAATGCTTGCTTTTGAAATTCAAATTTAACCACTCCAACAACCTTCACTCATGGCACATACACCACTTACAATCCATAGTACAACAACCTTTCACCACAACACAAACAAATACACCACGTTGCACCCTTCACCACACAAAATCACTACATTACACATACACTCACTCACGGTATAGCACACACACACACACACTTTACCCCTCTCCTAATCACGGCACAACAACACAAATGCAACTCTTAATGAAGCTTCTCCACAAATGGTAAGAAACAATTCAAAAATATTCAAATTGCATTCAATCAATAAATACTACACAATAACTCTTCAAACTTAATGTTTGTTTTGAATTCAAATAATTTCCAAATCCTCCACGCAAAAGTAAATTTGGAAATGTAATTTACACTCCTTCAATTCCAAAACAACATTCAAGAAATTCACTTCTCTTTTGTCAAAAATAATGTCTCTCTAATTCTAAAACACACACAAGGAAATACACTTCCTACTTCCCCTTCTTCTCATGGCAAGATTAAGATCACAAAGATTACTACAAGATCTCCACTTCCACTTCAACAATAACAAATATAACACAACAAAATCACAATTAACTACTTCAATTCCACTTCAAAAATTCGAATCAAGAAGTAAAATTCAAGAACCCTAATTTTTAATTGAAGTTCACGCAAACCCTACTCTACAACCTTTGCTTTGATACCAAAAAGTATAATATGCCTTACTAAATAGATAGTAAACACATCAACAAATGGTGTGGACAACAAATTCCAATCAATAATGGTGTGATCACTAACTTCACTATTGATCCCCAAATTCATGAGATTAATACTAAATTGATGTAAGGAACAAGCAATTGTATAAATATCAATGGAAAACAATTGAAATGAACTAGAATTCCACTTGGTTTAAAATGATTCAAATCTAAAAATGGAAGAACCCTAATTCACGTGGACAAGGATAAGTTACCAACAAATTACACTTAAATATGACTCACTAAATACAATTTGAAAAAAAAAAAAAAGCAACACGAGGAAGATTAATATTACTCACAATCCACTTAAGTTAGTCTCGCCACAATTTCACTTGGAAATTGGTAAGAGATCTTTTACATGCAAAGGAAAACCTCATGGTAAAGAAAGTGTATTTTTCAAAAATGTTAAAAGCTCCTATAAAACCTTAGTTAACAAGTATTTATACTTGCTCCTATTAGGGTAAAAATAACACAAAAATTACAAAGATGCCACTTAAGTGGCCGGTTCCCAAAAGCAACAATTACAAATACAAATGGTCTTCAAGTGGCCAGTTCTTCACTTCAATTGAACAAATTGTGGATCGTTGGATGTGATTCCAAGAATGTCCCGCAAGTTGATCCTTAGTGGATGTTATTTAGCCATCCTGTAAAACACGATAAATGTACCTGCTAAAGAGCAAAATAAAGCATTATTAGATAAGATGTGGCTATATGTGGATTTCTAGGCTCATGCATCCAATTTAGTTTTCCCCACTGATGGAACTACAAGGTTGATTCCCATCATCGGGACTATATGAAAATCAAATAATAATGTGTAGTTATACATTTATCACATCTTCTCGTGCTCGATCCTTAAGCCCTCTCCTAGTAGCTCATGGGCCATAGTAGGGGGACAAAAGTGTATGCAACAATGATGTGTCTCATAAGGTCATGATGAACATCATCCTTTTGAATGATCCATTTGGAAATGGAGATCCAAGTAAATTGATAACCTATGAGACTTAGAAGGAATCGCCTATAGCAGATTATATGAGGTATGCTTTTAACCTTTCTTGTGGTTTATATGGCTTATTATCCTAATCTCACAATTATGTTTTTCCATGTTTTTAAATGAACACCCTACAACCATGCTACTTAGGGCATTGAAGCAAGAAAGGAGGAGTGTACGTCAAAGGAGCTCTAACTTTGATGTTGTACATTACAAGAACTACACGCTTTTTAACCAAATTAAGCATTTCTTGTAAAGAGCTTGGGATATGGAAAACATAAAGGTAATGGCTCAAAAGAAGGTGGCTAAGGTCAAAAAACAAGTGGAGGCGACCAAGGCTCAAGTAGTAGTGCTTGATCACTAAGCTATAGAGGTTGCGAGTAGAAATGCTACTCTTTAAGGAGAGTTATCTTAGGCTTTTCAAGAGAAAGAGAATCTAGAGAGAAGAGTTAGTGAGCTCACAAAACAGCTCAACGAGGTGTAAGGTGAAATCATTATCTTGAGGCCATTAATTAGCTCTTTCAATGACAGGGAGAAGGGGTACCAAGAGAAGATTCATCAACTCATGGATGAATTTAAGCACCATCAAGCACAAATAGAGGAATTTAAGTGCAATGTTGCTATTAAGGTAGATGACCCTAGATAAAGAGTTTTTGATGATATCATAGCAAACTTAGAATGGCTCTAGATGTAGGAAGAGCACTTCAATAGTGGCATAAAAATGACTAAGAAGTCCATTATGAAGCATTAACTCGATCTTGAGTGGTTCAAAGGTGCATTTAATGCCAAAAGCATGCCCTTGTAGACAAGCTACTAAGTAACAACCCCTTGCCCATCATCGGCCCTTAACCTTTCACAAAATGGGGGAACAATGTCTTAGGCCCCTTTCCTAAAGTGATTAGTTAATGTTAGTACATCATAGTGGTTGTTGATTACCTCACCAAGTTTGTAAAAGTGAAAACCATAGCTAAGATCATCGAAAAGAGTGTTAAGAATTTTGTGTGTAGCAATATTTCATGTAGATTTGGTGCATCATATACCTTGATAGTTAATGATGGGACTCAGTTCAATAATGTTAAGATAAGAGATTTCTATGTAGAGAAGGGTATTAAAATTTACTACAATTTATTTACACACCCTTAGGCTTGCAAGAAGGTCGAAGTAGTGAATAAGACCATCTTAAACAATCTCAAGAAGTGGAGGTTTGACCATACCATAAGAAAATGGCAAACGAGCTCCGCTTTATTCCAATGGGTATCAAACTACACATGGAATGGCAATGGGGAAAGCACCTTTCAAGCATGCCTTTAGCTTAGAAGTAATCCTATTAGTTGAACTCAAGCTTCTCAATGCTTGTACATAAGCTATGGACATGTTAGCAAAATGAGGTCAACCTTAAAGCTAACCTTAATGCAATTGAAGAAGTCTAAGACCTAATGATGAAGATCACATTAGGAGGATTGGTCCAAGGATGATCAAGGACAAGATAAGGAGTTGGGAACAAAGAGCAAGGGCCTATTTGAAGTGCGGATCACAAAGACGAAAGTCGGGGACAGAATCAAAGGCCGGCAACTTCAAGATTGTACCACCGGCTTAAGTGGCCGGCTTTGAAGAAGGCCACCGACCTAAAGTGGCCGGCGTGAAAATGGAAGCCAACTTAAGTGGTTGGCTTACACTCCATAAAGGCCGGTTCAACATGTAATTTAAGCTACCGACTTAGGTAGAAATTATAGGCCAACTTTAATCAAATTTAAGCCACTGGCATATAATGTTATCCTTAGTCGTAAGTAAGATTTTTTTTTATACTTTTTGTGTACTTTTGTTGTGAGACTATAAATAGTCATCACACATACATTTGTAAGGATCTTTTAGCAAATTATATTCATAATTAGAGAGAGATTTCTCTTTGGTTCTTTGAAGAACTAATTGAACTTATCATATTATGAATCCGTAGCGTTCATCCCTTAACTTATCAATTGAATGTTTCATAATCGATTGTGGTGTTATCGCATATACCAAGGTTTTTGTCTCATTTATAAAAAAAAAGTCGCAGTGTCCATCATTCTTGATCAATTGTTGGTTGTTTGATTCAAATCAATTTCAAGTTTTGTCATAGGTTGACAGAGTTCGCATCATTTGGTGCCAAAGCAATCAAGTTTGTTAGGATTGCCTATCTTGTTATCTCAATTGCCTGTTCTTAGATCCAGGGTTTGGATAAAAAAAAATCATTCTTCGAAGTGTGTTAAAAGGAATCGTACACACTTCCTTTCTTAAGAGTCAAAGAAAAAAAGAAAATTCATATAAAAAAAGAAGAAGAAGCAAAAGCAAGAGAAGAAAGGAATTCCTATTAAAAAAAAAAAAAGAGCAGCATTACAAAAATTGTGTTTTAGAGTTCGAGGTGATCCTTAGTTGAATTCGTAGCACTCTATGAACCTTATCAAATTATATTATGAAACTGCTGTTGGGAGAGCTAGGTAGATTTCTACATAAACAAATTTGATTGGATTGTTAGTTCCAAAAGAATTGAAAAGAGATTTTTGAGTGGGTAAGAATTGGTGAGAACAGTAGAGTGATTTGAGTAAAACACGTGAGTGAGTGAATTTAAGAGATTTCATTTTATTACTCCTAACTTTGTCTTCTGCAAAAATATGTCTCATAGAAAGTCTTCTGAAAATGTTGATGGGGAGAAGTTCGTTGTTCAAGAGAAGTTATTGGTAGCTAAGAGAGTTTGGAATGTACAAGTTAGAGAAGAAGAAAAGGTGCAAAGGGATAATATTTTTCATACTAGATACCTAGTTTGGAACAAGGTGTGTAGTGTGATTATAGATGGTGAGAGTTGTGCTAATGTAGCAAGTGCAACTATGGTTGAGAAATTAAGACTTTCCACTAATGAGCATCCTCGACCTTATAAATTGCAGTGGTTGAATGATAGTGGTGAAGTGAGGGTGGACAAGCAAGTGCTAGTTACTTTTAGCATTGGAAGATATGAAGATGACATTTTATGTTACGT
The DNA here is from genome assembly GCA_037954665.1 of Laguncularia racemosa. Classification (NCBI taxonomy): domain Eukaryota; kingdom Viridiplantae; phylum Streptophyta; class Magnoliopsida; order Myrtales; family Combretaceae; genus Laguncularia; species Laguncularia racemosa. The sequence continues at coordinate 6,936,026 of JBBMOL010000021.1, read as the reverse complement.
AGTTCTGATGTAAGCTACTCACTTGTTGCTTAGACTACCATGGCAGTTTGATAGGAGGGTTAAGCATGATGGCCTTACCAATAAGTATTCCTTTGAGCACAATCAAAGGCTATTTACCCTTATGCGTTTAACCCCTAAGCAAGTTTATGAGGACTAAAGGAAATTGAAAAAAGAGAGTAGTCAAAATAAAGAGAGTGAAAAAAAGACAGTGAGTGAGAGTACAACAGGAAAAGAGGAGGAAGATGAGGCTTGTGAGAAAATAAAGATAAAAACTAAGAGAAAAGCCAAGAGAAAAGAATTTTTTTTTAAGATCAAGTGAGGCTACAAAGAGAGAGTGAACAAAAGGGCATTAGTAAAAAAATTAAACTGAGCTCTATTGCAGAAGAAAAGGAGAGAGAATCTGAGGCAATGGAAAGCGAAAAGAGAGGAAGAACATTGAGTGCTAAGAGAAAAATAGAATAGAAAGAAAATTTTGATGATAGACTCGGCGAGGTTAAGAATGTTCTGTTTATAGGAACAAATAGATCTATTGAGGTGCATGAAAAGGCTAAGCTCAATATTGAGCGACAGAAGAAGCAATGTGCTAAATGACCTAGTAAAGGGCATCATCAAATACATTTTGAACCTAGAGATTAGGTTTGTGATGCATGAAACCCTAGGTATAATGAACCTAGAACCTCGACAATGCTAATTGGTTTCAATTACCCCCGAGCATCGTCTTAAATAAGCGATGCATAACTAGACCCCAATCAAACCCGTTGACTGTAACTTAAGTATCAATAGGTATTCCTAGTAATTCGATTAATAATTCTATGGAAAAGTTCTTTTGCAAAAGAACAAAAAGTGGTTTTCATTTTTACTCACGAAAAATGTGTTTTTCATACATCAAAAATGTCTTTGGCCAGCCCCTTTGCACGGCATATATAGCACACATAACAACATGGAAAAACCTAATACAATATGGAAATCCTAAGTTGCCTAATCTAGCTTTATCCTTATGTAACAAAATAGGCAACTAAATAATCTAAATTACAAACCAAAAGCAAATACTAAAACAAACAACAAAAGACCACAAGTTTCTTTCCCTTGTTCAGTTTAACATTTCAATCATTTGTTCTAGGACTTCAATTCCTTGTATTCTTTCATGGACAAAAAATGTAATTTACGTTAATAGATGTTGGTTCGCCTATCATGTAATTTGATTCCTTGGCTTGTAGATCCATGACCAATCCTTGTAGGGCATCATTCATCCTCTTTGCTCTAGCTCAGGTCATTGGTCCTCTAATTCCTTGTAAAGGATCTTGAGTCCTTGGTTCTTCTCTTCTTAAGTGCTAGATGATCCTCATCATTCCCTCCTTCCTCGAAAAGATTCGTCCTTGAATCGCCTGCATTATAAAAAGTAAGATCAGAAACATTATAATTGCACTTATATTACTATAGTGACTCAACAAATCAATCTTGTAGGTGTTGTAATTGATGCACTCCAAGACTTAGAAAAGTCCCTCTCCTCTAGGATGCAATTTAAGTTTTTGTTACTCTGCACCCAAATCCTTTATCCTGGATGAAACATAGTTTTAATATGTCCCTTTGGTATTGGCCACTCCCGGATCGCATCCAATTTCTTCTCATCTATGGCTATGCCATCTGTACCTGTCACAAAGTTAAAAGAAAACACCATACTAGGTAACGAAATGTTAGTGTCTGTATAAGTAAAATAAACATCCTTTTACATAAGTACAAGTAGTTGTTTCCTCGCCAACATTACACTCTTAACCTCACTTTTTCTCGTAATTTTCTCTCCTCTCAGTGTTTCAGACTCTTTTCCCTCATAGCTCACCAGTGTTTGTCTCACACTCTTTTCTTTTTTCTCTTCCTTCTCTTGCACACTCTCATGCTTCGCTCTAACTTCTTTAGCAATTTTCAATTGATCCTTGCAAGCTTCCCATGGTTTCTGTGGAGTTAGAACCACTTTCCTTTTGTTTAATACAAAAGAATATTAGTTCTTATACCCATCATACATAACCTTTCTATCAAACTGCCAAGGTCGCCCTAATAAGATGTGGCTAGCCTACATACGCACCACATCACACATAACACCATCCTTATAGTTCCTTATAGAGTAGGCTATAAGTATCTGCTTGATCACCTTAACTTCCCTACAATCACTCAACCACTGCAATCGATATGGTCTAGGATGCTTCATTGCTTTCAACTGCATCTTTTCTACTAGGAAAGTGCTAGCAACATTAGTGCAGCTGCCACTATTGATTATCAAGCTATAGACTCTACCTTGCACATGACACCGTGTATGAAAAATATGTTCATGCTGGATGCCCTCACCATCCTTTTGGGGTTATACACTAAGCATTTTCCTCGTGACATACAACTCGCCAATCACAGGTCCCTCCAAGTCAACATCATCATACTCCTGTGATGGTGACTCCTCCTCCTCCTCAAAGCTCACTCTCTACATCCCCACTATCACTAATAATCATAGCCCTCTGATTTAGACATTAAGATGCAATGTGCCCAAATCCCTGACACCTAAAACACTTAATTTCTCTCATCTTGGAAAAGGGTTTAGTGTCAGTCTTTCCCTTAGGTATAGCAATTGGATTCTTAGTCCCCACGTCCTCCTTAAGCTTTAAATCGATGGAGTTTTTCTTCCACATGGACTTCTATAGAGCTTTGGAAGTTGACCCTGTCCTCTGCTCACTCCTGTATTTTAACTGCCGCTTTACTTTAATAGCTCTATGCGGCAACTCTTCCATATCTACGTAATGGTGTAGATCTACTATATCAGCTATTTCTCTATTGAACCCATTAATGAATCTAACCATAGTGGCTTCATCATCCTCCTCAACTCTAGCCCTAATCAAGGCCATCTCCAACTCTTTGTAGTAATCCTCTACACTTTTATTTCCCTAAGTCAACTCCTGGACTTTCCTAAGTAAGTCTCTATGGTAGTGAGTAGGACTAAAATGCTTCTGCATAATAGTTTTCATCTCCTCCCAAGTGCTAACAGGTCGCTCTCTATACCTATGCCTATTATGCACCAACTGATCCCACTATACACTAGCGTAATCGGAAAACTCTACTACAGCCAATTTTATCTTTTTCCCCTCAGTGTAGTTTTGACATTCAAACATATGGTCCATTTTTCTCTCCCACTCTAAATACAACTCTGGATCATTCTTTCCCTAAAAGGTTAGGATTTTCATCTTAATACTCCCTAAAACTATCATGCCTCTGGATACTTCCCCTATCCCTCACGTGTTGGTAATCTCCAAAATTAGATTCCTCACCTTCATCTATCCTACTGCCTCCCCTATTCTATTTACTTACTCTCGCCTGACAGTGGTATTGCTAGACGGTTCCCTACTCCTTTCCATCCTATCCGTCCTTTCATGGATCTGCTCTAGTTCTCCAGTTAGGATCCTCTTCATCTCCCCTATCAATTCCTCAAGCACCACTCAACTTTCTCCTCCAATAGTGTTCTGTCCCAACATAATTATAAAATTTGCACCAAGTTACGATCACAATTACAAGAAATATATTAGTATGTTCCTCACACCCACTCGTGTATTGCTCACAAATGATATGCTCACAATTTCACTCGTGTATAGCTCTCACAAAATATGATCTCACAACCTGCTTTTTGTAATTCTTTTTCTAAGAACTCAAATTGGAACTCCTAAACTCAAATTACTAAGTTAACACTAATGATTACTAATCGGTCCTAAGTCACGTAAATGACGGAATACTAACTACACAACTCTAATTGATAAGGAGAAGATTCACCAATGAATGGATATGTAATCTAAGATTACTTCTAACACAAAAGAAAACAATCACTATTGCATCGGTTGCTCAAGGGATGTGTACAATTTGGATACCAAACATAGACAATCAAGGATATGCTATGGTAGGAAATTGGAAATAATTGATATGGAAAGTAAATTGACTTCACTAATTATGTAATTGACAATTCAAGAAACTATCTTGTCGTTTCGGCAATTGTAACTCTTTTACGACCGAATTCCTTTTTTTTTCTTTTTTTGAATTCGGTTCTTGATTCTTTCTTTTGTAACCGAATTTGATTATTATTTTTTTTTGTAGATAAGCTATGAATTGAACACAATTAATTGTTCAAGAAAACCTAGATACCGTTAGCCCTAATGGATTGTAATGATAGAACAAGCATGAATTTTTTTTTTTATACAAATTTCTAACTATGAATATGGAAAAGAAAACAGACGGGTATGGAAAAGAAAAACAGACAAATATGGAAAAGACAACAGATGAGTATAGAAAAGAATAATAGACAAATTAAAGAAAAAGATAGAATTTACTTTATTCAAGAAGCCGAAGCTCTAATACCAAATGATGTATGAAACCTTAGGTATATTAAACCGAGAAACCAGATGATGCTAGTTAGTTTCAATTACCCCGAGGATCGTCTTGAATAAGCAAAGCGTAACTAGACCCAATCAAACCTGTTGACTGTAACCTAAGTTACCAATAGGTATTCCTAGTAATTCGGTTAAGAATTCTATGAAAAAGTTCTTTTGCAACGGAACAAAAGTGGTTTTCATTTTTACTCATGAAAAATGTGTTTTTCATATATTAAAGATGTCTTTGGCTGGCCCCTTTACACGGCATATATAGCACACATAACAACATGGAAAAACCTAATACAATATGGAAATCCTAAGTTGCCTAATCTATCCTTATCCTTATGTAACTGAACAACTAAATAATCTAAATTACAAACCAAAAGCAAATACTAAAACAAACAACAAAAGATCGCAAGTTTCTTTCCCTTGATCTATTCAACATTTAAATCATTTGTTCTAGGACTTCAATTCCTTATATTCTTCCATAGAAAAAAAAACGTAATTTACATTAATAGGTTTTAGTTCGCCTATCATGTAATTTAATTCCTTGGCTTGTAGATCCATGACCAGTCCTTAGAGGGCATCATTCATCCTCTAATTCCTTGTAAAAGATCTTGAGTCCTTAGTTTTTGTCTTCTTAAGTGCTAGATGATCCTCATTAGTTTAGGTACACATACACCAAAAACGATTCCCAATATAAAGGCAATCAAAGTGGCTTCCAAGAGGTGAGGGTCCATTCAAAGTCCTCAAGTGTATCAATGATCACATTTACATATTAGAATTGCTAGGTACGTATCCAACTAATGCTATTTTTAATATTACTAATTTGATTCGTTTTAATGCAAGTGAAGATTTGAGGACAAATTCTTTTCAAGAGGAGGGGAATGATGAAGATCACATTAGGAGGATTGGTCCATGGATGATCAAGGCCAAGATAAGGAGTTGGGAACAAAGAGCATGAGTCTATTCAAAGTGCAGATCACAAAGACAGAAGTCGGGGATGAAATTAAAGGCCAACAACTTCAAGATTGTTGAAGATCACCAGCCTTGGAGGCTTAGGCCGCTAGCCTAAGTGCCCGGCTTTGAAGAATGATGTGCCTTACTAATTGGATAGCAAACACATCAATAAGTGGTGTGAACAACAAATTCCAATCAACAATTACCGTGATCACTAACTTCACAAATGTTTCCTAATTCACAAGATTGATGCTAAAACTAGAATTCTACTCAAATTGAAATGATTCAAATATGAAATTGAAGAACCCTAATGCATGTAGATAATGATAAGTCACCAACAAATTGCACTTAGATATGACTCATTAAATACAATTTAAAAACAACAAGAGGAAGATTGATATTACTCACAATCCACTCAAATTGGTCTCGCCACAATTTCACTTGTGAAATTGATAAGAGAACTTTTTACAAGCAAGGGAACCCTCACGGCAAAGAATGTGTTTGATTTTAAAATGTCAAAAGCTCCCTTAAATCCCTAGTTAGCAAGTATTTATACTTGCTCCAATTAGGGTAAAAATAATACAATAAATTACAAATAAGCCACAAGTGGCCGGTTCTTAGAACAACAAATTACAAGTACAAGTGGTCTTCAAGTGGCTGGTTCTTTAATTCAGTTGAACATATTGTGGACCGTTGGATGTGAGTCCAAGAATGTCCCACAATTTGATCCTTAGCATATTTGATTTGTCATCCTGTAAAATCGATAAATGTACCTATTGGAATGCACAACAATTATATATTGCAAAAGTAGATATTAAATCAACATCCTTAGGTCTAATTGTTCATGGAGGACCCTAATCGCTGGATTTTTTAATCTCTTGGCTCGTGCTCTGGTGATTGGTCTTGTAGGAATTTGATCCCTATCATCTCCTCAGGTCCTAGGAAGATTTGCCCTCAAATCTAATAGGTCTTCATGAATATCATCCGGCAAATATGGTGATAGATCTGCAACATTAAAGGTAGTTGAGACGCCATACTCTCCTGGAAATTATATTCTGTATGCATTATTGTTGATGCGTCTAATAACTCTGAAAGGTCCATCTGCTTTGGGTGATAGCTTCTATGACTTCTTATGAGGAAACCTATCTTTGCTGAGATTAATCCGAATTATGTTACTTGGATTATAAATTCTGGTTTTCGTATTCTTGTTTCCCTGAAGTTTCTATTGCTCCTGTGTCTTCTGAAGATGTTCAGCTATCTTCTAATGAAGTTTTTGAATCTCTTTGGCACGCTGAACTCCACTTAGGCTCTCTTCCTTTGTTGCCGATCTTGTTATAAGATCCATTGAAATAGTAGGATTATAGCCATACATGACTTCAAAAGGAGACTTACTGGTTGAACTATGAGTAAACCTATTGTAAGCGAACTTGACAATACGAAGACAAAAGTCCTAATCAGTAAGATTATTGCCAACCGTTGCTCTTAGTAATGTGCCAAGAGTACGATTAACAACTTCAGTCTAGTCGTTAGTATGTAGATGACAAGAGGCACAATACATAAGTTTAGTACCAAGTCTTCTCTATAGTGTCTTCTAGAAGAAGCTAAAAAACTTAGTGTCTTTATTAAACACTATACTATATGGAATACCATGTAATTTTATAATCTCTTACACAAAAAGGTTAGCTATAAAAAGTGCTTCATCTGTTTTGTGAAAAGGCACAAAATGGACATTTTGCTAAATCTATAAAAAACTACCATGATAGAATCCTTTCCTCTTTGAGTCCTGGGCAAACCTAAAGCAAAATCCATGCTGATATCGGTCTAGGGTTTAGTAGGTATAGGTAAAGTCACATATTTACCCTGAACGCCTTTCTTCCCTTTTGCTCTTTTACAAACTCCACACCTTTCCAGCACCCTATGAACATCCTTTATCATGCCCTTCCAATAAAAATTTTCTTTTAACATAGCTAGTGTTCTCTTCTCACCAAAATGACCAAAAAATCCTCCTGCATGTGCTTCCCTCACGAATAATTCCCCTACAGACCCACAAGGTACTAGCTTTATACAAAAATCCATCAATCATGTAATACCCCTCAAATATCTTTTCCCTAGAACATTTCTCAATAATTGCTTTCAGATAATCATAATGCATATATTGTTCCTTCAGCAATTCAAAATTAAGCAATTTTGATTGAAGAGAAGTGATAAGTACATACCGGCGTGACAAAATGTCAGCTACCATATTTTGGTTACCTTTCTTGTACTTAATCACATATGCAAAACTCTCTAGAAACTCTGCCCATTTAGCTTGGCATTTTGACAAATTTTGCTGACCCCTAAAATGTTTTAGTGACTCATGGTCTATATAGATAATGGATTCTCTTAGAAGGAGATAATGCTGCCATGTCATCAATGGCCTCACTAAGGAATAGAATTCCTAATCATATATCGAGTAGTTCAAAGTCACACCACTCAACTTTTCACTAAAGTAAGCAATTAGCCTCTTATCCTGCATCAACACAGTACCAATTCCTATCATAAAAGCATCACACTCCAATTCAAAAACTTTATCAAAATCAAGTAAAGCCAATACTGGAGCACTAGTAAGTTTTACCTTTACCTCCTCAAAACTCTTTTGGACCTTCTCACCCCAAATGAAAGGAACCTTTTTCTTGGTCAGTTTAGTTAATGGACTGACAATGCTACTAAAGTTATGGACAAAGTGTTTACAGAATAAAACTAGTCCATGGAAACTTCTTACCTCAGCGATTGATTTTGGTGTTGGCCATCCTTTAATTGCCTTCACTTTCTCGTCATCAACCTTAACACCAGATTCAGATACAATAAATCCAAAAAATTGTTACCTTGGTTTAGTAGAAGAAACACTTCTGAAGATTTACAAATAACTGCTGCACCCTCAAGATTGAAAATACAACCTAAAGATGCTCCACATGATTTTCTAAGCTTTTGCTATATATCAAAATATCATCAAAATAAACAACAACAAATTCACCTAAAAACTCCTTCATTACTTGATTCATTAATCTCATAAATGTACTAAGAGCATTACTCAAACCAAATGGAATAACCATCCATTCATACAGTTTATGGTGTGTTTTAAAAGTAGTCTTCCACTTATCTCCTTCTCTTATCCGAATTTGATGATATTTGCTTTTAAGGTCCACCTTGGAGAACACCTATGCACCATAAAGTTAATCTAACATATCATTAAGTCTAGGAATAGGATACCTGTATTTGATGGCAATTTTGTTGATGTCATGACTGTCAATGCACATCCTCCAAGTACCATCCTTCTTAGGGACAAAAAGGGTTGGAATAGCACAAGGACTAAGATTCTCCCTGACAAAACCCCATTCTACTAGCTCATCCACCTAACAATTTAATTCCTTAGTCTCTTTAGGATTTATGCAATACGTAGGTCGATTTAGCAAAACTGACCTAGGCAAGAAGTCAATGGCATGCTCTATACCTCTCAAAGATGGTAAACCCTTTGGCAAGTCATTAGTAAAAAGGTCAATGTACTCATCTAATACCTGAGATACCATAAGGGGTAGATGCTGACGCCCCTCCTTCTCTAAGGCATATCTCATCTGCAATAAGTATACTGGGCTCTCATCTGTTATGGCCTCTTCTAACTTACACTATCCCATCAATAAGATCTTTTTCTTCCTAGATTTCTTGGCCTGTATGAGAACTGCTTTAACCTCTAATGGTTTAATGATCTGTCTCTAAACCTCTTGGTCCTCTTAAGGTGACATTGGGTTCAAGATGATACGTTTACCCTCTTTTTGGAATACATAGGTATTTCTAAAGCCATCATGTAAAACACTAATGCCACATTTAATTTCATCATGATATTTATCCTCTATACTGAAAGGTACCTTAGCCTTCTAGGTAACATAAAAACTCCCTTGTTGACTCAACCAATATAATTTATAGGGTTTTGGATGGGGTAGTTACAAGTTTTAATTTCGATACTAATAAAACAACCACAACATTAGTACAACTACCACCGTCAATAATAATAACAAATAAAGTACCTTGTACCCTATAGGAAGTGTGAAACAAGTTTTCTCTCTACTCATCATCAATGGTAGGAAATGAAGTCAAAGCTCAACACAGTACATTAGCAAATAAATACAAATCACCTACCATGGTTGCTTACTAACTTCAATAAGCTAACAACACACTTCACACCACATCACCAACATGTCTCAACAACACTACAACATACGTCCACTTAACACAACAACACACCACAGCAACACGACCATGCCTCACACACAACTTCCACGGTTCACTTACACAACTACACAACACACACAATACACCACGTTGCAACCCTTCACTCACACAATCACTACACCACATGTACACACTCACTCATGGTGCAGCACACACATACTTCACCCTTCTTCCAATCAAGACTACAACAACACAATTGCAACACTTAATGAAGCTTCTCCACAAATGGTAAGAAATAATTCAAAATATCTAAATTGTATTAAATCAACACTACACAATAACTCTTCAACTTAAATGATTGTTTTTTAATTCAAATAGTTTCCAAATCATCCATGCAAGAAGCAAATCTGGAAATGTAAATTGCATTCCTCAATTCTGAAACAACATACAAGAAAATACACTTCTCTTCTTTCACAAATAATGTACGTCCAATTCCAAAAACACACAAGAAATGCACTTCCCTTCTTCCCCTTCTTCTCATGGCAAGATAAAGATCACAAGGATTAACTAAGAAATTTCCACTTCCACTTCCGCAACAATAAGGTATAACATAACACAATCACAAGTAACTACTTCAATTTCACTTCAAAAATTCCAATTAAGAATTGAAAAATCAAAAACCTTAATTTTCAATTGAAGTTCACACAAATCCCTTCTCTAAAACCTTTTGCTCTGATACCAAAAAGGATGATGTGCCTTACTAATTGGATAGCAAACACATCAACAAGTGGTGTGGACAACAAATTCCAATCAACAATTGGCACTTCACAAATATTGCCTAATTCATGAGATTGATGCTAAATTGATATATAGAACAAAGCAATTATGTAAGTATCAATGGATAACAATAGAAATGAACTAGAATTCCGCTCAAATTGAAATGATTTAAATCTAAAATGGAAGAACCCTAATTCACGTGTATAATGACAAGTCACCAACAAATTGCACTTAGATATGACTCACCAAATACAATTTGAAAAACAACAAGAGGAAGATTGATATTACTCACAATCCACTCAAGTTGGTCTTGCCACAATTTCACTTATGAAATTGATAAGAGATTTTTTTGTAAGCAAGGGAACCCTCACAATAAAGAATGTGTTTGATTTCAAAATGTCAAAAGCTCCCTTAAAACCCTAGTTAGCAAGTATTTATACTTACTCCAATTAGGGTAAAAATAATACAACAAATTACAAATAAGCCACAAGTGGCCGGTTCTTAGAATAACAAATTACAAGTACAAATGGTCTTCAAGTGGCCAGTTTTTCACTTCAATTGGACATATTGTAGATCGTTGGATGTGAGTCTAAGAATTTCCCACAATTTGATCCTTAGCGTATTTTATTTGCCATCCTGTAAAATCGATAAATGTACCTGCTGGAATACACAATAGTTATATAATGCAAAAGTAGATAATAAATCAACATCCTCAGGGTCTAATTGTTCATAGAGGGCCCTCATCGCTAGATTTTGTAATCCCTTAGCTCGTGCTCTAATGATTCGTCCTATAGGAGTTTGATCCCTATCAAAGAAGGCTACCGACCTAAAGTGGTTGGCATGAAAATGGAGTTAAGCTGGCTTTGTAAGCCGTCGGCCTAAGTGGCTAGCTTACACTCCGTAAAGGTTGGTTCAACATGTAATTTAAGCCATTGGCTTAGGTGCCGGCTTAGGTAGCAATTATAGGCCGACTTTAGTCAAATTTAGGCCACCGGCATATAATGTTTTCCTTAGTCACAAGTACGGTTTTTTTTATACGTTCTGTGTACTTTTGTTATGAGACTATAAATAGTCGTCACATATACATTTGTAAGGATCTTTTGGCAAAGTTTTTTCAAAATTTGAGAGAGATTTCTCTTTAGTTCTTTGAAGAACTAATTGAACTTATTGAATTGTGAATCCGTGGCGTTCATCCAAAAACTTATTAATCTATCATTTTATAATCGATTGTAGCGTTATCGCATATGCCAAGGTTCTTGTTTCATTTATAAACAAAGGGTTACAGTGTCCATCGTTCTTAAGAGATCCATAGGTTGTGAGGTTAGCAAATCGAGTGTTGGGTTTCGTCACGAGTTGGTAGGGTTCGCATTACCTAACCAATCATTGAATGGTTGCCAACGAACAAAGGGTAGCACATTATTATGATGAGAAGGTTTAGGATAAGGTCTTTTGACTTGATGACCTAGTGTGTAGAAAATTTGAAGCTCCAAGTTTTAAGGAAGGATAAGGAAAGCTAGCATCTAATTAAGAAGATGTAGTTAGGGCAAAAGAAGAAGTGGGACACAGTGTATATAGACTAGAATGGCTCAATGGTAGGGTGGGGCACAAAAACTAACTAAACTATAAATTATATCAAACCAAACTAGATTGAACTATTTTTTCAAATTTTGAAAAAATTATAAACCAAATTGAACTATTTTCTTTTTTTTTGTGAAAAAGAAAAATTGCGAATTGAATAGAACCATGAAAGGAAAAAAAAAGGTGAAAGTTTAGATAATGTATAACCAAAAAAGAGAAATTTTTGTCACTTATTTAATTCCTTCTCTTATTTTGTTTTCATCAATTAACTTACTTTTTTAATAATTTCATATTTTTGCTTATTGATAGATATAGAAACCAAAATTACATAAATAAAGACAATAAAATCTCCTTAAATATATCAAATGGGTATAGAAATTGGTGAGTAATATTATAAAAATGATAATGAATTATATCTTTTTCATATCCAAAATAATGTTTTATAACTTTTTTACTTGTATATAGAGAAAAATCAATAAAATGTGTAATAATAGTTTGAATTATGTATCAAACCAAACCGAACTATTTTTTTAGGTTTGAAAAACTTATAAATCGAAGTGTAAGGTTAGGTTTGATTTAGAAAAAAAAATGAACTATGATATACGGTTTGGTTTGAAGGGGAAGGGATGGAGTGGGAACCGTATTGAATCAAATGGTATGTACCCCTACTCGGTGGTTAGCTTATCCCATGAACATAGAAAGTTAACAACCTTAGGCTATATTTTAAATGAGCTCAAAAGCTCTAGAATGTACTTCCAATGTCTATAATGAAAAATCTCATATTTTTCAAATGTTTTTCATACATATTTCCCTTAGTCCCTTTTTATTTAAATAGTTGTAATCGCTCAAGTATTATATCATGAATAGCTCACTTGCACTATTGCAACTAATAAGCTTTAAACCATTATTTCCTAGTATCCCTTTAAATGAATGGACCCTATATCCTAGCCTCTCTCAAGTTGAACGGAATTTAATGAGTACTAGCCTAAAAGATGACATGGTCCCTTCAAACCATCTCAGTGAGTAGCCCCAAACGAATAAAGTGGGATACATCACCAGTTAGACCAAAGTTTGAACACCCAACATGATACGAACAACACCCATGTATGATGAAACCCTATACCAATACGTTTGGAATTGCAACCCAAGATGCCAAAACAATCAAGTGGAACCGCGACCCGTTGCCTATAGGTGAGGCAAGAACCTTGGTATATTCTGTTGACGCCACAATCGGGATGAAAGACCGATTGATAAGTCGGGGTGAACACCACGGAAGAAATCCGATAAGTTCAAGAGAAGTTATTTGGAGAATCAAGAGAGGAATTCTCTCAAATTGTGTTTATCAATGTTGTATGTATGTTCTATGTTCTGTTTTCCAACCCTAGCAGCTTATATTAAGGTTTACAACTCGTAAAAACAAAAGCCCAAAATGACATAACATAATAAAGTCGCGAAAAAATAACAAACAAGCAATGAAAGTCGACGGCGTAGGATGTAAGCCTGGTATATAGGCCGGAGGCGTAGTAGGCCGGTGTAGTCCCTCTGTCGCACTCTAATTGCAACGCCGGTTCAAGGCCGGCAGCGTTTAAGCCAGCGTTGTCAAGGTCGGTAGCTTTGATCTCCTTAAATGACTTGTACAAATGCAAGGTCATTCTCATGGTTGCTCTAGTCATTTCCGGCTTCTTGGATATCCTTTATTAGCCTGTTAAGTGCTTCCTTGAATCGTTTCACTCGAGTTCTTGTGATCGGTCCAAGTGGCACTTCAAGAGGATCCACATTCCATCTTCTAGCTTGACTCCCATCATGGCTCTCATCATTCCCCTCCTCTTGAAAAGGATTTGTCCTCAAATCGTCGCCTACATCAAAAGGACTCAGATCAGTAACGTTAAAAGTAGCACTTACTTAATACTCACCTGGCAAATCTAACTTGTAGGCATTATCATTGATGTGCTCAAGAATTTGGAATGGTCCATTGCCTCTAGGAAGTAATTTAGATCGACGTTGCGCAGGAAACTGCTCTTTGCGCATGTGAACCCAAACCCAGTCTCCAGGTTTAAAGACAGCTTGTCGACGACCCTTGTTGGCTTGTTTCACATACTGTTCTGTCATTCGTTCAATGTTGAGCCTTGCCTTCTCATGGATCTGTTTAACAAATTCTGCTTTCTTCTTACCGTCTAGGTTAATATACTTAGAAATAGGAAGAGGTGATAAATCTAAAGGAGTTAGTGGATTAAAACCATACACAATTTCAAAAGGAGTAAACTTAGTAGCAGAATGCATTGTGCGATTATAAGCAAATTCAACATGCGGCAAACAATCCTCCCAACTTTTAATGTTCTTTTTAATGACAACCCTCAACAAAGTAGATAAGGTTCGATTTACTACCTCAGTTTGACCATCAGTCTGTGGATGACAAGTAGTAGAGAACAATAACTTAATTCCTAACTTAACCCACAGGGTCTTCCAGGAGTAGCTCAAAAACTTAGCATCCCGATCCGACACGATTGTTCTAGGCATACCATGCAATCTCACAACTTCCCTAAAGAACAAATTAGCAATATGGCAAGCATCATCTGTTTTGTGGTAAGGAATGAAATGTGCCATCTTAGAAAACCTATCCATGACTACAAAAATAGAGTCTCAACCATACCTAGACCAGGGTAATCCTAAAACAAAATCCATGGAAATGTCTACCCACGACTTATGAGGAATGGGAAGTGGGGTATAAAGTCCATGAGGTTGGACTCTAGACTTTGCTTGCTTACAAGTGACACATCGCTCACAAATCCTCTCAACATCTCGTTTCATGTGAGGCCAATAGAAGTGTTCCTGCAAAACCCTTAAGGTTTTAGCTACTCCAAAATGCCCCATTAAACCTCCTCCATGAGACTCCCTCACTAATAATTCTCTTAAAGAACAATTTGGAATGCATAGTTTATTCTCCCTAAACAAGAATCCTTCATGCTTATAAAATTTACCATGACCACTCTTCTCACAGTGCACATACTCTTCACAAAAATCTCGATCAACAGCATACAATTCTTTAATATGCTCAAAACCAAGCAATCTAGAACTAAGAGTAGAGATAAGAGCATACCTTCTAGAAAGTGCATCAGCAACAACATTCTCTTTACCTTGCTTGTAGTGGATGACATAGGGAAATGTTTCGATAAACTCCACCCAACGAGCATGCCTTTTGTTTAGCTTATGTTATCCCTTCAAGTACTTCAAGGATTCATGATCAATGTGGATCACGAACTCTTTTGGCCAAAGATAGTGCTGCCAAGTCTCCAGCGCTCGAACCAATGCATATAACTCCTTGTCATAAGTAGGGTAGTTCAAGGTTACCCCACTTAGCTTCTCATTAAAGAATGCAATTGGTCTCCTCTCTTGCATGAGAACTGCTCCAACACCTATTCCTGAAGCATCACACTCAATTTGAAAAGTTTCAGAGAAATCAAGTAAAGCAAGTAATGGCGCATGAGTCGGCTTATTTTTAAGCGTCTGAAAGGCCTTCTCTTGTTGCTCTCCCCATCTGAACCCCACGGTCTTCTTGATTACTTCAGTAAGTGGTGTTGCAATGGTGTTGAAATCCTTCACAAACCTCCTGTAAAAGCTCGCTAGTCCATGGAAACTCCGAACATTACTTACATTAGTTGGACTAGGCCATTCTTGGATCGTACGAATCTTCTCTTCATCAACCTGTATTCCCTGTGCACTAATAATAAAACCAAGAAACCCAAGTCTGTCTATGCAAAAAGTGCACTTTTTGAGGTTAGCATATAATTGCTCCTTTTGAAGCACTTCCAAAACATCCCTCAAGTGAGATATATGGTCTTCTAAACTCTTACTATAAATGAGGATATCATCAAAATTGACAACCACAAATTTGCCAATAAAAGTCCTCAAAACATGGTTCATAAGTCTCATAAAAGTACTAGGTGCATTAGTTAAACCGAAAGGCATTACTAACCACTCATATAATCCATATTTTGTCTTAAATGCGGTTTTCCATTCATCATCTTCTTTCATTCTAATTTGGCGATATCCGCTTTTCAAATCAATTTTGGAAAAGACACTAGACCCATGTAACTCATCTAACATGTCATTTAAGCGAGGAATGGGATGATGATACTTTACCGTGATGTTGTTGATGGCACGACAATCAACACACATTCTCCATGACCCATCCTTCTTAGGCACTAAAATCACAAGCACTGCACATGGGCTCATGCTTTCTCTCACGTACCCTTTCTCCATCAAGTCATTAACCCGCCTTTGAAGTTCCTTTGTCTCCTCTGGATTACTCCTATAAGTTGGCTTGTTTGGAATAGATGCTCCAGGTACAAGGTCAATCTGGTGCTCAATACCACGAATAGGTGGTAACCCCTTTGGAATCTCCTCAGGGAAGACATCTTCAAATTCCTGCACAATAGACACAACCACACTAGACAAAGAGTTAAAAAGTTCGTTAGTATTCAAACAAGTTTCCTTGAAAACCAGCAACAACATAGGTTGCTTCATCACTAACGCTCTCCTCACTACACTCGCTCTTCCCACACAACTCTCCTTTTGCAAGGCTACACTCTCCTTTTCACTCACCACCAAAGTTGATCCCCCCTCAACTTGGCTTCTCACACTCTTTCCAGCCTTCCTCTCTTTTTCCTTTTGATATTGACTTTTGTATTCCTTTTCTTTTTCTATGTCTTTTGCTCTCTCAATCTCCCTCTGTTTTTCACTCACCTTATATTTTGCAAAAGATTGTTGTAGCTGCAACTGATCCTCATACACCTGTTTAGGTGTTAAGGGTTTAAGATTATAGCTTTTGCCATGGTGAACAAGTGTATACTTGTTAGAAAAACCATCATGAATAACATTCCTGTCAAACTGCCATGGCCTCCCCAACAACACATGACACACCTGCATCGGCACTACATCGCATAACACCTCATCCTCATACCTACCAATGCGAAAAGCAATTAAGGCTTGCTTACTCACTTTAGTCTCGCCACTATCATTTAGCCACTGCAATTTATATGGGCTAGGTTGTTTAGTGGTCTTGAGCCGCAACCTCTCAATAATGAAAGTACTCACTACATTAGTGCAACTCCCCCCATCAATGATCAAACTGCAAATATGGTCACCTAGATAACATCTAGTATGAATGATATTTTCTCGTTGCACCTCCTATTCTTCCTTCACCTGCACATTCAAAGCTCGCTTAACTACTGCCACTAACTTCCCTACTGCAGGTTCCTCGTCATCACTAGCATCCTCCAATGGAGGCATATCATCATCTTCACTATCCCCCTCAGTCTCATACTCACCATCATCATGCAGAATCATAACACGTCTATTCGGACATTGACTAGCAATATGACCTCTACCTTGGCATTTAAAACATTTAATGTCACGATTTTTAGGAGTAGAAGAATTAGGTTTACCTTGATTACCAGGAGTAGAACCCCGCTTGCTTCTGCTCTCCTTTTGGCTTGGTGGGTAAAGACTTTTCTTCCTTCTTCCATTGGTTAGTCTTCCAAGTACATGAACCAGCACCCTGTTGAAACCGTGTAGTACTACTACCTTTCCTCCTATGTTGGTTCTCAACCTTTATAGCCATATG
Organism: Laguncularia racemosa; assembly: GCA_037954665.1. Taxonomy (NCBI): domain Eukaryota; kingdom Viridiplantae; phylum Streptophyta; class Magnoliopsida; order Myrtales; family Combretaceae; genus Laguncularia; species Laguncularia racemosa. The sequence continues at coordinate 6,918,488 of JBBMOL010000021.1, read as the reverse complement.
AACCATATCTTCCAATTCCACATAATGCTGCAATTTTGCTACATTTTGTATCTCTCTATCCAACCTAGCAAGAAATCTAGCCATGGTAGCCTCTCTATCCACCTCAACATTTGCTCTAATCATAGTAACCTCCATCTCCTTGAAATATTCATCTACACTTCGACTTCCCTGCTTAAGAGTTTGCAATTTGTTGTGCAATTCACGATAGTAGTAAGCAGGAACAAACCGCTTCTTCATCACCCTCTTCATCTCTTCCCAAGACTCAATGGGTGGTTCGCCATTCCTTCTTCCATTCAACATCAGTTGATCCCACCACACTATGGCGTAATCTGAAAACTCAATGGCAACAAGCTTCACTTTCTTTCTCCCACTATAATTGTGACAATCAAACACCATCTCTACCTTCTTCTCCCACTCTAAGTATGCCTCGGGATCATTCTTCCCTTAGAAAGGAGGAATCTTCATCTTTATACTACTCAATTGATTATCCTCTCTATTCCTATCTCCTCTATCTTCCCAATCCCTAGTTCCTCTATTCCTACCACCATAACCTCTATAACTCCTGATAGAAGGTTCATCAAACTCATCATCAGAAATTTCATCTCCACCCCTTTGTCCTCTCTTAGAACAACTCTCCCTCTTACACCCTTGAATGACATTTTTAGATTGCTCTAATTTTGCTCCACCGTCTCATGAATTTGTTCCATTCCCTCCTGAAACATCCTCTTCATCTCACTCCTCAATGCCTCAATCACTAACCTAGCATTAAACCTCCCCCTCTCACCTTTAGGAGAATGTTGCCTCGACATAGTTCCTGCAATAAAGGTTAGTACTAACACAAATATATAGGATTAAGCCTCATGATTCACTCCCTCACGTGTTTCACTCAAAGAAGGATAGCCCTCAATCACTCCTGTATTCTCACAATAGCGATGTTATCAACTCACTAATCCCTCTTCTCAATTCTCTTGGAACTAGTCCAAACTACACCAAATTCTTCCATAGAATTCAAGAACGAACTATCTGGGCTGGAATTTTCTTGTTTCTTTCTTTTTGTTGTCATTGTTTTCATTCTTTTGTTCATGTTTTTTTTTTCGTGACTTTTTTTTTTTGTAACAAGATTAATAGGATGAACTACACTACTCAAGAACAATTAACACTATGGACTTGAGTATGAAGCGACGATAATATGAAACCTGATATGAACAATTGATATGAACGATTGGAGTTAGGGTTTTAATGTTATCTTTCTTAAACTGAACTGATGTTTAACAACCTAGGCTCTGATACCAAACCGATACAAACCACACCCAGGTATGACGAAACCCTATACTAATACGTTTGGAATTACAACCCAAGATGCCAAAACAATCAAGTGGAACCGCGACCCATTGCCTATAGGTGAGGCAAGAACCTTAGCATATTCTGTTGACGCCACAATCGGGATGAAAGACAGATTGATAAGTCGAGGTGAACACCGCGGAAGAAATTCGATAAGTTTAAGAGAAGTTCTTTGGAGAATCAAGAGAGGAATTCTCTCAAATTGTGTTTATTAATGTTGTATGTATGTTCTATGTTCTGTTTTCCAACCTTAGCAGCTTATATTAGGGTTTACAAATCGTAAAAACAAAAGCCCAAAATGAGATAACATAATAAAGTCGCGAAAAAATAACAAACAAGTAATGAAAGCCGGCGGTGTAGTAGCCGGTGTAGGATGTACATCGGGTATATAGGCCGGAGGCGTAGTAGGTCGGCGTAGTCCCTCTGTCGCACTCTAATTGCAATGCCAGTTCAAGGCCGGCAGCGTTTAAGCCAGTGTCGTCAAGGCCGGCAACTTTGATCTCCTATGCTTTGATCTCCTTGAATGACTTATACAAATGCAAGGTCATTCTCATGGTTGCTCCACTCTTTTCCGGCTTCTTGGATATCCTTTATCAGCCTGTTAAGTGCTTCCTTGAATCATTTCACTCGAGTTCTTGTGATCGATCCAGGTGGCACTTCAAGAGGATCCACATTCCATCTTCTAGCTTGACTCCCATCATGGCTCTCATCATGACAAACTCCTAATAGGAAAATACTCCTTAGTTACCTTCAACCTGTTAAGAATCCAACCTAGCTTTGCCTAGGTCAATAGATCTTATGTAAACATTTAAGCTTAAAAGAAGGAATGAAACAACAAAGTTATAAATCAAGAGACAAGGAAGGAGAAAAAGGAAATTTTCATTCATTCAAGAAGCAATTATAGCATTTTGGTTTACATTCTGACCAAACAACATAAAAATTCATGTTTAAAATTATAAGGTGTTAGGAAAAAAATATAGAGAGAGAGAAGCAAAGAAGGAAGAGCAACTTCAAGAGTTCTCCATGGGGGGAAGATCCATATAACCTTCTAATGCTTGGCTGCTTTGATCAATATGCTTCAACTCAAGACACATCTCTTCTCTTAGAGGATTAATGTCTTTAAAAGGGTTGGAAATAGGGGGATGAGGAACCTCTTTGAGTTTCTCCACTTGGTGTTTCTCTTTAGCCACCTTTACTTTAGGATTGTCATTAAGAGCTTCTTCATGAGGGGCCTTGAATTCCGTAGGAGCTTCCTCATCGAGGTCCATAAAGCCAAGCTCATCCATTAAGGTATATTAAGACACTTTGTACATCGGCTTCCTAGCCTCCTTTCTACTTTCTAGGATAGTGTTGTTCTTGAGGTAAGTAATGTAAAGGTCCATCCATCTTGGCTCAATTAGTGTAGGTTATACCTCTGAGCATTACAAATGATGCTTGCCAATTCTTTTGTCTGGTAGATACTCTATGAAGACCATTCTCTAAGAGATTGGTTGAGGCTAATCTAGAGAGGCTATCATCTTTAGAATTCTTTACTCGAGGAATCTTAATAATGTTCTAGGTGGGGAACTCTGATCCTAGTGCATATACAACCTTAAGTTACTTAGCCATTCCTTCATCTTTTGTTATGTATTCTCCTTTGACTTTCTAGACTAGAAGTTGGGAATCTGAAAAAACTACCAACTTTTACACCAACTTCCATTGCCAATCTCATTCTAGTAATGAGTGCTTCATACTCAGCCTCATTGTTGTTGGTGAGGAACTCAAATTTCAATGCATAGTGCACCTCTGTCCCATATAGTCCTCTTATTACTAGTCTTACTCCACTCCTTCCTCCTTAAGTGGACAATTTATCAACATGGAGAGTCTATGCTAAAGGGACTATTGTTACAGATGTTTCTTCTAGCATGGTATATTTTGCCACAAAATCTAATAGGACTTTCTCATAATAGCTTCACATGATTAGTATTAGGCTCTATATACACTAAGTTTAAGGGAATACTTTATCATTCATCTTGATGCATCAAGCTTATGCAAAATCTAATGTAGTATCTAGTTAGTAAGGATAGCCATCTAATGAGCTTCAAAATAAGTTCACCTTGCCAAGTTCATAGCAACTAAGGAAAAATTTTCCACCTTCAAATATCTAAATTCTTGCCCCTATATGGCTAACACAATAGATGGACCGATGTTCCCTATCCTTAGCTTAGACCAATATGAAGGAGAGGGCTCATTCACTAACTAACAAGTATAATTACACTCTTCTCTAGGGACAAGTTTAGATAAAACTAGTGGAGGTGTTAGGAACATCTTAAGCTAGTTGAATGCTATTTGACAATAGTTAGACCACTAAAAATTGAATGGGTTCTACAATATTCTAAAGAACCTAACACACTTGCCAATTGATTTAGACAAAAATCTGCTAAGTGTGGCAATTTGTCATACGAGCAGCTAGATGTCCTTTATGGTCTTTAGGGGTTTCATGTCTAAGATATGATGTTCTTTGCTAATTGAATGGCAAACACATCAATCACAAAGCATGAACAACCAAATCCCTCGATCAAAATGGTGTGTTAAATCACTTCAAATTGGAATCCAAATTCATAAGTTTGAACACTAAATGAATGTAAGAACAAATAAGTATGTCATCTTCAATGGAACAACATGCAATTAACCTAGGATTCAATCTCAAATTGAAATAATCAAATATGAAAATATACAACCCTAACTCACGTAAATGAACAAGTAATCTACAAATTTTACCTAGATATTACTCACTAAATACAATTTATAAAACAACAAAAGTAAGATCAATATGACTCACAATCTACTCTTGTTGATTCTCACCACAATTTCATAAAGAAATTGATAAGAGATCTTTGTTTGCAAGGAAGAACCCTCACGGCACAAAGTGTATGTTTTTCTCAAATTTGTCAAAAGCTCCCTAAAAACTCTAATTAACAAGTATTTATACTTGTTCTAATTAGGGTAAAAATGTACTAAAAATTACAAAGATGCCACTTAAGTGGCTAGTTCCCAAAAGCACAAATTACAAATATAACCAACAAGTGACTGGTTTTGAATCAACAAATTACAAGTACAAATGATCTTCAAGTGGCTAGTTCTTGACTTCAATTGAACATATTGTAGACCAGTTTTTTGACTTATGTAAGTCTATGAATAACCCATAAACTAAGCTTTAGCGAGTTTATCCACCATCTTGTAAAAACCGACAAGTGTACTTGCTGGAATGCACAACAAATATGTAATAGAAAAGAAGTTACTAAACAAATATTTTTGGGGTCGGATTGTTCAAAGAGGACCCTTATCACCAAAAGTTGCAACCCTTTGGCTCTTATTCTGGTGATAGGTCCTGTAGAATTTTGATTCCTATCATCTCCTCGAGCCTCAAGAAGATTTGTCCTCAAATCTGATAGGTCTTCATGTACATCATCGGATAGATAGAGTGATAAGTCTGTAACATCAAATACAATAGAGACTTTGCATCCTCCTAGTAAGTTATCTGTAAAAATATCACTATAGCCTCCCAATACCTGAGATACATATAATGGTCTATCATGATAGGAATCAAAATCTGTCAAGACCTATCATTAGGGTAAGAGCCAAAGGATTTCAAATCTTGGCGATGAGGGCCAATTTTGACCACATCAACCTCGGAATTATTTTTTTACTAACCTCTTTTCTCTCATTTCATGTATTGTATATTCCAACATACACACTTATCATGCTTTATAGGGCAATGGACAAACTCACTAAGACTCAGCTTGTGGGTTATCCATGGACTAACCTAAACCAGCGATGAGGTAGGCTGACGAATCTTATAGAAGAGTTAGTATGATGAAGACTATTTTTATTTGTAATTATTTCTTTGGACTATTTATGTGTAAGCTTTTGGGACACTTCTTATTTGGTTGTAATCGAGTTTTAGGACCGGCCACCCTAAAAGTGGCATAGTTGTAACTTTATGGACTTTTTAACCCTAAAGGGAGCAAGTATTGGTTTTGAGGGACATTTGCTAAATTTTCAGAAATAGAACAAACACTTCACGTGTTAAGGGTTAGGGTTTCCTAATTCCAAAATTTCTCTTATCAATTTCAATCCCAAAATTGAGATTGTGGCAAGTAGCTTCCAAGTGAATTTATGAGTAATATCAAGTTCTCTTTGTTGTAATTTCCTTTTCATCACTAGTGAGTTATATCTAGGGTTGAATTAGATGTTCTCTTGGTCGATTAGATTACATTTGTAATCATTTTTATGTTGTTAAATTTGATTGGTTTTAGACCTTTAGTTTTAACAATCAATTTCACTTTCTTTGAACCATGGATCAACTTTGTTGGGAAAGTGGATCTCGGATTGGTTCTTGCTATTCTTATGTGTAATTCACATGGCATTTCAATTGTGTTTAGTTTTTTTTTTTTGGATTTTATCATTATGGATTGTTTTCTTTGAAAGTTATAGCATTTGGATTTCATTTTACTCTATTAGGGTTCACGTAATTCTTGGAATTTTGAGCCAAGATTAAACTAGTCCATTGAGGATTATAATTTGTTCCAATTACATGTGCTTAACCCCTATTTTAGGCACATCATAATTTGGTATCAGAGAAATCACACTTCGATATTTAAGATTGAAAATGTCAAAATTTGAATAATTGTTTTATAAGAATTGAGGATTTACGCAATTGGAGAACTAATTGTATTGCCATTGTGTAATTGGTCTTTCAATTGGATTTTGTGTGCTTTTCACTCACTTTGAAGCACATCATCTTTTGGTATCAGAGATTGAGGTTGTGAGAAGGGATTGGTTGCAAATTGAATTTAAAAGTTAGGGGTTTGTTGTGAAGCACCTTGATCCGAAAATTTGTTGGCATGAAATTGTATTTTATTGATTGTGTTGTTGAATTTGTTGTCTTGTTGATTAGTGGTTAATCACTTGGAGAATTGAACACTCTTGGATTCCTTGATTGTGGCTGTGAACGTGTAATGATGGAAAGCAAATCGTGAACGGGCAAGAGTAATGTTTCAATTGTTGAAGTGGAATTGTGTTGTGTGCATTTTTTGAAATTGGAGGAGTAGTATTTGTGATTTCAGATTTAAATTACAAATTTGAAGTTGTGTAAAGAATATGAAAAAAATTTGAAATTCAAACATCCATTAATTTGAAGTAGTTGTTAAGTAGCATTAAGGATTGTTGTTTGAATTTGTGTTGTTTTACCTTTTATGGAGAAGGTTGCATTTAGTGGAATTATTTGAATTTTTGTTGCTACCTTTATTGTGAGGTTTTTGGTGTAAGGGGATTCAACAATAAGTGTTGTGTGTGTTAAGGCAAAGAAGTGATACATTTGAAGTATTATTATTGTTTCTTAAAGGAGTGCACCGTTGTGTGTGTGTAGTGTGAGTGGCGGTGTGATTTGTTGTATGTGTGTAAGTGTGAGTGACGGTGTGAATTGTTGTATGATTAAAGTAGTGTAAGTGATCTTAAAGTGGACGTGAGGAGTAAGAGTGTTGATCCTTTGTGATCAATTGAAGAAGTGTAAATTGTGTAATGTATTTTTGGAAGTGAGGAGTAACAAATTGTAATTTTTAGATTTGAATTCAGAATTGAAGTGTGAATTAAGAAGCCAATTTAAAATTTCAAAACACACATTAAGTCATAGTTTAATTATGTGTCACTTGAATTAAAAAAAAAAAAAAAAAGCTTCTTACTATTTGTGGAATTTTTCACTTATTGAACTCCATTTTGAATTTGAAAGTGAGCTGCCTTATTTTGTATAGAAGTTGTGGTTTTGGTTGTAGTTTATGGAAGTGGGAAGTGTACCATGGCTTGAGGAGTGCATTTGGTGTTGTATCTTTGTTAGTTGAGTAAAGGTTATGTATATTCGGTGTTGGTTATTGTATGTGTTGTTGAGATCATTGTTGTTAGTGGCATGAAACATTGTGAACCGTAAGCAAGAAAGGAAGTTGTGTGGCAGTGCATTATGTGTTATGTATGTGTTTAATTGCTACCAATTGTGTATTTAAGTGGTGAGAAGTCAAGACAAGAATAAGGAAAGTTGAGTAGTAAAATTTAAAATTCAAACAAGTCATTAAAGTATGAAAGTAATTGAACTAATTACTTAAACACTTGTAGTTAAATTTAATTTTATCTACTCGAAAGTAGTTGAGTGTACTTCATTTGTGACTTGTTTATATACTTAAACCGTGGAAGTGTAAGGATAATTATTGTGTTGTTGACTTTGAACACAATTAGATCTAGTGAAATGTTTCATTATACTAATGTATTGCATCGGACATTGACTACTTTACTACTAAGGATGATGAACAAAGGGAAAATTTGTTCCATACTTCTTGTAGGGTACAAGAAAATTTATGTGTCCTTATAGTTGATGATGGTAGTTGTACCAATGTGATAGTAACATCGTTAGTATCGAAACTAAAACTTGCCACTACTCTACATCCTGAACCATATAAATTGCGTAGGCTTAGTGATCAGGGGAGTTTACATGTGACCTAAAGAGCTAAGGTAACTTTCACTGTAGGGGGTAAATACCGTGATGAAATCAAGTGTAATATTCTACCTATGTGTGCATCCCATATATTGCTTGGCAGGCCTTAGTTATATGATAGGAGGGTCTTACATGATGGCTTTAAGAATACTTATATATTCCAAAAGGAGGGAAAATGTATTATTATGAATCCGATATTACTTTCAAAGGTTCAAAGGGTTCAACAATAGATCAATAGACCATCAGAGGGCCATGAGTAGTTAAGTCAAACATTAAAGGGCCATGAGGGTCAGCGCCATACAAATGAGTTAGGAAAAGAGGAAACAAAATCAGTGGAACAGGTTGAGACAGGGGAGACCTCAGTGAATAATGGGTCATTATTTGTGTTGCAGATGAGATACATCCTAGAAATGGAGGAGAGAAAACAATCACCCCCTATGGTATTTCAGATATTATGATTCTATAGTGATACTTCTTCATGTGGCTTGCTAGTAGGAAACAGAGTCTCTACTGCATTTGATCTATCAAATTTGAGGACAAATCTTTTTGAGGCCCGAGGAGATGATAGGAATCAAAATCCGTCAAGACCTATCATTAGGACAAAAGCCAAAGGATTTCAAATCTTGGCGATGAGGGCCCATTTTGAGCATATTGACCCCGAAATTATTTGTTTACTAACCTCTTTTCTCTTATTCATGTATTGTATATTCCAATAAGCACACTTATCATGCTTTACAAGGCAATGGACAAACATACAAAGACTCAGCTTGTAGGTTATCCATGGACAGACCTAAACCAACAATGAGTTGGGCCGACAAATCCTATGGAAGAGCTAGCATGATGAAGACTATTTTTATTTGTAATTATTTCTTTAAACTATTTATGTGTAAGCTTTTGCAAAACTTTTTATTTGGTTGTAATTGAGTTTTAGGACCGGCCACCCTAAAAGTGACATAATTGTAATTTTGTGAACTTTTTAACCCTAAAGGGAGTAAGTATAAATACTTACTTAAGTAGGGTTTTGAGGGAATTTTGCTAAATTTTCAGAGATATAACAAACACTTCACGTGTTGAGGGTTAGGGTTTCCTAATTCCAAAATTGCTCTTATCAATTTCAATCCCAAAATTGAGATTGTGGCGAGTGGCTTCAAAGTGAATTTGTGAGTAATATCAAGTTAGCTTTATTGTAATTTCCTTTTCATCACTAGTGAGTTATATCTAGGGTTAAATTAGATGTTCTTTTGGTCGAAATAGATTACATTTGTAATCATTTTTATGTTGTTATAATTGATTGGTTTTAACCTTTAGTTTTAACCATCAATTTCACTTCCTTTAAACCCTGGATCAACTTTGTTGGGAAAGTGGATCTCGGATTGGTTCTTGTTGTTCTTGTGTGTAATTCATGTGGCATTTCAATTGTATTTTGTGTTGTTTTGAGGATTTTATCATTGTGGATTGTTTTCTTTAAAAGTTATAGCATTCGAATTTCATTTTACTCCATTAGGGTTCACACAATTCTTGGAATTTTGAGTCAAGATTGGACAAGTCCATTGAGGATTATAATTAGTTCCAATTACATGTGCTTAACCCCTATTTTAGGCACATCATAATTTGGTATCAGAGCAATCACACTTGGATATTTAAGATTGAACACGTCAACATTTGAAGAATTAGTTTATAAGAATTGAGGATTTACGCAATTGGAGAACTAATTGTATTGCCATTGTGTAATTGGTCTTTCAATTAGATTTTTATGCTTTTCACTCACTTTTAAGCACATCATATCATCCGCTATAGCCTTCCTTAACTCAAATTATCCCACCAATAATGTCTTCTTCTTCCTTGTTTCACCTATATGTCTCTGAACCTCTTAGTCTTCTAATGATTTACTCATCTACCTCTGAACCTTTTGGACCTCTAATGGTTGACACATCTGCTTACCGAGCAATATATAAGTATTTCTATAGCCATCATGTAAAATCCTCCTGTCATACAACCAAGGCTTACCAAGCAATATATAGGATGCACACATAAGAAGAATATCACATTCAATTTCATCATGATATATATCCCCTATACTAAACATTACCTTAGCCCTCTAGGTCACATGGAGACTACCCTGCTCACTCAGTTAATGCAATTTATAGGGTTTTGGATGTAAGGCAGTTACAAGTTGTAATTTCGATACTAATGAGGCAGCCACAACATTAGTACAACTACTGCCATCAATAATAAGAGCACATAAATTACCTTATACCCTATAAGATATGTGGAACAAATTTTCTCTCTACCTATCATTAATGGTTGGAAAAGAAGTTAAGGCTCAGTATAGTACATTAGTAGACAATACAAATCATTTGATATGGCTGCTTACTAACTTCAACAAGCCAACAACACACTTCACTACACATACTCACACACCTATGGTGCAATAAACAGCAAATGCAAAACACACCCTCAATGGCTCCACACACACACTCCCACAATCACACTACACACACTTTCCCATAGTTCACTTTACTTTACACCACAATACACACTTTTGGCACAACAACAACACCCTCTACACCACAGTACACATACACTTGCTATACTTCAACACACAACCAAATGCAACAAACACCTTCACAACAACACTACTCTAACACCACACAACAACCATTATAAAAGAAAAACACAAAACTCCACTTGACTTCACACACTTCCATACTTCAATTATGGCAACGACAAGTAAAAGTAACAATTAAACACTTCTCTAAATAGTAAGTTAATGAATTCAACTAAGTAAGTGTTCAAGCATTAATACATAATAACTCCCACACTTTAATGCTTGCTTTTTGAAATTCAAATTTTAACCACTATCACTGTCTTCACTCATGGCACATATACACACTTCCACTCCACGTGCAACACCTTTCTCTACAACACAAACTCATAACACGTTGCAACACTCTTCACAACACAAACTCACTCCGCCACACACACACACCTCAACCATAGTACAAGCTTTAAACATAACTCCACTTACACTTCACGTGCAACACCTTTCTACAATCTATAGGACACTCACTCCTCAACATAATCATGGCACAACAATTTAAATACTACTTCTTAATGAAGCCTCTCCACAAATGGTAAGAAGCAATTCAAAATTCAAATAGTATTCAATCAATACTACACAATAATTTCTTCAAACTTAATGAATGTGTTTGAATTCAAATAATTTCCTTATTCTCCACACAAGAAAAATATAAAAATTGCAAATCACAATCTTCAATTTCCGAAAACACAAAAAAGTAATTCACTCCTCTTTTATCTCAAGGAATGTATCTTCAATTCCGAACAAGCAAAAAGGAAAACACACCTTCTTCCCCTTCTCCTCACGGCAAGTTTAAGAACACAAAGGCTACTACAAAGACTCCACGCCTACTTCAACAACAACAATTACAATGGAAAAAAAACCACAATCAACTACTACAATTTCACTTCAATAATTTGGATCAAGAAGTCAAATTCAAGAACCCTAAATGTCAAATGAAGTTCATGTAATTCCCCCTTCTCAAAACCTATGCTTTGATACCAAATTATGATGTGCTTTGCTAATTAAATGGCAACGCATCAATCTCAAAGCGTGAACAACCAAATCCCCCTATCAAAATGGCATGTCAAATCACTTCAAATTGGAATCCAAATTCACAAGTTTGAACACTAAATGAATGTAAGAACAAACAAGTATGTGATCTTCAATGGAACAACACGCAATTGATCTAAGATTCAATCTCAAATTGAAATAATCAAATCTAAAAATATACAACCCTAATTTACGTGAATGAACAAGTAATTCACAAATTGTACCTAGATATTACTCACTAAACACAATTTGTAAAACAACAAAAGTAAGATCGATATGACTCACAATCTACTCTTGTTGATTCTTGCCACAATTTCACAAAGAAATTGATAAGAGATCTTTGTTTGCAATAAATAATCCTCACGGCACAAAGTGTATGTTTTTCTCAAATTTGTCAAAAGCTCCCTAAAAACCTTAGTTAGCAAGTATTTATACTTACTCCAATTATGGTAAAAATGTACTAAAAATTACAAAGATGCCACTTAAGTGGCCAGTTCCCAAAAACACAAATTACAAAAATAACCAACAAGTGACCAATTTTGAATCAACAATTACAAGTACAAATGATCTTTAAGTGGCTGGTTCTTTACTTCAATTGAACATATTGTAGACCGGTTCTTCTTCGACTTATGTAGGTCCATAAATAACCCACAAACTGAACTTTAGCGAGTTTATCCAACGTCTTGTAAAAACTGACAAGCGTACCTATTGGAATGCACAAAAAATATGTAATAGAAAAGAAGTTACAAAAAAAAAATTTTTAGGGTCGGATTGTTCAAAGAGGACCCTCATCGCCAAATTTTGTAACCCATTGGCTCTTGTTCTAATGATAAGCCTTGTAGGATTTTGATTTGTATCAAGATGACTCATATCTTCTCTAAGTTAGCCTTTTTGCCATGCGTAGTGACCATGTACCTAAGGAACATCCTTCAAGTTGCCTTAAATACACCCTTGTAGGGGTTGAGCTTCATGCTATACTACCTTGGCGTGTCAAAGGTTTCTTACATGTCCTTAAGATGGTCAGTAGGTTACTTGCTCTTGACAATCATGTCATCTATGTAGACTTCCACATTGTGCCTAATTTGAAATTTAATCATCTTCATCACTTAGCATTGGTAGGTTGCCCCTACATTCTTAAGTCTGAAGGGCATGATCTTATAGTAGTAGGTCTTAAAATTGGTGACAAAAGAGGTATGTACTTGGTCGAGCTCATGTAATCTTATTTGGTTATAGCTTAAGAAGGTTTCCGTGAAGTGTAGGAGTGCATGACCTTAGGTTAGGTTGATGAGTTAATCGATCCTTAAGAGAGGAAAATAGACCTTTGGGTAAGCTTTGTTTAGGTTGGTGAAACCAATACCCATCTACCACTTTCCATTGCATTTCTAGATTATCACACAATTGGCTAGCTAAGTCTAATAAGGCTCCTCCCTCATGAAATCAACTTCTACACCTCCTCTTCTATAACCACCTATCTCTTAGGGACAAAGTATCGTTTCATTAGCTTGAGAACCTTGTAAGTCGGATCTATGTTAAGTTGGTACATGATGACTTCTAGAGGTATGTTTAGCATGTCTGATGGAAACTAAGCAAAAATGTCTTTATTGGACAAGAGGAAGTCAACAAGCTATTTCTTTAGCTCTACAAGTATGGATGTCCCTACCTCAGTAGCTTGCTCGATGTTACTATCAAGCTAAATTGTCTTAGCTTCATCAACTAGTTTAACCCTAGTTCTTAGCTTCTTCTTTAGCCTCACCTCAATAGTGAGCAACTCCCCTAGGTAAGGGCCTATAAGTAACAACACCTTACTAGTTGTTAAGCCCTTCGATAAATGCTAAACCCTATTGGTGAAGTGAACTTAGTTTTCATATATGCTGTGGAGGGGGCCATCTTGATGGCATTTTGACTTGGTCAACCTAAAATGACCTTATAGGATGACCAATAATTTACCACTAAGAAATCAATGAGCTATTGGTAACATTATTATCATCATCAAGCTCCATAGGGAGGGTGATGATACTATAACTTAAATAGGTTAATTGTTAAAGTTAAAGCGATCATGGTTATAAGGCTCCAACTTTGCCTTTAACTTATCCTTCATTTTTTCATAGGCATTCCTACAAATGATGTTTTCCAAGCTTCCTATAACAATAAGGACTTTACAAACATTAAACTCAACAATCTTAGATTTGATCACCAAGGTATCATCATGGGGAGTGTGAATTTCCTCCAAATCAACATCTAAGAATGACATTATGTTGTCTACTTTGGGTTTCTTCCCATGTAAGTTCATGACCTGCTAATATTGATGAGGTTGGCTGTAGGTTTTGCTCCTGAAGAGGGTCCCCCTACAAAGGTCTTGACAACGACAATGGGTGTTTACACTTGAGGTAATGACCCGTTAATTGGGTTCTATCCTTTGTCATCTTCGAATAGGCCATTCTACCTCTTCACCTTAGCGATCAACATATTCTCTAATGTAGCCACAACTAATTGCATCCTTAAGGGCAATCTTCAGCTAGACACAACTTTTAGTGTTATGCCCCTTGTCTCGATGGAACTCGTAGTATTTTTCTAAGCTATGCCATGAAGGATTGCCTCTCATCTTTTTAGGCTAACAAAGGATACCCCTATTTCTAGCCTCTAGGAGTATCTTGCCTTGAGACCAATTGAAAGATGTGTAGTTTACATCGAAGGGAATGGTGTGCTTTTTGTCATGCTTGTCATCATTCCTTTCGTGAGATGACCTTTTGTTACTCTTTAGACTGAGCCAATCCTTAATAAAAGGTTAGCCCTTATCATCTTTCTTCTTATCCAACCCAACTTGGTCAACTTCCTTATAGGATTTTATATTATTCTCCATTGTGATGAATTTCGCAGCCTACTCGCAAAATTCATTAAAGTCTTTAGGCTTACTTTTTGATATTAACAAGAAGAAGTGACTAAATGGTTAGAGACCCATAATTGCAACATTAAGGGCCACTTACATGTTGAGGTTTGGAATAGCTAACATTACTGTGAGAACAAAAGAAAACCACCTTGTCTTCTAGGAATCATAGAGGTTAGGTAGTCACTTGATCCAATCCTCCAATTAATCAACTTGGAATTAGAAATAAGTAGACTCAAGAGCTATTAGTTCAAATTAAGAATTCTCATGGTCTAAGAATACAATAATGAAATTGAATAACAATTAGTTAATTGCATTAGTAATTCTAAAGGGATTTAATATTTGAGTATGCTTTTATAAATAGTTGTTTTCTTAAAATTTACTTATTGTTTCTTTGCTTACTTCATTTGATTTTATAGATTAGATAATAGGAGAAGGGTAATTATTAATACTCATATTCCTAGTGGGATCGACACTCTATATTATTATCAACTATATTACTATATTATAAAAATTGATAGGTGCACTTCCCTAAAGATCTCAAGATAGTTGGATAAACCAATATCAACTCATTTGGAAATATATATCTCGAGAAACTTAAGTACCACTAATATTTCCTCCAATTGAGGTGATTTCTCATCTAATTCTATTGCATAAATCCAGCACATACTCCATTCTCCAATCTTCGTTCCATTAATCTGTATTGCACATATTGAAACGTCAAATTCCTTACTCAATTGACCATGATACACCATCATTTCCACTCTAAGTCTCTTAAATTGCACTCCCTTGTTCTTACTATCTACATTAGCAAAATGTTTCAATGACTAGATCATTCCCAAAATCACTATATATCTAGTCATTGAGAACACAATCAAATCTACAAGCGTATTCATTTCCTGAAAAGAAATCAAACATTCCTTCACTACTTCTTTAATAATAACTTTTTTCTCTAATTAGAGTACTAGTTCTTAGAGTTACAGGAGATAGTTAAGTTTCCAATTTTCTTTGCTTCACCACATTTGAGCCTATATATGAATGGGTGGCTCCTATATCAAACAGAACAATGGTCACTTTGATAGAAACCAAGATCGATCCTAAGAATTTACATCTTATCAGTTCTAAATTCTAGTTTTAATTCTTTTAAATATTGGATTGGAAATATCTTATAGTTTCAAATTTTCTAGGATTTTTTTATCTTATTAGGACTTAAAATATATCAAATTATATATGTAAGGGTAAAAAACGTACTAGTTGCATTGTTTCCTTCATCATCATATTCTATTGAAACTAAAGATATGACCTAATAGTCTTCTACACCTTCTCTTTCCTAATATCTAACACCAGTTCCTTCGATTGCAAAGACTCTTGCATTAGTAATCTATTAACTATCTTCTTAACTCCCTTGTCCCATCAGTTTGCCAATGCTATGGTCATAGGTTTACCTACTACTGGTCTAAGATTCCACATTGGCCTCTCACCCGTATCACTCACATTCAAGTTGTTCATTGGCCGCTTTGCTAGTAATCAATTTCTAGAAATAGACCTAATCTTCATCTTAACTTCCTCAACCCTTTTCTTAGCTTGGTCCAATGCTCATGCCTTATTCACCACCTCAGCAAAAGTTTTCAATTCAAATTTTATTATTCATTCTTAAGTATCAGCATCTAAACCATTCATAAATAGCTACACTTTCAATACATCAAGATACCTATATGGGTCAAGAGCAAACCAAAACAACCTATTAAATTCATTCTCATATTGATCAATCAACTTATTGCCTCTTTACATCTAAAATAATTATCCACTCAACTTTGTTTTCAAAATTTTAGGAAAGTATTCTCTAGAGAACTCACATGAAAGTCTCTCAAGTGATAGGAAGTGGCAACAAACACTACCTAGCATCCCACCAGATTCTAGCTCTCATTTTCAACATACATCCCATATGCCACTTTCTAGTGATCAAGAACTTCATAGGCCATGAATGGTTGAACTATTTATGTAATCTAATCCTTGGCATCTTCTAGTTTTCCAATAGTCCCATCAAAGTACCTATCGGATCTTACAAAGTTGAGGAGAACACTTATTTGCATCCAATTGCTAACCTAATATATGATTGTTCTCATTTTACCCTCCTACTAGCATTATAGGAATGATTGAAATTAGAGGAGGTGGTGTTAGCATTGGTGGTTGTGGTTGTGCTTACATAGGTATTGTTAGTTGTTGCTGTGGTGGTTTTTGTGGTTGTAGTTAAGGTGGAGGCAAAGATGGTTACTATAGAGGCTATCCTCCCAGCATAAGACATTGCATTAGGAGAGTGTGTTGTTAAGTCAAGTGCTGCATTGCATTTTCTAACCTCACAATCAAATCACTCCTATCAGCATTATCATTAAGGATGGGTACATTCTCCTGGTTTTCTCTAAGAACTCTTCTTGGTATCCTTTGTTGCATATCTTGCTCCTTATATTTCTTCCATCTCCTCTTCTCCAAAAATTTCTCTTACTTCATAATCTTCACTAAGATATAATGCTAGTATCAACCCTTGATCTGCAATTTCAAATTCAATATGTTTAGTATAATCCTAAGTTCCCCATTAGCATACGAATGTGTTGTACTCATATTTGTTTTCGAGTCATGGGATACTTTAGGATTCAAGATTCGTATAATTTGTTGTATTAAGTCATCTTGATGAAGATGTTATTTGGTTGTATGTTGCATTAGTTTTAGGTTGTATGTGTGTAAATTTAATTGCATGGCATTCGTCTATATATATGGTAATTACATATTGGGTTTTGAGATCAATGTTAGTGTATCAAAGGAAATTTATTGATAAGTTGCTTTCATATAGTCTACATAATTTAGTATTCTAGTTGAAGGAAATTTATTAATAAGTTGTTTTCATATAGTCTACATAATTTAGTATACTGATTGTTTTATAATTGCAAAGATGTAAATTGTGGAAAGTGAATTATATTATTGTGAGAATCATAGGATGTATTTTATTTCATATAAGTATGCATGGATTGTTTATGACTCGATTTTGAGGTGTGACTAAAAAATTATTCCCTAAAATAGAGATTTTTAGAAAGTGTATAATAGAATATATATATATATATATTATTATAGATAATAGTTATTACCCATAAATAATTTTTTTTAAATTTCTATCTTGTCTATTCCAAAATTAAATGGAATCTCAATCTTTAGGCTATCATTGGCACTAGGCTATTTTTAGTAGTAGTAGCCATTTTTTATTTAATATATATAGAGAGAGAGAGATTGGAATATATGATGTAACACAATGGGAAAAAAAAATACCCCGCAATTAGGTATTGTTCCTGTCAGCATATACTATATAGTATCTGATGACAGCTTGGAGTATATGATGCGACACAATGGGGACATAAAAATAACTTACAAATAGGCGTTGGGCCTCTCAGCATACACTATCTAGTATCTAGGGAGTGACCCTATTGTCTTACTAGATCAATAATTGTTGGCACTAGTGTAAGTGTCTGGCCAATAGTTAATGGAATATGTCATTTGTTAACACCTCGACAGAAGAACAATTTGAAAGTGATTTTGTTAAGGTTCGTGAAGAATACGGTGAAGGCAATTGCGAAGTAAATGGAGAGATGGTTAATTAAAACGACGTACAAGCATAAATGGATAAGTGAAATCTGAAGAAGGGAAGATGCATATACAATCACTAATAACTTTACTTTTATCTTTATCTTTTCCTTATACAAGTTCTTTTCATGATTATCATTAGGACTAGATAGATCTTTTTCAATGTCCTCTTTATTGAGGCAATTTGAATTCGAATAGCAATGCTTGCTTGCTTTCAACACGAAATCAATCACCCATACTTGTTTGTGCTTGTTGAATTTATTCCAAGTGTACACAATCCCTAGTCACAATTATATATTGAAAAAACATGAGCGACTTCGATTTTGTTTATGTTTACGAGATTTAATTAAAAAGCTTCCAGTAGGTGCAAATTAGTATTAACTATAGCCAACGAGCATAGAAAGGGATGCTTCACGTACGAGAAAAGAACTCCTAAAAAGGGACTAGGAACATTTTTGTCGTTAAGTTGCAAGTTGGTTGCGACTAATAATTTGCAATGCTAGCATAATCAGATTCTTTTGCTTACTCTAATCTTACCAGCTATAGTGAGATGACCCTCCATAAGAATTCAAAAATCAGAATCTGCATGGTGTTTGCTGTATGAGATGGTTAGAAAGAGGAAAATAAGAAATCTACTTTTTGTAATTTTCTAGAATTACAATATTTGACGATTTATCGATGAAAAAAAAATTATATGATAGAGATATATGTTCCAAGGATTGATTATTAGGATATTTCTAAAATAAATTGAGGGGAATTTTAGATTTTCAAGGTTGATTAATAGGATACTCCTACTCTACTAAGATTCGTCCAAAAGGAACTCATGGCATCGACCCCGCGAGCACAACTTGACATCCAAACTACTTTGCACTAGTGGAGTGTTATGTCATTGCCCAAGGAGAAACCTTATCATTTTATCAAATCACTGTTGAGCTTTTTCTTGAAAATTATCGAGATATTATTTCCATTTATGCCTAAAGTAACCTATGTCGATAAGATAAAAGCAATTGTATAGATAAGCTAAATTAAAGAGAAATTTACACTCGATCGGAGTTGCTTTATGAAATGGACATGCCTATCCTCATATTGTCCTTTTATCCGAGATAAAAAAACTTATGATAATGAAGACACAGCCATCATAGTCATCTTAATAATAATATCATCATTACTCACAATCATCATTTGTCTTATATGTTCCTTATCCTAAACTATATACATATTTAATGGTCGGCCAGCCCGTCGAATGCCGCCAAACTTAGATCTATATCTTCGTATCTTGATACATAGACACCCTACATCCATGTCCTATATATATATATATATAATAGTCGGCCAGCCCGTCGAATGCCGCCAAACTTAGATCTATATCTTTATACATAGACACCCCACATCCATGCCTTTTATCTATCTTGGCGAGTCTCCAAGCTTCCATTTGTTTTCTCTTTTTATCTTGGACAAGCCAATGAGAAAATCATCGAGTTGCCTTATCATTTAAAATGAAAAAGCGAAGGACTAAGATTCACTAGGAAGGACGACGATACAGTCGTTGGATAAAACAAAACTTCTTCCTTTGGTTTGGTATTATCTCTTTAACCATCTCTTAACAGAAACAGTTGGTGATGCGATAGTCGTGGGGTCTTCCTACTAGGTTCCTCGTTGGCATGATGGAGTTCCACCTTGATTAAGTCAACATCAAGATTAAAAACAAAAAATTCAGAATCACAAGAATAGAAAATATTGAGTTACTTTCAGGCTTTGAAGGAAAAAAGTTAAAAAATAAATAAAAATAACTTTAAAAAAAAAAAAAAAGTTAGTTTGAGACTTTAAGATTAGCTTTTACTTTGGTATTTTTCCAATTTTATTTTGCTTCCAAGTCAAAAATTTCTTAGCTTTGCCTTTTGCAAATTACCTAATAGATAGGGATCGACTTATGTTTTTGTAGGAGGCTCAATTTGACTTCATTAGTATTTCGGTTAGGCTCAGCAGTAGGCTAGACTATTTAAGCAAGTGACAAGATCTAAGTAACTAGGTAAATACATCTCATAATGGTTTAGGAAATTCAGTAAATGAGTTTTGTGAATAAACCATTGGGATTGATTCATCCACTTTTAATCTTTTCTTGGACAAACTCATGCACTCAACAAAATTGTTTATGAACTTCAACTGAAGAAAAGCTTGAAAAACCATCTATAAAGAAAAATAGCTCATCTTATCCATTGACCAGCAAAGTAATCCGATGGACAACCTTGAGCTTCAAGCTCTATATATACCAAATTATCCATCTTCATTTAAAACAATTAAAAGAAGCAAGAAACATAACCTACTGTTAAGCTACTTCTACTCAAAGACCAAAGCAACAGGCCATAAGATTTTCAAATGCTCTTGTTCAAGAATTGCAATATTGAAGTTTCGAACTCTTGTATCTGTCACGAATGCATTCGAGCTACTTAGACAGCTTGTTTCTCCATCCTACTATTTTCTTCCTCTTATCCCTTTACATATCATCTCCATGTCACTCCATTGGGGTCATATAAAACGCAAAACTCATACTACACACATCTGCTACCATCTACCAAATCCCCACATTTAGATGTTCTTATAATCATAATACATTAGTAACACTTTTCCTTTGATTTCTTGTATTGTGCTTGTGCAATTTCTCTTTTACATTTTAGTATAGATTTTTTTTAATGTTTTAATAATCATCTTTGCAACTTCAGCGGAATTGGACTAGCTTATAAATTGGTAGTGACCATTGTTTTATCCATCTTCTGATGAATATAATGCACAACATGACTTAATACAAGCACTATACTTACCAACTTGGTATCATTACAAGTATGAACCAGTAATTTTAAATGTGTTGTTAGAACATTGGACAGTTCGAAAGATCACCTTTCCGTAAAGAGCAAAATAAACTACTTTTCTTTTTGTTGATGCCAAGTCATGCAGCACCATGATGAACCCATGGTATTGTAGATCGCGAAGTTGATCTGCTTAAGACAAGAAAATGGTTACTTATTAGGTTTTGATGAATGATAAGTAAACTAAATGGATCCATTAAGCTATTCTTATATATCGATCTATTGTTTAGAAAAATAAATCGATAAATAAAAACTTGGTTGGTTGACCAACAGGTGGATGCTTAAAAAAAAAAAAAATCCATTACTCTTGTGATTGACTCTAATTAGAAGTTGCATCAACTGTCACAATTTAATCCATTACGATGCTAACAAAATAAAAGCAACAGGTATATCAATAATCTTCTCCGATAAAATTGATCACAACACAGAATTAGTTCTCCACAAGGAAGAGATTCCCTTGCTAAGGGATGCTTTTCCTTACAGAGGTCATGTTCATCTCAAAAAATTAGAGATCAAATATGCATGAAAGTGTTAGCTATCTCAACAAATATGAGATAGGGCTTTTCAATAAAATTGTGCAACAATGAAGATGGGTCGAACGATAGCCTATGTTAAAGAAGATTATTCAAAAGAATAGAAAGCACAATGTTGAAAGTGATAAGATGTATTCCTTAATGCAGTATTTCTCCACTGTAGTATTTTTGGCAGTCTAGAAATACATCTCATGACTATTAAGATTAAATAAGAGAAAGAATTGCAAACACTTCATTTATATTTCAATGGCTTCTCACAAGTATTTATACGTTTGATATTCATATTTTGTTGAATTATAAATCGTTAGTCTTATCTACCATATTTTTGTGCATATATATCGACTACTAAATTCCATTCTTGAAAAGCTAAGGATTATTTCCACTCAAAGGATACCTTTTCTCACCAGTTGCGATCTTCTAACATTGGTCAGTCGACACAATAATTATATTCCAACAAGGAAACCTCAAAATGTAAGAGCTTGGTTTTGAGTACCCATCCTCACTATCACTTAGATCATCCAAAGTAGGAGTGATTTGCTCTCAGGTTGTCTCTGTCTTTTCCTCCTCTAGTCTCCTCAACCATTTCAACCACGTCATTGGTGTAGCAGGAACTATTTTCATTAGGTACTTCAGTGCCCAAGAACATCACTAAATAATCCATGACTTAAGTTGCCACTTTTCTCTCTTAATCAATCAATGCCTTCCCTATGTCCTGGATATATTAAATTAATTCATTTATATATTGTGATTAGATTAATTACAAAGTGTAGCATGAGGTTTATATATTGTATGATGATACAATTGAAAATACTAAATTAACCCTATGCTATAATATGTACAATATAATACAAGTGTATAGATATATATAGTAATTCACCCTCTCAATCTCAAGATGCATAAGTTACTGTTGGAGCAATCATCGCAAAATGCTGATGTGGAGTGGTTCTTGGTCAGAATGTTAGTCTATTGATGCCTTGTAGGAATGTAATAAATGAGAATTTGTCTAGTGGAAACCATTTCTCGAATAATGTGATAATCAATATCAATATGTTTAGTGTGATTATGACAAGCTGAATTTACTGAAAGATAAACTACATTGTGGTTGTCATAGAATAAAATGACAAGACACTAAATGGAAACTCCAAGTTCTAAAGTAAGTTGATAGATCCAAGTAGACTCAATGACCGCGTAAGTAAGGGCGTGATACTCAACCTTAATAGAGCTTCAAGAGACAGTGGGCTCCTTCTTGGAGCACCAAGTAATGAGATTATGACAAAGGTAGATAGCATAGCCTATTTTGGATCTATGGGTGCCAAGATAGCCTACCCAATCAACATCTGAAAAAGTAGTCAATGAGGTATAGGAGGTGGAGACAATGAGAAGAGCCAAAGTCGGTGTGCCTTGAAAATAGTGAGGCACACGTTTTGCAGCCTACAAGTATGTAATGGTGGGATTATGCATGTATTAACTTAATTGATTCATTGCAAGGTTAGTGTTTAGTTGAGTAATTTTGAGGTATGGTAGTGTACCAACAATCTTACAGTAGGCAATGGGGTTAGTCAAGGAAGGTGAGCCTAAGGCACTAAGGTGACTTCTAGGTGAGAGGAGAGTTTTGATAGATGTGGAGAGATGCATGTTGTGTCATTTGAAAGGGTCATAAGCAAACCAATATTAACATAAGTGAATGCCTTATAGAAGGCAGGAGCATGATGTTACACTCCTAATTCAATATGGTATCGGCAGTTTGCCATGTACCTTAAATAAGTAGAATACGTAAGGCTATGAATATTAAGTGAGTTTCTAAATCAATTTTAAAACCTTGAAATCATTGATTAAATTTTTAAAAAATAATTGATGATTCATTGATTTGAAAAAAATTCAAAGATTCATCAAGTTTAGAAAATGCAATGGAAAGCACAAGGTAAAAATCTTAGTCTTAAGGCCTAAAGAGCCTAGAGAGCACAATTATACGTAAACAAGCATAGTGTCCTAGGAGATTCCTATAAAGTATAAATATTGTATCAAAACGAAATTAATTAAGTCTAAATCAAAATGAAAAAGTAAAAATAGTCCTTATAATCTAAGCTTGTGAACTCGTCCTCGTATTACTCGTTAGAGTCAAAACCCAGTATCTTGTAGGGTAGATCAATCAAATAATTCTCACCTAAAAAGGAAGAGGAGTGAGCTACATTAGCCCAGTACATAGTAACGCAAACACATGCACACATGTCAAGCAAGCGTATGTGCTAATGCAATAGACAATTATTTAATTCACTTAATTATCTTATTTAAACATCCACCATAGGAGTACTCATGACTTTAGACATCATGATGGGGAACCTAAGGTCTAATTCTATTATAGCGGACATTAGGGGTTGATGGGAGTATCTAGACTCTACATCACCGAAATCAAAAGCAAAACCAAAAGTAGCCTTATCTAAGTGACCTTACCGTTATGCAACTTCGCCAATCGCAATCCAACTATATCATATTGCTCGTCGAAACCCATTATCCCTAAATGACTCCTAATGTACCTTCTCTCTACTCACAATGCCCATTATTAAACGTAATTTTACTTATCAACTACCTCTCGAGCCATATCTCAATGGCCTAAGCATCTAACTACTGTGTCATTTTAAGGTATATGACTGCAACCATATTCTCAATCTAAGGTTTATTACTTACTGACTCAAGTAACCAAGCACAAGCAGCAAGCAGATGCTTAATCAAGTTTGATTATTAGTCTAGTTTAAATTTTCCAACCTAGCAAGCAACACTCATGTTACTATGTACCTAAAAGGGTCGACAATTTCCAAATCACTGCCTGAAATCTAATTAAGTTGATTAAATTGATTTTATGCATCAAAAGAGAAAATTTAAGTCAGTTGATTATTTAAAATAATTGAATTCTATTATAAAGTTAGTTGAGACTACTTAAGACTTATATTAGTTACAAGCCTAATTAGGTTTACCTAGACCCAATTAGCTTTTAACTAATTATAGCCCCTATTCATTTAGGGTTTATTCATTTAAACCTAATAAGTTCTTTAAATTTTAAATATAATTGTGTTTAAAACCCAATTAAAGTATTTAGAACCTTTAAGAATAATAGGCTTAATTATGTTTAGAAGTAAGTCCACTAGACCTAATTGAATCAATTAAGTCTAATTATATTTATTAAGTCCAACTAGATTACTTGCATCTATTTTAATTAACCTAGGCTCATTAAGTTTAATTAGTTTGATTTGTCATGTTTTAGGCTTATTTAATTATTATGTCTAATTTCAATTTCATTTTAAGTCTTCAATTGATTTAAGGCCTATTAGGATTGAAGGCCCATTTAGGTTTAATTTATTTGATAGGACCCATTTAAGGTATAGGCCTTAAGGACTAATGGCTCCAAATAAATTTTAGGTCTTGGGCTTATTTAGGCTTTATTAAAGTCATGCAAGCCCATTTTATATCCTTTGGTTTATGTCTAGTTTATTTTAATTATTTAATTTCAATCAAGGCCTTTAAATGGTTTGAAGTCTAGTTGAGTTATTAATCGTGATAAAATCCATTTACGGTATAAGCCTTAGGAGGGAAATTGTCATGCCCTGAAAGGGGGCCTAGAAGCCGCTACTAAAATTATCATGGAACTTGTGTACCCATTACATGATAATCGTCTTACGAGTCAAAGATTGTAAGACTCTAAGTAAAAAATTACATCTACAACAAGTTATAGTTCATATAATTAGATTATAAAATACAACTATGGATCTCGTACCCTACGGTTAACTATGATCACAGAGAATCAGTATCCCCTACCAATCAGTAAAATAAGATAAATCTTAGGTTCTCCATTTCAAAATCTATTCACATGGGGGTCCTAACATTCATCTAGTAAATCTATCCTTCACAAATCTTACTTCGTTGTTTTGGTCTTCTAAAACTCTCAACACTTCACATCTTAACCCATCCCGCGCTTTCGCTGTCGTCACCTGCATAAAGTTTATGAGGGGGTGAGCACACCATGGCTTAGTGAATGGGATGGTAACACTTTCAATGTTACGTACACACACAAACAAACTTAAATCAAATATTGGACATATGCTATATACATACACAAGAAAATTCACATCAAGTTATTAAACCTATGCCATGTACACAAGCAAGCAAATTCAATTTAAAATATTAAACGTATGCTATGCATGAACAACCATATGAATGCAGCATCTCACGTAGTCTTCTGGTAACCGATGTGAAGTCTAGGGTTTAAACCCCCCCTTACCTTAGGTTAGTGATTCTGAAGCCACTATCAGGGCCCAAGTCATTACCCGATTTATTTATCTTATCACTTAGTTAATTATGATATCTTATTAACTCAACAGTGAACGCTCGCGTACCTCTCTGCACCAAATGGAGCAAAACCTTCAAGGACAAGCCGGACTCGGAACCATCAAGGTGCGACAATCCCCTAATCACTTAGTTCGCACTTAGCGGAACAACGATCCTCTTGATCATTTCTGACACATCCTGTGACAGTGATGGCCTTCAATCTCATGTAATGTCTTGCGAAAATGCATGTCAAGTTTTGATATCATCCAATTCATACTTTAATTGATTTATTTAAAGTGATCAAACAACATTTACAATCATAATTAATCATACCATAGAACTAAACATCAAACATTCATTTCGCTCATCACAAGCAAGGATTATGCATTACTTGTTACGCAACACCGACACTGAAACCAAACCCCGTAGACACAGACCCATCCAGTTTTACAATAGATTAAATTATCTTGGCACCTCGTTATACCATTTCTTATAAATGTTAAACCGCTCAAGTTGACTTACGATCATTTCTAAAACCTCTGTGTCATTTATCTCACATGTCAAACTAACCACTCAGGGTTGATTTACATTTACCATCTTTGACACCTCTGTGCTATCGCACTTCTCAAGTGCTTTATCATTCCCACACTTTCGAGAGCCAGAAAGGTCTTCTTGCATTTTCCTTTTAATGTCTTCATGACACTTGTGCATAATATACCTATATACATATCTATACATATTTATGTTTGGGACCTCTTTTTTAATTAAGGACAATTTACTAGACATTTCCCCTTGCATACTTAAGAGGGTAAGAAAATATTGTCATTGAGTTGTAAAAACTAAGTTTGCACTCATGATTTATATGATTGAGCTCATGAGTGTATTTTGT
Organism: Laguncularia racemosa; assembly: GCA_037954665.1. Lineage (NCBI taxonomy): Eukaryota > Viridiplantae > Streptophyta > Magnoliopsida > Myrtales > Combretaceae > Laguncularia > Laguncularia racemosa. The sequence continues at coordinate 6,891,873 of JBBMOL010000021.1, read as the reverse complement.
AAATATAATATGAAAATAAATTTGGTTAAGTATATGTATTCACATTCAGGAACCAACTCTGACATGTATACATAATGATACCTATACACCCTATTCCCACTAAGCTTACCTACTCGGTAGCTATAGAAGGAAAAACTAAGTTTTTATGTCCTGGTTTATTTTGAAAGAAAACGATTTGTAAAACATAGGTTAGGCTTATGGTTATAGAACTAGCGATATGGCGCTAGGTGCTATCATTAAGGTAATGACATCTAAACTCTCAGACCATTCATTCCCCTATTTTCTTCACGACTTATTTCCTAACTCATTAATTCCCACCTCATAACTCAACAATAATCACATTAAATAGCAAACACAACAAACAACAATTTCACATGCATAGTATTCAACATACAACATAACATAGTAGCATATCATTAAGTTTCCCACTCACTTATTTAGGGTTGTCATAATCCTAATCATCCTCAAGTGATTCCGACGTGTAGTCCCTTCTCCGAGCGTGGTATCGAAGGGTCAGCTAAAACGACTCTCGGCAATTTCCGTTGGGTTGCTCAATTCCTCGTTCACTCCTATCTCTTCTTAAGCTCTTTGATGTCTTTCCCCATACTCTCATATACCTGCACATTCCCACACACCACATGCACACCAACATACACCTATTCTTATCCATATACATACACACTTCACACACTACACACGCACCTATACATACATACACACCTGCTCCTTTCACCTTCCACACCACTATCATACACATATACACACATGCCCTACATATACTTCACACCACTAATACATGTTTGCCCACATACTCTACACACACTACATTCACCTTTCGCACCCATACACCACACATCATCTTATACACATACATACATACCTATGTACACCACTCCTCCTATATACACATACATACATACCCATGTACACCACTCCTCCTATATACACATCACATACCTACTCACCATATGTCCTTCACACATATCACATACTCCACCTACCATCTATATACACACATGTACCGTACACCCCACATCTTCCATACACCTATGCACATACTCCATTTACACCTTGCACCATCAATACGCACACCCACATACTTTATACACACCACATTTGCCTTCCATACCCATACATACATATTCATACTCCACACATTATCTCATATTCGTACATACATATCTCGCATACATCATCTTCAACTTCCACATTTACACACACACATGTCCATACTCCCATACACATACTCCACACCTCCCACACACACTACTCCTTCCTTATAAATACATACATCCCCACACACCACATCTCTTCCATACAAATACGCACATGCTCTGCACATTCCACACCTTCCATACATATACACATACACCCTTACACACTACATGGCATCCACACACACACACAAACTGCACCTACCACACACCGTCCATATGCATATACTCCCCTTCACACACACCACATATCATCCCATACACATACACTTTGCATACATCACACCCTTATATACACACATACCACACACCCACATACACATACCACCCTACATCACTTCATGCACCTACTCGCATACTCCCAAGCATTACACACTCGGCTCCTCCTCTACATGTATATGTGCCTTCACACACCATACATCATCACCAACACATACACATCCTTACATACACATCATACACCCTCAACCACACATACATACATACACACTTCATTCACACACACACATTTCGCATACACTGCATCACCTCCTCATTTACCCACACACATTCCTACACATACACCATACTCCATCATTCACATACATACATACATACACCCTCGGCTCCTCCTTTTCCCTTTCACATACACATACCCTTCACTCGCACACATACACACATTCTTTCCTCTTCCTCTTCCCTCACTTACTTTTGTACTTGTTGTCGGTTTGTTGTTGTTGTTGTGGTTGTCGTCATGATCGTTATTACCGTTGTTGGGATCATCGTTGCAGTTGCTATGGGGGTCATTATTGGTGCAACCATGGCTATCATCATGGCCGCCAACGTAGTTACTGCTACCGCTGCTGTTGCGGTCCTCTTCCTTCGCGCACCCACACGTACATAACCACACACACACTACACTTACACCTCCTCTTCATCCACACATGCACACACTCTCACGGCCTCCCTCCACCCAGCTTTAGTTAGCAAGATACATATGTTATGACTTGCCCAACTTGCATTAATATAGATCCTAACCCTTGGGCTAAGGCATCATTATAAATAGTAAATTGCTCCCCACTCTAGAATAATGCTGAAACTGGTGCTGACACAAGCTTCTCCTTGAGTGTTTAGAGAAACCCTCAACAAACCTTCTATAGTAGCCTACTAAACCTAAAAGGATTTTTATATTTGTTACTATCTTTAGTTTGGGCCAATCCACTACAACTCTCACATTTTCTAAGTCTACAAATATTCCATTCTTGTTAACTACATGATCCAAGAATTCACATTTATTGAATTTGGCATTCAATTTTTCTTCTTGTAACTTATCCAACACCAACTTCAAATGTTCTTCATGGTCTTCATTGTTTTTGGAGTATATCAGGATATCGTCTATGAAGATGATTATAAATTTATTCGAAAAATCCCTGAATACTCTATTCATCAAGTCTATAAATGTTGTAGGTGCATTGGTTAACCCAAAAAGCATCACCAAAAATTCAAAGTGCCTATATTAGGTCCTAAAAGCTATCTTTTGCATATCCCCTTCCTTAATATCCTGATCTCAGATCGATTCAAAAAACACTTGAGCTCCTTCTAGTTGGTTAAACTACTTATTCTTGATAGTGACTCAGTTCAACCCTCTATAGTTAACATAGAGTCTCATGCTTCCATCCTTCTTCTTGATAAAAAAAATCGGTGCACCCGAAGGAGATACACTAAGCCTTATGAAACCCTTATCCTATAGATCATGTAACTACTTCCTCAGCTCTTCTAATTCAACCAGCACCATTATGTAAATCGGTTTTGATATCGGTATAGTACCCTATACCAAATCAATGTTGAACTCTATCTCCCTAGCTGAAGGTCAACCAGGAAGGTCTTCTAGAAACACATCTAGAAATTCCCTCACTACGGGCACCATTTCCAATTTTGTTTCTTCACTAGCTTTAATAGTTATAGCTACCAACATATTCCTTTCCCACAACTCATAAGCAGGTAATCCTATTGGTCTCTAAGCTTCCAACTTATACTCAAATAATCTTCCCTAGGTATGTTGAAATGTACCACCATGTTATGATAATCAATGGTGGCATGGCATTCTAACAACCAATTTACTCTGAAAATGATGTCAAACTCTACCATCTCTAAAAGTAATAGATTTACTAGCAACGTCTTAGCTTATATCTCTATTCCTACTCTTCTACAAATTCTATTTATCTTTTCTCTAACTCCTAAAGGAGTACTAATAGCCAAACAATCATCCATAATTTCAACATCCAGTACACATTCATACATAAAGGTTGCAAACATATGGGAAATAGTCGCATTAGTATCAAATAAAACATAAGCATTGCAGGCATACACTTGAAACATACCTACAATGGTATCTATATTTGAAATGTCCCAGTGCTATTACTATTGAATTGTGAACACTTTAGTGGGAACCTATTGTTTAAGGCCCCCTTACCTGTGGTTTACCAATCTATACCCTTGCTGGAGGTCTTATTGCTTGTGGAGCAAGGGCTGTTTGACTTCCTATTTAGCCTTGAGGACAATCTACTACCTTTATGTCTCCTCTGTTTGCATACATGGCAGAATACTAGTGGGACTGTTCTTTCATTACAATGCCTACTGATATGTCCTATCTTTCCACAAGAAAAACATGCCTCCTTTGACCATTTTCATTCTCTTAGTTAAGCCTATAGCACCCAGTGCATCTAGTAGTATAGACTACTATAGGAAGTGCTAAAGGTACTAGTCTAATTTGTAGAGAAGGGGTTACAATACTCTGCGATCTACCTTGGAACATATGGGGTCTCTTCCTTTTATCTTACCCCATCACACTCGAGGTGAGTCTCTTACCTAGAGCTATCCCTACTCTATGGTTCCTTTGCTCTTCTATCCTTCTTCTACTCTATTCTATGTACTTGGCATTATCGACCACTTCAGCATACGTGGTCAGCTGAAAGGCCTTAACCTCATGTTGGAGATCTAGCTCTAACCCCTTTGGAAATCTTTTGGCCCTAGATCTATCATTAGCATGGATAGTCTCAATTTGGAACTGAATTAAGTGATTCATTTCTGTCTCATATTCTACCACTGTCCTATTCCCCTATTCATAGTTATAATATTTGTTTTCTATTCTATCTTTGGAACTACTAAGGAAGTACCTCTAATAAAACAATTCCTTAAACACCATCTAGTTCATACACTCTCCTGCCAGTCTAGAAACCGATGCCTACCATTTTGCTACAGTCCCCTTTAGCATAAGCACAACATAGTTCACTTTCCTATCTTCAAGTATCTAGAAGGCAACAAATGTTTTCTCAATCTCCTATACCCAATCCTTTACCTCAATTAAGTCATCTACCTTAGGGTTGAAATCCTTTGCCACACTAATGAACTTATCAAAGCTAACTGGTTCATTTGCAGTTCTGTTCTATGGAACATTGTGGACTTAATGTTGCTATATAAATAGCCCCACTAAGTTGTTCGCAGTCCGCAAAAGTTGGGTGGTTTGTTCTACCATTTGACCCTATTCCCCTTATGACTACTAACCCTAAATGTTTCCTCATTTGGGTTATCATGTCTAGCACCCCTTGATGTGCCTGATCCTGTGATTTTTCTAGGTGGTATTTTGTTTGAGGAGAGATAACCGGATAGACTTAGAAGTTAATGTTAGTTCAAATGTTAGTGTCATTATGTGTCGATATATACATATATACCTCTACACATAATTGCATACTCATATATAAATAACTTAGCAATTAAAAGAAGTGTAAATAAAAAAGAATAAGTATAGTAAAATAAGTTACTGAATAAAATAATTGTCCCATAACTTCTCCCATGCTCTTTAGGTCTCACCATCCTATAGATCAAATACTTAATTCCTCTAAAGATCATATCTTACTTTCTACTATTCGAATCCTCTACCTATTAATCATTACCTAATTTCTAAAGATCATTAAACCTAGGCTCTGATACCATCTAAGCTGTCATGCCCCAAAACAAAGGACGCTACGACCTGCCATGTGTCCTTACTAAATAAGGACACATTAAAGCTCCTAACCCTACTCTAATACCATTTAAGCTTGTACTTCTTGTTAATCACAATCAACTAACATTCAACAGTATAACAGATAACTCAAATAAGTCCCATACACCATCTATATACTTCTTCAAGAACTCTTACTACATCAACTCAAAACACTTTAGATGTTTAACTATTCTAAACTCACCATTCTCAAAATTTCAATAAATATCATAACAGCTCTTATGCTTCAACTGATAATTCCTTGCTTAATCACCATAATAATAATAGTAATCTTCATCCTCCCTCTCCTATACATTCAACCCTAAGTCCTCTTCATGAGTAACATTTCACCCGGTGCTTGCATCTAAAAAAAAATAATAATCCCCAAGAGGTGAGCTAACGCCCAGTACATATAACCAACAAACACATATACATGATCAAGCATGAATCAAATCACATACATTTATGCAGACACTAAACATCATACAATAGGTTCTTGTTTCACTTAAGCTTGCAAAACACCAATGGGATACTCATGACCCCGTCAATCACATATAAATGCTTAATATATAATACAATGTTAGGAACTGCCTCTACAAACCCTAACACCCATGAGTTCTTAAACCTTAAATTAACCTAAATCATTTCTAAGCATGACTCCACTAGGGACAAGGTCACACAAGGATCATTAAGGTACCCCCTAAGGATCTGCCACTACAGGGCCCCTAAGCTGAGCCAAGCATATACAACAAGTAACTTAAACCAAACTTAATCTAGTCCATTCAACTTAATCCAATTTAATACTAACTTAACAATCATAAGAAACAACCAAAGTTACATGTGCCTAAAGTCTTAGTCTTAAGCACATCTAGTCTTAGTCTTAAGCACATCTAGTCTTGGGCTTAAAGCTAGTCTAAAATTTGTCAAAACCATATTAATTAATTCTTAGTACTAATCTAAGAATAATCTATGTGTCTTAATTCTAATCACTTAATCATTCTATGATTGCTTCTTTTACTCTATTAGAGTTTCTAGGATCTTACTAGATGTCTAGGTTGCATGGAAATTTGAATAAGTGTAAATTAAATCGATAAACAAAATATTTCTAAGTACATGATCGTGATTTAGGCCATGTACTTTGGCACAATTAGGATACACGGTCATGTATATAGGTCGTGCATCTTTCTATGTGTTTTGCATTTTTTGCATGCTTAAGTATACAATCGTGTAGATGGTCGTGTACTTTTCTATGAATTTCCATATTTTGACACACCTAACTACACAAGCGTGTCATTCATCAAGTACCTCTCTATACATCATAAGTATTTCTACATGGGTGTGTACTTGACTGTGTACTATGTTGTTCTTCATGAATTACCTTTCTTCTATACCAATTCATTCCACAGCTTGAATTTTGTGTTCCTAAGTCTAATTAAATCCTAATTTTGTTAATTCCTAATCCATTACGCGAATTAGTATACTTACTTGTCTAATTCATTGAACCCTTAATTGCTTGCTTTAGTGTTTATTACACCCCTTTCCTTAATCTAAATTTTGATTTAATCATGTAATGACAATTGATTTAATCTTCAATTTTATAATCATGAATAACAATTCAATCATTAAAACCCCTTACCTAATTGAATCGGGTCTGGTCCTTCATGGTTAATCATTAGATCACCTTAGATTTTCTTTGTTCTAGAGAGTGTCCCTTTTTCGGTTACTGTGCGAATGGTGAAGAAAGGAGTGCTAGGTCAATGTGGGGTTTATATACCCTATCCATGAAATGACCAAATTGCCCCTGATTCTTTATGAAAATTACTCGTTTGTCCTTAACTTTATTCTAAAATAAATATTAAATGAAATTTTAAATTTTTAGGTATTTACACAAGGAAAAATAGAAATAGAATGAATTCTTCATGAAAGGAGCCTAAGTGGGTCTAGGTTCCTAAAATAAAATAACCTATCGCTTTGTGATGCAGGAGCTTAAGACATAAAATGAAGGAAGATAATATTTAGACAACAGTTATTCTAGACATATGACTAGGATATCTCATGATTTGCAAACCTAAAAGAAGTAGATGGCAAATATGTTACATTTAGAAGTAATAAGAAAGTAAAAATAGTTGGAATCGGAAACATTGATAATTCGTCATATTCTATTAATAATGTACTATTCGTTAATGTCCTAAAACATAACCATCTCAGTATGAGTTAGTTATATCATAAAGGATATATAATTTTCTTTACGATTAGTGTATAAGTTTCAATGGACAAACCAAAAAGGAAGTTTCCAAGGGTGTTCATTTAGGAAATATTTACATAATTTTAACTGAAATTTTGGATCCAAAACATGAAAAGTGTCTTATTTCTTTAAACCAAGATGCTCTTAGTTGGTGCAAAAGGCTAAGAAATTTTACACAACTCAATCTTTTAAAAATGAATCCATTAGTAAGAGGGCTACCAAATTTCTCTTTTAGGTGAAAATATCTTTTGTAAAGTTTTACTTTAAATAAATAGTTGAAAAGCCCCTTCAAATCAAAGAAACATGTGAGTACAAGTAAGCCTTTAGACTCAATTCACATGTGTCTAACCATGACTCACAACTTAAGAGGAAAGAAATATGGTTTAGTCATCATTGTTGATTTTTCTCATTTTACATGGGTAATTGTCTTTGCACATAAAAGTGAGACCTTTTGAGAATTCATAAAGCTAACCAAGATTCAAATGGAAAATGAAAGAAACATCAAAGCCACTCATATAGATCATGGAAAATAATTTGAGAATTTAGAGTTCATGGTATACTGTGAAGAATACGAAATTAGCCATAACTTCTCAGCTTCATACATACCTCAACAAAATAATTTAGTTGAAAGGAAAAACAAGACGCCAAAAGAAATGACAAGAACTATGATAAACAAAAGTGGAGTGGCAAGATATTTTTTGGTAAAAGCAATAAATGATACCTGCTACATAATAAATCGAGTTTATATCAAACCTATGATGGACAGGACTCCATATGAACTTTATAAGAACAGGAAGCTTAACATATCCTATTTTCATACTTTTGGATGTAAATGCTTTATGTTAAGAAAAGAAAATGAGAATTTGGGAAAGTTTGATGCTAGAGTAGATGAAGTAATATTCTTGAGTTATTCATCCATATGTAGAGCATATCAAGTGTTTAACAAAAACACAAATACTGTAGTCAAATCAATTAATGTGAAATATGATGATGAAGTCAAGAAAAAGAAACATTTAGATGTAAAAGAAATATCAATAAAGGAAGTGAAATTAGAAAAGAAAGAAATTCTTGATGATAATCAAGGAACACTAAAGGAAGAAGACAAGAAATCAAAGGCAACTGATAGAAGAAAGGAAATAAATGATTAAAAAAAGCTAACACAAGCATATAGAACTCAATAGAAGCTAACAAAAGCATATAGAATTCAACAAAAGTTGACAAAAGCATATAGAATTCAATAGAAGCTAACAAAAGCTATTATATAGGAGAGAAACTAATAAAGATCCACTTACCTCCACAACTAAACAAGGAAGTATTTCTTCAGCTCGTTATGTTAAAAGTAAATTCTATCATCTTATTGATTAAGTTACAGGAGATCCATATAAGAAATTAAAGACCAAGTGTAAATATAAGCAAATAAAATCACAATTTGCTCTCCAATCTAAAGTAGAACCTAAAACAATTAAAGAAGCTTTAAATGATGCAAATTGAAAAAAAAGCAATGCAAGAAGAACTAAGGTAGATCAAAATCAATAATGTGTGGGAATTAGTTCCTCTATCAAAAGAAAAATCAATAGTTGGTACTAAATATGTATTAAAAATAAACTAAATGAAAACATAGAAGTTTGTAGCACAAGAATATACTCAAGATGTTATAGATTATGAAGAAATCTATGCACCAATAGCTAAGCTTAAAACTATAAGATTTTTGTTAGTATATGCATGTCATAAAAACTTTAAGCTTTATCACATAGACTTAAAACGTGCATCTTTAAATGGTTACATAAAAGTGGAAGTTTATATTAAGCAACCACCTGATTTTAAAGATGAAGCAAATCCTAAATATGTTTTCAAGTTAAATAAAGCTTTGTATGGATAAAAGCAAGCCCCTAAAGCTTGGTATGAGAGGTTAAAGAAGTTCTTAATTGATAATGGATTCATAAGAGAAATAACATATACAACCTTATTCACTTAAAACAATAATAATGATATTTCAACCATTTAAATATATGTTGACGATATAATTTTTGGATCAACTAAATGATGGAATGTGCAAAGAAATTGCAAAGCTAATGAAGATAGAATTTAATATGAGCCTTATGGAAGAACTGACTTTCTTCTTAAGACTACAAATTAAACAACCACTAGAAGGGACATTTATACATCAAACAAAATATGCTTCACTAATACTAAAGAAGTATAATATGGAAAGTTCTAAGTTTGTTGCTACAGCAATGAGAGTAAAAGCAAAACTAGATAAAGGTGAAACAGGTAAAGTAGTATGTCAAAAGACATATAAAGGTATGATAGGATCTCTTCTATATCTTACTACATCAAGACTAGATATACTCTTTAGTATGTGCTTATGCACATGATATCTATTAGATCTTAAGGAATTTTATCTTAGTGCTATCAAAAGAATTTTTAAATTTTTAGCTCATACTAAAAATTTAGGACTTTGATATCCTAAGAATTCAAATTTTGAGCTTAAAGGAGAATCAAATGCAGATTACATAGGATGTCAAGTTATAGAAAGATTGCATGGGGAACTTGTCAATTTGTAGATGATATGCTAATTTCACGGTCCACAAAGAATCCGATGTGCCTAAAACCAAGATTAAGCACATACAAAACCAATTTAAAAGATAATCAAACAATGTCAATCAAACTAGTCTCAATCACATGAACAATGGTGTCAATTTCCAATGAATGTAACCAATTCTTCAATTAGGATGTGTTCAATCTTAAATCCAAATATGATATACCTCTAATACCAAATTATGATGTGTCTAAAAGAGGATTAAGCACAATAAAAAATAACCCAAATAACAACCCCAAAAGACAAAACCAATTTGGTTCACTTTTAGAGCAAAATTGGACCATAAACCCTAAATGAAATTTTTTATCCAAATGTTTTGTTTCATGAAATGATTGATACGTTGAAGTATTCCTCAATGAAGGTCACAAATGATACTTGAAAAGCCACGTGATTGCTACACAAAATCAACAAGAACAATAAACTGTGATCCCCTTTCCACACCCATTGCTTTCACGGTTCAACAATAAGTAAAATAGAGGAATAGAAATCAAGTATAATTGGAACTCAATTAAGCACACTAATTTAGAATAATAATGGATCAAATCTGACCAAGAAATGCTCCAATTCAACCCTAGATATTACACACTAGAGAAGAAAAGAAAACACAACAATTTAAAATTGATATGACTAACAATTTCAAGTGTTGCACTCGCCACAATCTCAACTCTTATGATTGAAATTGATAAGAGGAAATTTGAACTAGGAAGCCCTAATTCTCTCATGTAAAGTGGAGGTGTTTAATCTAAAAAATTCCTCCTCAAAACCCTACTTAAGCAAGTATTTATAATTACTCCCCTTAGGGTTAAAAAGTACACAAAATTACAACTATGCCACTTTTAGGGTAGCCAGTCCTAAATGAGAATTACAAACAAAATGAAAGTATCCCAATAGAAAATACAACATAAAATAGTCCATAGAACAATTACAAAGTACAAAATATTATAAATCTTCATGAGCCAATGCTTCGAAGTGGAAACAATCGCAACGGCCTTTGAATGCAAATCTGATGATGTCCCATGGCCATCAACTAATGTAGGACATGTTGGCATCTCATGGAGAAATATTATTGTACCTATAAGATTATTTCTCAAATACTTATTAGATAAAAAGAATTGAAGTAAAATATGAGCCATTTGGATCATCATCCAAATCAAGTTCTAAAAGCATATATAATGTTGGAAAATTTCCCATCATCTCCTCAGGCTTCTAAAAGATTTGCCCTCAAATCTAGAGGGTCATTTCTGGAACTGAACCTTGACATCTTTGTTGGCCTACTCTCCCAGCTATCAGATGTAGTGGAAGTAGTTCTAATCTATTCCTGAAACTAATGTACCTTAGATGGAGTCATAGGTAACAGTACTATGCGAGACCTACCTATACTGAATATATAGGTGTTCCTAAATCCATCATGTAACACCTGCCAATCAAACAACCAAGGTCTACCCAACAGCAAATGGAATGCATGCATAGGAATCACATCACATAGGATCTCATCGTGATATTTCTACCCAACTCTCATAGGCACCTTCACCCTTAGCGTAACATACATGCTGCCCCGATTATCCAACCAATGTAAATTATAAGGGCTAGGATATGCGCCAGTAGACAAATGTAATTTGTCTACTAGTGTAGCAAATATAACATTCGTGCAACTACCACTATCAATGATAAGTACACAAAGGTTACCTCTAATCCTGCAGGAGGTGTGAAATATGTTCTCCCTCTGAATGTCTCCAGCATCAAGAGATATGGTTAGAGTCATGCATAACACATTAATAGGTAGATATTGTTCACCTATACTCTCCTCATGTGTTTCTGTAGTCCAGTCATCATAATACTCCTACAGTGCTATAGGCAAATCTATCGGTTCAACCTATTCTTCCTCAACCTCAACATCTTCCCTAGCACCCTCCATAACAATCATCAGCCTCTTATTTGGACACTGTGTTGCCATATGCCTAAATCCCATGCATTTAAAGCATTTAATCCGGCGTGCTTTTCCACTAGTATATCCGAGAACAGTCTGCCTCACATCTGGTGCTATTACCTCTTTACCCTTCCTAGTGGGTAGATTTTATCAATCAGTGTTAGGGATAGTTTTATCCACTAGTCTCACTGTCTCACCTACCGCCTTTGTTCCTCCTGATCGACCATCAACTACTATGGGTCTAGTAGTAGTATTGGGCCTATTGCTCAGAGCACTAAACAAGTTGGACCTCCTTTGCCTCTCCACTTTCAAGGCCAACTGAATAGCCTCATCAAATCTACTATAGCACTACAGCTCAACAACACACGCTATCTCATACTTCAGACTTGAGACAAAGCGTGTTAGGGTTTATTCTAAAGGTTCGATTGACCCACATCTAATCGTGAGGGTTTCAAATTCCTGCACATAATCATCTACTGTCTTGCTTCCCTATCTCAAAGTCTGCAGTCGCATAAACAATTTATGTTTGTAATACTCAGGAATAAATCTTTTTCTCAACACCCTTTTCATATCCCTCCATGTCTAAATCTTAGCCTCCCTATCCCTACGTTAGTTGATAATCAAATTCTTCCACCATAGTGCAGCATATCTTATTAACTCGACAGCAGCCAATCAGACTCTAGTATTATCATCGATCTCATAACATTCAAAGAGACCCTCAACCTTGTCCTCCCAGTCCAAATAATCATCAGCTGATCCTTTGCCGTCATAAGAAGGCATTTGCAGCTTCACATACTCTAGTCCTCGAGGTGGCCTGAAATCCCTATTCTGATATAGATTAGCCGTAAAGTTGTCATCCCTTTCTTCCCTATAAGGATGATGATCCCCATCCATCCTTTTATTTATATTTCTATCTCCCATTACTCTGTCTCTCTAAAGGTTCTGTAGAGCTACCCGAGGTGGTTCCTAAAGGTTCACTACTGGTGGTTGTGCTAATGTTATCCTATCAATCCTAATTGCCAAAAGTAGCAACTATGGTAGTAAGATCCTGGAGCTGATCTCCCAAAGTCCTCCTACCTATAATATTATAACCCTGACCTCCACCAACCTGGCTATTGGCTTCATTGCTAATTTCCCCATTCACAATTTCATTGGACATGTTGTGATTTAAGAAGTAATCCCACAAATTTTAGCACACTCCTTCAACAACACCAACCTACATGTTTAACAACCACAATGATGCAATAGCTCACGTTTCAAAAAGAATAATAGGCACAAGGAAATAATTTAGTACTCCAAGTAAAGTTCAATAAATGAAGTACACACACAACTATTTTTAAGTAGTTAGAATTAAATTCAACTACAAGTGCTTAAGTAACTAGTCAATTACTTTCACACTTTAATGACTTGTTTGAATTCAAATTCTACTACTCAAACTTTCCTTTTCTTGCCTTGATTCCACACTACAAATAACCACAATGTGCAGCACCTCAACAAATACAAAATAATCAAAATCTACCGCCACTCTACTACTCTTACTCATGGTTCTACCAATTCACGCCACCAACAACAATTCACTACATTACACACACCAAAACCCACGCCAAACGCACACACTCTTCACTATCTTTAAAAAAAAAAAAAATACAACACCACACACTTACACCTTCAAGTCACGGTGCACTTTTCCACTTCCACACAAATTAACAAACCGCAATTTCCAACAATCAAGGAAACTCAAATTCAAATTGAGTTCAATAATTGCTCTATTCCACAAATGGTAAGGAGCCACTTTCAAATTCAAATGAACACACAATTACTCAATCACTTAATGTGTGTTTTGAAATTCAAATTGCTTCCTTAACTCACACCTCAATTATGAAAATTCAAGTTTGAAAATCACAAATGTTACTCCTCACTTCCGAAAATTCAACAAGATAATTCACACTTCTTCAATGGATCACAAAAGATCAACACTCTTTTCTCTTCATGTTTCACTTCGAAGATACTTCATATTCACGGTCAAGCCTGAAAGAATCCAAGAATGTTACAAATCTCCAAGTGTGCAACAACTAAACAACAAGATAACACTTCAATAACACAAGGAAAAAAAAAACGCAACTCCACTTCACAATTCGAATCAATGTGATAATTCAACAACCCCTAGTTTCCGAATTCCAAATTGCAAAATCCCTTCTCTTAAACCTCAAGCTCTGATACCAAAAGATGATGTGCTTAAAACCAAGATTAAGCACATATAAAACCAATTTGAAAGACAATCAAACAATGTCAATCAAACTAGTCTCAATCACATGAACAATGGCGTCAATTTCCAATGAATGTAACCAATTCTTCAATTAGGATATGTTCAATCTTAAATCCAAATATGATATAGCTTTGATACCAAATTATGATGTGCCTAAAAGAGGATTAAGCACAATAAAAAACAACCCAAATAACAACCCCAAAAGACAAGACCAATTTGGTTTACTTTTAAAGCAAAATTAGACCGTAAACCCTAAATAAATTTTTTGATCCAAATGTTATGTTTCATGAAATGATTGACACGTTCAAGTATTCCTCAATCAAGGTCACAAATGATACTTGAGAAGCCACGTGATTGCTACACAAAATCAACAAGAACAATAAACCGTGATCCCCTTTCCACAACCAATGCTTTCACGGTTCAACAACAAGTAAAATAGAGTAACAGAAATCAAGTATAATTGGAACTCAATTAAGCAAACTAATTTTGAATAATAATGAATCAAATCTAACTAAGAAATGCTCCATTTCAACCCTAGATATTACACACTAGAGAAGAAAAGAAAACACAACAATTTGAAATTAATATGACTAACAATTTCAAGTGTTGCACTCACCACAATCTCAACTCTTGGGATTGAAATTGATAAGAGGAAATTTGAACTAGGAAGCCCTAATTCTCTCACGTAAAGTGAAGGTGTTTAATCTGAAAAATTCCTCCTCAATTAGAAAGTACACAAAATTACAACTATGCCACTTTTAGGGTGGCTAGTCCTAAATGAGAATTACAAACAAAATGAAAGTGTCCCAATAGAAAATACAACATAAAATAGTCCATAGAACAAATACAAAGTACAAAATATTATAAATCTTCATGAGCCAATGCTTCAAAGTGGAAATAATCGCAACGGCCTTTGAATGCAAATCTGATGATGTCCCATGGCCATCAACTAATGTAGGACATGTTAGCGTCCTATAAAGAAATATTATTGTACCTATAAGATTATTTCTCTAATAACTATTAGATAAAAAGAAATGAAGTAAAATATGAGCGATTTGGATCATCATCCAAATCGAGTTCCAAATGCATATATAGTGCCGGAAAATTTCCCATCAAAATCAAAACACAATATCTCTATCAATGGTAGAAGCTAAATATATATCTTTAGGAAATTATGTTGCACAAATTAAGTGACTATAATTCAAAAATAGATAATACGCCAATTCTTTGTGATAATCAAAGTACTATAAATATTTCTAAAAATCTAGTACATACACTGTGCACTAAACACATAGAAACAGGTCATCACTTCAATACTGATCATGTAAATAATGGAAAAATATCTATAAATTTTATTCTAACCAATTTACATATTGCAAACATATTTACTATGCCTCTTAAAAAAAATATTCACTAAGAAATAATTTAGGCATATAGTTTCCGTTCTAAATAAATAAAATTTATTTCCCCCCATGTATTAATGGTTATTTTTACATAAGAATCTTAACTGCCATATTTACATTCAATTTATCCCACATAACATATCTTTTCATTTACCAAAAAGGTACATTTATTATTTGATCATGTTTTCCTTATTTAAATCTATCTTAAAGGAAGTTACTTTACTTATTCTCTCTTACTTTCTATCACTCAAACTCCTCTCTAACTCTCTAACAAGAAAAAGATAAGAACTTTGCAGAAAAATGGGAAGAAATTTTGCAAGACTTTCTAGATTGCAAGAAAAGGAAAAAGCAAAGCATCAAAGATCATTGTTGATGAATCACCACATTCTTCAAGTGGACTCGGTGCAAGTTTTATATTTGAGAGCCTAAAATAACAAACCCCTATAACATCCTCCCAATTACTTTCTCTCACTTTACTAGGCCTATGTGCTCTTAGTCCAAAAGATTTTTGTGAAAGACCTATGTAAAAAAGTTTATTTTGTGAATTTTGAATATTTCAAAGCAATGGGGATAGATTTAGCCATGTGGTTTCGAAATTTTAGATGGCAAGTTGTGTGTTTGCTTAAAAGTAGTCATTCTGATCTTTTGACCCACATGTTTTTTGGGAATCTTATGTTTGAATATTCTAAGTCAAATGATAAAATGTTGATATCACACCCCACTCTAGGTACTCCACGTGACAACCCACCACGATTACCTAACCCTCGTTAAGCAATCATGAAGCATCTCTTCTCAAGCATCGAGCCTGTTTGTAAAACTCGCAAAATTTTAGTTGCATATAATAGCGGAATAATTAAAAGATTATATTGAAAACCTTAAACACACTCCGTATAAAAACCATAATAAAAGAAATAATCACACTAAGGGTAAACCATAAGAAAATATTAGTTAAACGATAGAATAAATTAAAATTATAGACTTAGGATTGTCAAATAGGAATTTTGAGTAAATATTCACACTCGAAATAATCAAATTAGCTTAAGCGTAAAATTTCGTAATAAAATGTTAAAATCTTAAATTTTATCGTAGCCGTCGTGCGCACGAAAATACACTAGAACTTTTAAAACCCTAATCCTAATAAAGTATTAAATAATATATATATATATATATATATATATATATATAAGGGATGGCATGCCGTGTTTACACACACACACCAGAAGAAACAAAGAAGAAAAAAAAAAAGAAAGAAAAGGAGACAAGGACAGTACAAGAACGGGAAGGGAGAAAAAGGGGGGAAAGTGAACAAAAAAAATCATATCTCGTACATACGACCCCCAATCAACGATCCGAGACCACTAACATGTTCCTTGAGGTAAGTGCAATTCAACTAGACTAACTTTTCATGAAACGGAGTTAGTTTCTAAAAGTTGTGTATAAAGAACAAATAGGCGTAAAAATTAATACTTTACTTAAAATTAGTTGTAATAGCTAGGGAAACATTAGATAAAGTGATCTAGACTATGTATTAAGTGTAATAATGTATTTCCCCCAATTTTCTAGGTGAAGAAGGTTTCAACTCAAAGATACCCAAAGACTATTTCAAGTAAACCCTAGAAAAATGAGATCCAAGTGTGTAGAATTTCATGACATGTTGTATTGTGTGTATATTTGTTGCTTACATACTCCTCGTTGTGAAATTTTATTGTTGTAAATATATATATATATATGCAATACATGCTGGACATGGAGCTTGCTGTCTCCATTGTGATTGCTGTGAATGAAATTTATATATATATGTACATCTATATATAAAACGTTGTGGGTTCCTTCCCTTCCTCCCCTTATGCGTGGGGTGTGGCATATTCCCTCCCCCTTGTTACTGAAGTGTCTATATATATATATATATATGTATCTTGGGCATGGAGTGCTAGGCGTGGAGTATATATATATATATATATCTTAGGCGTGGTTGTTAGCCAAAGTTAGAAAAACTTCTTTCCATATGCTACGGGTGAACATAGATGTGTACATAAGAGTATAATGGATTTAGTATGTTTCCTTTCCTTCCTTACTAGTGGTGGTTGAAAACTTTATATATGTATATGTCCGTAAGTGATATGATGGAAGTGGAATTGGAAAGCTAACTTCGTTTCGCAAAAAATTAGTCTAGTTAAGTTGCACTTACCTCGAGAAACATATTGGTAATCTTAGATCATCGATCGGATGCCGTATGTGTGAGATATGAATTTTTATTTTTGCTCCTATTTTTTTCCTTTTTCCTTTCCTTCCATTTTTGTATTCGGCATAGATCCTCTACTTCATCCTATCTTCTTTGCTTTTGTCTCCTTTTCTTTTTTGTGATCGTGGGTCCACCACAGCTTATTTATATATATATTTATATTATTATTTTATATTTTATTATGTTTAGGTTTAGATTCCTAATGTATCTTAGTGCGCGGGACGGTATCTGTAGATTTTGTAATTTTAGTATTTTATTATGAAACTTTATGTTTAAATTAATTTGACTATTTCGAGCGTAAATAATTACTTGAAATTTTTATTTGACGACCCTACGTCTAAAATTTTAATTTATCTTATAGTTTGACCTAATTTCGTACACGATTTATTATGATTATTATTATTATTATTATTTAGGGATTTATTCTTTTAATTTAGGTTTTTGCGATCAATATTCAAGTCTTTTAGAAATTTTCTTTTATTTATTCTAATGTTAAACACTACAGGTTTTGTGTATTTTACAGTTGATAAGTAAGATTGGTGTTAATAAAGTTATGATTACGAAAGAAGATATCGCTGTATGCTTAGGTTTGGAAAATAGTGGGTCTATTTCTTATGATTCTAAGTTACTAGAAGAATCACATACGGTTCTTCTTGCAATTAACAATAGTCAGAAGTTGAAAAAGCATGGTCTAAATACAAATTATCCTTTTGAATCAAAGATGTTGCATGATGCACACTTGCTTGCATCTATTATTAAAAGAAAGCATACTCACATACCTTATGTTCTAATAAACTTCATTGCTAATGCTAAGAAAAGAAGTAGTTTAGGTTTTAGATTTTTTATTACAAAATTATTGGAATTTAAAGGAGTTGATATAAGTGACTTTGCTAAGGATATGAGGGAATGCAAGTAGATAGGGCAAAATACATTGAAATGCATGCATATTTCTATGATGGATAGGAGTTCATATGAGAAGAACAATGCTTTAGAGTTCTCCAAGCAAAAGCTTCTAGAGAAAAAATGCTCATACCAAGGAAGATCAAGATGAAGTACGAGATTCTACAAATGCAAATGTTATCCTTTCTTCTCTCCATAAGGATATGGTTGATAGATTTTTAGACACTAACACCAAGCTTGCTAAGATAGCCTCCTTAATTTAAACATAACAAAGTCAAATGACAAATTTTTTTGAAATCCTAACAAGTTTATGCGTTCAATGGCTCACAATTTTGACCAAGTGGTTTCCACTATAGACAAAATTAAGAGTAGAATGGACCATCTTGAAAGCTATTTGGCTAAGATTAATCAAAGAGCAAGTTTTCCTGTTCATCCTTTCTTCCCTCAATTTGATGAAGTTAAAAGGGGGGAGAAGAAGGATTTTGTAGCAACAATAGTAAGAGGTTCTACCGTAGCAACAAGAAGATTAACAATAGCAATAGGAGTACCAAGAAGCTTAACAGTAGGAGTGGATAAAGATAAGATGATGATACATCTAAGCACTTTAGCATGGACAAATGAAGAAATGGTGGCAAATTCTATTATTGCACACTTGAAGGAAGTGCATAAACAAAATAAAAAACAAGCAACAAGATCAAGTAAAGATGCCAAACCTATATAGTTTGCACTGGTACAGCGGGATGCAAAATGATAGGAATCAAAATCCTACAAGACCTATCATTAGGTCAAGAGCCAAAGGATTACAAAATTTGGCGATGAGGGTCCTCTTTGAGCAAACTAACCCCAAAAATATTTGTATACTAATTTATTTTCTATTACTTATTTGTTGTGCATTCCAACAGGTATACTTGTCGGGTTTTACAAGGCGATGGACAAACTCACTAAAACTCAGCTTGTGGGTTATTCATGGACCGACATAAACCAAAGATGAACTAGACCAACAAATTATTCGCTTGAATCGAAGAATCGCCATTTGAAGATCATCTTTTGTACTTGTATTTTATTATTGAATGAGTCACTTTTTGTTCATTTTTGGGACTTTTTGATTTACTTGTAATGTATGTTTAGAACTAGCCACCTAAGTAGCTTAGTTGTAATTTTCATGTGATTTTACCTTAATAGGAGCAAGTATAAATACTTGCTAACTAGGGTTTGTTGGGGACTTTTGACATTTTGAGAAAAATCATACACTTTGCCATGAGGAGAGTTCTTGCTAGCAAATTTGATCTCTTATCAATTTCATGTGTGCAATTGTCATGAGATTGGCATGAGGATTTGTGAGTAATATCAAATCTCTTAAGTTGATTCCAATTTTATACTAGTGTTTCATATCTAATGCGAATTGGATTTGTTCTTGTTGAGTTCTTATTACACGCAATTTAAGGTTCTATATCTAATCTAAGGTTCACGCCATTTTAGTTGGAAATTAGACTCTATTGTGTTGTTTATTTATGCTATTTTGGAATTACAAGTGATTGTCATTTGCATGGATGTCACTTGAACTTTAGGGTTTGAGTGTTTGTTGGAGTCATGCATCTTGTGGGATTACTTGATTGATTCTTCAATTAGCATTGTGTAATTTACATCTGAAATTGAAGCACATCATCTTTTTTTTTTTTTGTATCAGAGCAAGTTGTTCATACAATTAAAGTTCATGTGGAAAGTGGAATTCACACCATTAGAGCAATTAGATTTGGTGTTCTTACAATTAGATTGTAGGCACATCATCTTTTTGGTATCAGAGTAAGTTATTCATACAATTAGGGTTCACTTGGCAATTGTTCTTCATGCCATTTTGAGAACTTGGTTTGATTGAATTCTTCAATTGGTTGTGTTCATGTGCTTTAGAATTAAGGCACATCATCTTTTTGGTATCAGAGCAAGTTGTTCATACAATTAGGGTTCACTTGGCAATTGTTCTTCACACCATTTTGAGAACTTGGTTTGATTGAATTCTTCAATTGGTTGTATTCATGTGCTTTGGAATTAAGGCACATCATCTTTTTGGTATCAGAGCAAGTTGTTTATACAATTAAGGTTCACTTGGCAATTGTTTTTCACGCCATTTTAAAACTTGGTTTGATTGAATTCTTCAATTGGTTGTGTTCATGTGCTTTGGAATTAAGCACATCATCTTTTGGTATCAGAGCAAGTTGTTCATACAATTAGGGTTCACTTAGCAATTGTTCTTCACGCCATTTTGAGAACTTGGTTTGATTGAATTCTTCAATTGGTTGTGTTCATGTGCTTTGGAATTAAGGCACATCATCTTTTTTTGTATCAAAGCTACTGGTTTGTGAGAAGGAAATTTCATGGTCATCATAACTTGAATTAGGGTTCTTGAATTTCTACTATTTGCTCTGAAGTGTTGAGGTGGAAATTGAAGTACTTGATTGTGTTGTTGTGGTGTTATACTTGTTGTTTGTTGTAGTGGAAGTGGATTTCTTGTTGTAGCTTCTCTATTTTTTACTTTACCATAAAGGAATTGGTGGAGTAAGGAGTGTATTTCCTAGTGTTTGTTGTGGAATTGGAAATACAATATTTGTAGTAAAAGAGAAGTAAATCCTTGTAAGAATTTTCGGAATAGAAGAGTGCAACTTACAATTTCAGATTTGATCTTTAGTGATCAATATCTTGGCCGTAAGCTCCTTGTGTGTAGAAGAAGGAAAGTTGTTTGAACTTGAAATTCCATCATTGGAATTCCATAATTTGAATAACTTGTGGAGTGTGCCGTGTGTTCCTTGTGTATTTTCGAAATAGAAGAGTGAAACTTACAATTTCAAATTTGAGTTAGTGTGGGAAAAAAAAAAGGAAATCATTTGAATTCAAACACATTCCATTAACTTGAAGTAGTTATTGAGTGGTATTAAATACATTTCATTTGAATTTAAAATTAATTCTTACCATATGTGGGAAAGTTACATTAAGGAGTGTCATTTAAATTGTTGTCGTGTTGTATGTGTATGAGTTGCAGTGTAAGGGAGTGTATTGAGTTGTTGGAGTAATGTTGTGTATATTGAGTGAAGTGATTGCACCGTGTATGTTTGTGGCGGTGTGAATTTATGGAGTTGTGTGATGTAAGGTGCTGCACATGGAGACTAAAGTGTGTATGTGTGCCATGGCTAAGGAAAGAAATTAAGTAGTGAAGTTTGAAATTCAAAAACAACTGTTTAAGTGTGAAAGTTATTGAGTTTTATTACTTAAACACTTGCTTAATTGAATTCAATAACTTAACTACTTGGAAGTGTTTAACTATTGCTTCGTTTATTTTACTTTAATTGAAGTGTAGAGAATTATTTGTAGCATTGGTTGCTTAATTGCACCATGGGTGTATAGGGCTGTATTGGTTTGTGAAGTAGTGAACAATCATGTCAAGTGAAATGTTTTTGTCAACTAATGTATTGCACCGGGCATTGACTTCTTTTACAACTAAGTATGATGAGTAGAGGAAAAATTTGTTCCATACTTCTTGTAAGGTACAAGGTAACCTATGTGTCATTATTATTAATGGTGGTAGTTGTACTAATGTTGTGGCTACCTCATTAGTATCAAAATTACAACTTGTAACTACCCCACATCCAGAACCCTACACATTACATTGGTTGAATGAGCAGGGGAGTCTTCATGTGACCTAAAGAGCTAGGGTACCTTTTAGTATATGGGATAAATATTATGATAAGATTGAATGTGATATTCTACCCATCTGTGCATCCTATATATTGCTTAGCAGGCCGTGGTTGTATGACAAGATGGTCTTATGTGATGGGTATAGAAATACTTATATATTTTAACAGGATGGTAAACGTATAGTATTGAACCCTATGTCACCATCAGAGGTCCAAGAGATGCAAAGACAGATAAGTCAACAATCACAGATTCCTATGGTTCATAGTTAGATGAGCCAACCTTTAGAGGACCAAACTGTTCAAAGGCAGATTTGTCAACCATCAAAGGTTCATGAGTTTCATAATCAGATGAGCCAACCTTTAGAGGACCAAACTATTCAGAGGCAGATGTGTTAACCATCAAAGGATCCTGAGGGTTATAGTCAATTGAGTAAACCATCAGAGGGCCAAGAGGTTTAAAGACATATAGGTGAAACAGGAAAGGAGAAAACAATATCGATAGAATAGTTTGAGATAGGGGAGATCTTAGTGGATGAGGGACCTTTATTTGTGTTGCGGATGAGATATATCCTAGAGATGGAGGGGTGAAAGCAACCACCCCCTATGGTATTTCAGATACTGGGATACTACAGTGATAATTTTACAAATAACTTGCTAAGAGGATATAGAGTCTCTACTACATTTAACCTATCAGATTTGAGGACAAATCTTCCTAAGGCCCAAGAAGATGATAGGAATCAAAATCGTACAAGACCTATCATTAAGGTAAGAGCCAAAGGATTACAAAATTTGGCGATGAGGGTCCTCTTTGAACAAACCGACCCCAAAAATATTTGTCTACTAACTTCTTTTTTATTACTTATTTATTGTGCATTCCAGCAAACATACTTGTCGGGTTTTACAGGGCGATAGACAAACTCACTAAAACTCAACTTGTGGGTTATTCATGGACCAATATAAACCGAAAATGAACTAGACCAACAAATTATTCGCTTGAATCGAAGAACCGGCCATTTGAAGATCATCTTTTGTATTTGTATTTTATTATTGAAATGATCACTTTTTGTTCATTTTTTGGGACTTTTTGATTTACTTGTAATGTTTGTTTAAATCTGGCCACCTAAGTGGCTTAGTTGTAATTTTCATGTGATTTTACCCTAATAAAAGCACGTATAAATACTTGCTAACTAGGGTTTGTTGGGGACTTTTGACATTTTGAGAAAAATCATACACTTTGCCGTGAGGAGAGTCCTTGCTAGCAAATTTGGCCTCTTATCAATTTCATGTGTGGAATTGTGGCAAGATTGGGTTAATGATTTGTGAGTAATATCAAATCTCTTAAGTTGATTCCAATTTTATACTAGTGTGTCATATCTAGTGTGAATAGGATTTGTTCGTATTGAGTTCTTATTACACGCAATTTAGGGTTCTATATCTGATCTAAGGTTCACGCCATTTTAGTTGAAAATTAGACTCTATTGTGTTGTTTATTTGTACTATTTCGAAATTACAAGTGATTATCATTTGCATGGATGTCACTTGAACCTTAGGGTTTAAGTGCTTGTTGGAGTCACGCATCTTGTGGGATTGTTTGATTGATTCCTCAATTAGCATTGTGTAATTTGCATCCGAAATTGAAGCACATCATCTTCTTTTTTGGTATCAGAGAAAGTTGTTCATACAATTAAGGTTTACGTGAAAAGTGGAATCACACCATTAGAGCAATTAGATTTAGTGTTCTTGCAATTAGATTGTAGGCACATCATCTTTTTGGTATCAGAGCAAGTTGTTCATACAATTGAGGTTCACTTGGCAATTGTTCTTCACGCGATTTTGAGAACTTAGTTTAATTGAATTCTTCAATTAGTTGTGTTCGTGTGCTTTGGAGTTAAGGCACATCATCTTTTTGGTATCAAAGCAAGTTATTCATACAATTAGGGTTCACTTGGCAATTGTTCTTTACGCCATTTTGAGAACTTGCTTTGATTGTATTCTTCAATTGGTTATGTTCATGTGCTTTAGAATTAAGGCACATCACAAAATCAAACATGGTTATGTTAAGTGGATTAAGGACTGCCACTAAACATTGAAAGGATGATCAAGGATTCTTTTAAAGTTTTGAAAGACTTCATTTCTTTAGGTTACTATGCTTTTTTTAAGACACTATGGAAATGTGATTTGTTATATTTTTGTTATTTCTTGGTATGTTGTGATATATTTTTAAGTAGGCTATGCAAGATCAATGAAGTAGTGTTATGCTTGCCTTTATGGGATAAATTGCTAATGCATGGTTTTAGGGGGAGTATTGTAATATGTTTTAGCTTCATAAGAAAAGGGGGAGAATCTAGATAACTCGATTTTTGGTAAAGCACGCATATTAGTGTGATTTTTCAAGATTGCAGGTTTTGGTAAAAGCTTTAGTGGGAGAATCCAATAGAAGCAGATTGCTTGACCCAACACTTACCAACTAAGTATATCTGGCTAATAAACTTTAGTTTGGATTTCGAATGAATATTCTTTATTAATTCAAAGGTAAAATATTTTTCTTAAATAGTAAAGGTTAATAAAAGATCTCATCAATACAAGTACATTTTTTATGAGTCACAAAAAAAATGGGCAAATTAATTTTTCAAGATAAAAAGTTTTATAAAGAAGAGAACTTTTGCTGAAATAGTTTGTCTTTAATAGTTGACATTTTTAGCATTATAAGGAAATATTTTTCTAAATGGTCTCATGGATAAATTTTATCATAGGAAGTAGATTCTATAAAAATGGAAAGAGGATCTGCTAGCATATGTGCTATCTTGGTACATATAAATAGAGTTTTCTAACATCTTATCTCACTATATATCTTTTAGCTATTAAACATTTTCATAATTTAAGGAGACTAATTTATAAAATCATATTCTTATCATTGTACACAAGGATTTATTCCCAAATATAGATATGAAGCTCAACTATATATAAAGAAGACCTCGAGGCATTAGAAGACATACACATTACATATGTGGCTAAGTATTGTTAGCAAGAAGTATCTCTTTGAGAATTGAGTTTTTGATATTATATTCTCTTTACAAGTAAGCTAGTAGTTGAGAATATCTTCTACTGCTTTCTAAGAAGAGTGTCGAGGGTGTAATCTGTTGTATTTTGTATATGTGCTCACAAGCTTATTGTAGAGAAGTGAAGGAGTTGTATATCTAAGACAAGGCTATTAGGGTTTGGTTACTAAGAAGCAGTCTATTCATAGCAGCAGTAGCTTTTACTATGTTTAATGGAGTTGTCACAATCACATAATCCTCTTGTGCTCTTATTTAGATTATTTGTGGATTCCCAACGACTGAGCTGGTAATGATGGTAGAGAGGACATAACTACAAGGTTGAACCTCTATACATTTGTTTGTGATTCTCTCTCTTTACTCTTACTTTATTGTTTAATGCATATTTATTCACGACAAAAGCAAGTAGACATGCATAACTCTAATATTGAATTAAATTGCTTTCACATAACAAATTTGATTAAAAGGATAATTTAGTTTGAGCTTAAAGTCTTATTATACTAACAATTAAAACCCCAACCAACCCACCCCCTTTTAGGACCTAAATATTCACCACATACAATGTGTCTCTTGGTTGCCTATCTAGTCATCCACATTGTCATTGTATACCTATTAAGTTATAGTGTGTTATATTTATTTATTTGCAAAATTAAAAATAAAACATAATAGTCATGCGCAACACCTAAACAAAACATGATTGTGACATTTATTTGGGAACTGCTGCTGCTAGCTGCAAACGACTCAATTTTCTCATCAATGTTTCGACGAGGAGACTATCCATTGGAACATTCACTGAATTATCCTTCAAGTCTTTTTCAGAAAGATACTTCCTTCCCACGGCCTTGAACGGGAAAACCTATCACATGGAGGGAATATACGCGCCAAGCACCTCTCATAATTGATTTGGAACAAGTTCGAACCAATATGGCCAAAGATTGTATTAGCTGTTCAACACCTACAAAAATCCACTGTTTTTTTTTGTATTATTATTATTATTATTTCTCTCTCTCTCTCTCATCTTCCTTTGTGCCAATAGAAGTCCGAACAAGTGAAAGGTAGTAGATTTATACTAATATAAGGAGAATTCATAAAGGGAAAAGACAAATTTCACTCCCCATAAAAACCGAAGCTGAATAATATAAATCACTCTAATCAATATCCTAATGATTGAAGGAGACCCACCGTTGCTCAAAAGAAGATTTTGGTCAAGACCACTAATTGTTCACACATTGAAGGTCACTAGGCTTGTTAGGTCCTGAACAACGCATGCGTGTGACCATTATTGATGTAGGTAGTTTTGTCGTATTATCAATTTGCAAATTAAAGAAGTAGTTTATATTGCACGCTTTCAGAATCCCAAATTCAAGGAATGAAATCAGTTGGTGAGAGTCGTGTAGAAATTTCATTTACCAAATCAATGTAAATTCGGGATAAAATACTATTCAAACAAAACCAGCAAATTGCTTGCAATATTAGAAGTATTCATCAAACCATCTTGTCTATGCTACTTTGACACCAAACTCCACTTTAAGTTATCGACCAAAGATGCATTCAGACATTGAGTAGCGGTCTCCGTTTGCTTTTGACTTGCCGACACTTTTAAGAGTTCAATTATTAGTGAGCTAAGATATTCCCTAGGCATTACCGTCAAACAAGTCCCCCAATGTTGTCTATGGGAATGTAAACTGAACAAGTCGAGAAGATAAATTGTAAGTAATCTGAAGGGACATCCAACAAGCTCTAATGATGCTGATGGGATTGTAAATGAATTACGGGACATTCAATTAGCTCTAAGTCCACTTAATTAAACTCGATTTATTAATATATATATATATATATATATAAATTAAAGCAATACTAGTATCCATTTCAACTAAAACCTGGTTCATATTTTAGCTTAGTGCAAGTTTTATTAAACTCACGAGTTAGTTGAGTTTAAAAAATCCAACACAAGTAATGATCGAGTTAAACTGATGCGGAGTCATCATTATAAGCCCAAGAATGCTAAGAGCAAGATACTGCACAAAACCTCCTGTTCATAATTTTTACCTTTACAGTAAGTAATTCATACTTGCTTCATTACTTGGAATGCCATTCAGTCACAAACTAATTCATATGGATTGGGATGATGAATAGTTGCTAAACCCAATTTCTTAACTATATACACTAAAGCCAAATCTGGACAACAACCATTAATGTGCAAATAATAAGCATAACCTTGAATTTTAATTGGTGTGATAAATTTTGTATAGAAACTTTTATGCATCTTATTCATCAATTCACTAATAACCACAAGCCAATTAATAACCACCATGCATAATCATCCAAAAATCACCACCTTCAATCTAACTCCACAAAACAATAATTTTTTTATTTATTTTGGTCATCACAATAAACCCCAATGATTTTTTATGGATGAATTGAAATTAGATATGACTTACCAATCTCAAAACAAATTGAAAGGAAATCTAATTTTAGACCCAAACTTCTAATACCAAATGATAGTCATTAACATAAGAGTAATGGATCTATTATTCTTCACAAAACAATAACAATTCCTAAACCCATCATAGTGTAACATACTTAAATATTGCATTTTTTTTAAAAAAATACGTAAATGTTATACACGTAAAACATATTACAAAAATAGGTTGTGAAGTCGCGAATCCCGAGTTCAATGTAATAAAAAAAAAAAAAAAAAAAACCAGGATGAAGGCGCATACGAGGTCTGCACCTTTAGTACAATTTTTTTTTTTTTTGTCTAAACCCTATGATGCAAACCTAGAAAACTTATAAAACTGCAAACCTATAAAATTTCTATAAACCTATGAAATTATTATAAAAGTATGTCTGCAAACTTATAAAATTATTGTAAAAGTATACCTGCAAACTTAAAAATGATATAATAAATTTACATGGTAATACACAGGAAAAAATTTGCACGAATACTTTCAAATATAAATACGAATACTCAATTCAGTTCATATGTCCACATTTCACATTTCGATCTTTGAATTTCCTCTAAAAACAAAACTTCACTCTACAAATTTTTATTTACACAATTTGTGTTTTACGCAAGTTTTAATCTACTCAAATATATGTATGGAAATATCTTCATCAAGATCACGGTATGTTTTTTTAAGAAAATATTTGATTTTATTGTTGTTATTGAGGTAGTGTACTACATAAATTTTATAGCATGTAAATATATATACTGCATAAATTTTATTGAAGTAGTAGTTATTGTTAAATAACTATAAATTAGTAATTAATTAATTATTAATATATGGTTAATTTCCATTAGTAAATGAATTATGTATATATGTTATGATAATGTATTTTTATAAACGTGACCATAAATTAAGTTATTGTTAATTAACAGTTAATTAGTAGTGATTAGTTGTTAAGATATCGTTAATTAATTGCTAAAAAATAATTAACAAAAAATTTTGTATTTGGTAGAAATGTAAAATATTTTTATGGTTTAGTAAAATTAGTCATAAAAGTAAGTAGCTAGTAATTTTTTGTTAGTTAAAGATGATTAGTCATTAATTAATTATTGTAAAATTAATTAGTAAAAAAATTTGTATTTGTTGCAAAGTAAAAATATTTGTATGGTTGTACAAAATGACTTATAAAATTAATTAGTTTTGATTATCCATTAATGAAAGGGGATTAATCGTTAATATATCATTAATTAATTACTATGAAATTAATTCTTTAAAAATTTGTATTGGGTGGAAATGTAAAATATTTGTATGGTTTAGTAAAGTTAGTCATAAAATTAATTGGTTATTAATTATCCATTAATGAAGGGGATTAGTCGCTAATATATAGTTAATTAATTACTATGAAATTAATTAGTGACAAAAAATTATTGGTTGCAAATCTAAATTATTTGTATGGTTTAGTAAAATTAGTCATAAGAGTAAGTAGTTAGTAATTATCCATTAATTAAAAGTGATCAGTTGTTAATATGTGGTTAATTAATTGTTGTAAATGTAATTAGTGAAATTTTTTGTATTTATTGCAAAGTGGGATTATTTATATGTTTTTATAGACTGAGTTATAAAATTAATTAGTTATTAATTATCTATTAATCAAAGAGAATTAATTATTAATATGTCCATATTTAGTTGTTATAAAATTAATCAGTGAAAAAAAAAATTATTGGTTGCAAATGTAAATTATTTGTATGGTTTGGTAAAATTAATCATAAGAGTAAGTAGTTAATAATTATCCATTAATTAAAGGTGATTAGTTGTTAATATGTGGTTAATTAATTGTTGTAAATGTAATTAGTGAAATTTTTTGTATTTGTTACAAGGTGAGATTATTTGTATGTTTTTGTAGACTGTGTTATAAAATTAATTAGATATTAATTATCCGTTAATCAAAGAAAATTAATCATTAATAAATCGTTATTTAATTGCTATAAAATTAATTAGTGATAAAAAATTATTGGTTGCAAATGTAAATTATTTGTATGGTTTAGTAAAATTAGTCATAAGAGTAAGTAGTTAGTAATTATCCATTAATTAAAGGTGATTGGTTGTTAATATTATTGGGGTGTGGCTCATACTCCCCTACGACAGGAAAACACGTAGGTCTGACTTTTAGTAATTAAGCCCATATTTGTTTGTTAAAGGTTTGGGCTTAGGCCCATGAATAGCTATTACTATATATTCTCTTTTTCACTTGTAATTACGTGATGAAAACAAGAGAGTAAGGTGCTAATTATAGTGGAATCCTCTACTAGAAGTAGCCCTAGTTAACGGGTGAACCAGGATAAATCTTGTGCCTTTATTTTTCTTCCTCTTTTAACTTTACTTCATTATTATTAGTAAGCGCCGGCCCTATCATCAACTTCCTCTTGCGAGCCGACCCTAACAAATATATGGTTAATTAATTGTTATAAATGTAATTAGTGAAAAAATTTGTATTTGTTGCAAAGTGGGATTATTTTTACGTTTTTGTAG
The DNA here is from genome assembly GCA_037954665.1 of Laguncularia racemosa. Taxonomy (NCBI): domain Eukaryota; kingdom Viridiplantae; phylum Streptophyta; class Magnoliopsida; order Myrtales; family Combretaceae; genus Laguncularia; species Laguncularia racemosa. Next base: position 6,861,338 of record JBBMOL010000021.1, on the reverse strand, counting down.
ACTAAGTTATAAAATTAATTAGTTATTAATTATACATTAATTAAAGGAAATTAATCATTAATATATTGTTACTTAATTGCTATAAAATTAAGTAGTTAGTAATTATCCATTTATTTGTATGTTTTGATTAATATACTACCACATTTCTGCAAAGTTGGCATGCAAGTTTGGACGGCTCGAGTGTCACTCATTTGTTTCCACATTGTTGAGTGGCATTTCCTAGATCGAGTGGCTAGGCAGTTCGGCAAGTTCCAATATATCCCGCAGTCGAAGCTACATGAAATCAACCTACATAGCCGAATTGATGTCGACTAGACCATCCTACATAAAGTGTATTTGAACATGTGGGAACAACGGGTCGGTCAAGCCATTCTTATAGAGGGCCCTTGCAGTATGCATGATAGCTGCCTACAATGGTATAGGTCGATAAGTAAGTGATACATTGGCCGCACGAGACAGTTCTTGGAGTTTTGGTAAGAATGATTTATATACACTCTAATTAATGTCCAAATAATTACATGATCATGTTAACCTTAATTTACGTTTTCTTCATACTTATAGGGTGACACCTTACGATAGATTTACCTATCGCTGGACATAGACACAGTCATGAGAATAGCTGCTTAGGATCTTCATTTCATGCTTCACCACGAGGGGGTTATTCTGTACCCACAACTGCGGCATCAAAACCCCCAAGAGGAAGAGGCTGAATCAGTTCTGGAGAGGCAACGAATGGGGGGACGACGTCAACCTTGAAACCACAGTGACATAGAGGAAAATCCCATGTAGGACAAACAAATACATGTTGATCCCAATGCGGTGCATCCTAGCTTAGGGCCTATGTTCTGCCAATATAAGGCGTCGCATCGGCATTCTATTAGTAGTCCTATACCAACACCACTAACTCTACAGAGGCAATGCCTAAGGAAGCAATCTATAGAGCAGGGTGAATCATCAAATCAACCACATCAGTGGAGTCTAGTGTAGCTACGAACATTCGATAGTTGTTCCCACCAGCATGCTACCTAAAAGTCTAAATTTTCTCCAAATCCACGTGCAAGGCTGTCCAACGCCTTCACTCGGCTAACTAGGCATTTCACTAGGAGTAGAAGATAGTTTTTTAATTATTTGCATATGTATATGGTCTACCGAAAGGATGAAATTTATGTATTATTACAATTTGCAATAAATTAGTATGCATTCCATGTACATATACAATGTTACGTCTTCAAATATCCATAAAATGTAACAAACAATTCAACAAATTGACATTCAAAAGAACTCGGCAATAATTGAAAAAATTGCATGTATATATACAGAATATAAAGCATCTACCTTCTACCATGTCTTTGAACGAACTGAATAAAGTAATTGAGGATTCACCTAAGTTGCAAAGGAGAAAAAGCTAATGCTAGCATCACAAATGTAATGTCAAACATAATAGAATATGTAGTGGTATTCATGAGTTACCATTATCGCGTCGGCGTAGGTACATTCTTCTATTATGCCTCCCCTCTCTGCAAATTCCACATGCGATTTGATATGGACGCTCCCTAATATCCATCTCCATGTGATATCTTTTCCACCTCAGCTTTCCCTTCTTTCAAACAAGGTCTCCCCTTGGGTAGAGTCTCGAGAAATGAACTGGCACCTAATCCAACTCATCCCCTATAGGCATGAAGTGCATCGTATATGTTTGGTCCTGATGTGTCCATCTATACCAATTGGGTATAAAATGCATCATATCATGCCTGAGTAAAGCAGCCATTGCATATGCATGGGAGTATGAAATTCTGTATATTTGTCACTTATGGCAACTGCATGTGCTACAAGTAAAGTCAACAATGTGCTTTCGACCCCCTCCCCTTAACCCGCTGGCAACGAGACGACTACTAGTAAGGACTTCAAAAACTCTGTCATGCCTGCTGTAGTCGATGACCTTATGGTTGCCAGCTAGTGAACTCCATCGGTCGATCATTTGGGCTACATACTTAGTGAAAATTCTACCCTTTGCTATATTCTTCAATGCCTTCATTCACTTCTACATGAAGTACCCAACACAATTGTAGAACGTTTTCTTCACTAAAGTAGTCATAGGTAACCCTCGAGCCCCTTTCAATACAAAGTGAACGTTTTCTTCACCAAAGCAGTCATAGGTAACCCCTGAGCCCCTTTCAATACGGAGTTATAGCTTTCAACAACATTGGAGGTCATATACCCAAATCAATAGCAGCCGTCATGAGCTAGTGTCCACATATCTAATGGCACATCGTCAAACCAGTCTAACGCCCCCATAATTATAATACGGAATAGGATCTCTAACTGGCATGGTAGGTGGTTTAGCTTGCTCTGCTCGATATATTGGCTGTCTCGAGTAAGTATGTATGGTTAAAGACTCTTCTTCCACTACTTCATCCCCCTCATTCTAACTCTCGTCATTTTCCTCATCCAAACTCTCCTCATTATCGCTACTCTCTTGCTCAACACTCATTCCACCATCGATGTCAACTGCAGCCTCCACTCCCACATGAACCATGTACGGATCCCATGTCTCTAGTTACTGTAACACTAAAGTAACTGCTCTATCTATTTCATCCTCATCGTTCACTTCCATCAGGGTTAAATTGAGGATTGAAATGTTGATGGCTTTGGTTGCATTTTTACAATATGATGTGACAACTGTGGCTGATTGCTTGTATCAACAATCTACTTTACCGAAAGGCCCCCCGAATTGTCAAAAACTCTGATGAATAATTATTATATGTTACAATCTCAAAATGATTCAACTGTTTCAATAAAATTTTCAACATCTTCGTCATCTCGGATTGCCATCAATACATAACATGTATTACTCCCATGGAACATAGGATGCCTATGAATTATCCCAACCCCCACTTCAGTTGGATCAACTCTGATACTACGACATATTTTTTATAAAAATTCATTATACCTAACGTTTTTCTTCATTTTGAACTTCTATACTAAATCTCTGTCATACTCTGGCTCCCAGTTACCGATCATAATATTTCCAAATGCATAGATCATCAACTTCACGTAATCAGCCATTTTTTCCCTATTCATAGTATATATAAATTACAAGCTTTTTAATAAATATGACAATTTCTAATAACATTCTAAAATTTTCAATAAAAAATTAAATTTCCATAATATTTCAAATATTAAAAATTTTTCCCCTTTATTGGCGAATGATTTTTTCCAAAAAATTTGTCAGATGTTTTTTTTTAATAACATTTATGCTATTAAAAATTCCAACCATTTTCATATCATTTTACAACACTGTAAAAAAATTTCACATTCCAAATATTACAAATTTTCATCACAATAATTTTATTATAATTTTCAAAAATATTTATATAAAAAATATTTTAATTTTAATTTCAATTTGAATTCTCGTCCAGTTATTTCCAAACAAATTTTCTTTCAAATATTTGTTCAAAATTATTTTTTAATTATATTTTTCCACTAAATTTTCGTATAATACTACAACAATTATTTTATATTTTACATATTTCACATTCTTTATAGTACTCAGTCCTCATTCTAGTACAAAAATTAATATTACATGTTACGCATATAACATCTATAAAAAATTTATATTTCATAAATTATAATCTAACAATATCGAGTAATCTTTTCTATAAAATATACAATTATAGTAACATTTTTCTATAATCTTATATCAAATACAAACACAAATAAAAAAACTTCAACCTTTTTGAAAAAAAAAAATACCACAACTAAGATTAACTGTTCAGAAACACTTAGATTTGGGCAAATCTTTTTTTCTCGAGAAAAATCACTCCTTCTTCTTCCTCTTTCCTGCATAAGAACGAGAGAAAAATGAGATCTAAGTTAGTGGGTATTTTCTGTGTGTTGTGTGTTTCATATTTATATTTTTAAGTTTCTGTACTGTTATCACGTATTATAAATCAACGGTGATGAGAGTAGATCAAATAAAAAATTGGACTATGAGATGGATAGGAGTTGTACTGAAGGCATACACGTAATTTGCGCCTTCATCCTGATTTTTTTTTACCCTAAACTCACATACAAGATTCGCTACTTCGCAACCTATTTTTATAATATGTTTTATGGGTGCAATATTTACGTAATTTAAAAAAAATAATATTTAAGTATGTTACCCACCCATCATAACTCACTCTACTGTCAAATTGCTATGGTTTTCCCAAAAGAATATGACTTGCATGCATGGGTACAATGTTGCATAAGATCTCAGCATTTTAGCATCCAATCAAAAATGCAACAAGAAGTTACCTATCGCACATGGCCAAGAAAGTAGAGTGACAACTTAAGAGGAAGAGTGCTAGATGGGGTATGAGTTGGAAAGAAGAAAATAGGAATGCTCCTAACATGATCTTGAAATTCTTACAAAAAGAGAAGAGGTGACCTATAGGTGTAAAGGTATATCTAAAACCCTTACTTGTAGTCATGACATTAAATGCTTTCATTGTTTAGGTACAAAGCATATAGCTTCTTAGTATCCTAATAAGAGGGTTATCTTTATGTATAATGGAGACATAAAGATGGCAAATGAAGGAGAGGAGGAGATGCCTTCACTTGAGGATGTCAATGATGAAGAAATAATATACCCATGTAAAGGCAAGCTCATGGTGACATGGTGCGATCTGAATGCCCAAGTTTAGGAAGATGAAGTAGAGTAGCAAAGAACAAATATTTTTCATATCAAATATCATGTTAAGGATAAAGTATGTAACAAGATTATTGATGGGGAAGTTGCATGAATGTTGCTAGTGAGATTTTAGTTGATAAGTTGAATCTACCTACTATTGAGAACCCTAGTTCATATAAATTGCAAAGGTTCAATGATTGTGAGGAGGTAAGAATGAATAGGCAAGTTCTTATTGCATTTTTTATTGGATGCTATAATTATGAGGTCTTATGCTATGATGTCTCCATACATGCAAGCCATATTATTTTAGGCAAACCTTGGCAATTTTATAGGAGAATAAGTGATGATGGGTTAAGGAATTATTATTTTTTGTGAAGAATAATAGATCCATTACTCTTATGCCAATGACTCTATCATTACTAAACCTAATTTCTTAACTGTATACACTGAAGAAAAAATTCGACAACAAGCATTGGCGTGTAAATAACAAACATAACCTTGAATCCTAATTGGTGTGATAACATCTCTTTAAAAACTTCTATACCTCTTATCTATCAATCCACTAATAACCACAAGTTAATTAATAACCACCATGTATAATCATCTATAATCACCACATTCAATCAAACTCCAAAAAAAAAATAATATTTTTTTATGTTTTAAAAGACTGGAAATGAAAGATATGGATGAATTGAAATTCGATATGTGATGGGAATTAGAACCTTAGATCAAGCCAAAGTAAAGAAACTAATGAATAACTTTGGAATGAGTTTCCAACACCTATGCTTTCGATGTATGTCAATTCTAACTTACAAGATTCTTATTATGGCTAGTTCTAATCACAAAGATTCTTCTAGTCCAAGCTTTAAATAATGATCTAATGGATTTTGATCCAAACCAACTTCCTATTATGGAATATTTATTCCATATCTTTATATATTTTATTTTAGTTAGAATCTTTAGTTACCTTTAGCAAGTTAGCTTAAATTAGGATAAAGTATATTTTCTTAGTTATGAATTATTAGGATAGTTATTTTATCTTGTTTCCCTTTCTAGTACTTTTCATAGTAGTGGTTATTTCATATTAATAACCATTCTAGTCCATCTATAAATAAGTGATGCTAGACCATATAATGAACAACTTTTGATGAATTAATATATTTTCATGAATTGACTTTTTTTTTTAATTGCATTGTTCATATTTATCTATTTTATAGATTATGGTGAACATCCTAGTAATGAGATCAGTGCATCATATCTAACCGTTTTTAATAGTTTGATGATTTCTTTGATCTTGAGTTGTATCTATCGTAGAATTAATCTGTCCAGTTGTCTATTATAATTGTAGTGTCCACAAACTTATTAGTTAGATTAAACAAAACCCTAGTTCAACTTGTTGTTTTATACATCATCTTTAATTAGCAATTCATCCATAGCCCTTTATTTTCATTGTTTCTATAAACACAAAAACCATAAAAATATTTATTTTTCGCATTATAAAGCCAAAAATACCATTATTAGGTTAATTTTGCCTCATCAATTGAGTTCTTTGCTTTGCACTAAGGCATTTGTATTTCCTATTAACATGACCTGAGATGCATAAACTTAGTCTTCCATGGATGGTGATTTAAACAAGATACTTTAGATAGAATTTCCTAATCTTTGAGCTCTAACTCCAATAGTGGGTCCAATGGGTCCAAAACTCCTATCCTCACCTTAGAGTTCTAGAGGATTTGTCCTTGAATCTAGCTCATCGTCATGAGTAACATAGAAAGACATATCTAATACATCAAAAGTATATGACTTTTCCAATACCTCAACTAATCTATCTTATAAGCATTGTTGTTGATTTACTTTAAAACTTTGAAAGTGCCAATTGCTCCAGGTGCTAGCTTTTCAACTCTTTTACTGGAAAATCTTTTCTTTTGTGACTGATTCTAAAATAAATCCCTAGGTTAAAAATATAGTTATCGTCTTCTTTTGGTTCCTTACACTTGATGTATTGTCATCTATTTCTAAAGATGCCTAAAACCTTGCTAATGTAAACTTTGAGCTTGATTTGTGTCGAGTCTAATTTCTGAATTCCCATTCCTAATCCGATCTAGACTAGACCCTATGCTCATCTAATGTAGATCCTCGACTTGAATTAAGAATTTCGTTTGATTTTTGGAGTCGCCACCCAACTGTTGTTGGGAAAAATTGAATTAAGACTAAAGGAGCGGATTAGTCTTAATTTGGACTACTAGTCGTCATTATTTCCTCTTCTCGTTTTTGTGAAAAGAGGAAAAGGGAAAACCAGAGTTTCTAAGTCCGGAGGCTAACCTATTAAAACCTTTACGGTTACCACCTAATCTCCTAAAACTGTTCATCTTTAGAAATGTGTTTTTATTGTGTTTCTGTTACTTTTTATTATGTTTTTGAATTATTTTAAGAAAAGGATTTTTCATTAATTTTATGGGTTGACCCGAATGGGTGCCTACGTACCTGCTACTCAGGATCAAACAAGCCGTAGTTCACTTTTCTAAAAATCTTTAGTGCATTGGTGAATTTTAATTTTGAAATTTCTTTCGATTTATGTTCTTATCATTTTTGGGATTTTTCCTAAAAAACCTCTAAGCCTAAGCTTGATTTCATTTTGAAAATGATTTTTGTAGGGAAAACATCAATTTTGATTTATTTGATGAAAATGATTTCTCTAAGTGCTAAAACTTATTTATTTATCCTTTTATGATTTTTTATGACTTTTATGATTTTTTTTGTTATTTTTGTGATTTCTGAGAATTTTTGGGGATTTTTGTGGTTTTTGGACTTTTTGTTGATTTTCGTGATTTTTGGGAATTTTTGTTTATTATCTATCCTATTTGACATCTAAAATTTTATGATTTATTTTCCTAATTTTTTATTATTTTTCTATATTTATTATTATTTTTTTTTATTTATTTATCTATTTATTATTTTTTATTATTTTTCTACATTATTAAATTCTAGAAAAATCTAATTTCTACATTTTCCTATTTATTAAAAATAACACATAAATAAATAAATAAATAAATAACAAATAATTAATTAATTAATTCAGAATAAATAAATAAACAAAATTAATTAAATAAAAATAAAAAAAATCCAAAAAATCCGACTTACCTGGATCCGGGTCGGTGCGCGGGTCGGGTCAGTCGGGTCGAATCGGGTCGAGTCGGATCGGTCGGACACGGCGGCGGGGTTGGCTCGTTCACCGCGTTCCGGCGGTCTTTTGCGGCGGGTGAAGTGTCGAATCCTAGCTTCTTGAGGGTGCTGAATCCGATGGTGGTGGCGGTTTACTCCCAGAACGCCTCCTTGCGGTGGCTCAACTCCGATCGGCGGTCGCAACTTTGGGTTTCCTCCGATCTACACTCTTTTCTCTCTCTCTCGCAATTCTGATCTGTGTTCTTGCTTCCTCATCTTCTCCTCTATTTATAGGCGCTTGAAACCGAGCTGGATAAGCTCGGATTTCCTCTGATTGAAGCTGATCGGATTTTCGGTTGAAACACCAACTCCGATTCGTGCCCATCCAACGATTTGTTGCGATTTGATTTTAATTAGATAATGTTTATCTTATTTTTGTTGAAGATCTGTTGGATTTGTGCAAAAAAATCGAATCAGAACGGCCGAAATACGAATTTTTTCTTCACCGGCGATCTCGGGCTCGAGGTAGGAGACGATCACGCGCCCGGTGCGTGCGTTTCTTCCAGCCAATCAGATGCTGCCACGTGTCCCTAATAAGTCGAAAAATTGCAAAACACGGAAACTGCTTCCCCCGCGATTCAAACGTCTGACGGAGCCCCCCTCGCGCGCGCGCCTAGCCATGGTCCGGACCAATTGAGCTAGCCCACTGTCGAGTCTAATTTTTTGATTCCCATTCCTAATCCGATCTAAACTAAACCCTATGCTCATCTAATCTAGATCCTCGACTTGAATTAGGAATTTCGTTTGATTTTTGGAGTCGCCACCCAACTGTTGTTGGGAAAAATTGAATTAAGACTAAAGGAGCGGATTAGTCTTAATTTGGACTACTAGTCGTCGTTATTTCCTCTTCTCGTTTTTGTGAGAAGAGAAAAAGGGAAAACCAGAGTTTCTAGGTCCGGAGGCTAACCTATTAAAACCTATGCGGTTACCACCTAATCTCCTAAAATTGTTCATCTTTAGAAATGTGTTTCATTGTGTTTCTGTTAATTTTTGTTACATCTTTGAATTTATTTCAAAAAAAAGGATTTTTCATTTATTTTATGGGTTGACCCGAATGGGTGCCTACGTACCTGCTACTCAGGATCAAACAAGCCGTAGTTCGCTTTTTTGAAAACTTTTAGATTTGTTGATGAATTTTAATTTTGCAAACTCTTTTGATTTATGTTCTTAAAATTTTTGGGATTTTTCTAAAAAATTTCTAAGCCTAAACTTTGAATTTGATTTTTGAAAATGATTTTGAGGGAAAACATCAATTTTGAGTTTATTTGAAGAAAATGATTTTTCTAAGTGTTAAAACTTACTTTTTTGTAATTCTTGGAATTTTTTTAAATTTTTGTGATCTTTATGTTTTTTATGATTTTCATGATTTTTGTGATTTTTATAAGTTTTGTAAGTTTTTCATGATTTTTGTGATTTTTATAAGTTTTGTAAGTTTTTCATGATTTTTATGTTTTTTATAAGTTCTGTAAGTTTTTCATGATTTTTATAATTTTTATATTTTTTGTTGAAAATTTTATCTTAAGTTTATTTTCTATCCTATTTTGAAATTTAAAATTTTATTATTATTATTTTCTAATATTTCTATTATTTTTCTTCATTTTTATTATTTTTATTTTATTTTTTCTTATTTCCTATTTTCTATTTTCTATTTTCTACATTATTAAATCCTAGAAAAATACAATTCCTACATTTTTCTATTTATTGACAATATAAATAAATAAATGGCTAACAATATAATAAATAATAATAAATAAATTCAACATAAACGAATAAACAAAATAAATAAAATAAATAATAATAATAAATCTGGAAAATCCGACTTACCTGGATCCGGATCGGTGCGCGGGTCGGGTCGGATCGGGTCGAATCGGTCGGTCACGGCGGCGGTATTGGCTCGTTCACGGCGTTCCGGCGGTCGTTTGCGGCGGGTGAAGTGTCGAATCCTAGCTTCTTGAGGGTGCTGAGTCCGATGGTGGTGGCGGTTTACTCCCAGAACGTCTCCTTGCGGTGGTTTGAACTCCGGTCGGCGGTCACGGCTTGGACTTCCTCCGATTTGCACTCTTTTCTCTCTCTCTCGCAATTCTGATCTGTGTGTTGGCTTCTTCACCTCCTCCTCTATTTATAGGCACCTGAAATTGAGCTGGATAAGCTCGGATTTCCTCCGATTGAAGCTGATCGGATTTTTGGTTGAAAAACTAACTCCGATTCGTGCCTATCCAACGGTTTGTTGTGATTTGATTCCAATTAGATAGTGTTTATCTTATTTTCGTTGAAGATCTGTTGGATTCGTGCAAAAAATCGGATCAAAACGGCCGAAATACGAATTTTTCTACTCGCCGGCGATCTCGGGCTCGAGGTAAGGGATGATCACGCACCCGGCGCGTGCGTTTCTTCCAGCCAATCAGATGCTGCCACGTGTCACTAGATAAGTCGAAAAATTACAAAACGCGGAAACTGCGTCCTCCGCGATTCGAACCCGAGACCTCGACCCCCTGTGCGCGCCTTAACCCATGGTCCGGACCAGTTGAGCTAGCCCACTTTCCTGATTTTTTTATTTTCACAAATTGCATTTATGCAATGCGATTTTTCTATTTTTTGTATTTTTTGAAAATTCCAAAAATTTTAAAAATTGTTTATTATTTATTATTGCCATTTCTGAAATCATTTTTCAAAATTGAAGTGTTTTCTTATTTATTTTTATTTTTTTGAACATTTTTATTATTTTATGCTAAATTAGGAAAAATTGGGAAAAATTAGGAAAAATTGAAAAATTGATTATTATTGAAAATTGTTGATTCCGAGGGCAAAAATGGGGTGTTTACACCCACTTTTGCGATTTTATTTATTTCGCAAATTGCATATATGCAATGCAATTTTTCTATTTTTTTGTATTTTTTGAAATTTCAAAAATTTGTAAAAATTGTTTATTATTCATTATTGCTATTTCCGAAATCATTTTTCAAAATTGAAGTGTTTTCCTATTTATTTTTATTTTTTAAACATTTTTATTATTTTATGCTAAATTAGGAAAAATTAGGAAAAATTGAAAATTGATTATTATTGAAAATTATTGACTCCTAGGGCAAAAATGGGGTGTTTACAGCTGCCCCTCTTTGTGGTAAAGTTTGAAAAACTTAACTACAAAGACAAACAAAAGACGCCATTTTTGACCTCTTGAATTAGGTTTTAGTAGGAAAATGCCCCAAGAGCTGATAATCCTACGGTTGAAGATGTTCCTAACAATTCAAGGTAATGTTCCATTCTCCAAAAAGTGCTTTATGGGCTAACTAATTGGTGACAGGACACATCTCAAGCATCGAGTAGGAATGTATGGGAAATGATGATAGGAAACGTCTTATCAGACTTGCAACCTTGGAAAGAAAATTTACTTAGGAAGCGCTCTTATGAGCTGGCTACCTGTCGACAGAAGCGTCTTGTTAGACTAACAACTGTTTGGGAAGGATGTTTCCGAAAAGTGCCCCAAGAGCTGACTGATCGGGAGAATCTAGGAAAGTGCCCATATTGGGCTGACTAACCTTAAAATAGATTTTAGGAAAGTGCCCATCTTGGGCTGACTAACCTATGGTAGTGTCTCAAAAGGTGCCCTTATGAGCTGACCCTGAGAACGGATTTTTAGGAAAGTGCCCATCTTGGGCTGACTAACCTGTGGTAGTGTCTCAAAAGGTGCCCTTATGAGCTGACCCTGAGAACGGATTTTTAGGAAAGTGCCCATATTGGGCTGACTAACCTTTGATAAAATTCTTAGGAAAGTGCCCATCTTGGGCTGACTAACCTTTGATAAAATTCTTAGGAAAGTGCCCATCTTTGGCTGACTAACCTTAGATAGAACTGTCTCAAAAGGTGCCCTTATGAGCTGACCCTGAGACCAGGTTTTTTTTCGGGAAAGTGTCCATATTGGGCTGACTAACCCTTGGATTGATTTTTAGGAAAGTGCCCCAAGAGCTGACTAACCTAAAATAGAACTGTCTCAAAAAGTGCCCTTATGAGCTGACCCTGAGAACAGGTTTTTTTCGGGAAAGTGCCCATATTGGGCTAACTAACCCTTGGATTGACTTTTTAGGAAAGTGCCCTAAGAGCTGACTAACCTAAAATAGAACTGTCTCAAAAGGTGCCCTTATGAGCTAACCCTGAGAACAGGTTTTTTCGGGAAAGTGCCTATATTAGGCTGACTAACCCTTGGATTGATTTTTAGGAAAGTGCCCCAAGAGCTGACTAACCTAAAATAGAACTGTCTCAAAAAGGTGCCCTCATGAGCTGACCCTGAGAACAGGTTTTTTCGGGAAAGTGCCCATATTGGGCTGACTAACCCTGTTAAAGGAAATGTCTAGACACATGCTTCATTATGAGCTGACTCATCTGGTACTCTTGAACATGCTTCTTACTAGGCTAGATGATGTGATGCCTTTCATGATGTGATGATAGTTACCTATTTTAATATGTTGCCAGTTTATCTCGGACAGCAACCAAACAACTGAACCTTCGTGTTGGTTTGTTCCTGCTTCTTTTCTTCTTATCTTGACACTGGATTGAAAATCTTGATGTGCCTCTTTTCTTTATGCACAAAGCTCTTTCGACGGTAATGTTATCCTAATAATGCGCTCAGTTTTAATGCTTTGGAGTAGACAAAATTATATCACAAATTACATTAAGATTCATTATCATTTTAGTGTTTATCTTTCATTGACAAAGTGGTGGGTAATGTGTTTAGGTGTATTTATTGTGATGAGAATTGATTAGGATTGTTGACCATTCAGGGATATTAGCTTTTCTTGTAGAAAAGTAAAAACTCGACTTAACGAACTTTGTATCGAATATTGGCTTTCATAAACATTGGCAAAATTTCAATTCCCTTGCCTAAGGATAGTACATCTTTACAGCATCTGTGTTGACGGGGTCTCTCAATTCTGGACCATCCATCTGAGTTAATATTAGAGCACCACCTGACAGAACCTTTTTCACCACATACGAGCCTTCATAATTTGGAGCGAAATTTCCTCTGGAGTCTTGGGCGTTCGGGAGAACTTTTCTTAGTACTAGATCGCCCTCTTTGAAGTACCGAGGTCTCATCTTCTTGTTGAATGCTCGGGCTATCCTCTGTTGGTAACACTGACCATGACATAGCGCGGTAAGTCTTCTTTCATCAATCAGATTCAGCTGATCAAGCCTTTTCTTTACCCAATCCGATTCTGTTAATTGAGTTTCTGACAAGATTCTGAATGATGGTATCTCGACTTCCACTGGTAGCACTGCTTCTGTACCATATACCAATGAGTAAGGGGTAGCTCCCGTAGATGTTCTTATTGAAGTCCTATAAGCCATGAGAGCAAATGGTAACATTTCGTGCCAATCTTTGTAAGTTGTTGTCATTTTCTCGATGATCTTCTTGATATTTTTGTTAGCTGCTTCTACTGCCCCATTCATTTGAGGTCGGTAGGGGGTTGAATTTCTGTGGTTTATGTGGAATTGTTGACATAAACCTGTCATCGATTTATTGTTAAGATTGGTACCATTGTCGGTGATGATCGACTCAGGAACTCCATATCGGGCTATTATGTCCCTTTTTAAGAAGCGGACTATTACCCCTTTGTGACATTGGTATATGATGACGCTTCTACCCATTTGGTGAAGTAATCAATCGCTACCAGTATAAATCTGTGGCCATTGGATGCCATTGGAGTGATTGGGCCAATTATGTCGATTCCCCACATGGAGAAAGGCCACGGCGCCGATAACAAATGTAGCTCGTTGGGTGGAGCATTGATCCAGTTTGCGTATACTTGGCACAGATGGCAATGCTTAACATACTTTATGCAATCCGACTCCATGGTTAACCAGTAATACCCTAACCTCATGATTTTTCGGGCCAACATATAGCCGTTCATATGAGGTCCACATACCCCTTCATGTATTTCCTTCATGAGTTCGCATGCTTCATTTTTGTCCACACATCTTAATAGGGTGGTATCATATGATCTCTTGTAGAGTATAGACCCACTTAATAAGAAATGACTTGCCAACCTTCTGAGCGTTCTTTGGTCATTCTTGCTAGCCATTTCAGGGTATTTACCTTCTTGGAGGAAGGTCATGATGTCATGATACCAGGGCTTATCATCTTGTATCTTTTCAATTGTCAAACAATAAGCGGGCCGACTTTCGATGTCTATTTTCATCGGTTGAACTTCGGCTCCTCCTGTTATTTGAATCACGGACGCTAGTGTGGCTAGGGCATCTGCGAACTGATTCTGAATTCTCGGGATGTACGTGAAGGTGATTGCCTTAAACTCCTCAATCAGCTCTGTCAAGTGTTGATGGTACGGTACCAGTTTAGGGTCTTTAGTTTTGTATTCCCCTCTTGTTTGTAGTATGATGAGCGACGAGTCCCCGTACACCTCTAATTCGCGGATTCGCATTTGGCAGGCCATTTTGAGGCCAAGAATACATGCTTCATATTCTGCGATATTATTGGTATAGGGAAATGTAAGTCTCGTCGCTGCAGGGAATTGCGTGCTGTCCGGGGATATCAATACTGCCCCAACCCCACAACCGAATACATTGGCAGCCCCGTCGAAGAACAGTTTCCACCCACCATTCTGCTCTCTCCCAGAGTTTTCTACCGGCATATCTTCTACTGTTAATATGTTCTCGTCCGGAAATTGGACTTGTATTTCTTGGGTATCTGTCTCGACAGGGTGTTCGGCCAACTGATCGGCTAAGGCTTGCCCCTTTATCGAGTTTTAATTTACATACGTGATGTCAAACTCGGATAGAAGCATCTTCCATTTAGAGATTCTACCCATCAATGCTGGCTTCTCTGCCAAGTATTTCAAGGGATCATGTCTTGTCAACAGCTCAATATGATAGTAAAGGGTGTATTGCCTTAGTCGATGCATGACCCAAATTAACGCACAACACGTCTTCTCCACCTCTGATTACCTTTGTTCCCCATCTGTGAACTTCTTGCTCAAATAATATATGGGACGTTCTCTTCCCTCTTCATCTTTCTGCCCCAACACACATCCCATGGATTCGGGGAGTATGGTGAGGTATAAGAATAAGGGTTTTCCTTGTTTCGAGACTATCAAGACCGGGGGTTTTATAAGATAGTCTTTGATTGTCCTGAACGCTTCTTCACATTCGTTGTCCCATTCTATTGCGGCGTTCTTCTTCAATAGACGGAATAGCGGCCGGCATTTGTCGGTGAGTTGTGAGATAAATTGAGCTATCTAATTTAGTCTCCCCAGCAAGCTTCTTACTTCTTTAGCAGAGCGTGGGGAAGGTAACTCTAATATGGACTTTACCTTGTCAGGGTCAATCTTAATGCCTTCCTGGCTTATGACAAACCCTAACAATTTCCCCGTTGTGACCCCGAAAGTACATTTTTCTGGGTTTAACTTAAGCTGGAACTTCCTCAGTCGTTTGAACAATTTCCTCAGGATATCTATATGGCTTTCTCCTTCTTTGGATTTGGCTATCATGTCGTCGACGTATACCTCAACCTCACGATGCATCATGTCATGAAGTATGGCGACCATGGCTCTCTGATACGTTGCCCCGGCGTTTTTCAGACCAAAGGGCATGACTTTGTAACAGAAAGTTCCCCATGCCGTGATGAAGGTTGTTTTGGTCTTGTCTTCCTCGGCCATTTTTATTTAATTGTATCCTGAGAAACCGTCCATGAATGAGAAGAGATGGTTTCCCGCGGTGTTATCCACTAGAACATCAATATGAGATAGAGGGAAGTTATCCTTTGGCGTGGCTTGGTTTAAGTCCCGAAAGTCCACGCATATGCGCACTTTTCCGTTCTTTTTTATAACGGGGACTACATTTGCCACCCATTCTGGGTAGTCGGATACTTCGATGAACCCTACTTCCAGTAGTTTCTTGACTTCTTCTTTGATTTTTAGCAAGAAGTCGGGCCTAAATCTTCTTAGTTTTTGTTTTTTAGGTTTGACATCTTCCCTTGTGGGAAGCCTGTGAACTACTATCAACTGGTCTAGCCCTGGCATGTCACCATATGACCAGGCAAACACATCTGCATATTCGATTAATAGCTCAGTTATCTCACATTTTTGCTCGGCACTCAAACTGGTCCCGATTTTGAGGTTCTTAGGGTTTTCCATGCTTCCTAGATTTACTGTCTCCACAGGCTCGTCGATCGAGATTCCGCTTTTTTCATGTTTTAGCCAATTTTCTTGTATTATTTCGTGGTCTAAGATATCGTCTTCAACAATTGACCCAGCAGCGTTGGAAACAATATCAGAGTTTTTACGTTCTACTTGCGCGAAATATCCCTGATGTTCGATGGTGGGAGATCTGAGTGACATAAAAAATGAAATCATATATAATAATAAAAGAAACAAACTGTAATGGAATTCGATAAATAGTCTCAATAAAATTTGTTCAATGATTTTTTCTACTCTTGAGCTAACTTAGCGCTATTGATAGGACAACAAAACCAGTTGTTCAGAGCTGGATGTTGGTTGGACATGTGGGAGATTGATTCCCCTTTGTTGTTGTCCTCTTTGTTTATTCGAAGCTCTTGAATGGTATTTGCCCTTCGGAAAGATTGTTGGAGAGGTGGGATGCACATCTGGGTGTCAATCACCTTCCCCTTTATTCTGCCTTTAACACTCCTTACTTGTGCTTCTTCCGCGGCCATAGGAACATACCCCAGTCCGAAGGTCCCGTGCTGCCCCTCTTTAAACTGATGGCCCACCTTGCTGGTCATCATATTCACTTCGTTGAAAATCTACAACCCCAGGTCTTTTGAACGTTCATCCCCGATGTAAGGTATGGCAGTCTCTTTGTATGTGGCGTAATCCTGCTCGCCTAGTACTGTAACTATCTGCCCATTTGTGATGAATTTGACCTTTTGGTGGAGACTAGAGGGAATGGCACCAACAGCATGTATCCAGGGTCGTCCCAGGAGCAGGTTAAAAGACCTTGGGATGTCGAGGACCTGAAAGGAGATGTGGAATACTTGTGGACCGATTTCCACTGGTAGGTTCACTTCCCCCACAATGTCTCTCTTTGACCCGTCGAAGGCTCTGACCACTGTGGAGCTAGGTTTTATGTTGCTTAGATCGACCCCCAATAAGTCGAGTGTTGCCAATGGGCAGACGTTGAGGGATGATCAGTTGTCGATAAGTACTTGGGAGACGATGGTGTCATTGCACCGGACCACTATGAATAGTGGCTTGGTATGTTGGTCTCCCTCTTCTCCTAGCTCTTCTGGAGAGAAAGATATTTGATCCATGGTAAAGATAGAGTTTGCCACGTGACCCATCTTGTCTGTAGCAATACCCTTCGGGACTTGAATCTGTTTTAGCACTTTAAAGAGTGCTTCCCTATAGGGCTCAGATGTGGTAAGAAGGCCCATGAGAGATATCTACGCCGGAACTTTATTCAATTGTTCCATGATCTTGTATTCGCTGGCCTTTACCATCTTCGTAAATGCAGCAAGACCCTCTTCCTCTTCCTCTGTTTTCTCCGTATTGGGTTCTTCGGTCGGGCTCTTATACTTCAGATCGTATAATCTCCCAGAGCGGGTGATACCTCCCACTATAGGAGGTCGCTCTAGTTCGAGGGCCCGATAGTCGAATGGTGCAGCCTTGTAATTCTCTGCTGGTACGGGAACATTGAATACATACCTTTTCCTCGGGATTTGTACCTCGACTGATTGTCCCTCATAGCATCGTATAACCCGGGGCTTCTGAGAATTGATCATGTTGATGGTCTTTCCCTCTTCCTTTGCTAGATTGTCTTGCTTCTCAAATTTCGGCCCCCACCCACTAGGCGGCCCTTGCTCAGTCGGGGTGTAAGAATAGTTTACCAGGTACTGAAACTTCCCGTGTGATTCTCCCAAAGTGCCAACCGTGGGGTCCCCGGATAACCATCTTCCTTTAATGTGTGCCTTTGGAGTCTCTCCTAAAGCGGGTTGCTCAGCCGGATTCTGTTTAAGGGCTTCTTTGGGAGCTGACTCTTCTGACGTGATCATGTTGATGGTAGGCCTGTGATTGGGCAACGGGTTGGTGTTGACATTGGGTGCTGGGGTGTTCACAAAATCCAATTGTATGATCCCTACGTCAATCAAGTCTTGGATTTTGTGCCGGAGCCTCCGGCACCTATATGTGGAGTGCCCCTCTTGACCCATGTGATAGTCACACTTGAGGTTGGAGTCGAAGTTCTTGGGCCTGTATCGGTCGTTGGGGAGTTCGAAACTAATCAAGTTGTCTGCCCTCAACCGGGCGAAGACCTGACTAAGCGGTATGGGGATTGGAGTGAACTGCCTTGGGGGCCTAGCGACCTGTGTATGACCCGTCGTAGGTTGCTGGGCTGGGGTATTCGTGGTTTGGAAAGTTACCCGAGTCCCAGGTTTTTCTGCCTTACTAGAATGCACTGTACTGACTGTGGGCTCTTTAACTCTGTTTCCTCCTAAGGGCCTTTGGGTTGGTGTAACCCTAGGAGGTTCCATTGATTGGAGCCTGCCAGTGGTGATGGCATTCTCGATCCTGCAACCTGCAGCCACTACTTCTGCAAAACTGGAAGAGGTCTGGCCTACCAAATGTGAAAAGTAAGTTTTGTCCAAGGTATTGACAAATATGGATGTCAATTCCTTTTCAGACATCGGAGTGGCTACCCTGGCGGCTTGGGCCCTCCAGCGCTGAGCATATTCCTTGAACGACTCAGTAAGTCTTTTTCGGAGACTCCCCAAATCGATTACAGATGGGACAAGTTCTATGTTAAACTTGTATTGATCATAAAAGGCCCGGGCTAGCTTTTCCCAGGTGTTGACAATGTTGAAGTCGAGGTGGGCATACTAGACCAATGCGGGGCCTGTGAGGCTGTCCTGGAAGGTTTGGAGCATGAGTTGATTGTATTGAGCATACTTGCTCATTTTCCGGGCATATAGCCTGGTATGCATCTTGGGGCAACCGGTCCCTTCATACTTTTCAAAATCTGGGGTCTTGAACTTGTCAGGGTATGCCTCTTCCCTGTATGCTGGCAGGTTAGTGATTCCGGCCTGTTTAAAACCATCAGGGCCTTCAATAGTTTTCATCTTGTCATTGAGCTACTGGAAGAGTCGCTTATCCATTTCCTTTTGTCTCTCTTCCATTTCCTTTTTCAGATCATCAGAGGTCGGCCCCTGGCTGACCTTCGGCTCATACTCGAAGGCTGGGTTAAGGTGGGAATTGATTTCTTCGTATTCTAGAGGCTGTCCCTCCACTGCTTTTCCCTTCCTGGCCCCTGAATACTCTTCTTAAGCCGGCTGGGTGTTGCGCAGGAGGCCGATGCTTTCAGTCAAGAGGTGAACCTGGGCAGCCAGTTGTTGGACCGTTGGCTCTAGGGATATGATCCTAGAGTCTGAGGCAGCTTCAGTGTTGGTGTTGTGGCGGTTGTCACTGCTGTTGGCCATTTTTGCTCTTGAGCGCGTAAGGACTGGGCTTCTGGGTGGGTTCGGTTGCTTGGAAGCTATTTTGATACCTAGCGCGCATTTTTTCTTTTTCAGTATGATGGATGCAAGAATGATATGCATGTGTCACGCGGATGCTAAAAGATAAAAAGGTTGACAACTGATTGACAATGTATTATTAAAACTTCACTTTTATTAATAATTCTGGAGTTCAATAAAAATGAAAGATTACAAATAATGCTCTATTTCCTAGCTCTTTTGGTCTTCTGTAGTGGAGGCTCAGGCTTCCTACTGATGATGGCTTCTAGTTCCTTAACCCTAGCTTGGCACTTCTCTAATTGTGCCTCCAAGGCCTTGTTTCTTTGGTCAGATTCCTTGAAGCGTCCCTTCCAGATGTCTTTCTTATAGTCTGCAGCTTCGAAGTATACTTCCATCCGGGCCTTGACCTGCTCCAGGTAGATCTCTGTCTCTGGATTGATCTTATCTGGTCTTGGCTGGGTGACGTCTGGAACCCGGTATGCTCTTTCCCCTGTCTGGTATAGCTGACGGATTACAAACTCTCTAGTGGCTCGGTGTTTTCCCACTTCGCCATCTAGCTCGCCGAGATCCACATTCGGGCTTTCGATTCTGGCTTCCCAAAGTGCTTTGACCTCTGCCAGCTTAGCAAATTTCTCGGCTACCAACAGGTGCGGATCCTGGTACTCAAAGGTGACTGCTTCGAGTGAAGGCCGATAAACTATGTCTTGGACGGTACCGAATCGGCGGACTACGGAGTTGGGGTGATATCCGACACATCCATTGATCCCGATTAATGGCACTGCTTGGAAATTACTGCAGGTTAAGATGATTTTATTGCAGCAACTCCACCTGGCTGTCCATAGAATATCTTTGGCGCTAAGGCTTCTAAGCAGATCTACCCAACTGTGGCTGGTAATGTCGTCGGGTAACTTCACCTTTTCTATACAGGAATCCACCAGATCCACCTGTTAGGCTAGGGTTTTCCTGACCATGTTCAGCCCGAAGCACTTGAGGTGGCTTACGAACCATATTAGCAGAAGGTTGATGCTGGAGCGGAGGATCCTATGGCCCTTCTTCTTAAGGAAATTCAAATTCCGGATCTGTTCAGCCAGTAGAGCCGGGATGTAAGATCTTCCCTCCAGGAATTGGGTTACCAGCTCTGCAACCCGGTAGTGAATATAGAAGGTCCCGGCGGGGAACAGTATGGTGGCGAAGGCTGTCAAGATGAAAGCGTTCACCCTTCTCTGTCTGTAAGTCTTAGGGTCTCCACACAGGATGTCCTTTCTGTCCCCATTGTCTTCTCGAGCAATAAACCAGGCTTCTAAGTCATCCATTCGTATGCAATACCCATTACAGTCTGCCAGGGCTTTATTGACCGCTGTTTTGCGGATGCCTAGCAATCTACTGAAGGTGCCGGCTGGCCCGGCCTCGAGGTCTGACGTGTAAATCTGATCAGTCAGTGCTGGAGCCTGTAGCAACTGGGTGTACTCCTCCAGGGTAGGGGTGATCTCATGCGGCCCGATGAAGAAAGCTGCGGGCTCGATCTCCCATAACTAGAGCATGGCCCGGACCATAGGTAAATTCGCCTCTGACTTAGTCAGTGAGAGGATGGGGCCGATCTTCTGCTGGATGAAGGCCTGTTCCTCTGGGTTGTACAAGGTAAACCAGTGGTCCAGTACCAATTTTGGGTCCAAAGGTTTGTACACCCGAATCTCTTTGCGGAGGAGGCGGTCGACTGCACTGCTAGCCATCTATTACAATAGGAAACAGCCTAGTTACAAACAGAACTATGAAAATGTTACAGGGAAATAGTCCTGAACTCCAAGGACACAACCATTACATTGTCATCCAATTGTCAACCCCTCGTACGATGTTATGTATGCAAGTAGGTTGGTTCTAACTGGTTCCCGAGCTCTATGGCCTCCCGCATTCTCGGAGAAATGGATCTCAGGCCATATCGAAGCATAGGGTGGGGTAGCCTAATCAGTCCCGAACGGTGAATCAACTCACTTCGCCCGAAACCTACATAATGGCTCCCCGTCTCAGGTTTCTAGGACGGTCCGGGTTCGACCGCATCTACTCACACAAACATATGTATGCATGCAAAAACCCCCACGGTAAAGAAACTAAAATCTAACTAAATCCTGCAAAGTTAGTAACAAAGTAATGATTGAAACACTTTTTTTTTTTTAAAGAGAACAGCATGGAGAGGTTCAGGTGGCTAGCCTGCTGGTATGGGTCCCCAGTGGAGTCGCCATCCTGTCAAGTCTAATTTCTGAATTCTCATTCCTAATCCAATCTAGACTAGACCCTATGCTCATCTAATGTAGATCCTCGACTTGAATTAGGAATTTCGTTTGATTTTTGGAGTCGCCACCCAACTGTTGTTGGGAAAAATTGAATTAAGACTAAAGGAGCGGATTAGTCTTAATTTGGACTACTAGTCGTCATTATTTCCTCTTCTCGTTTTTGTGAAAAGAGGAAAAGGGAAAACCAGAGTTTCTAAGTCCGGAGGCTAACCTATTAAAACCTTTACGGTTACCACCTAATCTCCTAAAACTGTTCATCTTTAGAAATGTGTTTTTATTGTGTTTCTGTTACTTTTTATTATTTTTTTGAATTATTTTAAGAAAAGGATTTTTCATTAATTTTATGGGTTGACCCGAATGGGTGCCTACGTACCTGCTACTCAGGATCAAACAAGCGGTAGTTCGCTTTTCTGAAAATCTTTAGTGCATTGGTGAATTTTAATTTTGAAATTTCTTTCAATTTATGTTCTTACCATTTTTTGGATTTTTCCTAAAAAACCTCTAAGCCTAAGCTTGATTTCATTTTGAAAATGATTTTTGTAGGGAAAACATCAATTTTGATTTATTTGATGAAAATGATTTCTCTAAGTGCTAAAACTTATTTATTTATCTTTTTATGATTTTTTTTGTTATTTTTGTGATTTCGGAGAATTTTGGGGGATTTTTGTGGTTTTTGGAATTTTTGTTGATTTTCGTGATTTTTGGGAATTTTTGTTTATTATCTATCCTATTTGACATCTAAAATTTTATGATTTATTTTCTTAATTTTTTATTATTTTTCTATATTTTTTTTTATTATTATTATTATTTATCTATTTATTATTTTTCTACATTATTAAATTTTAGAAAAATCTAATTTCTACATTTTCCTATTTATTAAAAATAACACATAAATAAATAAATAAATAAATAACAAATAATTAATTAATTAATTCAGAATAAATAAATAAAAAAAATTAATTAAATAAAAATAAAAAAATCCGGAAAATCCGACTTACCTGGATCCGGGTCGATGCGCGGGTCGGGTCAGTCGGGTCGAATCGGGTCGAGTAGGATCGGTCGGACACGGCGGCGGGGTTGGCTCGTTCACGGCATTCCGGCGGTCTTTTGCGGCGGGTGAAGTGTCGAATCCTAACTTCTTGAGGGTGCTGAATCCAATGGTGGTGGCGGTTTACTCCCAAAACGCTTCCTTACGGTGGCTCAACTCCGATCGGCGGTCGCAACTTTGGGTTTCCTCCGATCTACACTCTTTTCTCTCTCTCTCGCAATTCTGATTTGTGTTCTTGCTTCCTCATCTTCTCCTCTATTTATAGGCGCTTGAAACCGAGCTGGATAAGCTCGGATTTCCTCCGATTGAAGCTGATCGGATTTTCGGTTGAAACACCAACTCCGATTCGTGCCCATCCAACGATTTGTTGCGATTTGATTTTAATTAGATAATGTTTATCTTATTTTTGTTGAAGATCTATTGGATTTGTGCAAAAAAATCGAATCAAAACGGTCGAAATACGAATTTTTTCTTCACCGGCGATCTCGGGCTCGAGGTAGGAGACGATCACGCGCCCGGCGCATGCATTTCTTCCAGCCACTCAGATGCTGCCACGTGTCCCGAATAAGTCGAAAAATTGCAAAACGCGGAAACTGCTTCCCCCGCGATTCGAACGTCTGACCGAGCCCCCCTCGCGCGCGCGCCTAGCCATGGTCCGGACCAACTGAGCTAGCCCACTTTCGCGATTTTATTTATTTCGCAAATTGCATATATGCAATGCAATTTTTCTATTTTTTTGTATTTTTTGAAATTTCAAAAATTTGTAAAAATTGTTTATTATTCATTATTGCTATTTCCGAAATCATTTTTCAAAATTGAAGTGTTTTCCTATTTATTTTTTTTTTTGAACATTTTTATTATTTTATGCTAAATTAGGAAAAATTGGGAAAAATTAGGAAAAATTGAAAATTGATTATTATTGAAAATTATTGACTCCTAGGGCAAAAATGGGGTGTTTACAATTTGTTTTCTCAATTTTGCTTTAAGCATCATTCTTTGGTGCTTGGATATGGCAACAAGTCCATTGGAGTAGTGGGATTATATCTACACACTACTTCAAATGGAGAGCTATTTAGAATTGTAGACTAGTCAATTGTATATAAACTTAACAACTGGTAGGCATTAGTCCCATTTCTTTAAATTTCTTCCAATTATGGCTCTTAATGATGCCCATAATGTTATCTTCACCACTTCAGTCCAAAAATTGGCCCATAGATGACAAGCAATGCTAACCAATAGGTTTATTTCTAACTTTCACCATAAACCTTCCAATAATATCTCAAAAACTTGCACATCTCTATCTTTGATAATGTTATATGGAATTCAACATAATCACATGATTTCCTCTAAGAAAAGATTAGAAAAAAAAATAGTAATATCAATTTTGTGACAAGATATGAAATAAGCCATTTCACACAACCTACCCACTACAACCATGATTAAACCATTTGCTCTATAAATTATAAGTGAACCTAGAACAAAATCAATGTTGATATGAATCTATGGATGTAACAATATCGCATGGGGGCATAATAAGCCTTGGGCCTTCCTTCAACTCTTCGCCCTTTTACAAATTGTGCATTTCTCTACAACCGAGTGTGCATCTATTGTCATATCAAGCCAATAGAAATTCTCCTTTTAGATCTTAACTATGCACTTCTCTCTAAATTGCACTACAAGACCCCTAGAATGGGTCTTTCTCACCAAGAGTTCCCAAAAGAACCACTACTAATACACAATTTACCTACAACTGTAGGCCAACCAATTACAGGGTCAACAATCAACTATCCCTCTTTAGCAATTAATCAGCCTTACTTCAATCCTCGCTACTAGCTTTTCATTTATCTATGGAAAATGAGAAGTGATTCTCAATATTAGAGTCATTTTTATGTTGTCTATGTATTCTAAAATTTTATATTTGCTGATATTATTAAAGGAATTGTGTCCACTTTCATGTCTTTGGGCACATAAATACTATTTTTCTTTATGGTGTCACAAAATTATTAACTCGACTTATGAGGGTATTAGCATTATTTCTATCACACCTAAAACCTACAAACTCTCTAGTAATCATGTTTCATCTACCCTTCAACATTTTGAAAAACTTGCAACTAAATTTAAATTGCTTGCACACCAATTCTCTCTCTACTATGACACCATCATATCCTAAAACTACCCATGGCCAACAACTACACAAAGAAGCACAATAGACCCTAAACATCTTCTTCTCCTCCTTAATATTAATATGTCGATTGCCGATTTGCAGCATAGTATTGTCAAATGGCTCATATGATACGATAAGATCTCATTAAAGAAGATGGAGTATAATTATAATCTAGGGTTTATGTTTATGAATTTTAGAGGAAAGAAATAGAAGGGTTGAGTGCCACAATTATTAGAAAACAATCGATAAGATAAAAAAAGGAAGGGTTGTTGTTGATGTCATATGCATAAAGCAAAGAACTCAATTAGGGTTTCAATAGTCAAAACTACCAAAATTGATTCTATTAAGAAAAAAGAAGTGTGTATAGTTTACTCTAACAATCCAACAAGCATAGATGTAATTTGACTTAACTAAATGTCATGGATCAACAAATACTTAATAACATAAAGATAATCAAATTTCTGTTATAGGTATAAGAAATAAAATTAGAAAAAAAAAGTATTATTTACATAAGAAGGAAGCTACATGAACCATCTACATGTGGCATGCAATTCCACCAATATTGCTTACGCCATGCAATTCTATCTATAATAACTCCACTAGCACACTTTAACAAACTATGCAAACTTGATCAAAATTACCATTTGTATGTAATCTATATTGCTCCACAAATTGTTGATTTGTTGCATCACAAACATCATGAACTACTCAGTGAATCAAATTATGCAATCCTAGTGATTGTGGCCTAGTAATGAGACCGTGAGACCATGATATCCATCATCTCCTTGGGGCTTGAGAAGATTTGCCCTCAAATCTTCAATCTCATCTAATTCATCCTGAACATATGAAGAAAGATTTGCTACATTAAATATTGCTAACACTCCATAACCTCGTAGAAACTCAATTTTATAAGCTACTAAATATGGGAATAATAATTGATGATTTTGATGATGAAAAAACATATGGATAGTATAAGTTTGATTAAATGATATGCTATGATTAACCTTTTTTTTTAATATACTGCAGTGAAATATATGAATTTTTATGCAAGATATAATTCATGGTTATTCAAAACATATATGTGACACTCTGGAATAAATTAGAGAAAGGCTTATATGTTGACTAACATCAATATGAAACTTTGGAAAGATTTAGTATATTTTTCGACATAGGAAAGAAGATCGAGAAGCTATTAAGAACTAATGATAAGACTGAAAGTATAAAGGAAATATTAAAGATTAGAATGTATAACAAGTCAAGACCTAACCTCTAAAGGTTAAATATACTTAGAAAATATATTTAACCCATCCCACTAAAAGAAGGATTATTATATGGATGTTATCAAAGGTTAAAGTAAATTTTTGCTAAAGATATATTTGGAAAGCAATAAAGTTTTATTTGAAGAATAATTAAGGTTGCCATATTGATGAAAATGTCCACTAGGAATGAAGGATATAAATACATGGAGTTAAAGGTAGTATGATAAGCATTACAACAAATAGATATACTTATGTGCTAAAATAAGAGGATTTCTAAATTGTTTTTATCCTCAAAGGATTTTCTTTTAATCTTGCTTGTGTGATTGTATTCTCTATGAGATCTATGAGATAGCTAAGGAAGCTAAGAGGAGGTAGATTAAAAAGTGATTGTTTTTGTGATTGTAAACTAAAGTAGAGAGTGATTGTAGAGTAGATGATTGTTATAACACTCTTGTAAATTCGTTTATTTGATATAGTAAAATGAATTGGTAAAAATAACCAGAATCCTAGCAATGAAGGTTGAAACAGTGGATTAACACATAAGG
Organism: Laguncularia racemosa; assembly: GCA_037954665.1. Taxonomy (NCBI): domain Eukaryota; kingdom Viridiplantae; phylum Streptophyta; class Magnoliopsida; order Myrtales; family Combretaceae; genus Laguncularia; species Laguncularia racemosa. The sequence goes on along the minus strand of JBBMOL010000021.1, from coordinate 6,834,667 downwards.
CGAAACCACAATTTATCATTGTCTGATCTTCTTGAAATCAACTCTTCATTTTCACAGTTTATTTATTTTTTATTATTATCTGCTCTTAATACACCTTTTTTTTTGTTATTCTACATATAATAATCAAAAGGGAAGCTTATTTTAATTGATGAAATAATTTTTTTTTTAATGTGTAATAATCAATTCACCTAATCACCTCCCCCACCCACCAGCATAACCCCCCCCCCCCCCCCCCCCCCCCCCCCGACTCCCTCGGGGGTTATTATCTAAGACCAATAAGTGGTATCAAAACTCAATAGCATTTGAGTTTAAAGATCTTTAGAAAAAAATGTTACAATTTCTTCTGACAAGGTACCTTACTTTGATATAACTAACTATGCTTATTAAAAAAATGGGATGAAAACATATATCAAAGCCATAGATTATTAAATTTGGGAAGTCATTCTAAATGGTAATAAGGAAATCAAGGAAATTGAAAGAAAATCCAACCACACTAATGAAGATAATGAATAAGAAGAAAAGAAGATTGTAGAATTAAAGAAGAAAATAGAAGCAAATTCGATGGTTAAGAATCTTCTACTCTCCTCTATTTCCTCTACTGAATTATATTTAATATCTTCATGGAAGACAACAAAAGAAACATAGGACATGATTTCCAAAACTTTTGAAGAGCAAATGCTATCAAAGAGATAAGAGTCAATTCTCTCCTATAGTAATATGAACTCTTTCAAGGTTTACCAAATGAAGAAATAATGAATACGTTCTATTGATTTACTACTATAACCAATGAATTAAATTGATTTACTACTATAACCAATGAATTAAATTCTCTTAGAAAGAGCATAAGTGATGTAGACTTGGTTAGAAAAATGCTAAGGATACTACCACAAGAATGGATTTGGAAGAAGACAACCATTACGGAAGCATGTAGTCTAAAGAACCTCTCCCAAAGTCAAATACAAAGCAAGTTAATGGCTTATAAATGGATGTGTTAAAAATAGAAGACAAGAAGGAAGTAGCACCTAAAGCAAACGAATTTATAGATGATGAAGAAGAAGAGAACGTCAAGATCATTGCTCACCAATTGAACAAAGCTCTCAAGAGGCAAGGTATGAATTATAAAAATTCTAACAAAAATGTAGGGAAAAAATTAAAGTGGAAAGAAATAGTGTGATATGAATGTAAGAAGATTGGACATATCAAATATGAAGTCCAATGCTCATGTACAAGCTTGAAAAGTATCAAAAGAAGAAAAATAAATCATATCCACCTAGAGTGATTTGGAGGAATCAAAAAGTGAAGAAGAAAGCATACAAATAAAATTAGAAGAAGATCTCTATTTAATGGGGAAAATGAAGAAGAAAGCATGGAAATAAAGTCAAAAGAAGATCCATGTTCAATGATCATATCAAAAACAAATTCCAATGTTAAATCTAACTAGGAAGAAATATGCGCAAAACTTCTTAATGCATTACACCAAAAGCCAAAGCTCAAAATATAAGGTTAGAAAATTAAATTCAAGTCTGGAAAGGAGAAAAAGAAATAGTAAGTCAAACTAATTCTTTATCAATAGAAGAATGTGATCATTTGAAGGTTAAAAATGAAACATTAAAGAATGAAAAGGAAAAATTATCAAGTGAAAATTTAAAACTAAAAGATGAGATACGCAATTTAAACGCATGGATGCAAGAATTATTTTAGTCATTTAGTAACATATTTAATAAATTCAATGAAAGTGACAAGAGGCTATAGATGTTATTATCAAATCGGATATGTGATTCATCTAAATATGGTTTTAAGTTATGAGGAAGGTGAAAGCTTTAATAAAATCAATAAGATAGTAGTTGTCTAAGCTAAAGATTATAGACATAATATCAAGCCTATGTTAGAAAAAAAGAAAAGGAAGTCCTTACAAAGGAAGAAGAAGGTAAAGTTATTCCGAAACTAGTTATGAGATGGTCAAGAAAGGAGCATACAAACAACCATAGAGGGAAATTCAGCAAACTCTATCAAATTCAATGGAGACAATTGGTTAGAAAAGGACAACTCAACTGTCAGAACAAAGTCAATAGAAGAAGGTATGCTAATCAAAATTAAGGGTATGTAATGCCAAGGTATGTATATCAAAATCCCTACATATGTTATTTCTATAATAATATAGGTCATATAGAAAAATATTATTATTTAAAGAATAAAGACAATAGAAGGAAAGGTACATTTTAAGAGGTTTAAGTTCATGTGGGTTCCAAAAGAGAACAATAAATAAGTTGAAATTGATCTTCCAAAAGAAAGAAACAAAAGTGTGAGTTGGTTATATCATAAAAGAGGTATGTTTTTTCCATCAATAAATTAAATATTGCTAAAGCATCTATTTACATTCTCAAGATAAGCAATAATCACTTTGATGAGACAAATGTCGGTGTAGAGATATATAATTTATGATGATATGATCAAATATATAGAAAAGGTAATTTCTTTACAAATAAATGTAGATATCATTAATTTAAGGAAAGTATCTATCAAATTTTTGAAACCATGTAAATATTAAGTAAATATAAAAGATTTGCAAAAATATTTCTCCAAAAGGAAAAAAAAAATCTCTATATCCCAATCTTTCCTTTCTATATAAAAAAAAAAAAAAAAACCCTAAAAGCTACAATCTCACTTTTCTAAAAAAATAAAGATGAGGAAGTCTCCATATCATGAATCAAAGGTTCTCTACTATCCAAAGCACAAAACCTATTCAAATTGAAGATAATTTAGGCGATACCCTAACTATCACAAAGGCTCAAAGAAAGAAGTTTGAGATGAAGACTCATTAGACAAAAGAACGAGGGAAATCTTCAAAGAAAAATAAAAGGATGGAAAACCAAAGTAAGTAGGAAATTGTCAAGGTATGGTTTTTAGATTTTGATTCTTTTAAGAATGAAGGTATAAGCATAGGAAAAATCTTAGACACTAGAGGATGAAATCCATAGCAAATGTTAAGAATGGATATTTTGAGGATTTGATTAAAGAATTTTATGAGAATTGGATAGATGATGATTCAAAGTTAGAGACTACTGTTCAAGGTGAGAGTGTAATTATCACTCGAGATGATTTAATTTCATGGTTTAGATTAAGACTAGAAGCTAATGACAATAGGTTTACATCTATGAATAGGAATGAGTTGATTAAGCTAATGAATTTTAGAAAATCTATATCTTTTTATCGTAAAAAGATAAGAATAAACGATTTTCTAGTATATATCAGAGTGTTGCATAGAGTTTATTAATAGATGTTTCCTACCTCAAAACGGCTATTCAACAACAACTTCTAAGCACCACCTCAAGGTGATTCCAGGTTTGATTAATGATCTCACCATATACTTACCAAGCATTTTGATAGCTCATATGCATCATAGGAAAAGTTTTGGAAGTTTAGTCTATGGCCGTCTTATTTCCAAGCTGTTAAAATTCAAAGGTGCTAATGTAAGGAGGCCTAAGCTAATGAGAATTCCATAAAGGCTTTGATGTGCCTAACCAATTGGTTGGCAAACACATCCATCACAAGGCGTGAACAACCAAATCCCTCGATCAAAATGGCATGTCAAATTACTTCAAGTTAGAAGTCCAATTCATGAGTTTTATCACTAAATGGATGTAAGAACAAACAAGTGTGTGATCTTCAATGGAACAACACACAAATGAACTAGAATTCAATCTCAAATTGAAATGAACAAATATGAAAATAAGAACCCTAATTCACGTGACAAGAATAAGTAGCCAACAAATTGTATTTAGATATTACTCACTAAACACAATTTACAAAACAACAAAAGTAAGATTGATATGACTCACAATCCACTTAAGTTGATTCTCGCCACAATTTCACAAAGAAATTGATAAAAGATCTTTGCATGCAAAGGATGAACTCTCACAGCATAAAGTGTATATTTTTCTCGAAAATGTCAAAAGCTCCCAAAAAAAACCCTAGTTAGCAAGTATTTATACTTGCTTCTATTAGGGTAAAAACACACCAAAAATTACAAAGATGCCACTTAAGTGGCCAACTCCCAAAACAAAAATTACAAGTATAAAATAAAATGGCCAATTCTCATAAGCAACAATTACAAACACAAATGGTATTCAACTGGCCGATTCTTCACTTCAATTGAACAATTTGTATGTCATTGGATGTGACTCTAAGAATGTCCCACAAGTTAATCCTTAGTGTATATTATTTGGCTATCCTGTAAAATCGACGAATGTACCTACTAAAGTGCAAAATAAAAACATTATTAGATAAAATGTAGCCATATGTGTATTTTGGATTCATGTATCCAAGTCAGGTTTCCCACTACTGGAACCACTAGGTTGATTCTCATCATCTCCTTGAGCTTCTGAAAGATTTGCCCTCAAATCTAAGGGGTCTTCTCTTGGACTAAAACGTAGTGTTTGTGTTTGCTTGTTAGCTGGACTTGTGAAAGAGCTAGAAGTGTTTCTAATCTATTCTTGGAAAGAGTGAACCTCAGACGGAGACATAGGAGTCAAGACTATCCATGTACCATCCTTTTGAAACATGTAAGTGTTTCTAAACCCATCATGTAACACCTTTCTACCAAATAACCAAGGTCTACCCAATAATAAGTGAAAGACGCACATAAGAAGCACAAAACAGATAATCTCATCATTATATTTATCTCCTATATCAATTGGCACCTTTGCCCTCTATGTAATATGCAGACTACATCGGTCATCCAACCAATGCAATTTATAAGGGCTAGGATTTGGGCTAGTAGCTAGTTATAAGTTATCTACTAATGCAGTAGATATGACATTAGTGCAACTATCACCATCAATGAAAAGCACACATAGGTTACCTCGAATCCGATAAGATGTGTGGAACAAGTTCTCCCTCTGTATGTCCTTGGCATTTGGAGATAAAGTCAAAACCCTGCGCAAGACATTAATAGGTAAGTAATTTTTACCCATTTTGTTCTCATGTGTCTCAGCGTTCTAATCATCATAATACTCCTACAAGGCCATCGATAAATCTGTACGCTCAATAGCTTCTTCCTCTTCATCTTCTTTATTACCCTCCATAGCAATCATTACCCTTTTATTAGGACACTATGCAACCATATGTCCAAATCCCATACATTTGAAACATTTAATCCGGCACATCTTCCCATTGGTTGACCCCAATACTATCTGCCTAAAATCAGATCCAACTACCACTTTTCCTTTCCTAGAAATATTTTTCTCTTTTTCAGTGCTAGGGATAACTCTGTCTACAGCCTTGGCATGTTCGCCTACTCCCTTTGGTCCACCCAACTAACCATCAGCCCCCACAGGTTTAGTAGTAGTGTTATGCCTATTACTAGTGACCCGGAATGGATTAGATAGCCTCTACCTTTCCACTTTCAAGACTAATTGTATAGCCTCATCAAGTGTATTATACCTTTACAACTCAACAACATAGGTTATCTCGTATTTCAACCTAGACATAAAACGTGCTAGGGTTTGTTCAAGAGGCTCTACTGATCCACGTCTGATCATTAATGTCTCAAACTCCTAAACATAATTATCTAATGTTTTGCCTCCCTATCTTAGTGTTTGGAGACGCATAAACAGTTCCTGCCTATAGTGCTCAGGAATGAACCTTTTCCTCAAAACCCGTTTCATGTCTCTCCAAGTGTGTATTTCAGTCTCTCTATCCCTTCGCCTACTGATCACTAGATTCTTCCACCACAAGGTAGCATAACCTATGAACTCCACTGCTGCAAGACAAACTCTAGTGTTATCATTAATCTCATAACACTCAAAAAGGCCATCAACCTTATCTTCGCAATCCAGGTAATCATCTATTGAGTCCTTGCCATCAAATGAAGGCATCTGCAGTTTCACATATTATAGTCCCCTAAGTGGCCTGAAATCCCTATTCAGATATGGATTAGCCCCAAAATTATCATCTCTTTCCTCCCTAAGTGCATGATGATCTCCTTTCACTCTCCTTCCCATATTTCCTCCTACTACTCCCTCCCTTTAAACGTTCTAAAGAGCTACTTTAGGTGGTGGTGCCTGAGGATTCGCCACTGGTAATTGTGGCATTGTCATCCTATCTATCCTTGTTGCTAATGTAGTAACAATAGTGGTAAGGTCTTGAAGCTGTTCCTCTAAAGTTCTTCCACCTACAGTACGATGACCTTATCCGCCACTAACTTGGCTATTAGCCTCATTGCCAATTCCCCCATTCACACTATCATTCAACATAGTTGTGGAATTGATTTGTTGAATTACCAAGATAATTCAAAGCAATGTAACACACTCCCTTCACTACAACCACACTTCAACTGCCACACAATAACCACATAACCTACAAAAGTAAACACAAAACTCCACTTAACTTCACACACTTCCACAATTCAATTATGGCAACAGCAAGTAGAAGTAATAATTAAACACTTCTCCAAATAGTAGGTTAATGAATTCAATTAAGCAAAGTGATCAAGCATCAATACATAATAACTCCCACACTTAAATGCTTGCTTTTTGAAATTCAAATTTTAACCACTATAACTCCCCTTTCAATTACGAGACATACACACACTTACACTCCATGTGCAGCACCCTTCTCCACAACACATTACAACACCCTTCACAACACAAACTTACTTTGCCATACACACACACACACCTCAACCACGGTGTAAGCTTCAAACACAACCTACACTTACACTTCATGGTGCAGCACTTCTACAATCCACAAAACACTCACTTCACAACATAATCACGGCACAACAATTTAAATACTGCTTCTTAATGAAGCCTCTCCACAAATGGTAAGAAGCAATTCAAAATTCAAATAGCATTCATTCAATGCTACACAATAACTTCTTCAAACTTAATAAATATATTTCAATTCAAATAATTTCCCTATTCTCCACGTAAGGCAAATCTAGAAATGTAACTGACAATCCTCAATTTCCAAAATCACTAACAAGTAATTTACTCCTCTTTTATCTCAAGGAATGTATCTCCAATTCCGAAACAAGCACAAGAAAAACACACCTCCTAACTCTCCTTCTCTTCACAACAAGTTCAAGAACAAAAGGACTGCTACAAGATCTCCACTTCCACTTCAACAATCACAAATATAATGCAAAAAAAAAAAACCACAATAAACTACTACAATTTCACTTTAACAATTCGGATCAAGAAGTAAAATTCAAGAACCCTAAATTTCAATTGAAGTTCACACAAACCCTACTCCACAACCTATGCTTTGATACCAAAAATTATGATGTGCCTAACCATTTGGTTGGCAAACACATCAATCACAAAGCATGAACAACCAAATCCCTCAATCAAAATGGCTTGTCAAATTACTTCAAATTGGAAGTCCAATTTACAAGTTTGGTCACTAAATGGATGTAAGAACAAACAAGTGTGTGATCTTCAATGGAACAACACGCAAATGAACTCGAATTCAATCTCAAATTGAAGTGAACAAATCTGAAAATAAGAACCCTAATTCACGTAATAAGAACAAGTAGCCAACAAATTGTACTTAGTTATTACTCACTAAACACAATTTGCAAAATAACAAGAGTAAGATTGATATGACTCACAATCTACTCAATTTGATTCTTGCTACAATTTCACAAAGAAATTGATAAGAGATCTTTATATGCAAAGGATGAACCCTCACGGCACAAAGTGTATATTTTTCTCCAAAATGTCAAAAGCTCCCAAAAAACCCTAGTTAGCAAGTATTTATACTTGCTCTTATTATGGTAAAAACACACCAAAAATTACAAAGATGTCACTTAAGTGGCTAGTTCCCAAAACACAAATTACAAGTACAAAATAAAATGGTCGATTCTCATAAGCAACAATTACAAATACAAATGGTCTTCAAGTAGCCAGTTCTTCACTTCAATTGAACAATTTGTGGGTCGTTGGATGTGACTCTAAGAATGTCCCGCAAGTTAATTCTTAGTGCATGTTATTTAGCCATCCTATAAAACTGATGAATGTACTTGCTAAAGTGCAAAATAAAAACATTATTAGATAAAATGTGGCCATATGTGGATTCTGGACTCATGTATTCAAGTTAGGTTTCTCACTGTTGGAACCACCAGGTTGATTCCCATCAAGCTTGATGTAGGAAATACAAGTCTCAAGGTGGAACGTATAATATGGCTAGCCAAAGACGAAACAAGTTATAATACTACTAAAGGTGGATCTATGAAGAGAAAAATAGGTAAGGTATCATGTTTTAAGAAAGCTTGCAGAATTAATACAAAGAAGACAAGAGTAGAGTTGAAAGAAACATCTAAAGACCCTCAACCCGTAACCAATCTAAATTCTAAAGTTCTTGAACCTCCATCCAAACAAATCCCTCATGTTCCTAAAGAGCATCAATAGGAAATGAATCAACAAGTCTCAAAATCAATATACACTAAAGAATTAATGATACCAATTGACGAGTTTCTTATTGAAATAACTTCATAACAAGAGGTTTATCCTTCAAAAAACACCCTCTCAACTAGAGCAATTAAAAGGTTAGTTCTATATGTGTATTTTGAATCAAAAGAAGACCCTCCACAAGAAGAATCAACAACACAAGAAGACGAACCCAAGGAGTTATATTTAGAAGACATACATATTTACCTAGATGGTGTTAGAGTAGAAGCACAAGAATATATAGAGAAGATATTAGAAGATTTTAAGATCTAGATGGAAAGATGAGTTAATAATCTCATACAAGATTTCTTAAAGTTCATAAATAATTTTACTGAAGGAAAGGCAAAAAAAAAAAGAATTCAAATAAGTTGATTGTTCTGTTTTAATACTTGATTTGATGAATACTTTACATGTATTTTTGGATTTTAAATTCCCAATGTTTAAACTTTATTGATTTGCCTGTCATGTTTGAGATGGATATTTTTTAGACTATTTTCCAAATGGAAAGTTTACCTATAGATATTTCAATTTTTTATGCTCAACAATTAATCTTGTTTGTAGAATTTTATAGATGTTTAATTTTTGTCTATGAATATCTCAATGTTTATTCATGAATATTCTTTCTCAATCATAAGTTTTATTTTGATGATAACAAAAAAAAAAAAATGAGAGAAGAAGAAAAGGAAGGGAAATAAGTAAGTTAAGTTAAGGGGTAGGAGAATTAAAAAGAAAAAAAGAAAACAAAGTTGATTGACTTTTAGATAATGTGCAAGTTAATAAGTTTTTGTGTGATTTTCAATTCATTACTTTATCATCATCAAAAGGAAGAGAATGTTAGATATGTGAATAATAATTGAAGATTTGGATGATAATCAAACATATGGATAGTGTTTATAATTTATAGGTTTATGATTCTAATTAAATGATATGCTATGATTAACCTTTTTATTGAGATATACTATAATGAAAGATATGAATTTTTTTATTAAGAATATAATTTTTTGTTATTCTGAATATATACATGGCATTGCAAAATAAATTATATAAAGGCTTATATGTTGACTAGGAATAAACTTAAGTATATTCATGTCCATTTTGTATATGTCCACATACACATACATAAATATATACATAAATTATGAGAAAGGAGTTAAAATGTTGAATACAAAATAAATTATCAATTGTTTAAAAAAAATTTATATATATGAAATTTACACACACACAGATATATATATATATATATATATATATATATTTGTATAACATATTCGTTATCTTTTTAAATAAGTAATTATATAAACATTTTGAAAAGTTGTATTGCTTAGTATGAAATCATAGTTTGCATTAAAGGTAGGCAAAAAAACTATTTGAACCAAACCAATCTGTAAATCGAACCAATCTGAGTGGTTTCTTTTCTAATGGTTCGAATTGTGGTTCAAATTGAGGCCCACCAAATGGATTACGGTTCGATTCGGGTATGTAATTTAAACCACATCTATTAATCTGAATCAAACCATTTAGTGTGCTATTTATGAAGTTATGTCTGCTTTTAGGTAAAATAAATAAATAAATTTCAATTAGAAAAGTTGAAGAAATAATTGGTTATGTTATTTATATTTAGGTACTAACGGAGAAGAAGCAGAAGCAAAAGGTTTCCAGTAATCTATTTGGTTAACAAGAGTCAATATAGGGGACCATTGTTATTTTGTTAACGTTTTAAACTCTACGGACATTGTTCATTTTGTTATAGTTCTTGTTAACTATTATGTATTAAATGAAAGGATGTATTTTGTTGGTAGATGAATTGATGATGGGAATCAAACCATGTCAACAACTGGACCTATTATTAAATAGAACCTGAAGTCATTAACCTAGTGTCTTTATTTACTTTATATATTTGTTTTGCATTTTATCAAGTACATCTATCGGTTTTTACAGGACGGCGAATAAATACACTAATGCTCAGTTTGTAGGTTATTCATGGACCTACGTAAATCAAAAGAAGAACCGATCCTACATTACTCCATGGAGGTGAAAGAAATCGGCCACATATGTTGTTTTTTATTTGTATTTTCTTTTGTTAGAAACCAACCACATATGTTGCTTTTATTTGTATTTTCTTTTGTTAAATTTTGCCTTATTTAGAACAAGTATAAATACTTGTAAAGTAAGGTTTGTAAGGGACTTTTTAAACATTATTTTTCAGACTTTGTGCCATGGAAAGCTAGCCCTTTCACACATCCACTCTTATCAATTTCACTTTGAAATTGTAGTAAATTGGCTTAAGGATTATTGTGAGTTATATCAATACTTCTTAAATTGTTTCCAATTATTACTAGTGTGTCATATCTAGTGTGTAATTGGATATGTTTTATCTGTTCTTGTTCACGCCAAATTAGGGTTCTTCCTATTTCTAGGTTTCACACCAATTGTGGAAGTTAGATAAAATTGTTCCTCTTTTATTTGATTGGTATTGAAATTCAATTGAAGCACATCACTTGATGTGGACTATTATATGCAGTATGGACTACGGAGTTTTATAAACTATGAATATGATGATAATGAGTCATATAATAAGTCTTATTTTCCTAAACAATTGTTGTGATTTGTCAAAGTAGAAGCAGGAATTAAATAATTGAAGAGTGAACACCTTACAGGCATTAAGCAAAACACGTGGGACTTTTAATGCTCTAATTTTTGTTATTTTGTTCACTTATTGAATAGTCAACACATTATAGAGCATTTAGAAAAACATTTGTGAGCATGGCAAGGATACAAATATTGTGTTTATGTATTTTATTTAAATGATTTGAGCAAGTTTTCATCAAATATTTAAATTTAAATGTGTCAATTTTTCTTAAAAGTTGTTTCATGCATTTGATAGTATTCAAAAACTACTAAAGGATAAAGTATTTTAATTAGGTAATGTTGCATTAGAAGATTTATTTTTCAATTTATGAAAAAGCAATAATTTACAGTAAGCATTATGTATTTTGTAAGTACATAAATCTTTTAAGTGATAATTTTGGTTTAATCCATAATTCGAACCCAACCAAACTGTTTCTTAATGGTTTGAAAATTTTTCTAATCCAAACTTTATAGTTTGGTTTAAAATGGAAAAAGAAAAAAAGAAAAACCGAACCATAAATTATGGTTTAATTTGGTTTTTTACAAAAATCAAACCAATTTAAATAGTGTCTACCCTTAGTTTGCATAGAAAACAATATAATATATATAGTCACTTAAGCTTCAAAATATAATTATAATTGTGAATAAAATATAATTATAGATTGTACAAAAGGCATTTCTTATATAAGCAATACTACATATATAAACATATATACATACTAAATACACTTCTACATGTAACAACTAGGATCATAATTTTTCTTTTTTAATTTTTTTACTAGTAAAACCCATATATGAGAGGAGATACCAACAGAAATTTTATCAATAAAATTATTAAGTACAAGAAAAAAGGGAAACATCAAGCCTGACATCTTTAGACAATTAGGATCATAATGTTATATACATATATACTTAAAATATGTATTGCATGTTTCCAAAATGCTGTAACGACAAATATCATATTACAAATATTAAGATATAACATTATTGAAATACATAATCTTTTGAAACCATATAAGTATATGGTCTACTTATAAATACAAATGCTTGTATTATAACTATAATCCTCTAAAAATATGATCACGATGTAGGTTTAAGGAAGATACAACACCGGTTAGCATAAGGTCCTCAGAATTCATAGAATCAAGTATATATTTATAAATTATGTATTTATGTAACTCATATATATATTCTGAAATTCTTTTGCTACGCTTTTCTTATGGTCTATATGTCATAGTATTCTAAATTTTCAGTCTTGGTCATTAACACGTCTGTATACCAACTTCCTTACCACTCCTGTGGTGCCGACAACCGTCACGCCCTGATGGTATCACCTCGAACAAGGATTTTTGTCGATAATGTTCGGTGAGCATAGCACTACCTCCGTCCTTTGACATGAAAGCTTTCACGTCCGTTTCACTCTTCCAACACCTAGTTTTAGTGTATGCTGTGTGGACCATAAGTAGCCAATTTTGGATGATAACTTTGTCATATAAATGTTACTTTATTTTATGCTATTTGCCCTACTATGATTTTTTAATCTTTTGTTTAAATAAATTTATTTTTGATTAGATTAGTATCTTATTTTTAGAAAAGCTTTCCTTTCTATTAATTTTCTATTGGAGTGGTAATTTAATAACTTTTAGATTGAGTCATGATCATAAGACTCATATTTATCTATACATATGTAAAAACTCTTGTTGTTGTTACAATTTTAAAAAGATATTGGGATATTATATGATCAAATTATTTTGTATGAAATGGATGTGATGTCTTTTCTTTCTCTTTGATTTCTTGATGATGTACTTCCATCAATAATAACTTATAGGCACGAGTCCTTCAAAAAGCTTGTTATGATTGAAATGGTGACTAAACTAGGTTGCATGACAATTTTTAGGGATTCGTTTGTCTTTATTAAAAAAGAAAATAACACACATATTTTATTTTAATTTATGGTAATTTATCAACATTCTTGATATAATTATTATTTAAATTACTTTTTTTTCTTTTTTATTTCATATTTCTCTGCAACTATTCATATTGCCTCGCATCAAGTTTGATAGTCAATGCAATTTTTTTCCTTTATCTCGTTGCTCTTGCGTCCGCTATCATACACCGATACATTAAACCGTAATTAGGATTCTGCTCATTATAGACTTTAGAATCATGTTTTATTGGATCAGAAATACAATAAGGACATCACTTCAATATTCTGAGTATCTTTATTGCACATCGGAGTTGTCTAATTGTACATGTACCACTGGCATTGGGTGGTTTAGATGGTTCATTCCATCCATTCAACCTGCCAAAAGATGAATGATTTGATTTTATGTCAGTGGAAGACAATAGCACTTCTTTAATGTGTAGACATATTTTTCAAAGAGAAAATTGTAAAACTGTTACTTGTATTTAGGTACTTGTATAATCAACCTTTTTTATGTTTTATCGATATCTGTCACTGCATTAGTTATAGGAACTTACTCTCAACTTTGATGAATACATAATAATTAATTAAATAATATGATATATTAAATTATTAAATTAAATAATATAACAAAATTGTAAAAATCATAAATATATATATGTATATCTTATATTTATATTATTAAATAAATATATGCTATATTGAACTCCAGGACACCTTTAAAAATTATTAATAATTAAATTATTACTAAATCTTTTCCTTTTTATTAATAACTACATTTTCAATCACTCCACATCTACCTATATAAATTCACAATCTCACTTTTTATGGAGATAACTAAAATCATTCGACATGGTTTTCTTATTTTCTAATTATCTTAAACATAACACTATTTATTTTTGCGCAAGTATCACAAGTGTTTCACTTGCTAATATAAAAAAAATTGCTAGAAAAGAACCATGCAAACCCAATCACGATAAAACCAAGGGGTAATCGGCCACATGAGACCTTAGATAGTCCATCAAGATGGTTAGGTTCTATACTTTTTATAAGCAATTCCCTTTACATTTTTATAATAATAATAATAAGAAGAAGAAGAAAGTCAAAAAAGACTTGATCAAGGGGAAGATAACGAATCAAGTAGTAGTAGTAGTAATCAAGAAATTAGTGATCAAGAATTTATCAATATTATTGATAAGGTAAATATTTAGAAATGGTATGTTAAAATTCATGTAGTTATAAATAATAAATGGTCAACTTTGATTGCATCACTCTTGGATAGTGGCACCGATCAAAACTGTCTCTAAGAAGGACTAGTTCCCACAAGGTTTTATGAAAAAAAACCTCGGAAAAGCTAGTTTCTGCTAATGGTTCAAGACTAAATGTTCAATATAAATTAACTAAAGGAAAAAATTGCTCAAAATGATGTTAATTTTAAAACCATCTTTATTCTTGTTAAAAATATGAATATTCCTATGATTTTAGGAAATCCATTCCTAACTATGTTATACCCTTTTTATATCTCTTCTCAAGGACTAGAATTCAAAGTTGAAGGAAAAAGAATATTTCTCAAATTCCCTACCAAAGAAAGGGAAGTAAAGTTGCTTAAGGAAAAATTGGCTAATAAGAAGACAAATAGATTTTCTCAAAAAAGAACTAGAAGATAAAACAATTATCAAAAATTTTGAATCTGAGCTAGTTGGAGAAAAAATTAGAAGTATTCAAAAGAAGTTTGAAGAAGAAATTTGTTCGGAAATTCCGAATGCTTTTTGGTTAAGAAAACAACATATGGTAAAATTACCATATGTTGAAAGCTTTATAGTAGATAAAATCCTTACTAAAGCCAGACACATTTAAATGAATCAAGAGTTATTAGAATACTGCAAAAAAGAAATTCAAGATTTGCTTAATAAAAAATTAATAAGAAAATCAAAATCTCCTTGCTTATATTTCGCTTTTTATGTTCAAAACCAAGCAAAATTAAAACGGGAAGCCCCCCGTTTAGTAATCAATTATAAACCTTTAAATACTGTATTCAAATGAATTAAATATCCAATACCTAATAAAAAGGATTTGCCCAATAGGTTTTCAAGAGAAAAAATCTTTTTCAAATTTGATATGCGAATAAAATTGACAAGACAACCTTCAATTATTACTAAATCTTTTCCTTTTCATTAATAATTACATTTTCAATCACTCCACATCTACCTATATAAATTTCACAATCCCACTTTTTGTGGAGATAACTAAAACCATCGAACATATTTTTTAAATTCAAATCTCACTTTACATATTTAAGGTTTTCTTATTTTCTAATTATCTTAAACATAACACTATTTATTTTTGTGCAAGTATCACAAGTGTGTGTCACTTGCTGGTATAAAAAAAATTGTTAGAAAAGAACCATGTAAACCCAATAATTGTAAAACCAGGGGGTAGGTGGCCACACTAGACCTTAGATAGTCCTTCAAGATGGTTAGGTTATATACTTTTTATAACCAATTCTCCTTTTTTTCACAATTTTATAATAATAATAATAATAATGTTCTATTAAATTGGTTATTATAGATCTATCAAAAGTTGACACATCCCTTAACTAATAGTAAAGGATAGCAATAATGCATGGATCATGCGTTTATAAAAATAAAAAATACAAATAAGTTGATTATAAAATCACCAAAATATAAATTATGTTTTAATATATTTCTTTTCCCATTTCAACTTCACAAAAATACACAACTTACTATTTAAACTACAAACGTCACAAACATCTAGGCTTAGACTTGACAAGATATATATAATTTCAAAAGACTAATGCCGTTGGATTGACCCAATTTGTTATACTATGCAAAACTTTGAAATTAACTTCATATAATCTGCAAATTTTTTTCCCCCAAAAAGTCTCATAGTCATGGATTGTTATGTCTATGTGTTCACACTGCTACATACAAAGGGTATTACCAAAACTAACGAAGATAAAGTTTGAAAATAAGATTTTTCAAGTTTAAAAAATATTGCATAATTACGCAAAGTATATATAGTAACCGAGACCTTAGCTCTATTTTTCTACATAAGAATGTATTCTTTCTTTCTTGAACTGACCTTCATTACGATATTCCCACTTACGTAATACCACTTCGCCAGATTAAGAATGATATTCTACCTTGATCGATACGGTTGACCAAAATCCATCAGGATTTGAATGTCTCTTATGTACTTTTTAGATGCCGAATGCAATTCGAAAATGTTTTAATAATATTATCATGTCACGTAAATAAATTAATAATATATTTTAACATAGTAAAACGTTATTTAGCATGTTTAAAATGTTACTAAAAATGCTAAATAAAGATTGAATACTCTCGTTTTTGAAAAGTTTGTTTTTGTGTAAATGATAAAATACGATAATGTTACTATGTTTTCTCCTTCTTTTTACTTTTTTTGTACATATATATATATATATATATAGATAGTTGAACAATAAAAGCAGGCTCGTGCAACGTATGTGGTGTAAGAGGGATAGAGAGAGAGGAAGTCTTTGGGTTTTTTATTAAAAAAAATAAAAAAATCTCATGTGCATTTTAAGTAATATATATGAATATCTTATTTCACATCATATTCAAGCTGCATAGTTTGATTTCGTGATTCTGGTCGGTTAATAGCAAAGATATTGTAAATTAATATGAAATTGAGATAAAAATTAGTAAATCTTGAGGGAACAAAATCATTCCAAGTCCAAGGTTCTTCAAAAATCTACGATTTGTATCCCTTCAAACTTGGGTCATCGCCAGCATATATCCTTTTGCATTCGTCAAGAATGTCACTTTTGGACATGGACCACCGGTTCGTTTTCTGGTACTAAAACGCAATATTCTCAATCCCTAGAATGAGAGCTTTTGGTCAAAACACGCATGTAGTTTGATCTTTCTGGAATTGATAGTTTTTGAAGGTGGGAAAAAAAAAATCTTCATGAGACGTGTGCACATAAAATTGCTAGTCAAACCAAAGTGAAAATTACTTTTAAAAATAAATAAATAAATAAAAACATGTTGTTTCATTTTGTATTTTAGTATACGTCTCAATACACTTATTTCAATCTTCTTGAATGTAAAATTGGAACCTATTCTAAAAGAAGAAATATAATTAAAATTTTCAGCTCTAGGATCAGAGCAAGGAGCCAGCTATGTAAACACTGTAGCTTTGCTTTCATTTTTTTTTTCTTTTCATTTTAATTCTTTGGTTCTTCCTAAACATAGTATTAAGAGGTCGAAATAAATGAGACTCCAAATTAAAATGATGATAGTACAATTTTTAAAAGGGTTTATATGAAAAAATCAATTGATCATATAAATAGATTTTGAATATGTCCCGTAAGATCGATTCAATGATGAAAAGTTTTTCCAGAACAAACTTTTTGAGAGGTGTTAGGAAGTTTACTGATTAATAAATCGTGAATTTATATGGAAAATTTAAAATTTTGAGGTCAAAAATCCAAAAAAAAACATGTAAAATTTTTCATACGCCAGGTGGATGAGGTTCCATCATGAGTCATTAAATTGCAAATTTCCAATTGCTAGACAGCATATATGGGCCTAAGGCGTTCCTTAGCCCTAGTTGACCTCCTAACTGGATGTTCTACGTCAAGACCAACAGTGTCCACTGCTTATGAAAGCCCATCCACCATCTCACCCCCAAAGCATATCATGGCCTAAAAATCCTTTCTTTAGCCTCTTGTCTTTCCAAATAGAAGCAAAACAAGGTCCATGCACCACCGAGTTCAGCAGCTACTTGATTCGAAATCAGTAATATTCTTACATATATATTTGAAAGTTACAATAATAAAAGCAACATAGACGATCTACATCTTGGAGAAAGAAGAAATTCCAATGATTGCATT
The DNA here is from genome assembly GCA_037954665.1 of Laguncularia racemosa. Classification (NCBI taxonomy): domain Eukaryota; kingdom Viridiplantae; phylum Streptophyta; class Magnoliopsida; order Myrtales; family Combretaceae; genus Laguncularia; species Laguncularia racemosa. Next base: position 6,816,768 of record JBBMOL010000021.1, on the reverse strand, counting down.
CATTCTTCTTCTTCCTCCCCAATTCATGTTATTAGCTATCGATATGTAAAATGCACGGAAGCAATTCTTTAATATCTAATAAGTACAACATCAATATTCGTTGGGTGATTCATTGCATATCTATTATTAATTATTCAATTTACGATTTATTCTAATATGTAGGTTAATACATTAAGACAAATTTGACTATCCTTAAATCCTGAGACGGTCGTTAGTATAGCTAGTAATGGTCTTAATTTCATACAAGATCATGGGGGGTTGGGGGTGTTGAGGGTAACGTTGTACCTATAGGCTCACCAGCAGCATGGCATGAAAGTTGAGGCTGAGTTCCAATTAGCCGACATGTTCCGACAGCAACCGATTCCTACGCATCGTAAGACTGCGGGATGTCAACAACCTTAAAAACCAGGCTAAGGCACATGAATATCCATCACAAGGCCAATAGTTCCCACCAGATTCTGGTGTAATGTACGACAACTTAGCTCTAGTGCTTAGTACATACATCACACCACATCATCATTCCATCAGTAGCCCTATTCCTACACTATTTGCTCTGCATAAGAGACATCCGGTAAACAACAAATGTGCTAGGGTGAATCTTTGTAGTGTGCTACAAAGTGAAGTCCAATGCTTCCCCAAGACTTCAACGATACCCCTTGAGACTTCGATGATACCTCCTAACATCATTCAACATAAGAGTTACAAGCTCCTCCTACTCTACGTCTAAGGCCGTCAAGAAAGCTCACAAATGTATTTGCCCCATTGGTTAAACAATTCATTAGGGGAAGGAATGATAAGGGATAAGATTCTATTTTTTCTTATTTATTTCATATGTGTATCTTTTATCAAATTTTTTAATTGATATAAATTAATATGTGAAATTAATAAATTTATTAACATTTTCTAATAAATTATTTATGAAAATTAATATCATCTAGTGAATTTATTAATATTGTCTAATAAATTAGCATCAATTTTTTTTTCTTCTTTTTTTGTATATTATAAAATAAAGCATAAAGAGATGCAAATTTTTTGTAATAAATTTTTATAATTTTAAAATTTATGAAAATTATTTTTTTATGTAAACTTTTAATTTAAAAAAAATAATCTATGAAAATTTGCATTAATAAAAAAAATTACATGGTCTGTGCCTTTAATTTTGCAAAAATTGGCACAACTGAAGGCATGTTTCGAGTCCACATCTTCACAACCTATTTTAGAAAAAAAAATTTGTTACACTATTTTGTAAATTTTTTTCAAAGATATTATTTAATTGGATAACCCTATATTCAAACCTAATTTGTATTTAGAGCTATCTTCATTTTTTTTTCTTCTTTACTATTGTAGTTACTTAATACAGCAGCTCCATTAGATATCAAAGCTCATGTAGGATGACCGAAGGAACTAGAGAGTACCACTGAATGGATGAAGCATTGAAGGGCGTCCTTAAGGATCAACAAGAAGAATGGGCTAAGTCTCAATCTGAAAAACAAGAAAACTGGACAGAAGTGCTCACCGATATGTTCAAATGGCAACAAGACCTCTTGGATACACACGACAAGGCTCCCCCTGAGCTTAAGCAACAAATGGGCGAGATGACCAAGTCGGCGAGCACTGCAACTCCAATGTCGGGTGTAGAAGAAGACAACAATGCACAAGTTGATCAGCAAACCCCCGTTCATAATTCAGGCTTGCAAGAAGAATCACGATATCAAGTTCTCACTAAGACAACCAAGCTAGAGTTTCCAGTATTTAGTGGAAAAAGATTTAAAAGCTTGGTTAATTAAAGAAGAGCATTTCTTTGACATAGATTCAACTCCAAATAGTTACTAGGTCCGAATAGCCGCTATGTATCTAGAGGACTTGGCTCTGCAATGGTATCATTCGTTTGTAAAAAACAGAACCTCAACTACACCGATTTCGTAGGAAGAGTTGGTTGTGGGGTTGTAGTCACGATTTGGAGGCCGTTCGTATGAGGACCCCATGGTGGAACTTAAGGAGTTATTTCAAAAAGAGATCCAATACCCTGTTCGAATGTTCCAACCCCAAAACTTACAACTAGCCTTTTCATCATCTAAGTTACAAGAAGCTACCCACACTACCTCTAGAACCACCCTTAAATCAGCCCAACCTTGCCCTTCACCCTCTTACCCAAATCCTACACCCAGTTCATTACCACTCACTAAAATTCCCACCACTAGCAGAATATCCACCCCCACTTCAACCTAATTCCGACCTGAAACTCAGTATTCAAACTCACATAGAATGACGCAGCGAGGAAAGCATAAAACCGAGACCAATTCTAGGATTAGAACTCAAGAACAAACAAAGACGAATCAGAGTCTATTTGGAAATTAACTCAATTGTGCACAATTGAAGATTAGGAGAAAACTGTCTCTCGTAATGTGTTTCAATGATATCATAAAATATAACCCTAAAATGTTCTCACCAAGGTATATATATACTTCCCCGTAAAATATCTAAAAGGGGAGAATATAAACATACGCGTGGAAATAAATAATAATACGCACGTCTTTTCCCTATCGCATACATGGTCATGCCTCTAGGCCGTGTACGTTTCTGGGCATGTGAAAAGCGCAATACACGGCCGTGTCCCTAGCCATGCCCAAACCCATGTAAGCTTCTGTGAAAGTCCTGATAGAACACACGGCCGTGTCTCTGGCCGTGCCTGTACCCGTGTGTCAACCCGTGTCCTCCACGATGTCCGCATCATTCTCTCCCACCAATGGAGAACTCGACCCCGAGTTCGCTTCTGGATAAAGGGGCTCGTCATCCTCGTAGAATGGGAACAAATCAGCCACGTTGAAGGTCTTGGAGATTCGCATGCTTTCCAGGAGTCCAACCACATAGGCGTTGTCATTGATCTTGGTGACGATATTGTAGGGCCCATATTTCTTCGGCTGCCACTTGCTATATGTTCCCACGGGAAAGCGTTCTTTCCTTAAGAATACCATCACTGGATCTCCCACCTCGAACAACTTCTTCTTCCTATGTTTGTCGGCGGCTTTCTTATATTGCTCATTTACTTTCTCAATTTGTTCCTTTACTTTCGATGCCACTATGTGTGATGCGGACATCGTGGAGGGCACAGCAGCTTACACAGCCTAAGGGCACGGCCGTGTATAATTTTACCCGGGCCGTGTATCACTGACACGGGCACAGGCACGCTCAGCGACACGACCGTGTGCTCCAGTAGGATTCTCACAGAGTCATACACGGCCTAAAGGCACGGCCGTGTATAAAACCGTGTACTATGCTCGTCATATACACAGAAGCCCACACGGTCTAAAGGAACGGCCGTGTACTCGACCGTGTATTATGCTCGTCGCATGCCCAGAGACATACACGGCCTAGAGGCACGGCCGTGTATGAGACCGTGTACTATGCGTGTCGCATGCCCAGAAACACACACGGCTTAGAGGCACGGCCGTGTATCAAACCGTGTACTATGCGTGTATTTTATTATTTCTTTCCATGTGTACGCTTAGATTTTCCCCTTTTAGATATTTTACGGGGACATATAAATACTCTTTTGTCAGATAGATTAGGGTACGTTTTATTATCATATTGGAATACACTTTGAGAGAGAGTTTTCTCCAATTTTCGGGTTGTGCGCAACCAAATTTACATCAAAGATCGTTTCTTTGTTGTGTAAAACCAATCCAATCTCGGATTCGTTTCGTTATGCTTTCCGCGCTGCGTCAGTTGGTATCAGAGCAAGGTAAGTTCCTGCGAAGATGTCGGCTAACGATGGTGATGACTGCGGTTGTATTCTTGACGGTGTTCGAGGTACGGAAGTCCTATGTTACGGGCAACCAATACGAAGGGCGGTAGAGGAGACCATGGGTCAAAAAATCCGGCGAGAGGAACAGCGTCGTAAGGCCCTGATCTATCGATCCAATACCAATAGTAGCAGGTAGGTTTATTGGAGACGACCGGAAGGCGATCCAAGGAATAGATCTGTTACTTATGATACGGATGATGAAGACGAGATTTTTAATAATCTGCCTAGGAGAAGAGGCCATGGTAACATAAGACGGTACAACCGATGTGACTACAGGTATAAAGATGAAATCTTTTCTCAATTTAAATATGTTGTATCGGAGTTTGATGGTTCCGAGAGTCTGAATGAGTTTTGGGTTTGGGTAGAGGACATAGAAAGATTCTTTGACCATATGAGGGTTTCAGAGGGAATGAAGATAGAGTTAGTGGAGAGTCGTTTGTGGGGTGATGCATTGTATTGGTGGGAACGACTTTGGGGAGTAAGACACCTTGAGGGTAAGGATCCGGTGAGGATTTGGCTTATGATGCAATACTTGCTAGAACAAAAGTTCTTTCCCCTTGATTACGAGCGAATCCTCCCTCAAGAAACTCCACAAACACCTAAGCCAGTAAATTTAATTCCGGAAGGGTTTAAAGAGGAGATGGTCAAACAAGAGGAAAACTCGACCCTTAACGATCATAGTACCTTGATTGTTGATAGTAGGGGCAGTGGAAAAACAATTGAAGCCTATGAAAATTGTGTTGGTGAGGAAGCTATTGAGGACTCGCCATTGTTGAATGACAAGCAGGTGTTGATGGTTACTGAAGAGTCGGAGACTGAGGATACTTTGAGCTTATTCATTACACCAACGGAGGAGATTAAGGATGTAGAGTTTAATGTTTTACCCAAAAACTTATACTTCAAACCAGAGAAGTGCTAGAGATGACTTATGGAGTACAAAATACAGAGAAAGAAGCTCATGACATTCTCAGTTATGCATTTGAGAGTGGCACAAATACTTTGGACACTACTGAGGCTTATCCAATTCCAACGAAGAAAGAAACTCAAGGAAAAACAGATCGTTATATTGGTAGCTGGTTAAAGTCTCAGCCACATGACAAGGCCATTGTGGTAACAAAAGTTTGTAGTTATTCAGAAAGGTCAAGCTATATTCGTGAAAATGCAAAGGTTTTACGGGTTGATGCTGCTAACATCAAAGAGAGTGTAGAAAAAAGCCTTAAGAGACTTAGCACTAACGACATTGATTTGCTGTAAATTCATTTGCCAGGTCGCTATGTTCCACTGTTTGGTGAGTACTCATATGATTTCTCAAAGTGGCGGCCAAGTGTGCCTTTTGTTGAGCAGTTACAAGCCCTACAAGATGTTATCAATGAAGGAAAGGATCGCTGCATTGGTGTTTCAAATGAGACTTCATGTGGAGTAATGGAATTTGTTCAAGCTTCTAAAGTTGAAGGGGTTCCAAAGATTGTTAGCATACAGAATAGCTATAGTTTGCCTGTTAGAACCCGATTTGAAGTGGATCTAGTTGAAGTACGCCACTCGAAAATTCGCAACATAGGCCTCCTTTGTTATTCTCCATTGGGTGGTAAATCATTGACTGGAAAGTATTTGGATATCAATTCTAAAGCTGCCAATAAGAAGAGGTTGAACCTATTTTCTAGATACATGGAGAGGTACAACCATTCCATCCATAGAACTATTGGAAGATCACCTTTTTCAGTGGCCTATACCAAGGCACCTTCTCACGCTCTGGACCTAGTTTCCTTACCCAAAGGTGAGGAGACCTACGTAGCAGCAAAGCACCTGGCGGAACAGTACCACACAGTGGCGTCGGAAATCAAAGAACAAATTGAGAAAGTGAATGAGCGATATAAGAAAGCCGATGACAGACATAGGAAGAAGAAGTTATTCGACGTGGAAGACCTAGTGATGGTGTTCTTAAAGAAAGAGCGTTTCCCCGTGGGTACATATAGCGAGTGGCAGCCGAAGAAGTATGGGCCCTACAAAATAGTGGCCAAAATCAATGACAACGCCTATGTGGTTGGCCTTCCGGAAAGCATGAAAATCTCTCGGACCTTCAACGTGGCGGATTTATCTCCATTTTACACGGATGACGCACCCCTTTATCCAGAAGTGAACTCGGGGTCGAGTTCTACCTTGGTGGGAGAGAATGATGCGGACATTGTGGAGGGCACAGCAGCTTACACGGCCAAAGGGCAAGGCCGTGTATAATTTTACCCGGGCCGTGTATCACTGACACGGGCACAGGCATGCCCAGCGACACGACCGTGTGCTCCAGTAGGATTCTCACAGAGTCATACACGGCCTAAAGGCACGGCCGTGTATAAAACCGTGTACTATGCTCGTCATATACATAGAAGCCCACACGGCCTAAAGGAATGGCCGTGTACTCGACCGTGTATTATGCTCGTCGCATGCCCAGAGACATACACGGCCTAGAGGTACGGCCGTGTATGAGACCGTGTACTATGCGTGTCGCATGCCCAGAAACACACACGGCTTAGAGGCACGGCCGTGTATCAAACCGTGTACTATGCGTGTATTTTATTATTTCTTTCCACGTGTACGCTTAGATTTTCCCCTTTTAGATATTTTACGGGGACATATAAATACTCTTTTGTCAGATAGATTAGGGTACGTTTTATTATCATATTGGAATACACTTTGAGAGAGAGTTTTCTCCAATTTCCGGGTTGTGCGCAACCAAATTTACATCAAAGATCGTTTCTTTATTGTGTGAAACCAATCCAATCTCGGATTCGTTTCGTTACGCTTTCCGCACTACGTCAGTGTGGTACTGTTCCGCTAGGTGCTTTGCTGCCACATCGGTCTCCACACCTTTGGATAAAGGAACTAAGTCCAAAGCGTGAGAAGGCGCCTTGGTATAGACCACTGAAAAAGGTGATCTGCCGGTAGTTCTGTGGATGGAGTTATTGTAGGCGAACTCTGCTTGAGACAATGCCAGGTCCCATTGCTTTGGTTTCTCTCCATAGATGCTTCTTATCAGATTTCCAAGGGTTCTATTCGTCACTTCGGTTTGCCCATCGGTTTGGGGGTGGGCTGTGCTGCTGAAGTTAAGAGACGAGTTGAACATGTACCAAAGCGTCCTCTAGAAATGGCTGAGGAATCGGGTGTCCCTATCAGAAGTGATGGACTTGGGAACTCCATGTAATCTGACTACCTCCTTAAAGAATAGCTTGGCCACGTTTTGGGCATCCACCGTCTTCCTACATGGGATGAAGTGAGCCATCTTGGAAAACCTGTCCACAACTACAAAAACAGTGTCAGCACCTCGTTAGGCACGAGGCAAACCTAATACAAAATCCATGGATAGATCTTCCTAGATATTCTCAGGTACGGGTAACGGAGTGTACAGCCCCGTATTCTGAGAGTGTCCCTTTGATGTCTGACAGATGTAGCATCGTTGTACTATCTGACTTACATCCCTTCTCAACTAAGGCCAATGGTATCTTGCAGCCACTGCTGCTAGTGTCTTGTCCCGCCCCAAATGGCCGGCTAATCCCCCTCCATGGAGATCTCTGATCACCTTCTCTCTCAAGGAAGAAGCAGGGATGCACAGTTGGTTCCCCCTCATCAAATAACCCTCCAGAATGTAATAACTGTCATTGAGTTCCTTATTAGTGCATTTTCTCCAAGTAACTCCAAAATCTTCATCTGTCTCATACAGTTCCTTCAACTGTTCAAATCCAACTATCTCAGCTCTCATAGTCACTAGCAAATCCGCTCTTCAGCTTAATGCGTCGGCCACCTTGTTCTGAACCCCAGATTTATGCATAAGGCGAAACGGTAACTTCTGCAAAAACTGTATCCATCTGGCGTGCATGTCTTTGCAAATGCGGGTCTGATTGCTCAGGTGTTTCAAGGCGAAACAATCTAAGTATAAGATAAACTCTTTGCTAACCAAATAGTGCTCCCACATCCTCAAGGCTCTAACCACGGAATAAAGTTCTTTGTCGTACGTAGACCATTTTCTCCTAACCTCATAGAGTTTTTCACTATGGAAAGCTACAGGTCTCTTCTCCTGAGAGAGTACCGCACCAATGCCTACACCACTGGCATCACAGTCAACCTCGAATATTTTGTTGAAGTCCGGTAAGGCTAGCACCGGAGCACTATATAGTCTCTCTTTGAGCACTGCGAATCCCGACTCAGCATCCCCATCCCAGTGAAACTTTCCTTTCTTTAAGCACTCAGTCAAGGGGGCCACCACCGTGCTAAAGTGCCATATAAAACGCCTGTAGAATCCCGCTAACCCCAAGAAACTCCTCAGCTCGGTGATGGTCTTGGGTGTAGGCCAATCCCTAATGGCTCGCACCTTATCCTCATCCACCGTGATCCCCTTTCCACTCACTATGAATCCTAAGAACAACAACCTCGGTGACATGAATACACATTTCTTAAGATTAGCATAAAGCTTATTCTCTTTCAGTACCGTCAAAACATCCTTCAAGTGCACTAGATGTTCCTCCCGAGTTTTGCTATATATTAGGATATCATCAAAATATACAACAACGAACCGACCTATAAACGATTTAAGTACCTGATTCATCACGCGCATGAAGGTACTCGGTGCATTGCTGAGTCCGAATGGCATAACCATCCATTCATACAATCCCTCTTTCGTCTTGAAGGCGGTCTTCCACTCATCCCCAAGTCTGACCCGAATTTGATGGTACCCACTTCTAAGATCTATCTTGGAGAATACTACTACCCCACTCAGCCAATCCAACATGTCCTCAATGCGAGGTATTGGGAATTTATACCCAATTGTGATTTTGTTGATCGCTCGGCTGTCCACGCACATCCTCCAACTCCCATCCTTCTTAGGCGTTAGTAGTGCTGGTACGGCACATGGACTCAAGCTATCTCGAATGAATCCTTTGTCGAGTAAGTCCTGGACCTTCTCCTGTAAGACCTCCGTTTCTTTGGGACTCATCCGGTAGTGAGGGAGGTTAGGAAGATTAGCTCCAGGCACCAAGTCGATGTGATGCTGGATGTCTCACAATGGAGGTAGTCCCTCTAGTAAGTCTTCCAGAACTACTTCTCTAAATTCCTCTAGTAATCCCTTCACCTCCTTCGAAATCTCTGCGTTACTCATGTCCTCTCCCGCATTCTTCACTACTAGAGCATGCATCAAGTGGGACCCCTTAATGTCCTCAGTCATCTCCCTTTCCGATTGAGTGATTGTAAGAAAAGACTTCCCTTCCACCTTCTGAATTTTGGGTCGCTTATCCGATAATGGCAATAGTGTATACTTCACCCCCTCCTTCTCCAACCTATATTTGTTCTCCTTCCCGGCATGTTGAGCATCTACATCAAATTGCCAAGGGCGTCCGAACAACAAATGACAAACATCCATATCGACGATGTCGCAGTATACCTCATCTCGATATTTGCCAATCGAGAAAGGAACTCAACACCTCTCTTTCACCTCTATTCGCTCTACCGCTTTGATCCATCCAATGGTGTAAGGATTCAGATGTTTCTCTGTAGGTAATTGGAGCTTCTTCACGACCTCCTTCCCGATGATGTTCTCACAGCTCCCACTATCGACAATTACATCAAACACTCTCCCACCAATTGTACACCTAATGCGAAACAGCTGATGTCGCTGTGAACTATCCTCTTGCTTCGGTGCTAACATCATCCTTCTAATTACGTAATTAGGCTCCACCACATCATCGACCTCTTCATAGTACTCTTCATCACCGTCGGGCTCACAACACACTTCTTCCTCCTCTTCCCTTTCAACAATGTTTACAGTTCGTCTATTTGGGCACTCATTTGATCAATGTCCCGGCTGACTACACCTATAGCATTTCCCCAATATTGGCTTGGCATATGGATTGTTTTGCCTTGGGGCTTCTTTACTCTCCACTGGTCTCTTTCCTTCCGCCTTGTCTCTTTCTTGTCCATACTTCCCGTTGGTTTTTCAACCACTCCTCTAGGTCTTTCACCAATCACCTTACTACTGTTACCGGTATTGTCGTAAGTGTAAGTTCTTTTACCTCCTCCAAACCTTACGCTCTGCTCTTGTATTATCATTTCAACCCGGAGGGCCAAGTTCTTGGCTTCATTTACAGTTCTAAACACTATCACTCCTATCTTATCTCTAATTTGAGGCTTCAACCCATCTACAAACCGTGCCACCTGTTGACCCTCAGTCTCCCTCAGATCATTCCTCTCCGCTAACCTCATGAATTCAGCGGTGTACTCATGCACCGTCCTCTGCTCTTATCGGCACCATTGGTACTGTTAGAAAAGAATTTGCTCGTAGTCGGGTGGCAAGAAGTCCCTCTGCAACAGATTTCTCATGCGGTACCACGTTCTAATAGGTTGCCGCCCTTCCCTTTGTCTACGGTGCTGCAACCGATCCCACCATGCAGATGCCCCGCCTTTCAATCTACAAGCAACCATTCTTACCCTTCTATCCTCAGGAACCTCCATATAATCAAAGAACCTATCGACCTCCGCCAGCCAATCCAAAAATTCCTCTATATTGAAATTGCCATTAAAAGAAGGAATATCTACCTTAAGACGGAAGTCTCCGCCTTCAGCATGGTCGAACCCCTGGTGGTTGCGTCGATACCCACCACCATACGCTTGTTCATTCCGGTCATCCACTCCACGATACCTACCGCCACCAAGAACACCACCCCTTCTCGGTGGTTGTTCCCTCCTCTGCATAAATCTCTCCTCTTCCTCAGAAGAGCTTTCATCAATTCTCTGGTTCCATTGATTTCCGGCAACAAATTCATTAATAGGGCCGCCTCGAGCAATTGCTACTCCCGGTCGATTCCTAACAACGCCCTGTGACCATTGTGGTCCATCACCATGGTGTCGAACCGCGCCACCAGATCTTCCAAGTGTTGTTCTACAAGCCCAAGCCTCTGCTCCATGGTTTCAACCACTGCCCTCGGAGCCCATTGATTGACTCCTTGGACTTCCGCATCCCGATCAAGGTCGAGAACGCGACCGCCATCGATACCATCGTTAGCCGACATCTCTGCAAGAAATTGCCTTGCTCTGATACCAACTGGCGTAGCGAAGGAAAGCATAAAACCGAGACCAATTCTAGGATTGGAACTCAAGAACAAATAAAGACGAATCAGAGTCTATTCGGGAATTAACTCAATTGCGCACAATTGAAGATTAAGAGAAAACTGTCTCTCGTAATGTGTTTCAATGATATCATAAAACGTAACCCTAAAATGTTCTCACCAAAGTATATATATACTTCCCCATAAAATATCTAAAAGGGGAGAATATAAACGTACACGTGAAAATAAATAATAATACGCACGTCTTTTCCCTATCGCATACACGGTCGTGCCTCTAGGTCGTGTACGTTTCTGGGCATGTGACGAGCGCAGTACACGGCCGTGCCCAAACCCGTGTAAGCTTCTGTAAAAGTCATGATAGAACACACGGCCATGTCTCTGGCCGTGCCTGTACCCGTGTGTCAACCTGTGTCCTCTACGATGTCCGCATCATAGAAACATCAAACGATTAACTCCAAAGGAATCGGAAGAAAAGAGAAAGAAACGACAATGCTTCTTGTGTGACAAACCTTTTGGACCTGAGCATGGGTGTAAGCAAAAGGGACTAAGGATGATGGTGATTGAGGAGGAAGATCCAGAAGTTGTTGATGAAGGAGATCAAGGTCAAGAAACGGCAATGCTTCTTGTGTGACGAACCTTTTGGACCTGAGCATGGGTGTAAGCAAAAGGGACTAAGGATGATGGTGATTGAGGAGGAAGATCCAGAAGTTGTTGATGAAGGAGATCAAGGTCAAGAAGAGCCTCCTATTGAAGAAGAGCTCACTAAACTTGCACTTTATGCAGTGGATAGCAACAAAGAGTCAAGTACCATGAAGCTTCATGGTCATTACAAGAAAAGGAGGTTAAGTGTGTTGGTTGATAGTGGAAGCTCACTTAATTTCTTGGATGAATATGATAAACATCAATCCCAATCAACATAACAACAGCATCATCTAGCTCCTAGTTTTGTATAAAATAGTTTTAGTTGTTTCTATAATTGTGTAACCTAGATAAACATAGTTCTAACAACTCTATAATCATGGATTTAATCATTGTATATATTGGCAGCAAATCAATGGAAGAAATATGCACAAAAAGCTTCCAACAGTTTTCCTTATTTATTCTATATATTCAATTCCTCTTTCATGGTATCAGAGCTTGATCCATATACTTGAGCTTCCATTTCATTGTTGACACTCACTTGTAACTCACAATGGCAACCGAGGACATCCCAACTGTCATTCAAAATACCCTAAAACCCACAAATCCACTAATCATGATCACAATCCACAACTCTATTAAACTCACCACCACAAACTATCTCTCTTGGAAAACCCAAATCGAAGCTATTCTCATTGGCTATAATCTGGAAAAATTCATTGATGGCTCTCACCCCTCTCCACCAGCCAAGTAGCCACTATCAAAACCAACGACACTACCACTCGCAATCCAGCATATGAAACATGGCTACAATAAGACAAACTCTTATTTGGAGCCCTCGTGGGCACCCTTTCACCTAACATTGTCCCCCTTATCATGCAATCAACAACTTCTCACAAAGCATGGCAAACTCTCGCCAACACATATGCTCGACCTTCTTGGGGACACATCAAACAGCTAAAGGACAATCTAAAAAACATCACCAAGGGTCTTCACTCTATCACAGACTAGATGTAATCCATCAAAACTCGTACTAATGAACTTACTGCCTTTGGAAAACCCCTTGATAAAAAAGACTTGATTGAAAAAGTCTCGGAAGGCCTTAATGACAACTATCAATCAGTCATAAACGCTATCAACAACCGCAACACAGTCATCTCCTTTAATGAACTACATGAAAAACTCATCAATAAAGAACTCTCCCTACAACACAATTCAAGTCCCTCTGTTCTACCTACAGTTGCACACCTTTCAAATGCACACCCAATTCGATGGCCTGCTCACAACTGTGTTCCTTAGTCTAGCAACAATTCAACTCATCATTTCCTCTCTACTGCAACTCCATCAACCAGACCTATTGCCACCAGGGAACATTGCCTAGCTCGACCATTCCTCAAAAAATGTCAGTGGTGTCATGAACAAGGACATGTCGTCTCACAATGTCAACTATTTCATCAACAATATTCCCATGCTTAACCACCACCTAGATCTAACATGCCTACTCAACCTCACGGTATACCTCCTTGGTAAGCACAAGCACATGCTATAACAACTACTTCTCCCAACGATTCCCGGTTGCTCAACAGCAAAGCATCCCATCATGTCATGACTAATCTCAACAATCTTGCCCTTCACAATCCCTATGATGGCACCGATGAAATCATGATTGGTGATGGTTCTAGCCTTTCCATTACTCATACTAGTTCCATAACTCTCAACACTTCATCTCACTCCTTTAATCTTTCTAATGTTCTTTGTGTTCCATCCATGAAATGCAATATGATCTCCATCTCTCAGTTTTATACTTCTAATAATACCTCCATTGAATTCTTACCATCTTCCTTTCATGTGAAGGATCTGCACATGGGGGCAATTTTTCTAAAAGGTCACACTAAGGATGGCATTTATATATAGCCAACCTCTTCATCACCGCTACTTGTCTTCTCAAGTGTCAACACCTCTCTATCTACATGGCATCACCACCTTGGCCATCCCTCACTTTCAATGCTCAAGCATCTCTTAACTTCAAATAACTTAGCCGTTTCCTACTCATCAAATCTCTAGCTCCATTGTAATTCATGTTATTGTAATAAAAGTCATAAGTTGCCATTTTCCTCTTCTACACTTTCCACCTCATCACCTCTTGAAGTTGTTTTTACTGATGTTTAGACTTCACCAATTACGTCCATTGATCCTTTTAAATATTATGTCATCTTTGTTGATCATTTCACTAAATATATATGGTTGTATCCTCTCAAACGAAAATCTGATGTAAAAGATGTCTTTATACGCTTTAAGGCTATTGTGAAAAAATTCTTTAATTGCTCCATCAAAACACTTTATTCTGATAATGGAATGGAATATCAAGCCTTATCATCCCTCTTAACAGCTCATGGCATTTCTCACCTTACCACTCCACCTCACACACCGAAACACAATGGTTACTCCGAATGCCGTCATCGACATATTGTTAAAATAGGTCTCTTTCCACTATCTCATGTGTCTATACCCCTCATGTACTTGTCTTTTGCCTTCTTTAGTGTCGCTTACCTTATAAATCATCTTCCAACACCTACACTTAACAATATGTTTCCCTTCTTCAAACTTTTTGGCACTGTTCCACACTATGAAAAACTTCGCAACTTCAGTTGTCTATGTTATCCTTGGCTTCGTCCTTACACAGCTCATAAATTTGAGTCTCGTTCCTCTCCATGTGTGTTTGTTAGTTATTCCTCCACTTAAAGTGCCTATCTCTGCCTTCACATTTCCACTAATCGTTTGTATACGTCCTGTCATGCCTAATTTATTAAAATTGTTTTCCCTTTTTCCACTTCTCATCCCTCTTAATCTCGTATCTCCTCTTCCACCTTATCTGAATGGTGCTCCATCACACTACCTCTCCTTGTCAATTCCAACTCTTCCCAACCAGAACCTCCAGCATTGCTCCGTATCCTGGTTGGACACTCTTCCCCTTTGTCTGATCCAACTCCTCCATCCTCTGTTAATCCTTTGCCCACCCACACGCTTCACAAGCTTCATCACCACAGGTCATCATAACTCAATCCAAACACAACATTCACAAACCCATCTAAAAGCTCAATCTCCACACTGCCATTTATCCTCATATTCAAGAACCACACACCATCACTTAAGCCATGAAAGACCTAAAGTGGTGCACTACCATGTTTGAGGAATTCAATGCTCTTATCAGTAATGGCACATGGGAACTTATTGCTCCTTATCCAGCTCAAAACTTAATAGGATGCATTGATCCAGATCATCCTCAGCATGTTTGCAAAATCCGCAAAGCCATCTATGGTCTCAAACAGGTACCTCAAGCATGATATCATGAACTACATCAATTTCTCCTTAACTATGGCTTCACCAACTTAGTGGTTGACCCGTCCTTACTTATCTTTAACTCTCATGGCATTATCTTATATCTTCTGGTCTATGTTAACCACATTATTATTACTAGCAATGACACACGAGTAGTCCACAAGTGCATCCACTAACTCTCTCATCGCTTCTCTCTCAAGGATATGGGTCCCTTATATTATTTCCTTGGTGTTGAAGTTCTTACCCATGCTAATGGTATCTTTCTTAGTCAAAGGAAATACATTGCTAATCTTCTCCTCCACAAAACTCATATGATTGAATTTAAGCCTGCCTCAACACCTCTCACCATCAATCTATCCTTCACCTTACATAATGGTACCTCTTTAACTAATCCCACCGAGTATAGAACCATTGTTAGAAGCCTCTAATATCTCTCTTTCACTCATCCTGATATTGCCTATACAGTGAATAAACCTTCTCAATTTATGTGTCATCCTACCACTACTCATTGGCATGCTGTTAAACGTTTTCTTTGATATCTCTATGGCACCTTAAACTATGGTATTACACTTCGTCGCTCTTCCTCTCCTATTCTGCATGCCTTCTCTAACACTAAATAGGTTGGCAACAAAGATGACTACACCTCCACCAATGTGTACATTGTATATCTTGGTCCCAATCCTATTTCTTGGAGGTCTAAGAAGCAACAAACAGTTGTTCATTCTTCTACTAAAGTAAAGTACCGTTTTATTACTGCAACTGCCAAACTATGTTGGATCTACTCTCTTCTTACCGAACTTTGTATTACCATTCCTCATCAACCAACGATCTACTATGACAATGTTGGTATCATGAGCCTCTA
This sequence comes from Laguncularia racemosa, assembly GCA_037954665.1. Taxonomy (NCBI): domain Eukaryota; kingdom Viridiplantae; phylum Streptophyta; class Magnoliopsida; order Myrtales; family Combretaceae; genus Laguncularia; species Laguncularia racemosa. The sequence continues at coordinate 6,801,020 of JBBMOL010000021.1, read as the reverse complement.
CTCCAATCCAGTTTTTAACTCACTTATAAAACATGTTGCTCTTAACTATCATTTTATAAGAGAACAAGTTTAAAATAGCTCACTTCGTGTATCTCATATATCGTCTTTCGATTAGCTTGCTAATGCACTTACCAAACCTCTTACTCGTTCTCAGTTCCACTATCTCAAGACCAAGATTGGACTTGCTCCACCACTGTCCATCTTACGAGGGCATGATAAACATCAATCTCAACTACATAACAATAGCATCATCTAGCTCCTAGTTTTGTGTAAAATGGTTTTAATTGTTTTTATAATTGTGTAACCTAGATAAACATAGTTCTAACATCCCTACAATCATGGATGTAATCATCATATATATTAGCAGCAAATCAATGGAAGAAATATGCAAAAAAAGCTTCCAACAGTTTTCCTTATTTATTCTATATTTTCAATTCCTCTTTCAAAATATATGGCTAGAGGTCTAGGATATGAATTGGAAAAAAATTACCTAGTGAAGGTGTCATTGGCTGATGGTTTCCCCTAGAAGCTAAGTACAGGATTCCCAACTTCAAATTATTGTTGCAAGGCTGTGAATTCACTATTGAGGTGTATATTCTACCTTTAAGAGAGGATTTCTAAATTGTTTTTATCCTTAAAGGACTTTCTTTTAATCTTGCTTGTGTGATTGTATTCTCTATAAGACCAGTAAGATAGTTGAGGAAGCTATGAGGAGGCAGATTAAAGAGTGGTTATTTTTCTAATTGTAAACTATATCAAAGAGTGACTGTAGAGTGGATGATTATTATAATACTCTTGTAAATTTGTTTGTTTGATATAGTAGAATGAATTGGTAAAAACAACCAAGGCCCCAACAGTGAAGGCTAGAAGAGTGAATTAACATACAAGGCGAAACCACAATATATCATTGTTTGATCTTCTTGAACTTAACTCTTCACTTTTCACAGTTCATTTGTTTTATTATTATTATTCACCATTAATAAAACTTTTCTTTTTTTGTTTTGGTATTTTGCATATAATAATCAAAAGGGAAGCTTATTTTAATTGATGAAAGAATTTTTTTTATTTTAAAAGGTACCTTACCTTGATATAACTAACTATGCTTATTGAAAATACAAGATGGAAACATATCTCAAAGCTACATATTACAAAATTTAGGAAGTCATTGTAGATGATAATAAGGAATTCAAGGAAATAGAAAGCAAATTCAATCAAACTAATTAAGATAATGAATAAGAAGAAAAGAAGATTGTAGAATCAAAGAAGAAAACAAAAGCAAACTGAAAGGTTAAGAATCTTCTACTCTCTTCTATTTCCTCTTCTGAATTTTATTTAATATGCTCATGGAGGATAGCAAAAGAAATATAGGATATGATTTTCCAAACTTTTGAAGGAGTAGATGCAATCAAAGAGACAATAATCAATTCTCTCCTATAGTAATATGAACTTTTTCAAGGTTTACCAAATAAAGAAATAATGAATACGTTCTATCGATTTACTACTATAAATAATTAACTATATTCACTTGGCAAGAGCATAAGTGATGCAAAATTGGTTAGAAAAATGTTGTGGCTACTACCTCAAGAATGGATTCTAAAAAAGATAACCTTTAAGGAAGCATACAATCTAAAGAACCTCTCCCCGAGTTAAATACAAAGCAAGTTAATGGCTTATAAATTGGATGTGTTAAAAATAGAAGACAAGAAGGAAGTAGCACTTAAAGCAAATGAATTTATAGATGATGAAGAAGAAGAGAACATCAAGATCATAGCACAGCAATTGAATAAAGCTCCTAAGAGGTAAGATATGAATTATAAAAATTCTGACAAAAATTTAGGAAAAAGATCAAAGTAGGAAGAAATAGTGTGATATGAATGTAAGAAGATTGCACACATTAGATATGAAGTCCAATGCTCATGTATAAGCTTGAAAAGTATTAGAAGAAGAAAAATAAATCATTAATATCCACCTAAAGTGATTTAGAGGAATCGAAAAGTGAAGAAGAAAGCATAGAAATAAAGTTGGAAGAAGATCTATGTTCAAGGATTAGATCAAAAACAAATTTCGACATAGAAGAAATATGCACAAAACTTCTTAATGCATTACCAAAATCTAAAGCTTAGAATATATGTTTAGAAAATTAAATTCAAATCTTGAAGGGAGAAAAAGAAGTAGTGAGCCAAACAAATTCTTTATTAGTAAAAAAAATGTGATCATTTTAAGGATAAAAACGAAATGTTAAAGAATGAAGGAAAAATCATCAAGTGAAAATTTAAAACTAAAAGATGAGATAAGCAATTTAAAGGCGTAGATGCATAAATTATTTTTCATTAACATATTTAATAAATTCAATCAAAGTGATAAGAGGTAGCAAATGTTATCATCAAGGCAAATATGTGATTCATCTAAATATGGTTTAGCTTATGAGAAAGGTGAAAGCTCCAATAAAATCAAGAAGACAGTATGTAACGCAGCGGAACCTAGGATGCCACAGCTTACCACATGTTCTTACTAGGTAAGGACATGTTAAGGCTTTAACTCAACTAATCTCCTGTAACCTGCAATAATTACTACTTACAGTTAGAATAATTCATCTAACAACATTCATAATGATTCAAGTAAATCCCATTACAACCATCAAACTCTTGAAAATAAATCTTAATACATCATTTTTAATCAAAGTCTAAAAACAGTTGGAGTCTTAGAAATTTGCTAGTCTATTTATTCCAATGGAAATCACCATTCAAAACATATATAGAACTCTAATTCCTTTCTTTACTTAATCATCATAGTAATAATAGAAATCTACATTATCCCCATCTTGCACATTTGACCTTAGGTCCTCACCATAGGAAGCATAATCTTCTATCTAAAAAATATCACTAAGGGGTGAGCTAATACTATAACGCCCTGAAACCCTGGGCCGTGATACTGCTCACCACGTGTCCTTATCTCATAAGAACATGTTAAGACTCTAAATCAACTCTGATACATTTTAACTTGTAACTCCTATATAAGAACATTTCATATATCCCCAAAATTTCAAATAATTTCATAAACCATAACAAACATCTAACGTAGTGGAAGTCTTTGAACACTAAAATAACATTTTTCAAAAGATAATGTCTATTATAGTCAAATAATATAATTCTCCAATTCCTAATTATTATAATAATAATGGTAATCTTCATCTTCCTCTCTCTATAGTTCACTCAAACCTAAGTTATTTTCTGAGTTATCATCTTCCTTAATACCTACATCTAAAAATATTCCCCAAAGTGTGAGTTAATGCTTAGTACGTATAACACAACTACACGTGCATGAACAAATATGAACAAATATCCTACACATCATGCAATACTTAAACACAGGCAACCATTTCATAATACAATTTTATGTCCACAAACAATAACAAGATACTCATGACCCCTTTAACACACTTAACACACTAGAGCATGATTCGGTGATGGGAACTGCTACTACAAGCCCTATACCCATGTCCACTTAAACCATTTAACCAACATTCAGCCCAGATCATTTCCAAGCACGACTCTACTAGGGATAATGTCACACAAGGATCATTGAGATTTCCCCTAGGGATTTGCCACTATAGACCCCTAGGCTGAACCAAGCACATACAACATACAAATTAAACACTTAACCCAAATCATTTAACTTAATCAATTTCAATGCATAAACTATTTTAAACAAACACAAATCAGCACACAAGTTACACGTACCTTGAATCCTAGCCTGAAGCACTTCCGATCATGGACTTAAGCTAAATTGAAATCTGTACACATCAACAAGATCTTCTTAGTACTTAATTTTAGATTAATATCATATCTCAATTCTCTTAATCCTATTCATTTAAGTTCTCTATGGCCTTACTAGATATCTAGTTCGCATGTAAATTAACTTAACCAAAAGTTAAATGGATATATAATTAACGCAGGCTGGAGCACAACTGTATTAGGGGTCATGTATCTTTCAATGTAAAGTTTAGCTTCAACACGGTTGGAATACGGACGTGTTGGGAGGCTGTGTTTCTCTTGATTCAACACGGTCAAAACACGACCATATTAGGAGGTCGTGTTACCCTTAACTCAAACAGTCGAAACACAACCGTGTTAGAAGGTCGTGTATCTCTCAGTGTAACCTTCAAACTAAACACGGTTAAAACACGAACGTGTTGGAAGGCCGTGTATCCCTCGGTGTAACCTTCAAACTCAACACGATCGAAACAGAACCCTGTTGAGAGACTATGTTACCCTCAGCAATCTCCATGAACTCCCAACTCTTCATTCCAAATTCTCCTAAACTCAATTCTCTCTATTCCTAAGCTTGATTAAATCTCCAAAACATGTAATTACATATAAATTACAAGGATTTTCATATTTACATCCAATTTCCTACGGTTTAAATCCTTAAACCTTTGAGTCCCTTCTCCACTATGCCCTTCTCAAAACTTTGAATCCTAAAGCACACACAATACTCATAAGTTCCAATTTCAATAACCGAAATTGAAATTCGTATAAGATTCCTTACCTCTCGTATTTGAAATTAGGTCGTACCTTTTTCCTTTCTTTGTCTTAAGGTTTGTTCCAATAGAGCCTTTCCTTCATCTATTGTTTTTACTATGAAAGGGTGAAAAGGAAGGAACGTTAGGTCATCTAGAGTTAAATACTCCCTGTCATGAAATGTCCAAATTGCCCCTCTCATTTTATACAATTCCCATCCTTATCCTTAGCTCTTTGTGACCACATATATATTAAAATAAATAAATATATTTAGGTATTACAAATACCCAATATGTATAACCCACAAACACATGCACATGATCAAGCATAAGTTAAGTCATATGCATCAATGCAAATAACAACTATCATACAAAAAGTTATTATTTCATTTAGACCACAAAACTACAAAGGAGTACTAATGACCCTACCAAACCATATATATGCTTAATATATAATACGAAGTTGGGAACTGCCACTATGGGCATGAGTCTTTAAGTATATCCAAATCATTTCAATGCATAACTCCACAAAGGATAATGTCACACAAACATCATTTGGGTACCCCCTAAGGATCTGCCACTACGGGCCCCTAAGCTGACCTAAGCAAAACTAACAAGTAGTTTAATTCAATCCATTATAATTATTCCAATTCCACAACTATCCTAACAATCATAAGTAACAACAAGGACTACATATACCTAAAAGGGTAGTCTTAGCACGATTTATCCTTGACTACCAACTAGACTGTAATATGTCAAAATGTAAATAATTTACTCTTAATACTAGTCCATGTATCATCTAAGTCACTCAATTTTGTTCACTTAATTGTTGTAAGATAACTTCTCTTACTCTACTAAAAATTCTAAAGTTATACTAATTGTTTTAAGTTGAACAAAAATTCAAACAGGTAGAAAATAAATCAAGTAAAACAAAAATTCACACAGCTGTATATTGTGGTTGTGTGCCTTTCTATAAACTTTTGTTATTTTAGCATGTCCAAGTACACGGTCATATATTTGGACCATGTACCTTTCTGTGAGTTTTTTTTTTTTTTTTAAAGAAAGCTAAGATGGCTGTTTTATTTATTTTTAGTTTCAATAGTCATTACAAAGGGCAGCACCTAAAAATGCTATACAAAATGCATCCTCCCAAAGGGAAGATAGATATAAAATATGTCAATAAGATGAATAAAGAGGCTATCGACTTCTTATGTATGGACACCTAGATAAATCTAAGAGGTAGATACCTCTGAGTCTTCCCGGGAGATCTTGCCAGCGCACAATTCTAACACGATCCAGTTGAGTTGCATATTTAGAAAGACCGTCCGCCAAGGAATTTGCTTCACGATACACATGAACAATGGAGGTCGATAGTGATTGCATCAAGTTCCTTGCCTCCATTAATTTAGGGGACAATTTCCACGGACACACTGTTTTGCCTTGAAGGTAAGACACAAGTAGCATACTATCAGTTTGAATCTGTACTGGGGAAATATTATTTGAAGCACATGAGCGTAGGCCAAAAAGAACACCCTCCAATTCCATGGATAATGTATTTGGAGCATCCAGTGTACGTTGCATTTCTGAATGTACAAATGAGCCATCATTTCATCGCAAAATGTATGCCCAAGCCGCTCTATCTGAAGTATATGAACCATCAGAATTTATGACATAACCTGAAGTAGGCTTCAGCCACTTGACAATTAGTCGGCTTCTCACCTTCACCTCTAAGGTGGTTGCAAATTGATGCTTAATAACCTCAACTTCCCGCATAGAACTCACCTTAGGAGAGTAAGATCTAAGAGTTAAGATCAGCTGATCCTTAACCAAATGGAAAAGGGTCTCAATTGAAGTTGCGTGTCCGTAAAAAATTATTCTATTTCTAGCCCTCCACAACTCCCAGCAGATAAAGGATGATGTTAACTGGCATAGCAAGCTAAAAACAGTGCCCTTCGAATGCATTTGAAACCAGCTTTGTATCATATTCCATAAACCAGGAACTGGGGAAATATAAATTTCCAGCTAACTAGCCATAAGGAACCATAAGTCTGTAACAACTTTGCATTTAAGGAAAAGATGTTGTATGGATTCCACCTCACTCAAACACAAAGGGCACCTAGAGGGATTAAGGAGAAAACCAAAGCCACGAAGGACCTCCGGAAACGCATATAACTTATTAAATAAACGCCACATGAAAATGCGAATCCGAAGAGGCAAGAAGCGGTGCATAAGCTTATCGAATAATCGAATGAAATGTTGTCTTGGCCTAACCAATTCATATGCAGTTTTGTAACTAAATGCACCAGTAACAGAGGGCATCCATATTCGATGATTACCTTGGAAACATGTATTTCGTTCAGCAATGTCATGTACAGCCTAAATGCGCCACCAAGAAGTACGCTTCCTTGATGATTCTGATAAAGAAACAATGAAATTTGCCCAAAGGCTTTTACCATGTGCAAGTTTCCACCATAGCTTCAATGAGGCAGCTGTGATCATTGAGGAGAAGTCTCGGATTCCAAGACCATTCTCATCCAAAGGAAAAGTAATTTTATGCCAAGCCCTCCAATGTTTATTTTTTCCATAGTCTGAAGATCCCCATAAAAAATCTTGGCATCGATTTTCAAGCTTCTTAATCACCGATTTAAGAGGCTGAATAGCAGTGAGCTTGTGAAATGGAATAGCTTGCAAAACATGGCGAATGAGAATTAGTCTACCCCCAAGAGACAAAATCTTGTTAGACCAGTGGCCAAGTTTCCGTTCATAGCTATCAATCAAGTGAGAGAAATAATTCTCCCGCACTCAACCCTTATACAGTTGGCATCCTAAATATAGAAATGGAAATGAACCACAAGGAATGCCAAGGGAAGCCAAGACTTGTTGAAGATATATTGGGGAACGATTGTAAGGAGGAATGAAAAAGCTCTTGGCCTTACTAATTTTTTGTCCAAAACCCAATTCATAATCAATAAAGAACCGATTTAGATGCTGTAAGGACCTTTTATCCCCTCGAATGAACACTAAGATGTCGTCTGCAAAGCTAAGATGTGTTACTTTAATTGAATTAGATGCCGGAGTACCAAAAGGAAGTATTTGCCCTGTCTCCTCAAGATTCTTAAGTCCTCGAGATAAAGCTTCCGAAACTAACAAGAAAAGATATGGAGATAACGGATTACCCTGTTTGATACCCCTAGAAGCTTGGAAAAAACCAACTGGACCTCCATTCAAGATAATTGAAAACCAGGCTGCTCTTAAATTACCAAGGATGAGAGAGACAAAGTGACGTGCAAAACCAAATTTCAGCATTAAATTCTGAAGAAGTGACCATGAAACCCGATCAAAGGCCTTCATCATATCCATCTTAATTATTAAATTTCCGCCTCTTGAAGGATGGTCTAAAAATTGGGCAAGATCCTTAGCAAGGAGGATGTTCTCTATTTTCATAATATGATACGCTTAAGTATACGAGCGTGTCCTTCATCCATGTACATTTCTATATACATTCGTATTTCTATATGGGCAAGTACATAGGCGTGTGCTTAACCGTGTACTACATTGTTCCATATAAACCACTTTTCCTCTTCTTCAATTTATTTTTTAGGTTAATTTCTATGATCCTAAGTCTAATTAGATCATAAAAATTTGTTAATCTATTACATTATATGGATTGATACACTTACCTATTTGAATCAGCAATTCAATTCCTCAATTCACTTAATCCCATGCCTATTCCATCTCACTCCTTGTACTGAGCTCTAACAACATGCCATATATTTTACCTAAATCCACAATTCCATTATCAAAAACAAGTATCATGATTATTAAAACCCTTACGTGATGAAACAGAATTGATTTTGGTGACTGTTAGTTAGGTCACCTTGAAGGTCTCTAAAAACATCTCTTTGTTTGCTGTTGTGTGAAATGGTGAAAAGGGGAGCAATAGGTTAAACGAAACTTATATATCTTAGCCATGAAAAGACCGAATTGCCCCCATACCTTTAGAATAATTACATATTTAACCTTAGTTTAAATTATAGTAATATTTAATAAATATATATATTAAACGTATATTTTACATTCTCTTCTCTCCCCCTTATAAAAAATTTCATCCTTGAAAATTACCTGAGTTTGGAAAGAGTTCTACATGCTTCCTCTGCATATTTTCTTCTAATTCCTACATTGCTTCATGTTCAGTCTTATTTTTCCATTGTACCTTGACATACAGAATCACTCTCCTCATTAATACTTGTTCCTTGGCATCTACAATCTTATCGGTCTTTCAATAGACGATAAATTTAGCTATACATTTAAAGGCTCCAAAGCCACTATTTGATCCGGATTTGGCATAAACTTTCTCAACATAAATACATGAAATGGATCATGTACCCCATCTAAACTTAGTGGTAGAGCTAACCTACAAGCTACATTGCCAATCCTTCCCAGAATTTCAAATGGGCCCACATATCAAAGGTTTAACTTTTCTCTCAAACCAAACCTAATCGCCCCTGTAGTTAGAGAAGCTTTTAACAGCACCTTATCTCCTATTTGGAATTCTAAAGGGCACTATCTATTATCAGCAAAGCTCTTTTATCGGCTCTAAGCTATCTATATTCTCTATCTTATCAGTTTTACCTTATCTACAACCTCTTAGACCAATTCTGGTTTCAACATCTGTCTTTCCCCCCACTTTATCCCAATGCAATGGGGATTTGGATTTTCTTCCGTATAGAGCTTCATAAGGGACTATTTGGATGGTTGCTTAATAACTATTGTTGTAAGCAAACTCAACTAAAGGTATGTGCTCATTCCAATTGCTTCTAAAATCTAGTGCACAAGCTCTAAGCAAATCTTCTAGAATTTAGATGTCTTCTTCTTTAATCCTCAATTGGTAGTATCCTAATCTCAAGTCGATCTTAAAGAATACCTAAGCTCCCTATAACTAGTCAAATAAGTCATCTATCATAAGGAGAGGATACTTGTTCCTAATGATGATACGGTTTAGTTCTCTGTAGTCAATGCACAATCTCATGCTTCCATCCTTCTTCTTGAAAAAATAAACCGGTGCACCCTAAGAAGATGTACTGGGTCTTATGAAATCTTTATCTTGTAGATTCTGTAAATGTTTCTTTAGCTCTTCTAACTCAATTGGCACCATCATGCATACTAGTTTCGATATTAGTACAGTACCCTATTCCAAATTAATGCTAAACTCAATCTCCCTAACTAGGGAAAAACCAAGAAGGTCTTTTGGAAAGACATTTAGTAATTCCCTCACTACTAACGCCATCTCTAACTTCATTGCTTCACTAGCCCTAGTTGTCATAGTAGCCAACATACTCTTTCCCCATAACTCATAAGTGGGTAATCATGTTGGTCTTTGTGCTTCCAACTTAAATTGAAAGGAATCTTTCTCAAGTGTGTTGAAGTGTACCACCATGTTATGACAATCAATGGTGGCATGTTATTCTAACAACCAATTGACTCCCAAGATTATATCAAACTCTACCATCTCCATAATCAACAGGTCTGTTGGCATTAGCCTACCCTACATATCTATTCTTATTCTTCTGCAAGTTTTATTTAACATCCATCCAACTCCCAAAGGAGTGCTGATGGCCAAGTGATCACCCATACAATCAATAGGTAATGCACATTTATATACAAGCGATTCAAGCATAAGAAATAGAAGCACTAATATCAAATAATACATAGGCATTGCAAGTGTGTAGTTGAAGTGTACCTGCAATTGTGTCCATATCTGGAAGTTCCTAGTGCTACTACTACTGAAGTGTAAACACCCTAGTAGGAAACCATTGTTTAGGACCTCCTATCTAAGGCTTACTAGCCTATACCTTTGTTGGAGGTCTTATTACCTATTGAGTTAAGGTTATCTAATTTTATGCTTGACCCTAAGTACGGTTAACTACCTTGTGTTTCCTTTGCTTATACACATAGCAAAATACTAATGGGACTAGCCTTCCGTTGTAATTATGACTTATATGTCTTATTTTCCCATAGGAGAAACATGTACCCTCTAGCCATCTACAGTCCCTCAATTCATGGGTCCCATAACACCTAATGCATCTGATTGTAGAGGCTACTAAAATAAGTGTCAAAGACACTAGTCGAATCTGTAGAGGAGGGGCTACGATAACCTGAGATCTATTTTAGATTATTTGGGGCCTCTTGCCCTTATCCAGCACCATCACACTAAAGGTAGATCTCCTACCTAAAGTTACCCTTGACTTGTGGTTCAGTTGTTCCTCTATCCTTCTTCTACTTTACTCTAAAAATTTTGCCTTATCAACTACTTTAGCATATGTAGTCAATTGGAAATACCTAACCTCGTACTAGAGACTTGGCTCCAATCCCTTCACAAATCTTCTTGCCTTAGACCCATCATCAGTACAGACTACCTCGGGTAGGAACTAAATTAGGTAATTCAATTATGCCTCATATTCCTCCACTATTCTCCTCCCTTATTCACAGTTATAGTATTCATTCTCCATTCTGTCCCTAGTACTGCTAGGGAAATATCTTTGGTATAATAGTTCTCTAAATCCCCTCCAGTCTACACATTCTCTTACTAGCCTAGGAACTGATACCTACCAACTTGCTACAATCTCCTTTAGCATGAAAGTAATATAGTCTACGTTCATATCTTCTGGAAGCCAAAAGGCAATAAAGGTCTTTTTAATTTCTTACATCTAATTCTCTACTTCAATTGGGTCATCCACTCTAGGGTTAAACTCTTTTGCCACCCTAATAAACCTATCTAAACTTATTGGTTCCTCTACAACTCTATTATGTGTGGCATTTTAGACTTGTTGTTATTGTGTTAACAACCCGACTAGGTTATTCACAGTTCGCAGAAGTTGGGCTGTTTGGCCTGCAACTTGACCTTATCCTCTTTGTGGCTATTAACCATAAAGATTCCCTTCATCTAGGTTGCTACGCCTAGTACCCCTTGATGAGCCTAACACAGTAATTCTTCTTGGAAGTATTATGTTTGAGATAAGACAACCGGAGAGTTAATGTCAGTTCAAAAGTTAATGTTATTATACACTTATATATACATGTATACATCTACACATACTTGTGTACTTATATATGAATAACATAGAAATTAAAAGAACTGCAAATAAAAATAATAATTTCTGCAAAATATACTACTGAATCAAGCAACTAACCCATAATTTCACCCACTCTCTTCATATCTCATCGTCTTATAGATCCAATGTCTAATCCATCTAAAGATCACAACCTACTTTCTACTGTTTGAAACCTATACTTATTAACTATTACCTAATTTCTAAGGATCATCAAACCAAGGCTCTAATACCATTTAAGATGTAATACCCTAGAACCCATGATGCTATAACCCACCACGTATCTTTACTAGCTAAAGACACATTAAGGCTCTTAACTCAACTAATCTCCTATAACCTATAGTAATTACTACTCACAATTGGAATAATTTATCTGACAACATTCATAATGATTTAGGTAAATCCCATTATAACCATCAAACTGTTGAAAAAAAATCTTAGTACATCATTCTTAATCAAAGTCTAAGAATCATTGTCTATGAATAGTTGGACTTTTAGAAATTTCCTAGTATGTTATTCCAAAGGAAATCACCATTCAAAATATATAAAGAACTTCAATTCCTTTCTTCACTTAATCATCATAGTTAAGGCGAGCCAACTCGTTTGGCCCACATTTTTTGCCCTAACCAGTACATATAACCTACAAAAACATGCACATGATCTAGCATAAGTTGAGTCACATTCATCAATGCAAATAACAACAATCATATAAAAGGTTATTCTTTTATTTAGCCTACAAAACAATAAAGGAGTACTCATGACTATACCAAGCTATATATATGCTTAATACATAGTATGATATTGAGAACTACTACTATAGGCCCCAAAACTCATGAGTCCTTAAATCTACCCTGATCATTTCAATGCACAACTCCACTAAAAACAGCTTCACACAAAGATCATTGGGGTGTCCCTTAAGAATCTATCACTATAGACCCCTAAGTTGACCCAAGCACAACCAACAAGTAGTTTAAATCAATCAATTATAAATTATTCCAATTCCACAACTATCTTAACAATCACAAATGGCAATAAAGATCACACATACTTGAAAGGGTAGTCTTAAGTACGACTTATCCTTGACTAATAGCTAGACTATAATCTCTCAAAACGTAAACAACTTGCTCTCAATACTAGTCTGTGTATCGTTTAAGTCACTTAGTTTCGTTCACTTAATTGTTATAGGATCATTTCTCTTACTCTACTAAATATTCTAAAGTCATACTAGGTGTTTTATGTTGAATGGAAATTCAAATAAGTAGAAAACAAATCAAGCAAAACAATTTTTCTAGGTACACGACCATGCATTAGGCCGTGTACTTTCACAATGTTAGGTACATGGGCATGTATTGTGGTTGTGTACCTTTTTGTAAGTTTTCATAATTTGAAATACATGGGCATGTCTTTCGTTTGTGTACCTTTCTATACACATTTGTATTTCTACATGGGTAGGTACATAGGCATATACCTAACCGTGTACTACATCGTTCCATATGAAACACTTTTTCTCTTCTTCAATTTATTCCTCAACCTAATTTCTATGATCCTAAGTCTAATTGGATCTTAAAAATTTGTTAATCCATTACATTATATGGATTGATGCACTTACTTGTTTCAATCAATGATTCACTTCATCAATTTGCTTGATCCCACACCCATTCTGTTTCACTCCTCATACCAAACTCTAACAACAAGCCATATATTTTACTTAAATCTGCAACTCCATTATTAGAAACAAGCATCGTGATTATTAAAGCCCTTACCTAATGAAACAAGATTGATTTTGGTGGGTGTTAGTTAGGTCACCTTGAGGGTCTTTAAAAAGGCCTCTTTGTTTGATGTTGTGCAAATGGTGAAAAGGGAAGCACTAAGTCAAACAGAACCTATATATCTTTAACATGAAAAGACCAAATTGCCCCCATACCTTTAGAATAACTACATATTTAACCTTGGTTTAAATTATAATAATATTTAATAAATATATATAGTAAACATGCATTTTACACCATATTTGTCGAAACTAAAGATTACACACATAATATCAAGCCTATGTTAGAAAAAGCAAAGGAAGTCAATACAAAGCAAGATGAAGATAAAGTTATTCAAAATTATAAGATGGTTAAGAAAGGAGCATACAAAGAACCATAGAGGGAAATTCAGCAAACTTTATCAAACTCAATGGAGACAATTAGTCAGAAAAGGACAATTCAATTATCAAAACAAAGTCAATAGAAGAGGGTATGCCAATCAGAATTAAGGGCATGTAATGCCAAGGAATGTAAATCAAAATCCCTACATATGTTAATTCTGTAATAATATAGGTGATATAGAAAGATATTATTATTTTAAGAATAAGCAGGACAACAGAAGACAAGGTACATTTTAAGAGGTCTAAGTTCATGTAGGTTCTGAAAGAGAACAATAAATGAGTTGAAATTGATCTTCCAAAAAGAAAGAAACAAAAGTGTGAGTTGGTTACATCATAAAAAGGTATGTTTTTCCCATCAATAAATTAAATATTGCTAAAGCATCAATTTACATTCTCAAGATAAGTAATAATCATTTTGATAAGGCAAATGTCAAAATAGAGATATATAATTTATGATGATATGATCAAATATATAGAAAAGGTAATTTCTTTAAAAATAAATGTAGATATCATTAATTTGGGGAAATTATCTATCAAAATTTTAAAATCATGTAAATATTAAGTAAACATAAAAGATTTGCAAAAATATTAAAAAAAAATCTCTCTCCAAAAGGAAAAACAATCTCTGTATCCCAATCTTTCCTTTCTATCAAAAAACCCCAAAAGCTAAAATCTCACTTTCCTAAAAAAATCAAGATGAGAAAGTCACTCTATATCATGAATCAAAGGCCCTCCACTATTCGAAGCACAAAACCTATTCAAATTGAAGATAATTTAGACAATAGCCTGACTATTACAAAGGTTCAAAGAAAAAAGTTTGAAGACAAAAGAATGTGGGAAATCTTCAAAGAAAAATTAAAGGATGGAAAACCAAAGTAAGCAAGAAATTGTCGAGGTATGGTTTTTAGATTATGATTCTTTTAAGATTGAAGGTATAGACATAGGAAAAATCATAGACACTAGAGGATGAAAATCTATAGCAAATGTTAAGAATGGATGTTTTGAGGATTTAATTGAGGAATTTTGTGAGAATTTCACATATGATGATTCAAAGTTGGAAACTACGATTAGAGTTGAGAGTGTAATTATCACCCAAGATAATTTAATTTCGTGGTTTGGATTAAGAGTAGAAGCTAATGAAAATAGGTTTACATCATTAGCTGATTAAGCTAATGAATTTTAGAAAATCTATATCTTTTTACTACAAAAAGCCAAAAATAAATGATTTTCTAGTATATACTAGAGTATTGCATAGAGCTATTAATAGATGTTTTCTACCTAGAAAGGGGTATTCAACAACTACTAGACACCACCTTAAGGTGATTCTAGGTTTGATTAATGATTTCTCAATATACTTACTAAGCATTTTAATAGCTCATATGCATCATTTGAAAAGTTTTGAAAGTTTAGTCATGGCAATCTGATTTCTAAGCTATTAAAATTCAAAGCTAACGATGTAAAGAGGCCTAAGATATTGAGAATTCCACAAAAGCTTGATGTAAGAAATATAGTTCTCAAGGTAGAAGGTCTAATATGGCTAGCCAAAGATGAAACAAGTTATAATACTACTGAGGTGGATCTACGAAGAGAAAAATAGGTAAGGCATCATGTTTTAAGAAAGCTTGTCAAATTAAAGGATGTGGTGGTGATGCTAAGTGACGGTGGTTAGTGGTGCTAGAAGGAAATAGGTAGAGATAGTCTAAAGGAGCTTTCAAAAAAAGTTTAAAAAGATTGGTAAATTTGGAAATTGGTTTTTGTAATCTAAATAATAGATTAAGTAAGTTTAAGCCATTTAGATTCATTATATTTGACCATGCTCTTAATATTTAGTTATAAGTTCAAGAAATTTTTGAAGGGGAAGTATACTTGGGAAATAAGGAAAGGGACATTGCACCAATAAATAAGGTAGTTTGTAGGCAAGGTGTTGGTTTTCCAAAGGGAAAGGTGACGCAAAGGTTTTAGAGTGATTTTGTCCTATTCTAGTTCATTTCAATGTTTTGCAAGTTTGAATTTTGTTTCTACAAATTTTCTCATAACTTCCACTCCTTTTCTATGCTCATTTCAAATTCTCATAACTCCTCAATTGTTTGCTTGAAAGTTCAAGTTCAATTCCTTTAAGTCCTTAATATTTCAACAAAGATTATGCTTTATGCAATTGAGATTTTTCTATTCATATCTCCATATTCTTAATAACTTGATCATTAAATTTTTAAAAAAAATTTGCAACTCTTATAATCCCTTACTTTCATGTCTAATGATCCTAAATTTGTCTCCTTGGTAGTCCTTGCATTTGATCACTTATATAAGTTCAAGCATCTCAACTTTCACATTAGGGTCTTTAAACTCATTCTTACTCCTTGATTGAGCTTCTAATGTTACTCCTAGAATTGGTAATTCAACTTTTAATTTAGATTACTAGCTTAAAGATTAGGGATCTTACAAGAGAGAGGGAGGAAAGGGAATGTAGAGGGAAGAGAGGGGTAGAGATAATTCATGTAGACTAAGAAGAGGGAGGGAGAGTAAGAGAGAGAGAATGGATTTTAAAGAGAGAGTAAGTTATAGTTCAATCAAAATAGATAAGTTTTTAATTAGGAATTAGATTTTTAACAATCGGGTTAAAAATAAATGAAATTCTATTGTTTTAAGTATTAGGATTACTTATGGAATCCATTGCATAGCCAATTCTTTTTATTAAATATGGAATTTGATTCCTAAATAATTAAAATCCTATACCTATAAGGTCTTGTTTAATTTCTAACCTTAAGAACCAATGGGTTTCAGTTTATAGAATCTAGTTTTTTGAAATTTTATAGACTAATTAGGGCTAGAAATTCAAGACATGATCCATGAACCTGAACATAACATGACACAATTATAAATGAGCTTGTGCACTGAAAAAATCGACACAACATACAAATAAGTCAAACATGTTTAAACACGATAAAATTTGTGTCCAAGTTCAAGTTTAACCTATAAACCCATTTACGAACCTATTTATTAAACAAATCCGAGTTTGACTCACAAACTTGCTTAATAACAAAATAACTAATCATATATATAATCATATATAATATACATAATATATATATAACAAACATACAGATATAGATAAATTATATGATGCATATGTGTGTGTGTGTGTAGGTTGTACTTAAATATAGATTATATACATATACATATATAATACATAATTTAAATATATATGCTATATGTATTAGCCTATACATTATAATAACATATGTATACTTTATTTAAATATAGATTATAAAACTATACAACATATATATAAAGAGAACATATATAACAAATATATAACCTATATTGATGTATATAATATATGTATAAAGATTATATAACTATAAGACATATATATGTACACATGTGTGTGTGTGTGTATAACATTTACATATGGAACAATGTTAGGATTGAAACTTGAACTAAGATCAATTTACTATCTGAAATTTAAATTTGCTAATTCTAGTATCCAATTCAAAGTTTTCACATCATTGTTACTACCTACATTAAATCTTATGACACAATTACCTATCTAGCCATATGCTTTAGTCATCATTAGTGCAATACACCCTATTAGTTTAAGGAATGTCACATTAGCATTATTTTTGTGCATCCTAAACTCAATAATTAACCCCAAAAAAAAAAGATACAAAAACATCTCAAACTACATAAAACAAAAATAATGCTCTTACATCATGTTCAATAGCTAGAGCCAACAATGTTAATGTGACATTCTTTAAACTAGTGAGATGTGTCACACTAATAATAGTTGAAGAATATGACTAGAAAAATGAATCATCACAAGATTTAATATGGGTAGTATCGGTAATAAGAAAACTTAGAATTGAGTATTAAATTTAGCAAATTCAAACTTTAGATAGTAAATTAAAATTTTGTCTAAAGTTAAAGTAACACTCACAACACTATTTCTATAATATATATACTATGTTATAGATTATATAACTTTATTTTATTAAACTTTTGTTATATTGTAATTTTATATTTAAGTGTTAAGATTATATCATTTTTATTGTAAATATTGATCTTACAATTATACTTTTTCTTATATATTTATAACTATTTTATAAATTAAATTATAACTTTTTAATTAACAAACAAATCAAATCCAGACACAAAACATAATTATTAAACAGGTTGAGTTACGAGTTTAGGTTTTCAAAATATGAACCCATTTAAACATAGATATGAAACATGACGGGTTGACACGAATTGCCAATCCTAAGACAAACCATTGTTTGGTAATTTATAATGAATTAATGTAAAATATAATTATTTTGTTTGGTAGACTCAATGTATACAATGAAACTATAAGAAAGAGAAGTACCCAAAAAAAAATGTGGGGTAGAGAACAAATGTGGATATGGAGAAAGAGCAAGAGAGAAAAAGAGAATGAAGTTTGGCAAGAAAGGAAATGAGATTCTATAAATTTTAAGGACTCATTTGATCTATGCAATGAAATAAGATAATTATAGAATTATAACTCTTAAAAAATGGAATAGAAAACTAACAACTATTCTTTATAACTCATTTCATGTCTCATAAATATATATTAAAATATGTTTTAAAAAATCAAAGAATGGCTATTTCTTTAAACTTGTAAAGGAATTACAAATTTTTATTTCATAGCAATAGTAATTCTACAAAATAGTTATTTTGCTAGCCAAATGCTAAAATTGATCTTAAAAGAAAAAATAGTTATTATATTCCACCTTATAAAACTCACCAAAGGTGCCATAACGGATAGCTGTGGGGTTGGATTCCTAACTTATTTACATTAAAAATGGAGAGTCCTAATTAATTAGAATCCCATTCCTAATAAACCTAACCAAGTTAAACTAAGAGATGTGGCGCTTGAATTAGAAAGCTTAGGCCGATCAAATGACAACCTCTCTCATAGAGTAAAACGTGAAGCTTGGAAGAGTCGAGCCCAAAAGAGAAGAAACCAAGCCACATGAAAGGATCCTCCCAACATTGTACATAATTGGGCTATGGGGTAACCGAATGTCAGTTTATCTTCTTTTCATTTCTATGTTTTTAGTTTATTATGCTTTTAAATAAAATACACCCTTTGATTTTAACTTCTTTTCCGTATTCAATTGAACAAGCCTTGAAGGAATGGCCGATTGAAATTGATGTTTGTATGCTCCTAGGTTGATTTTTATAGACTAGATTATCTTGAATTGTGATGCATAAGATGGAAAAAGGGGGAATGAAATGTGTTGAAACTTTTTTAAAAGGCAAAGGATTTCCAGCGAATTTCAGCCACTAATAACAAAAGAGAACATCTTGTTGGCTAAAGAACTCCAAGCAATGGAATTAAACAGATCCTAGGCAGGCAGCCTAGGTATGATAACTATTATATGAAGAAAAACTACAATTTTAGTGAATAATCTATGAGTGATTTGTTAATTTAATTAAAAAGTATTACTATTGTAGGTGTGTCATCCGCTAATCTGTGCATTATGATGTTGAACCGGTTTCCATTTATCTTTACACTCTCGTAGCTAACAACCATGCTTCATTTATCTATAATATTACTATATATTTTTAAAAGAAACAAAACTACCCCATCCCCAGAATTATAGATAAATAAAGCATCCATATTCAGCTGCAACTATAATGAGTACCAACATATCAGTTCCTTCACCAATCTCCTGAGCATAGTTAACATATACAAAAATCTTTATCAAGAAGTAATGCAGAATTGAGTCGGTGTAGTCAGCATTACACACTCTTGGACCTTACGGGTCTGAAATTCGTGTACGCATGCAGTGCTGCATCACTCTTTTGTCTAATATCTTCGTACGTCTTTAGTGAAACCTCGGAAAATTTGGTAAGTCGGTCAAGTACCTTTGTCAAACTCGAATGAATCGAGCCCAAGTTATATGGAGCATATTCCTTCTTCTCATTGTCTTTGCACTGTGTCTCTTCATTAGTTGGATCACTGGGTTTTTCTTTCCCCTCAACATGTGCTTGATCCTCTGCCAAATCATGCAGGTCAGAAAGGAAGCTTCTGATTGCATCACTAAGTTCAGAAGATGGTAAAGCCTTGAGTCCAGCTAACCAATCTCGGCAAAGAACAAATATAGGTGGAGCCAGCACCCTGCGGGGGGACCACGGCCGCCTGTTCTTAGGTCGTTCCTGTGGCAGCACAATGCAATTTTGGAGCCAACCATTAAGAGCTTCGACATAGGAGGTGAGACTGTTGATCCAGTTTGCAAAGCTTAGACCAAAGCACTCTATCTCAAGCTGGAGCTGAGACATAATCCACCTTCGAGCATCTGCTTGGGGAGTTCCTGTAATACCTTTTGAGTGATAGGCCAATGAAATTGTGATATACTGTGCATGGTGACATTCAAGCATAGCTTTCCACATTCTGATAAACCTGCAGAGTTATTGCCAGTAAGTCTCATACCAGGCATAAAACACAAGTCAAGGATGGAGTTGCAATGCTCTGTGGTAAATTACGTTTCTAGTCATTTTCCATTTTTATAGTCAATATGATGCACTCAATCCATTGGACTACGGTTTAAAACCGCACATTTACCATTTAACTTTGAACATTTGCACGAGAACAACCAACTAACACAGCATAAATATTTACAAATCAGTCACATTGAGCTTTCAAATTTCATGAGAGTGAAATACCATAAAAAGGGAAAAAGAGATGCATGGTCTGAGAGCACAATCTGAATGAAGAGATCATTCTCAACCCGTCTGTCGTAGCTAAAAGCCATATTTAAAAGGCTGCATAGGTGGCCTTGACCCCAAAGCCATACATCAAGAATTATTCCCAAAATTACGGAAAAATTCTTTCAATCTGTCCATTTAAAAACCCAAAATAAGAGTCAATGTACATTGGGGAAAGACAAATTTTGGCTCTTGCATTTTCTTCTTACAGCATTCATATAATAAGATATGACTGTCTTGTTGATTCTAGTAAAAGTAAGCTGCCTCGGGGATGTTTCGAAAAATCATCACACTAGGATGGGCACCTATGTTTAGTGGGAGAAAACTAAAAATAATGATATACCCGTAGATCCTAAACTCAAACCTCCAGACCTCCCAATTGTTATGGCAAAGAAAAACCACCAACGAAGCCAATGTAAAACAACTAGGACAGCCACAAGAAAATCAGAGACGTACCTAAGCTAGAAGCTTGATCAGTTGAGAAGCAACTCGCCAATTGGCACTTCTCAATTAGGGTTTCACAAAGAAATCAGAGCAAAGCCAAGACTCTCTCTCTCTTCCAAAGTGCATGTCATTGTTTTTCTACTCTTAACTAACTAAACCAATTTCCTGCCCCCTACTATTTATATCACCTTATACACTTCTTACAACTACTACAAATTACAAAAATACCCTATACACCTCTGCACAGCACATACCACAACACAACACATTCACGACACACTGCTACAATTACACACTTACAACACACTACTACATATACTACAGAGTCACCACACCAAAAACACAAATGGTACACAAATTACACACACACCACATACACAAACACAACACAATCCACCAGACATTCCACATATTAAGGAGGCAAACACCTCTTATAAACCCTGAGTGAAGGCTTATGAACTTTAGGATATGTTACAATACCCCCTTCCTGGAAAGCGTCCTTGTCCTCAAGGATAAAGTTGGGAAATAACAGCTGCAAATCTTCTATGTCTATCCAAGAATCATCAACCGAAGAATACCCTTCCCAGTGGATTAATACTTGAGGAACCTCAAAACCATTTCGAACCACAAAACGATGACCCAAAACTTGAGAAGGATAATTCACATGGGGAACATCTGCACTAGTAATATCAGGAGGTAAGTCTTGCAAAAGAGGAAAAGACCCATGTGACTTCTAGAGAAGGGACACATAAAAAACCGGATGCAAATGACATCCATGACTTAATTTCAACTTATACGCCACCTTCCAACACAGGCTTCAATCTAAAAAGCCCCAAAATACTGAGGCTGCAACTTAGAAGTAGATTTAATTGGCACATTAGAATTCAAGGAGGATAAAGGCTCAAAAACACCCAGTCAAACACTTGATACTCAACATTTTGACAATGGATTTTTTTTTTTTTTCGGTAATTTTTTGACAATGGATATTCACATTGGAGCTCATGCAAAGCCGGGCTTTCTCTAAATTAGTATGTAATTTCAACAAAATGTCATCTCTAGAACATAAGGCAGCACAGACCGAAGGATTGGCAACTTCATTGAACAAATAAATTGGTAAGGATGGAGGAGCATGGCCATATACGACTTCAAAAGTCATACCAGCTGAGGAATGATATAAAGTATTATATGAAAATTCTGCCCATGCAGTCCAAGTAGCCCAAATGTTGGAACATTCAAAAGCAAAACAATGAAGATAACACTGTAAACTTCGATTAAGATTTTCAGTTTGGCCATCGGTTTCAAGATGGAAAGCTGTACTAAAATGTAATTTTGTACCTTGTAGAACAAATAATTCCTGCCAAAAGTTAATCATAAAAAGTGGATCTCGATCACTTACAATAGTTCTCGAAAGTCCATGAAGTTGCACAATCTCGTTCATGAAAACCAGAGTCACTGATCTCACTGTGTATGGATGTTTGAGAAGCAAAAAATGTGCGAATTTGGAGAAACAATCAACTACAACAAAAATGATCTCAAACCCCTTAGATTTAGGCATCCTCATGATGAAATCCATTGAGATATCCTCCCACAGAGCTCATGGAATTGGAAGTGGAGTGAGAAGACCGGCTGGGGATAAATTTTGCACCTTACTTCGCTAACAAACAACACAAGTAGACACTAAATAAGAAACACCTTTTTTCATGCGAACCAAAACAAATGAAAAGCCAATCTCCTATACGTACGTACATACCCAGCATGCCCCCCAACAGGAGAATAATGGAACTCATGCAAAAATAGTTGCACCCACTTAGACCTAGCTGGAATGACCAACCAATCATGGTAATATAAGGTATCATGAATCAATTTGAAACCCTGTTCAGCATCTTTCCCTTCACGCAACAATTTCAACTTAGGAGCCAAAACAGAATCAGCAACTACATCTTTGCGTATTTCATTTAAATCAGTCCATATCAGTCCAGAAACGTGAGCCAAATCAAGTTCTTCAAACTCTCAAGAGAGAGCATCCGCTGCACCATTCAAAGAACCACATTTATAATGGATATCAAAATCATATCCAATAAGTTTAGCTAGCCAATGCTGCTGATTTAGAGTCGTCATAGTTTGAGACAAGATTTTTAAGGCTTTTTTTATCCGTAACCACAGTAAAATGTTAACCCAACAAATATGGCCTCCAATGATTAATAGCAAGAACAAAGGCCATCAAATAGATTTCCCAAGTGTCGGAAAGAGCCTTACTCTAATATGCTATTGGATGTTGATTTTGCATCAAAACTGATCCTAAACCATTTCTTGATGCATCACACTCAACTAAGAATGGTTTGAGTAAAATCTGGCATCACAAGCACAGGTGCTTGGACCAACACTGGCTGAAGAGAATAAAAGGCAGCAGTAGCTGCAGATGACCAGCAAAAAGAATTCTTCTTCAACAATTGAGTGAGTGGCCTTGCATTTGTCCTAGTCTTTAATAAATTTTCGATAATAACCCAATAACCCAAGAAAACCACATAAGCCTCAAGTGTTTTGGGAAGTGGCCAGTCCAACACAGCTTTACTTTAGAAGGATCCATACTAACCTCTTGAGCAAAAATAGCATAACCAAGATATTCCAAAGAAGTTTTGCCCAAATAACACTTCTTGTTGGCAAAAAATCAATTTGACCGAAGTAACTCCAAAACAGTCCATAAATGTACAAAATGATCCTCTAATGAAG
The DNA here is from genome assembly GCA_037954665.1 of Laguncularia racemosa. Classification (NCBI taxonomy): domain Eukaryota; kingdom Viridiplantae; phylum Streptophyta; class Magnoliopsida; order Myrtales; family Combretaceae; genus Laguncularia; species Laguncularia racemosa. The sequence continues at coordinate 6,777,343 of JBBMOL010000021.1, read as the reverse complement.
AGATGTAAACCAATATATCATCAAAGAAAATCAAAACAAACTTACATAAGTAGGGTCTAAATATATCATTCATTATGGGTTGGAAAGTAGCTGGTACATTAGTTAAGCCAAAAAGCATGACTAAAAACTCATAATGGCCTTGATGAGTACAAAACATGTTTTTAGTAATATCTTCAGATGAAACTCAAATTTGATGATATCCCAAACATAAATCAATCTTATCAAACATAGAAACCCCAAACAACTCATCAAGCAATTCATCAATTATTGGAATTGAATATTCCTCTCATCTCCTCCAAATTAAAAAGGGATGACTCTGATTTATTGATATAAAAAATATCAGCATGCTTGGATGTTTGGACGAGCAAATTTCTCTCATATGCAAGTAGACTCCAACTTTTAAAATCGGTCATATTTGCCATGCAAGTGTTTTGGGCTTCAGTCTTTATTCTCTTAAAGAAAGTGATAAGGAAAATAGAACAAATGATGAGGAACTTCTTTGAAGTGGAAGACCCAACATTGCAAGAAGAGCAAAAATAAGATGGGACAAGGTTTGTACTCCCTTGATTAAAGAGGGCCTTGGTTTACCCCAACTTGAAACATGGAATAAGATAGCATAGCTTAAGCACATATGGCATCTCTGCAATAATAGTGTGAGAGGCATTTGGGCAGATTGGACTCACACTGTTTTCTTAAAGGGACGAAGCTTTTGGTCAGTCAAAACCCCTTCATCATGTTCATGGACTTGGAGGAAACTCTTAAAGTTATGTGACCAAGCTAAGCTTTTGTTTGAATGAAAGGGCAGAAATGGTCTTTTGATTTCGCTTTGGTCAAACTTTTGGCTACCAAAAGGACCAATTGATAGCATCTTTGGTGCGAGGGAAGTAGCTTCCTCTAGGATACCTTGGAATGCTAGAGTTTGTTATTTAGAGGATGGTGAATGGGTCCTTCCTCACGGACCATTTTGGAATAGTTTCAATATTCCACCCAACGTGCTTCCTAACCCATCTTTGAAAGACAAACTCCTATGGAGGCCAGCCTCTAATGGTATTTTCTCTATTAAGAGTGCATATAATTCATTAAAGCCTCCTGGTATTACTGTGCCTTGGTCAAAATTTGTGTGGAACCTCAAATATATTCCAAGACATAGTTTTATCCTTTTGTTTGTAATCAATGGAAAGCTATACACTCTTGATAAACTAAATAAATGGGGAATTACAACTCAGTAGTCATGCTATTTGTGCAACCAAAGCACAGAATCTCACCAACACCTTTTCTTTCAGTGTATGTTTTCACCAACAATTTGGACCCAAGTCATTTCAACTTTAGGATGCCTAGTGTCTTACAATTCATGGCAAGGAGTATTGGATGGACTATCCCAATCCCCTTCAAACCAATAGATGGATAAGTAGAAGTTAGCCCTATCTACTACAGTCTATTGCATTTGATGTATAAGGAATTCCACTCGTCTGGGACAACAGATTCCTAGCATAAATAGTTTTGCAAGACTAATTTTAAATTATATATTTATATTGAACAAAGGCTAATAGTTTAGCACATTTGTTTTTTGTTTGATACCCTAGTGGTTTTGACCTAGTTTCAAGCTTGAACATAGGGGGCTTTGCCTCATTTCTGCTATATGGTTGTGTATCCTTCCTTTTGATTAAATGAAAATCTTAAATTAACCAAAAAAAATTATTGGAATTGAATATTTATCCAGCATCATCACTGCATTCAAAGCCCTATAATCAATACAAAAATGTCAAGAACCATCTTTCTTCACTAAAATAATGGGGCTTGAGAATAGACTTGAGCTTAGTCAAATATACCATCTTTCAACATGCCCATTACCAGCTTCTCAATTTCATCTTTTTTGAATTCGATCATACCTATAGGGCCTTAACATTTACCAGTCCAACTCCATCTTTCAACACAATTTTATGGTCTTGCACTTATGAAGGAGGCAACTATTTAATTTCTTCAAAAACATCAGAAAATTCATTCAACAAAAGAGAAATCTCGGTTGGCACATCTTCACCTTCAGTGGAAAAACGGAAAATCTCCTTGTTCAACAAAATTCAAACAAATTCATATCCATTTAATTTATTCAACTATTTAAAAGAAATTCCAGATCTATGTAGAGTTGGATCACCTTTCGACACACATTCTCTTCCTTTACAAGGAATTTTCATAGTCATATTACACCAATTAACTTTAATTTTACCCAACATTTGTAACCAAGCAATACCCAATATAATGTTAACTCCCCCAATATCTATCACATAACAATCTACCAAGATTTCATACAAATTCACATTCAACAACAAACCCCTACACTCCACGTGAAGTTGCCTTATGACCATCACCAAGCTTCACATAAAATGGTAGCATATTTTAACCTTTAATGACAAGGCAGAAACGAGTCTAGTGGAAACAAATTGTGGCTTGTGCCACTATCAACAAGTATCAAAACACATGTTCCCAAGAAATCACCTTTAAATTTTAGAGTTTTTGGACCATTAAAACCATCCAAAGCTAATAAAGTTAATTCCATACCAGAATTAATTGGTAGTTGATAATTACATAAAATTTTTCCATCATCTTTCTCAACATCCACCCACTCATCCTCATGATTTTCTCCATCATCTTCCAATAACAATAATCGTAGTGACTTATTTGGACATTTATGCCTTGCACTAAAAGACTGATCACACTTGAAACACAAACCCTTACTTTGTTATCCAAATATTCCTAATATGACATTTGCCGAGGTCCCTTACTTCCATTTTTTTGTTGATTGACAATTGAACCACTAATCACTAACTCCTACCCATTTTTCACTCCATTTCTATTCTGACTACTATTTCCACTTCCCAAGAATCTATTAGCTCCATTTCCAACAACACCCCACATACAATTGCCTCCACTTCCAACCTGCTGTCTCGTCCTCCAATTATTCATTATAGGTACATTCATTTGTGAAACTCCACCAAATACCTGAGTAGGAGTATAAGCAGAGGTTTGTGAAGAATACTTAATACCAGATAGATCACCTCCACTTCCTTTTTGTACTACCATAACACCACAGGCAAACTTTTGTTCTGTACTCAAGGAGAATTCCACAGCTTCCAACAAAGTAAATGGCCATAATGTCCGGACTCCCACCATACCTAGAAAGCAGCTCTTGCTTCATATGGTCCCAATCCAACTGAGGAAGCTTCCATTTTAGTATTTTAAACCAATATATGGCTCGGCCTCTCAAACACGTAGAAGCCAGTGCAACTTTATAATCTTCACAAGTGCGTTGAATCTCAAAATATTGCTCAATTGATGTAATCCAATGAACCAGATCATTGCCTTCAAACACTGGTAAAACAACGTTCATAGCATTCATTTGACAATATCTTCATTGCTCATCACATTACTAATTTCAGCTCGAATGATTCGAGAATGTTGATTAGAATTAATTCGCAATCCTACTCCATTTGAGCTCGATACCTTCTCCATAGCTCAGATTTCCTTCTGTCAATCACTCCACATATCATGAATCATTGATTCAATGTTCTATGTTGAGAAGATGCTAAGAGACAAGGGAAGAAGCTGGATTCGAAGCAGTAGCTCCATTGCACATATTAAGCAATTTCATATTTACTCTTTGCTGTGAGAACAAGGTGAATGCTGAGGAAGGTGGCATTGATAGATATTTAGCTCTTAGTATTAGTATAATAAGTCAACTCATAACTGTCAATCAATATCAGCCCAATGAATTATTGGCATGTGGCAAGTCATTCATAGGTTCTAGGAATAAAAATAGAGAGTTAGTTAGTAATAGGGATTATTCTATCTTTATTTGTTTATTTTCTCTTTGCAAGTTTGATTGTTAGGGGCTCTAAGCTACGTAAAGTGGAGCATCTTCCTCTGATGTTGGCCTCTAATTCCATCAAATTCAGGCCTGTGATCACTCCTTAAATAAAATCAGTTCTAGAGTCCTTTAATCTCTATATGTTCATTCCGTGAAGCAAATGCCCTACATAGAGGAAAGAATGGAGGGGAGATGGAATGCCCATTCCTTCCAACCAAACAAACTAAAAGATGAATGGATGGCACAAATAGATACCAACTGCAAAAACTATGGTCAAGCAAAAGTTGAACAAATTCTAAATTTCATGAAGCATATAATAAATTTGTAAATATATTGGTATATTTGCAACTTTCTACATAATTTAGTGGTTATAGATTAGCAAATTAAATTTCAGTGGTTAACTAGCATCCAAAACAATTGTTCATTGGTTTAAATGTACAAATTGAAGTTCAAATGATCAACTTAGCGAACACTTCTATGACAAACACAATTTACCCCATATACTTCATTATCATTAGATCATTGGATACTTTTCAATATACTTATTTTGAAGTTTTACTCACCCGTGAATCAGTTCGACAAGTTGAGGCTGTAATTCATCATCTCTAATCTTCTCAATGCGCTTTGAAATTGAGTCAACAGAATGAAGTGCCACGCAAATTCGTGAATGAAGGTCCTTCACCACAGCTCGTGTCCTGTCAATAACCTGGGAACTACAGTCCTTCTCAGATAGGTGTCTTAGTTGGTCACACTTCTTGTCATATACCTTTCTAATAGATTCGCTGGCCTGAAATATCCAACAAGCAATGGATTACAATGAATTTTAAAGGAAGTACATCAAATGTAAAGGTTTAGACATGAAGATCTTGCAGCAAATTAAGGTGGATTATTTCAGCAAATTTACACACCAAGCTAGTGCTGGCAATTACTATAGATAGTCTTTAAGTTCACACCTTTACTTCATCATAAAGTTTTCTCTCCCATGCAAACAACCTATCTAAAGTGGATGAATGACTTCCAGAAATCATGGAGAACTCCTCCACAAAATCACTTCCACTGTCACTCACATCATCCTTTGGAGCAGAAGCAAGGGGATTTCTTGATGATGATGACCTCAAAGATGTTGACCTTTTCCAAATTATTATCTTTGTTCCTTGATGTCCAGCATCTAGGAAAATCGTGCAGAAAATAACACATTACAGGGCTGTAAAAGAGAACCAAAAGGAGAAAGAAAATTTGTTCATGAATTAGTCATACGGTGCTCCCCATATAAAGAATGATATTTGAAAACATCACTTAATTCAAAATAACGGATGCAGAGTTCCCTATCCCTGCTGTACAGATGTAAGCATTTCTGAATTTGCGCAATATACTCTTGAAAGATTAAAGCATCACCAGGCTGTTACAGGATCTTGTGTAATGATGGGTGTTAGGTCTATTAACTACTATATCAGGTTTACTCAAAGATCGACACATCTTTCTACCATGCTTTCCTATTGTTGGAAGCAAATTTCGGACTCATTACAGACAACCCGACGATCTTTGGTATAACCAAATTTAGAGAAAAGTTTCTGCATATCCCATTCCAAGAGCTATCGCTCTCTTCTATCCATGTACATGGCAGTTGAGATATAACTGCAATTTTCCCCCACTACACTGCCCACTATTCATAGCCCTATGCAGACTCCCTCTTCTAACAGACCACTACTATCCACTCCTACTAACTGACTCAAGACCGCAACAAAACTTGACATACATGACACAACCACATGCACAACCGACAACCACAACAGCTAGGACTCACAACTACCCTAGAATTTCAACAACAGAACAACTAAAATTTAAATACAACACATGTCATCACCAGCCCGACATTCCACATTACATGCTCTTGCCCTTCCTTTTATTCCAACATGTGTAAACATGCTCATACAGAACTAGTTTATACTGCTCATGTTCGCGTGGATTTGATTCACGCATAACACAGGCTTCTGTCAGTTTAAGATAAATGGAAAAACATGTTACTCCTTTAAAGTATTGATGTGGAAATAATGTCTAGATAAAACCAATTCTCAAAACTGATAGCCTACTGTACATTTGTGGATCCATGTGTGATAAAAGGATCAAATCCTATCATATGATCTACAGAAACAAGTTATACACATGAAACTTCACCAAAACAACAATTAAATCTAAATAGCTGACAGGGGAAAAGAAAAATAATACGAGAAGGTTAGGACCTTACCTCATGCAGAAAACAAAGTTCATTGTTGCGCTACACTTTCATACTCTTAGGTCATCATAAAATTGATAGTTGCGGGGGAAATAGGAGTAAGCAAAAATTCTCTTGAGATTTTATCTTTTGAACGAAATATGTAGATTTTTCTTGTCCCAATAGAACTGAACCATTGTGATGTATGACTGGCAGAAGATATATTTAAGATTATGGAGATTAAGATCCTTCCTGAATTTGTTTCATGGTTTAATCTATAAGTGAGAAATTTTGCAGCCAATGCTATATTGCAAAAGTTCTAGGTTGTAAAAGATAGTCTGCTATCAAATGCTGCACAGTTCACTGGGAATATTCAACTTACCATGAGAAACAAGTCCATGTTTCCGCCTGCAACAAACAAGCTGAAAAACTGCCCCCATAGCAGAAGAAGATGACTGGTCTACAAAATTAAGTTCTATTATAAGATGGAAGAAAATTAACTGTAAAACATAAAGCAACTGACAAAATAAGAGCTGTTTGCAAGTATTGCATGAATTTCAATATCTGCAACTACTGTCTCAAATCAATTACTATTTTCTCTGCTCAAGGGAGGAGCTATACCTTTAGCATCAAAATAGCCGACCTTGATTTTGTTGGACTCAAGCATTCTTGAGATCTCCCTACCTGATTCTGAAGCCCTGGAGAATTTTTGCTCTATATCCTTTATGCTGGAAAGAAAATCTTTTGCTCTGTGGGTTATAAACTCTGAAGGGTCTTCTCTTTCAGCACACAAATCTTTCTCTGCTGCGCTTTTACCTCTCTTGCCATTCGACTGTTCAACCCCATCCTTGTTTTGCTGAGTTTTGACTGATGTATCTCTAGCACTAACTAGATTTTGCTGGGAATTTCCCCCACTCATAGTCAACTTCTTTTTATCCTCAACAGAAGAGATGGAGCTATTGCCAGCAGCGGCGATACTATTATACTCCACAGAATCCTTTGATGCAGGTTTCGTAATTGTAGTACTATTTTCATCATGAACATCATCAAGTTCACTTAAAGAAGCTCTGGCCCATTTTTCATTAGGCATTGATGCAGAATGATATATCTTCTGACCCTGTGTCACTGACCAACTCCTTAAATGATCCAAGTTCAAATCATCACCACCATGCCTAGTAAACTGAAAACTTTCACTATCCTCACTGGGATCAAAAAAATCCCAAGTGCCCAATTCGGGTGGTGGAGGAGGTGGTGGAGGAGGTGGTGGTGGTGGCATTGCAAACGCCACAGAATCATCATCCAAAAATTGATTAGCACTAACAGGTTTTAAGCTAACAGTCACAGCAGATGCACCTCCAGATTTCATATAACTTAGTCTAGTACCAGGCGCTGAATGGGGGCTTTCATTACGTAATGGTGAATCTGATACATCCACTAGTTGCGAAGGGGACGGGGAAGGGTATGAGGAATGCGAGGGTGTCTTATCTAGCTCAGTGACTGAAGTAGTTGACAGAGATGACTCCATCAGTACTTCCGCCTCAGAATATCGCCGCAAGGCAGTGCCAATGTTTTGAAGTGATTCAACGTAAGATACATGAGCAGCAGCTAATGAATACCTAGAATCTATTGCTTGTTTGATGAATCTCTTCCTTGCCTTACATAATCGCAAGGCTTCATTTTTGTCAACTTTTGAGCTTGCACTGCCCATATTTTTCCTCTCGTAAACTTACACAAAAACCAACAACTGGGATTAAAAAACTAACCACATTTTCACTCGAACTGAAACCACTCCAGAAAAAATGAGAAATTACTCAACTTTCCTCCTTCATAACCTGAAAAAAAAAATTGCAAAATAAGTAAGAGGGTACTTGATAAGCAAAAGATAACATCAAGAAACAGGAAATACTTGCCAAAGCTACAAAAATAACCAAAACCCACCTTAAAAGTTGTTTCTTCTTAGACAGCAATGCATCAAGGTACAACCTTTGAGTAACAGAACGTGGTTAAGAAAGAAAGGTACAAGGGTTTTGTTCAATGGAATGTGAAAAAACCCAGAAAGATTATGAAGAAAAATGCAATGTTTGAAAAAAATGGGTAGTTGAGAAGTAATTGATGGGGGACTTGGTAACGGAAACCTGAAAACGAAACAACATGTATGAGCAGAGATTTCGCAGGCAACCTTGAAGAAGAAACACAGTAGGAGTGCAGGGTTCTGTTCTGAATTGGAGTGTCAAAAGCATTAAATGAGTGGAATCTGGTACAGTATCCCCAGTACATGGTTTCTTAACAGAGCCAAAAGGGAAAAAAATATTTTTTAAGTTAAACGGAAAGGAAAGAGGGGCCTCTGCCTCGTTTCATGTGACCGATTTGTGCTTTCATGCCCACTTTGCTCGATAAAAACAAGAGGGAAAGAGAAAAAGGAAACATACCAAATGCCCGCTCCACAGTCCACACTCAGCACTCAGGCAATTTAGACCAAATTGTTAAAAACTTAAAAAAAAAAAAAAACTATTTTTTTTAACCATTTATTATTTAAACTTTATTCGATTACGTAATCACTTATATAAAGTCTCAAAACATTAATTTATTATCCAAACTTTACATCTTTTTATAATTAATTATCTAAATTTTATTTATTTATATAATTAACTATCAAAACTTCATTAACTTTTATGATTAACTATTCATTAAAATATTATAAATATTCATATAAAATTTACAAGTGCTATATTAATATTTTTAAACTTTAGATAATTAATTAAAAATAAATAAAATTGAAGTATCAAATATAATATTTATCTTTTATTAAATAAAAATAAAATTCCTTATAACCTCTTAAAACAACATTTTATTTTATATAGCTACTTGAATATGTAAGTTTGTTTTTTCTTTTTGATACAATCATTCTACTGTATTATTTGAATTTTTACGGCATCTTAAATGTGAACATACTAAGTATTATCTAGATTCTTTTATTATGTAATCTAAACTAGCATGCATGCACAAAAATTATTCAAATGTTTAAATTTGAAATATAAAAGCTATGGTTGAAAAAAAATATGAAGAAAAGAAAATTATGCTTTAATGGTTTTGGGAAAGTGAAAAAAAAAAAAAAGGAAATACAACTGTAGTATTGCATAAAAAACTTATTTGTTAAAATAAATTAAAAATATACTAACCATATTTTATTTGCTTCATCAAAGAAGAAAACATAAAACATATGACTTTATAGATTTTTACAAAACTAATAAAGAAAAGCACTTTAAAAGGTTATAAACTTCTAGAAGTAATTTACCATTCAAATATTGAGGGAAAAAATTAACAAAAAATTACAAATTTTATCAAATTTTCACACAATAATCATTAAAAAAAAACACTTTACATTAATCAAATCATCTATAGGAACTTATAAAATGGTATAACCTATTTTTTCCACACTTGAAATTGGAGTTTATGCCAAAAAGAGATTCAACTTTTGATCTTATGAGTACAAGAAGATAAAAATTTGAAAAATAATTATAATCAACCAATAGTAAAACTAATTTAAAGAGACATAAACTACAAGAGTGCGGAGTAAGAATATCAAATATTATGCTTTAATATCTCTTTGTCAATTTGTCCATAGTCATGGAAGTTTGAAAAGAGTCTTATCTAGACTGATATAATTTGATTTACAATTTAAATTAGTGTAACTAATAATAAGGATGTATGTAATGCCAATACTATTCAAAGGTTAGAGCTATTTAAGAGGTTTAACCCAAAGATTAAAGACCATCAATCTCTCCAAGTATAAATATAAGAGTTCACAGCATTAACCAAGATAGAAGGTCTTCCTTAAGCAAAGAAGCTTTTAGCTGATTTGTGTATGTTTGCTCTCTATGGTAGATTTTTGCCTTTTTTTCTACATATCTATCTTAAATGTTCTCAATTGGTCTACTCAAATGTCATGCTCCAAAGATGTTCTCGTTCCTCTATAATTGTTAATTAGTTTTCATTACATATTCACTTACTCGTGTCAAGTCTACATAGTAGTTTTGCCTACAATTTTCTTCCTAAACACATGTAATTTTGGTGCCATGCTTTGCTAGAAGAAGGAAAAATCCTATCTCCTGAATAAAAAACATATCCATGCTTTTAAAATTTTGTTATTAACTAGGGAAAAAATGTAAGAAATGGCTATTAGTTATCTATTGCTTCACACAAAACAAGTACATCCAACATAGAGAGATTGTTCTCACATCAGCATTTCTAAATAAGTAGCACTGGTCATTTAGTAGGTCATGTTAAAAACTATTATTATCGGTGATCCTACAGTCACTTATTTATACTAGGGTGGCCACAAGTCCAATAAAAAACTTCGACCAGTCCTGTAAGCTTACATTTGTGCTTCCTTAACTTAATTTAAGATGATATCTTTACTTAATTTTATTTTAACTTATGCTATTTATTGTCAATTATTTTTCATAGATATTAGGGTATTTTCATATTTTTGAGTTTCCACTTTTATTTACTTCCCATTTATTAGAATATATTTCCTTATTAGGTGTTTCATTTCTTAGCTAGTAATGCTTTATTTTGTGAGCCTTTAAATAGGCATATTATGTCCCAAGACAAATGATTGAATGAATGAATTAATTTTGTTATTAAATCTTTGTGGCTATTATGAGTAGGAGAGATGAATTCTCTCCTAATGCCTAAGTATTGAGTAATTTGTCCCCTTCATTCAATTGAGTTCTTATTGATTTAGCTTAGGTTGTAGTGAACCTTGTTAATTGAATTTATGTTAGTAATATTGGATTTTCTTTTAATGCCCATGAGAGTTTTATAAGCCATATGTAATATTTATCTATGATTTGATCACTTGGTTTCAATATCCATGCATAACATCAAATATTTATTCAATCTATATCCATTTTTAAATTTCATAAAACCCAAAAAAAGAAAGAAAGAAAGTCATAATAACACCTTCTTTATTTAGTTTATTAGATCGAAAAACCCTAAATCTAAAATCCTCTATTATTTTGGTATTAAAGCAACTTAGATTTTGTCATTTAGTATTAGAGCAAGTTAGATCTTTATCAACCAGTATCAAAGCCTTATGCTCCACTCTTTTTGTGATTTGAAGCTTTTAGGGGATGCACTCTTTGCAGAATAAATTTTGTGGTAATTGAGACTCCATCTTTTCATATTAGAGATTGGAAGATAGGATTGAGAATAATAATGAAAAAAAGAATTGTGAGTGGTTGTTATTGATTTAGTAGACTACACAATTGGTCATGTGATTGGTTGTGTGTGGTTTGGTATATTCATGGTGCCACTGGAATCGGGTTATTGAATTGTGAATTTAATTGTTAGGTATTCATTCATAATAAAAGTGGTATAAGAAATGGAGAATAGTTGTCATGCACATATGAAGGCTCAAGGGCGTAGTTGTTATGTACTTAATTCTTAATGATAGCTATTACAATTTGATTTTAGATTATGCATGAAGAAATTGAGAGTGGAAGTTGTGAACCATCCTTGTTCATATGAGCTAATTTGTTTCAATGAGTTAATTTGAGTAACTAAACATGCATGGATACTTTTTCTTTTTCTTTTTTTCTTTATTAGATGGTACTTGTGTGGATTTAATTTGATGCAATATTTCTTTCTAGGATGATTACCACATAGTTCTAAGAAAATCATAAAAGGTTTATCACAATGTTTTTCATGATCCCATAAGGAATTTATATTAGTTTACCATATGAAGAAAAATTGCATTAGTGCAATTGACTAAGAAAGAGACCTCATGAGAAATAAAAATAAAAAAAAATCTAGTACAAAGTTAAGTAGACGAAAGGAAAGTCTAGGACAATTTGATCCTATAATCAGTGAAGCCAAATTGTGACTCTACTGAAGATCCTTATAAAAAAGAATGTTATGGGGTGTAGAAGTGATAGTTGATAAGAAATCTACACCCATAGAACTTGAAAGCTAGTATGACATTTACAACATAGTTTCAATTATAACACAAAGGCAAGGTCTTACATTACAAATAATGAACCAAATCCACTATAACCTGTAGCTATAACTATTTTCAAAATCTACTAAATTTAGAGAGTTTAGTTGATAGAGCACATGATGTATGGATAGAACTTGGATTGTTAGAGAAATTGAATGGCCAATTATGGTGAGAGTGTAGATATAAAAATGGCTTCAAAAGATTAGTTTTTGATCCAAGAGGAACAAGTCAGATTCAATGATGAATCTTTCAAAAGAAAGGGGGGGATGTTATGTGCACGAGATATCAAGAAGCTAAGTAGTGTAAGATTAGAAGACATGGTCGATTAGTCCTACAATGGTTATAACCTTGAATTAGTGCTTCCTTAGCTTATTATTGGATAACATCTTTATTTTATTTTACTTTGACTTATGTCATTTATGTTCATGTTATTTCTTTCCATAGATTTTAGGGATATTTTCATATTGATAAGTTTCTATTTTTATGTGTTTTAGATATATTTATTTTTTAAATGTTCCTTATCTTATATAGCAAGGGTATTATTTTATGAGCTAGCATATTATATATGGAATAGAACAAATGATTGAATGAATGAATGAATTTTTTATTAAATATTTGTGGTTATCCTCTTTTTCAATCATGTACTTATCAATCTAGTTTAGGTCATGTTGAATCTTATTCATTGAATTCTTGTGAGTCGGTTGTATGCCCCATAGGGGACTCTAATCATAACAACTTGCCACAAACACTTTATCACATGTAAAACACTTTTGAAGTGTTTGTGACCACTACATGGGAGATTCCAAACTTATAAAAAAAATTACTATTCATATATGTTCCAAATACCAAGTCTTGGCAGGATGGAAGGGTACTAACATAAAAAGGCATTTTACATAATCTTATACTATATCAAAAGAGGGTACAAAAGTATAACACTACACATTACAAATACATGATTATGCTAAGTGGCTCTATATCTTCTAGCTCAACCTTTCTTCTTCAATCCCAAACTCTAGTGGAGTTTTATGGGACCTATGTTACTAGTTCTTCTAGCTATAACATGTACAAAAGGTCTTACAAGATGAATAGCTCAATTGGGGGGATAGCAAACCACCATTCAGTTAGATGAAAGCGCAATATTTTCAATATTATATACGATTAAGGACAAGCAAATTATCAATCATATTCTATGCATAGGAAACCATACACAATGTAACTACTACACACAATATTTCAATAACCAGCATAGAGTCTAAGGTATAAACCTCCTCTTGACCTTAGGTTAGAGATTTGCTCCTATCATCAGTGCTTGGGAATTGTTCGAAGGTATCTCCTGATTATATCATCAATATCATATTACAGAGTTCTCTTAGTGTAGCTTCTCGCAAGAAGCTCATAACCCAAAATGGTAGAATAATCCTAGTGGAGCTTTGTCAAATGTGTGGTGTATCCTCAGGTTAGTAGTTCATAAATGGCACAACAAGATTTCTCCTATTTGAGCAAATCTGCCTATCTACCATATAATAGTGATGACTTTCAATCAAATGCAAAAATATCATGCTATGCATTACTAGTTTTAGTGTAACAAAATATCTTAGTTGGTTCATTCTTAAGTGACCAATCAATATTATAAAACTAATAAATAACTCACATAGCACTGAAAGCACATGAAAAAGGCATAGAATATGAACCAGTCAAGTCAATCAAGGAATAAATCAATCCCATCATTTATACATTCAAAAATCACACAAGCATTTAATTAAATTAATTCATTAACAAGTTTAACTATTGAGCTAGATTATTTATAAGCTCATAAAGGGTAAAGATGTGATGTTGAGAATACTAATATATTCTTTAGGTCCCTAGTATGAAGAAAAGGGAAACTAATAAGTTCTTTTGATATATCATCTTAAGGACTTGTCAAGCTAAGTAGAACACTTGATCACATTAATGATCATTAAGGGTTTAGTATCTATTGTTTAGTTAAGAATGTGAGGATGATGGTTTATGAATAATTGCGATTAAGTTTTCAAGGAATATTAGCGATGAGCTTTTATTGGGATTCTTTGAGGTGGTGTGGTGGGTTCTGGTGCCTCTATAATATGGGTGAAATAAATTAAAAGAGAATCAAGTGAAGCAAACAGCACAAGACTCTACTGACCAATCGTTAGATTCATTGGTGCATGCTTTTATCCTAAGGAAAAGTTGGTGGTTCAATTAGTGATTGGACAATAAGCACTTTTGTTTAAAGGATATAGGTTGATAGTTTTGATACCATCTAATTGGTAAGCTTTGTCTACCTCTTGGAGCTTCCTATAACTTATGGACTTTAATCAAACATTCATACACACATTTTAAACTCCCTTCCCACATCATAAAACAACTATCCACAACTCCAAATAATATCACAACACAATAAAATCATCAAATAAACAACAATCAAGAACACGCAATGTAGTAATTTTATTGAATTTTCCACGTACCTCAATCTTGTTGATAATAATCGAAATAATCTTCCAAAAGCTACTAAAGATCAAGTTCTTCACCTAGAATCAATGAATAACATAACTACTAACATATCCAAGTACTAAACATATTGAAACTTCATTATAATTGAGTTTTATGTATAGTTTTGGACAAAAAACTTAGAAAGTTCTCATTTTATGTTCATTTTTAATCTTTTTTGAAACTAAGCCCAAACTTTTACCTATCAAGATTGTTTTGGTTATGAAGTACTTGTCACAAGAATTTCAATGCAACTTACAGTTTTTTATTCGGTTGAGAGTTAAGGAAAAAAAATGGAATATTGAAGTCGTAGGGATGGAAACCGTATGAAGGAAGTCTTGAAGAGGCAGTTAATCCATTTGAGAAGAAAGAGGAGAGAGAACAAAGATGATGTTACCTTAAATTTATTAGAAAGAGTTAAGATCAGTCAAATTACATGGATAAATGAAAATACTCTGGTCCAAGTGATGTGTGCAGTAGCAATCTTTTAACTACTCAATTTATGACGTTTTTAAGGAAATTTTGCGTATTGCTTCATTATAATTTATTGGAGTTAAATGTATACTTAAAATCTGCGATTTATTATTTTAATTTATAGTTTTATTTTTCTTATTTAATTGTTATAAATTATCCAAAGTTTGGTTTCTCTTAGTTTTCGTGCCTAAGAATTTATTATTGCTTATTGTAGGACTTTTATTATATATAAATTGTTAAATAGACATTATTTATTATCAAAATTTTTGTGGTTTTACAAATATGTTGGATTTCTTTCAAAGCTTATGAGATTTTTATAGATCGTGCATAACATCGATCCATAATTCGATAATAAATAATGCAATTTCAATATTCAACATAATATCTAATATTGATTTAGTCCATATCCATTTTACTTTTAGTTTCATGAAACCCAAAAACCATAAAAATGTCTTATTTATTTATTTAATTAGTTTCAAAAATACTAGTTGTAAAATCCTCTATTATTTTGGTATTATAACAATTTAGATTCTAACATTTGATATCAAAACAAATCAATTTTCTATCAATAGTGTTGTTTTGTTATTAAAATTTTTCATTTTTTTAATAGTTGCTCTTTTCATCTTTTGCTTCTTTTTTTTTTATTATTATTATCAAGAGTTTGAAAGGTGAAATTAATTATTTTTGTAATATTTTTTCTATTTAAAACATGAAATACAAATTTGTTTAATAATTATACAATATAAGTTCATGGTCTAATATAAATCAAATTCGATTATACAATAGAAGGACATTCTTTTAGAAATAAATGGACTATCAGTAAAATGTTTTAAACAATTGTAAAACGAAGGTTTCGGGGGCATGATCTATAATATAACTACGTAAGACATCTATTGGTGAAATATTGTTATATTAAAAACATTGTAATGTCTATTTCAGCCGAGAAAATCAAATACATTCATAGTTCAAGGTATCCTCAAATGTGGCAAATGGTCCATCCCCATTTTGTGACAGTGAGTTGGTTTGTTGATACCATAGTTAAAAGAAATCACTGGAAGTTTTAGCTTCGAAGGCACTCAAACATAAAGAAGAAGCTTAAACTGTGTTGAAGGATATTAAAAAAAAGTGCAAGGTTTTTCCAAAATGGGAATGGTATTGTTGGTTCTGGAAAGATGCAATTTCATATTAATCCGTTGGAAGAGTTAAAACAAATTTATATATAAATTGCAATGTAGTCTACTGGTTTATGGATTTATCTAAAATGCTTACTATGGGCCGTGATTATGATTGAACTAGCTGTTTTAATTATTATTATTATTTTTATTTGACTTAGATCATCTATATTTGTTAATACACATTCAAATCCTTCTCTAAACATTATTGAGAACCTTTTGCTACGACTAAACATCAAATTCATGTGTGGTAATAAGGTTCAATTTTAATTTTTCTTTAACTTAAGGTAGTTGCATTATTTTGTTAGCTTTCGACATTTGTACTTGATAATCTTCATTCATTTATTTATTTTTATATCATCATCATCATCATCATTATTGTTGTTTTATAATAATAATAATAATAATACTAATAATATTAAATATATTATTATTATTATTATTATTATTATTATTATTGTCATCATCATCATCATCATCATTATTATTATTATCAAGAAATTATATAAACTAAACATGGGATGAGAAATTATTATGTTTACTTCATAGTATTATAATTTTGAGTTTTTAATTTGACAACTTACAAGAAGGGAAGAATAACAAAATTGTCTTCCTAGTGTGGAGTTCGCCATTAATTTGCCTTTAATTTGGCTAATTGGTTAGATTAGAGTTATGTCACAAAATTGAATCTATACAATGTGAATGCTTACAATTTAGTCTTTTTGCAAGATGTAATTGCAGTTTTTTTTTTTTTTTTGCTTTTGCACTCACTTAAAAAATATATTTTGCATGGAATAAAAAGAATTATTGTTAGTTTTAGTCTTATTCTTAATTTAACCCTAATTCTTTAGCAATTGCATTATGAATTTACTATATATTATATATATATATATATTTGTAGTTAACTCTTATTAAGTCATGTAGGTGTTAGTGTAAATAATCTTGGCCTATAAATAAGCTTAAGAGAGAAGCTAATGGTCAAACCATCAATTAGAAAAAGGTCCTAGTAAAAAAAAATTATAAAAAGTATAAAAAATGGAAAATAGGAAAAAAAATACAAAAAAGAAAAAAATTAAATTATCTTTGGTTGTGGAACATGGATTTCTTCATGGTATATTCTATTCACCTATGTTGAATAAATTAGAGTGTGGCTTAGTTTCCTCTTGTAGCAAGGTGCCCTATATGGGTTATGTTACTCACCCCACTTCTTCTACTTCGAACTTAGGTGCTTCTAGGACTATAAGATCAGTGATTGATAACTCTCATTCTAAAGGAATTAAAGGCTAAAAATAGATGTTGTATGTTGAATTTTTTTTTAAAAGGATAAGGGCTTGTGTTTTTAAATGTGATCAACCTTATCCTTCTTGCCACATGTGCCTTAGCAAGTCCTTGCGGGTTCTTAGTTTGGAGGATAATGTGGAGTTTCTTATGGCTGCTTAGGAGCATGTGGGGTATCTTGTTGTAGGTGTTACATTCAGAGATAAGGTGGTTGATATTGCATATGGAGTTTCTAGTATATGTTAGTTGTCGATCTTTCTCCAAGCTTTCCTGTAGGCAAGGACATTTTTAGCAAGGTGGCAATATTATGAATTTACTACATATATTAGTACTTAAGTCACGTAGGTATGTGTTAGTATAGATAATCTTGGCTTATAAATAGGCTTAGGAATGAAGTTAGTGATAAGACTAGAAATTAGATAGAGTGTAGTAATTCTCTCTAATAGAGAATTAGAGAGCATGTGTGCTATACCTTTGAAGTTGTCTTGACAAATTTTGCATATTTTGCTTATAATAACCAACTAAATTCCCCCATTCTCTTATCCTAATTCTAGAGGTAAGTAAAAAAATTGATTGAATTGTGAGTCAAATTAGATTAAACCAAACCGAATCATACATTAGGTTTGAACCATCTTTTTAAGTTCGAAAAAATAATGAATTGAATCAAACCATTTTTTTTTTTTAAGTTTGAAAAAATTACAAACTAAATTGTTTTGAATTGAACCAAACCATGAGAAGTAGAAGAAAAACAAAAAGAAAAGAAAAATGTGGTGCAAATCTAGAGAATATATGACTATATAAAAAGATTCTATATTACTTATTCAATTCCTCATCTTATTTGATTTTCACCAAGTAATTTACTTTTTTTTTTTGTATTTTTGTTTATTAACTAATATGAAAACAATAATTACCTTGAAAGAAACAATAAAACTTCCTTAAATATATTAAATGAGTATTGAAGATAGCGAGTAATATTGGAGAAATGATAATAAATTGAATATTTTTATTTTAAGTATAATTTTTCATGATTTATTGACTTGTATATAGAAAAAAAATAATAATACATATAAAACGATTTAAACTGAGTCAAATTGGATTAAACCATTTTTTTTGTTAAAAAAAAAATTAAACTGAACTGTATAGTTAAATTCGATTTAAGAAAAAAAATCTAATTGAACAATGCCCACCCTTACTTAATACCACTCAAGTTTTAATCTTTTTGCCTAATTTGAACCTTAAACATATCAAGTTGCCACTCCTCATGTTTCATGTCATGATTTAACCTTGTAGATAATTGAATCACCACATGTTTCATTTTATTATGGCTAAAATTGTATTAATTTTTCATGCCATTTGTTTTCTACTCAACATTATGGTGAAATGAAAATTAAAAAAAGGAAGGAAATTATATTTTTATCTTTTTTTAATACTATGTTATATTTAATTATCTTTTCTAGTTTTTAATCACTAAAAGTTTTTTAAATTCTTTTTTAAAAGATATGGAATATGGCCTAAGAAGATCTTTAGTGGAGGTTGTGTGTAGATTGTTTTAACCAACATTTCTCCATTAACATAACTAGGAGTGGGAGAAAAAAAAAACTATAGAACCACAAATTGAACTAAACTAGACCCAATTAAACCAAATATTTTTTTCTTTTTCAATATGGTTTGGTTGATGATTTGATTTATATTAAGTGTATTAGTTTGTACTTCAATTTGAGTGGGCAAACATAATCAACCTACTCAAACTAAACCAAACCAGCTCTATATTTAAATAAAAAAAGATTAGACTATTCCATGCAAGCCTCATCAACTAAAACTAATAACTTCATGTATGTTCTAGCATTTTATTAATGATCCTTTAATGAGTTAGTGCTATATGTTTGGCACTTTCTTTAACCCATCTTCTAATCTCATGTTGGTCAGCTTCTCAATCTCTCGTGCAAGCATTAACAATGCATATGCAAGACCTTTTCTTTTAAATGATCAAATTATCATTGTTAGGCTTTTGGTTCCAAATATTTCCATTTTTTATTTACTTAATGCAAAAAATAGTAATCATAAAGCTAAGGATAAAATGTGCAATTATAAAACAACTTAAAAAATTAATCCATTTTAAAATCATAATAATGTTGAGCAATTGCATTACATCATATTCTCACCGATTGGCATTCTAACCCAAATATTTCCACAACTTCATTTATTTTTCATTTAGATTTGTCTCGGTTATTTAAAAGCATCATAAAGTAACATATGAGAAATCTAACATAAAATTACCTAAGTTGTTAAAACTTGGTTAACAACATAAGAATATTGTGGGGAGGAAAAAAAAAACATCTTTTTCAAGGACAATATCATTTGAAAGCTCTAAATGACAATTGCACCATCAATTAGTTACAAAAAAGTTTTACATTTGTAGTAAAATTGTAATGCCCTGAAAACATAAAATGTTGTTAGCCCATCTCATATTTCTACTTCAATGGGAACATGCAAGGCTTAGAGTATAATATTAAATCTACAATTTCACAAATTGTTAAAATCTCCAAATATGTAAAAGCTATGAAAATCTTGATAATTAAATCCATTTGCATCAATATGGAATCTAACAATTGTACATGTAACACTCCTATCCTAGTCCATTAGTCAAATTGTTGTCATCACCTAAAATACAAATCCTAAATAGGTGAACTATAAAGTCTAATATATAACTATTGTGTCACAAACACACTCATGCTACACCTCATAGTTTTGCATGCTTACATAAGTCTAGTGCAATAAACAAACATAAAAAGATAGAGCACAACCCTAGTGCCCTAAGACCTTGAGTAGCTTATGACATCTTAATACATTGAACTAAAATCTAAATGACAATGGGAATATATTTGTAAGAAAAGATTTGACTCCATATACAATGGGAATATATTTGTAAGAAAAGATTTGACTCCATACTTCCAACAATAATGACAATAAGCATGTTGAGTTTATGACTTGTATTATACCATCACAAGTGTGCTCCAAATATATCATTCAAACTAATATCACACAATAAGTGGTTCTACCCATTATAACCTTTCCCCTCCTCATTGACCTAAATTTGCTACAATTTCCTCATATCAACTACTTGTTTTGCCATAAGGCTTCAATGCTTAACTATTGCATCATTCTAGGAGAATATCCCTTCTAAATCCATAGAAAATTAGTCTAAGGTTGCCTTTTGTAGAGTTCAACACAACTAAGCACAAACAACATAGCAATTAATAGCTAAATAGTTATTAGTTAGCTTTCAATTTCTAATCCTACAAGTATAACAAGTAGTCTTGTTCCCAGTCTCCATTGAACACTTGGACAACAACAAATCTTATAGTCAACACCTACATTCCATATAACATGTTAATACTTGATTAACTCATTAAAGTTCACAATCTTAGATCTTAAGGTTCATTTTTTACATATTCTAATCAATTTCAAGTCTAAAAGGATCATGTAAAATCAATAAAAATGTATCCTAGTCAACCTAATTATAATGGTGGTTAACCTTCATAAATTGGGAGTAGGCTAGTCGACCATGGCCATGGAGTGATCAATTGCCCTTGACAAGGTCCGACTCCTCCTTTGCATTTGAGGACCTAGTCAATGTGTGGCCTAGTCGTTCCTAGGGTGAAACCTAGTTGTTCTTTTGGTGTGGCCTAGCTTTCTTATAATTTTAAGGTTTACTTTGACATCTTTTTTTCCCCCTCCTTTTGCATGTTTTTCGCCTAAATAAATCCATAAGCATGTTTTACACATCAATTCACCAACTCCATAAACAAGCTTTCATAATCTCCATGAATTAGTCATTAATTCTCTAATTGGTAACCAACTATCAACCATAATCAATAATATTTCCATTATCTTAAGATTTCCTTACAAAACCTTATTATATATTATGCAACAACGATTAGTTAATTTAGTTTCCATAAATATTCATGCCTAATATTTAATTTAATTTTTATTAATTCATACTAGGATTTAGGGAAAAGAGTTGTTAAAAATTACCATCCTTGTGAATAAAATAATGAAAATGAACAAATAGAATAGAATCCTTAGGTTTCAAGACAATCCCTTGAATCTTGATAGTTTCCTTCCAAAATCAAACCTATGAGTTAATGTTTTAGATAATCCTATAGAAAATAATGATTGTTTCAATCACTTACATTCTTGTTTGAATCTTGGAGAGATTATCACAATTTTTTATTAACTGCATCATAGGATTGATGTTAGTATCACTAAATGTAAGGCAAAGAAATAATGAATTGAGAGAGAGTTGAAGAATTCTTACTGTTGGTAGAATTAAGACCGGTTTAGATATGAAAGAGGAGTGATACTTATATACATTGATAGGTAGAAGGGAAGGAGTAGGGTTTGCTCTCCTAAAGTCCATTGCCATCTAACAATATTAAAGAGGCACCTATTAGTTTTCCTTAATTGTTAAACAAATCCAAGGGTGATTTTACCCATTTGCCTCTAAACTTGATTTATTTTTTAAGAAATTCATCCTTACCCCGTAAAAAAGTTTCATTGAAAATTTCCTTTCACTTATTTTGTCCTTTTTTTTTTTTTACACTAATGATTACTAGACATGTGTCCTATATTGTCTATGTCCTACTAATTTTTTTTTCTTTTTCTTTTGGTCTAACAACCCTGATTCCATCCATAGCCGCCCATCTTTATTGTTAGAGTTTTCCTTCTAATAAATTGGTCCATTGAATTGCAGCATCCTTCGCACGCACTTACTTCGGTTTTCGGTCAAGTTTAGAAGTTCTATATCTACTATCTTATCCTTGGCTTGGTGGTTTTTCCAATTCCATCATTTACCTCATTCTTTAGATGTCTCAACACACTTAAGGATTCATGCCAATTCTAATTTGGTGTATCTCATCCCTTCTTATCCTTTATTATTTGCTACATGATTACTTATTAAGGTAATTCTAGCTTTTGTCCCAATTGTTAACTTTAAAGTGGATCACTTTTCTTAAGTATTTTAGGTCCTCAATCAACATATTCTTCTGGTTAAGTAAGTGTCTAATAGTCCTTGTCAACAACCACAAGTATTCTCTTTCCACCATCAGCTTATTATTCCATTTTACTATGTCTCTCAAATTCATAATAATATTTCGACCGCATAATATTCTTTCACCAATTTTAAGTCTCCTCATTCATAGCCTTTAATTCTCCTTAAAATTTATCTTCAATTTCTCTTTAGATTAGTATGGTATAACTATCCTACTCATTTACTAACCATCTCTACTAAACATCTTTAAATTCTAGGATTAACGTAAACCTCAAACGGGTGGCTTAGATCTAGACTTCTAGCTACTATATGTATATATTATCATTGATTTTTTAATTAAAATATCTACTTATCATCATTTTAAGGACTATTATATTATTCCTTAATTTCCTCTAATCTTGATACGGTTTCTCTTATGGTTATTGTTATTTTTGTGTGTATTGTTTATACATACGTACATACATATTTATATATATTCTTTTCATTGAGTTTATTCATGTTTAGTTATTATTTCAAAGATAATATTATTTTTCACCATATTTTTTTTGTTATTATTGCTATTGTTATTGCTTTCAATATTGTTTAATTATTAGCATTCATTATTTTTCATATTTTATTGTTATATTTTTATTAACTTAGCATTCCATTTGACACTGTGAACATATTCATACAATAGAGATAGCACATTTTGGCATTATATTGATACTAACATGACTAGATCATGATTAGGGACTTAATAAATACGAAGCACAACATGACATAAAGTAACTTGAATGACTAAACTGAAGTGGCATATGAAGAAATACATGAATTTGCTACTCATTCTCATAAGTATGCATGCTAGTGCATGTGTGAAATATCAAAACATGCTTTTTTTTTCTTTCCTTTAAGGCACTAGCAATGTGGGCATGTTGGGCCTAACATGGCTACGTTGTACTGCAACATGTCTATGTTGTTGGCACCATTTTTCAAATTTTGTGTAATGTGCCTATATTGTACTACAACATGCCTATGTTGATCTTAAGAATTCCCTCAGTTATAAATTCAAAATTTGCCTTTGCTACACCTTCGATAGGTTTTCCATCGTCTATCTGGTTACATAGTTTCTACTTACATAAATTTACTTTTTGTAATCTTAATTTCCATCTTCATTTTATTAACAAATGGCAGACTGTAAGAATCCACAAAATCCTTCATTCCCTTTCGTTTAGGATGATTCATGATTAATATATGGCGATCCATTCGAGGACCTATTTTACTGTAATTATCTAAATCATGGTTTTATTAATTTGATGAATCAAGTTGGGAATCTTAGGTTTCCTGCCTCTAGTTGCCTATTTGAGTTCCAAAAAATACACCATTTATTCAGCTAGAGTGCAATAATTCCACTCTCGCTACTAAAATGGGGACTAGGATTGCAATATGTAGTTAGCGGTAAGCGTGCTTTGGTAAAGTATTATTTTTCAGTACTTAATGCTTTTGCAAAATGTTAATTCATTCATAATTAAATGTATTGTACTGTAACTTACAAATTGCAGTTATTAGTAGGAGGATGAAGATGAACCAATCCTCTCATAAGCTAGAAGTAATATAGACTTTGCCATTATTGATGGAAGGAAACGTAAGAAGCATACAACAAATGTCTGCAATATTTCTATGATCTTGACAACAATGATGCATGTATGGCTAAGTTTCACACTTGTAATAAAATATTGTCTAGTAAAGCGAGATTTGGCTTAGGTAATCTCAAATGTCATATTGAAATGCATAGGAAAAAGGGAAAACACCGATCTTCATGCAACTAGGGGAGGTTAGACCTTCAACGCCTACCGACTGTGGTGCCAAAATCAACCTCGACAATTTTGTATTTGATAATACGTTTGCATATGAGGATCTTGTTACCATGATGCCCATAACTAATATTTCTCTTTATGTTGAAGGCCATCAACATTTCAAAATATGGGCTACGAGGGCAATGCTACAAAATTTTAAGAATAAGGGCCATTAAACCCTTCAAAAGGAAACACTGGATGTTTTCCATAAGAAACAGGATGCCTTTAAATAGGAGTTATCCAACCTCTCATGCAAGTGCATTCTTATTATTTTTTTCCCTCTACCAAAATTGTGGCAATACTATAACTGTTGTTGTTTTCATGTGGCTTTTTTTGACATTTGACATATGAAAGCCCCCATTAAATCAAGTAAATGATAGCTATATGTGCATTGCGGTACATTGGATTGATGATAATTGAATGCTATGGAAGAGAATCTTATCCTTTATTTTGTTTATAGAAGCCCATACAAGTGCAAATATTGCCAATAACATCTTTGACACCCTATGATCCTACAAGATAAAAAGGTTGTTCAGTATTATTTATAACAATGCCTCCAACAACATAGCTTTAATCTAGCCATTGAAGCATGCCTTCGCTCTGATCTATGATGGCAAGTTTTTTTATGTATGGTGTGTTTGCCATATATTGAACCTAGTAATCAATGAGAGTATCAATTCTTATGGCTTAATGATCATTTGGAAAAAAATTGGTATGTAATCAACTAATGTCACTCCTCTAAGGTGAAATCCCAAAATTATAGAGAATGCTATTGAGGTCACAATGACATTTAAAAGCTTCAACCACTTAACTGTTACATAAGGTGGAATTCAATGTTCAAAATGCTAAACGTGGCATTATAAGTTAGAAAGGGTTAGACCTTATTTTATAACATATACATCGCAAATTTGAAATATGACGATTGAGGATTAGAAAATATGCAAAAGAATGAGGAAGATTCTGAAGGCCTTCCTAAGACCCACAAATCACTTGTCTAGGTCATATTATCTTACTAGCAACATTATACTCCCTTGCCTCATCAACATAATGTACGTATTAAAGTCACATGTTAGTGAACTAGTGCTCCACTCGACCATTGGTGTAATTGTATCTAAATTGCGAGATTATTTTTACCCTTTCCCCTATCAGTTCTATGTTGTCACAATTTTAGATTCACAGTACAAGTATTATAGTATGCAAAATCTCCTTAAGGAATTCTATAGTAACATTGCCATTGAAGACACCGAAGTAGAAGCAAATGTGCTTATTTCTGACACGCTTGGTTTGCTTAGGGAATTATATCATTTTTAGTCTAACAAACTTCAGCAAACAACCTTAATGCATTGTCCTCGGTCTAGCAATCATTCTTAAAACTCATCTTCCAAAAGAAGCTAACAAATTGCATAAGACAATAAGTTCAGTAGCTATTTTAGTCCCAAAGCTTATGGTAACTTAACCATATATAATGTGTAGCACATTTGGCTAGATGAGGACATTGACAACTTGGATGTTCTCGATTGGTGGTCAATTAGGGCACATATGATGGCAACCCTTTTCTTAGTGGCACAAGATGTTCTAGCTCCATCGGCTTCGATGATATTATTTGAGTTAGTCTTTAGTTTGGATGGGCGAGTCATGAATTCCATTGCTTGTCACTCAACTTAGAGACCATTGAAGCATGTGTGTGCTTAACAGATTAAGTCAATACTAAGGATAGAGCACAGGGTGACCCACATTTTTTGTTTCCAAGTGACGGTGAGTCAAACAACACCGAATCACCATCAAATAATTAGAGGAAGGAGGACAAGGAGGAAGGGTAGGAGGAGGACAAAGATAATGATTATTGGTTCATGTTTTGGGCTTCTTCTTCTACATAATTTTGGTAATATTAATATATCAATATTACATCTTATTGAACTTTTAATAGTTTTTGTGCAATTGCCAAATGACATGCAAATCTCTCCTTTAAATTTTCAATGGAAATTGAAATATCAATATGTAAATTGTTCAACATAACTTATTTAGATGTTTAATCACATAAATTTCATTAACAATCTTTTACTACAACTAAATTGCAAATCTCTTTAACTAATTTCATAATTTCAATTAAGATTTACCTTTACTTTCCAATTTCATGATAATATGACAACTAAAAACCATATCCATACTATTTAAATAATGTAGTAGTTTTTTTTTTTTTTAAATTTCTCCAATTAAATTAACTAAATTTCAGCTAACATAAAATATACTTACACAAATTTATTACCATTATATTACTAAAAATTATTATTTAAATTAAATATTTTAATGATAAAAACGAATATTAACATAATTCATTAACATTAATTTAAGATAATTATACTATTAAATTTAATTATTTGATACAACAAAAATAAAAATAAAAATTATTCATTAACATTAGTTTAAAATAATAATATTGTTTAATTTAAATATTTTATACAACAAAAAAATAAAATGTTTATTAACATTAATTTCAAATAATTTTTAAGCCCATGTACTTGTGTGCTTGTGTCTACGCGGCCTGCGAATTTTGTGTGCCTCGCATGTCTGCCTCATGTGCTACGTGCCAGCCCACGTGTACTTAATGTCTTTCATGCTCGTGCTTGTGTGGTTGGCCATTTACCACCCCTGCTGCGCGAGTTGCAAGATAGCACTTTAGGGTCCCTTTTATCTGCTCTAATACAACATTGTGTCCCTCCATAAAGGAAGTTTCCGCTAAAAAAGGGTCTAGCTCCACCATGGTGGCCCACAGGGAACGAGATTTGGTGGGGGCAACAAGGGACATCAACCCAAGAACATGGCCCGCCACCATACAAAAAGCCCCCTGACCTAAAAAAAGCATGGGAAGTCAGTCTCCTAGCTGCGGTCATAAAACACATGCTGCCTAATTTAGTCAAGACGAGAAAATTGGTCACACGGTCCAAGTGCTTACAAGACAAAATGAGCGCTAAGGAAACCATCATTTGGTCCAAGGTCCTCAGCCAAGAGGAAGTTTTAGTACGAACCAAAAAAATGTCTCGTAATATCACCACCTTCAGTAAAAGACGAAGAAAAAGGAGGAGGAGGAGGAGAAAGAGATCATGGTGGATAGCGCAAGTGTACATTTAATCCAGATGTTGGTGGTGATAGAATCATGTTCACTTGTCAAAATGTTGAGTGCCCAGAAAGCAATTTGAGCATGGGAATGGGATTTGTTGACAAAAACTCTAGGAGTGACCATGAGCTTCATTTCATTTATTGGAATGGGGAGAGAAGATTACATGGGAATGGTTATTACAATAGTAAGGAAGAAATTGAGATGCTATCTAATTACTCTAACAATGGCTCGCATGCTCATGATGGTGGTGGTCATGGGTTGTTGCATTTGGCAAGTGAAGTCATGTAAAGTGGTAGTACAAGTAAAAGCATGGAAGGACATCAATATACGAGCATCGGGATGCATATGATGAGAGTTCTCCCGAAGCCAGGGACTTGAATCTGAATCCATCCCGGGAATCAAGTTTGCATGAGATACGTGGAGCCTGATTATAATTAATAAATCCCTTGACCAAAATTTTGTCAAGTGGGGGAGAGAAAAACATATATAGTTGATGAGTCCTCTCCAAATTGAAGAGAGTTTTTGCTTTAAGCATTTTGCTTTTTCGTTTTTTCCCAATATGTCTATCTTGTCACGAGTGAGACATGGTTAATCAGAGTTGTGTTACAATTTTTTAAATCTCGGAGTAGATTTTATTTTAGAAAAATATTAATAAGTATGACCGAAAGATTTCCCTACCAACGAGGAGTCGTTAATAAATATGTCTTGATGTTTTCGTTATGGAGATACATTCTAATATTGATATTGGATTGGATCTAACTCGACGTGGAGGTGAATTTGGGGAACGATTTTGGCGACTCCATTTCTTTCTATTGTAACAATTTATCCATCAAAGATACATGTGAAATTAGGAAAGTGAGAACAAAAAAAGAAAGAAAGAAAGAAAGAAAGAAAAACCTTGAACATTTACAATTAATTGGGTTGACTTTTTTCTTTTCTTTTCTGTTACGTGGTTAGGAATTGTTAGCACTCGTAGAAGCTATGTCTCTGTGGAAAACAGTCGTCGTAGCCGCTCCTAGACCTAGTACCAAGAGCACAGGAAAATCCTTTCCTAAACTTGGTTTTTTGGGTCTTGGCATCAGCCTCCACCGCGAATATAGAAAAAACAGGCCGGTGATCGGAGAACCTCGACTCTCCTCGACTGTACGCTAATTGTTCGATCCCACTTCCTCTCCACAGTATTCTGTCGCACCTGAAAAAAGTAACAACCAAACGTGGGGATGATGATGATAAGGATGTGGCATGTATGGTCAGTTAGTAGTGCTTGAACGACAAGAGGATTATCAGGTGGTGATTTTCTAAAATGAGAATTAGTGTGTCTAAAAGGGATCCAAAATGGGTAGATTAATTAGTAGTGCTTAGCTGTGGTGCTTATGCAGTTATCCAACTCAATATGTTTTCAGACAAAGTGAATTCTCAAAAAAATTGTACTTAGAAATTAATTTACTATCTGCCCTTCCAAAATAACAAAGGATATGTAAATCAAAGCCCCTGTAGAACCAGCCACCCCTTGGATTGGTCAACTCGAATTTTTACTAAGGTGGTTGGTGATTTCACTTATGTAATCCCTTCATTTTGATGATCTATAAACTTAATTTAAATTTAACTTTATAATCCATGTGAATGGAAAACCTAGGGGAGAAAAAAAAAGTTTTATCTGAGGTTTCAATTATGATAAATATGGGGATATTTTTCACAAAACAAATAGAGTAAAATGAAGGTGAAGAAGGTATACGAACCAGGCAGGTGTTCGACGTTTCTTCTTGGATTTGCCTGTTTCTCCGGCGTATGAGTCTGAATTCTGAGAGTACTTATAGGTTGGTGCGAACAGGATTCTTCCCTCCTTGTAACCATTGAACACTCTTCCGGCTTCTCTTTCCACGTTTAACTGTATCATCAAAATAATAGGAGCTTAACAAATGGTTTACGTAAGAAGATTATGAAATTATGAATCATTTTTATTTTCGATTTTATATACTCTCAACCGTCCATTTTCAATCGATTATGAAATAATATAAAATTATTCTTTATTGATACGATATTATGTTAAATATCTTGTTAGAATCATCCATTTGAAGCTTTAATATTGTTTATACATAGCATTTACTAATCATTTGATATTTTCTTTGTATGTTTGTAAGACCGACTTTGGGCATTTTTCTCCCTTTCCTTCTCCAATCCAAATATTTACTTAAAAATTTTCTTATTTTCAATCCATAGATTCATTAGTGCATGCGTAAAAGAATATTATATATGAAGTAGAAAACAAGAAAAGGTTATTGCACGAGACGCCAATGCATGCAAACATATAGACACTTAGAAAAAAATCCAAATGATAAAAATGCATTATGAATTCAAAAAATAAGATATTAATTGCATCCTCTATTAAATTTGTGGGGTACCGTTGAATAACATATTTAAATAACAGCTGAATTAATAACATACATTGAATGAAATCCTGAACTTTATCATGAATCACAGTGGTTATTCATTGCTATGGTACAATAAGTTTAGAAAGTGAAACAAACCTGGTCTTTCTCAAGAAGTGCGTCCCAGTCATTGTCTTCTAACAAATTTTTCGTTTCATCATAGCTCAAAGACACTCGGTAGTTCAGATCCCCCATCCAAATTACTCGGCTGTGAAATTGAAATCATTATTAGATCGTGAAATTTTGAACCTATTTATGTTGTTACCTGGTATTCATGCTTGTTGTACTACTGAAAATATTTAATGAGACTTAGCATATGTATATGCGTATTTCTATGAAAAAGAACAATTAGCTCTTGATCATGGAGGAAATTAGTTAAATTTATACGTGCAATACACACATAGGCTCAACACTTAGAACGTGGCATGCAGCGGTTCTTTGTTATAACTTGGACGGTGTTCTTAACGTGATTGGTGAAAATTCGATATATTTCATATTTCTACGCTTTTATACCTCTTGCTAGATTTCTAAGTGGCATATATGGAAGTCCTACTCAATCCCTTTTCTCTGAACGATGGTATCATAAAGGCTGGTGGGGTACAGACTTACTCATGATCCATAATTCGCCCGGGATCTTTCCTGTATGAGTTTTTGCAGATCTTGGAGAACTGTGTGCTCTTGAGAATTTCAGCAACATCCGAATTCCTCCTCAATTCGTCACCCTCCTTCTCCCCGGAAGCTAAGTGACTACATACAAAGCAGAAGCTTGTCTGGTGTAATGACATGCTAATTGATATGCATCCCTGCATCATAATTATAGCGTCTTAAATATGTATATATATTCCACGCTTTGTATGGTGTATCTTGCTCGACAATTACATATATATATATATATATGGATAAGGTTGTCTTTTGGCCCTTTGGTAATCAAATTTTCATGATTATAGGAAGGGAAAAGCTCACAAATACATCTATAAAAAATAGGAGAGTTCACTTTTCAAGAGCTATGTAAGTTAAATTCACGTTAATTCAATTAAACAATAAGTGCATAATTATATAGCTAGTGATCCGAGTACTGATTAATATATTTCTAAAGTGACAATTTGGCCATATTTATCCATATTAGTCAAAACCCCAGAAAAGTCGAAAACTAGTTATTGAGACAAGTTAGAGAGCATATATAAAGAAATCAAATTAGTGATTATAAATATCAATCTAATCCAAACTTACTTTGTTTCCAAGTTTACCCATGATTCCTCTTCCCACCGAGGAGGCTCTTAGATGCCCAATATGTTGCACCAACTCACTTCGAGCCCATACTGTAAGAAATATCCCAACCATTTGCTTACTCGCTATGAGCCGATACCTTAAGGTATCGTTACTTGGTGAGCAAGGTGAACATGACACCTCCAAATCAGAAGGACTTTCCTCACCTCCACTGCCGCCACTGCCACCACCACTGCCGCCACGAGTCGTGGCTGAACTAAAAGTCTCTGCCCTATTCAAGTTGTCACTTGACTTTCTCGGCCTACGTCTTCTCTCCATCTCTGCGAGTGAATCGACCACATTACAGTTGCACGACTTGAGGAGGCCTGTGTTTGCCCTAAAGTTCCGGCTTACGACCTTAAGGGATGGTTTTTGAAAGAAGTTGAGAGAACTGCTGGTGGTGGGGGTGGTGCTGTTTCTGGAACCACTGGGGTTTGAAGTTTCGCATGACTCGTGTGAGTAGGGTCTGTTGAGTGCTTGGTTTATGAGGATCAACCATTTGGCAGCAGGCTCATTGTCTTCCACCACTAGAACGTTTCCAGCACTCAAAGGAACAATTTCCTGGAACCTAGAGGACAGAGATTACAGTTAGGATCGAAGAGGACTTGCAGTTGCAATATTTAGATTAATGCAGTGGACCGGAAAATATTGTGCAAAGTTAGGTTTTAAAAATATCTTTGATAACTTAAAGAATGAATCTTAAAACTTTTAATCTTCGTTTGAATGATTGGTGGTTTCTACTTTTTGGATAATGAAAAAGAAACAGTTTCTAGAAAAAATTGGAGATTATTATCCTTACGATAACCAACTTGTTTTATAAATGTTCCAGGCAACATAGTAGTAGTTCATACCCTTGAAGAGTTGTTTCTAATAATTGAATTTATTAAATTTAGCTAAGGATAGATTGCAACCTCTAATTATGAGAAATCACATATGTATTGTTGGAAACAATACGATGATTTAATAAAAAGTCATAAATTATAAGTAGTCACAATGTGAATCTCATTACAATTCGTTCGAATGAAACTTTTTAAACTTTTTTTTTTTTTATTTGGCTCTTTTAGGGATCTTATTTAGACATATGGTGAGATTGCAACAAAGTTGTAATTTTCAAGATATGGGAAATAAGTTTCAATTGTTCACAAGACGAGAAAATAGGGGAAACATACTTTGTCCAATCTCACATATGAGATTCCAATTAAGTCATTATCTTCACTTCCAACATTTCATCTCTTTCAAATCTCACACATAATAGCCGAATGATCTTTTATTAGCTTGATGCTTAACCTTGGCACCACCCTTAACCAAACACTAAGTTCCTATAATTCCAAAATTCACTTAAACACTTAATTAATAGGGTGCAGATGGATTTTCCAACCCATGAGTAAATATGGGAGACAAGAAAATATTGTTTAATAGATAATATTACCCCTTTTATTTAATAAATTTGAATATTAGGGACATTTATGGTTTATGTAACTTTAAACTTTTCCCCACTTTTTCTACTATTTTCTCTTCAATTTTAGAGAGAAACATATTAATTTGAAAAGTAGAAAATTTTTCATCCATTTTACTTCATTTGCTTAAACTTTCACTCTTCTTTCAATCACCAAGTATAAAATTTTCACTCTTTTCTATTCATTTTTCTCGATTTCGTTCTACTTCTACCCAACCAAACACAGGGTAAGTCTTCCGTGATAATTTAATGAGACGAAAGCATCATCTATTTTAGTTCGTTCTTGCAACTAGTAACTAAACCAAAAACACAGAATCCATGGACTTCTCATCGTATATGTTCGATCATCCTGCTTCAATTTTTCAGATTGCACTGGTTTAGTGGACATCTATGTTGCACGCGACCACACAAAATGTAATTAGTATTGATCCTATCGATTGAACTAGATCGTATCGATTGATCTAGTCAATCTATTATCTGATGACTAAAATGTTGTTTAAAATTAAAAATAGAAAAAATCAGCCCAATAGTCGAGAGTGCATGCTGGCATAATATCGGACTAGAATTTTTCCTATAATATATTTTGCCATCGCTATTTCAATACATTAAACAACCAATGAATATAAGTAACAACGTAGAAAAACCAAATTATATTAAAAGATGGGAAAGTTAATTCATACATCTTACCCCAAAACATAAATGTCCGTTGATCCTTCGACTTGCAGAAAATCTTCCAAATTGAGGCTATTATTGGGCGTCTTTCCTCCCACATTCCAGGTTGCTACAAACATTCTGCGATATATATATATGTATGTATATACACACACATATATACATATATATACGAACGTATAGATTAAAGTGTATGTTCCTATCGTTTATTAGAGTAAAAAACAAAGAGTAGGCTTATTAGCCAATGGAAAGATGCATAAACTCGTACCGGACTTCCTTAATCTCTGTGGCTGGTCCCATGGAGAACTCCAGGCTTGAAAGATTTAAGCCTTCAAGTCTTGGATTTCTCTGTCTTTCTAGGCAAGTACAAACAATAAATAAGAAATAACGTACCTATAAGATTATAAGGACGATACATATGCAATATGAATGGATCATTTACGCATGTTTCGGAACTATATTGGTGATACGCAGGAACATGTTTCATTTTCTTGAAAGTGCATATTAGTCTTCATTCGTACTTTTCAAATCGAGAAGGGTGAATTTTTCAACACGAAAAGAGAAATATATTCACATTCCCACGATTTTCATCTGCTTTCCCATCAATAGTTCCGCCATTTATCCAAGTAGGATTATGTTAGGTGAACTACCAGAATAATACAAGAGAAGATATGATATGAAGATAAAAAGTCTTGCTATTTTAGGTACGTGGCTTGTTCCTATCTGACGTTTTATTTATGTACGATGACATCCGCAATGGAAATCACACGGTTTCTAAGTTCTACTCGACTCCCGAGCAAGCACAATGATGGCCCCACCATTTCAATTATCTAAAAGATTATCTAATTAATGATAAAAGATTCTAGAATGATTCAATGTATGATGTCTACTTGAGGGCCTTGCCGAGGCTTGAGGTACAACCAATTTATTTGGGGTCAAACAATGCTTTTCTGGACTTTAATTGAAAATCAGACTCCAGCCCAAGTGCAAAGTTAAGATGCTTAAATAAAAGAACAAAGCTATTGAACTACACTGGGTTAAACTATATAGCTTCTATTTATTAAACATGTCTTAGATAACTATCTTTCTATATATTTCCTCCTTTATTCCGTGCTTGAAAATGGGTGTTCCAATTTCCACTAAACTCTATATTTTCACTTCCTATAAATATGAATGATTTTCTCGCTTCATCAACAAAACTACAAAATTTGCATGCAGAATTGATATACAAGGTGGAAAGTGGGATTCCAACTAATCTAGAATTTTAAACTTATAGATTAGTGTGGATTTTTAATAGGTTACTTAACGAAAACGATAACTTTTAGATTTAATCAAATTGATTTCTCAATCTACACACACTCGTCATGTAAGTTATCATGGCCCGTAAGACTGGGTTCTGGGCTGTCATTATTTCTTCATTTGTATTTTGACTTTCGCCTCTTTGGCAAAAAGCCGAAAAGAACATGGCACGTAACATTCCTAGTTCCTAATTAATATTCAATTATATAAAATATCTGAGGAGATTCTCACAGGGAATAATTATATTCATATATTGTTTAAACCATAAATGACTCAGGACTTTCGTTTTATTCACAAAACCGAAGTTCATAAAAGTTAGGGGCATATTTAAATGAGTGTTTAGGGTTTTAAGTAAATCATAAAATGATCAGCAATTTTATTATAAGCTAGATATATCATCAATATTCCAAAAATGAGAAAAAGGATGGTCCATCACAAATGTTTTAAAAGACTAATTTCAACTTGGTATATGAGAATAAAAACTTTTTAGCTCAATAGTATAAACATTAATCTATCATTATGATGGATTAAGTTTGATTCTTCCTTTTTCAATAAAGGTTAATAATAAAAATAAAAAAATAAAAAAAAGGGTAATATCATAATTAGGTTATTATGGAAATGGAAAGAATCCATTTCGGAATATAAAATGTACCTGAGAAACTTTTCCTCATGACGGGGGCGACCTCTGTGAAAGCTTTTCTCCTCAACGCAGCCTTCGTTTCGAATTCTGATTAACCGACAAATTTAAAGAACAATAAGGATGTTTTCAAAATGTAATATAGTAAAATAGAACCAGGTTATGACTATTGAGGGAGAGAGAGAGAGAGAGAGAGACCATTAGTAACTTCAACGGCATCCGATTTATCAAGGTTTCCATCTGCGTTTCCCTTGCCGTTCTTTCTTGAAAACAACTTTGGAAGGATGGACTTCACATCAAACAAATAAAACCATTACGATTTCGTCAAATGGTACAAAGACAAAAATTGCTCTACATAGATCCGTAATATAAATACAAGATCTGTAAAAGCTACCTTGGACGATCGTGCCTAAAACTAAAATGGAAGATAATAAATATGTAGATTTATTAAACATAATAGTCATAAATGGAAAATGTAATTGATGCCCTCGGCACATTTTCACGATTTAAACAAAGAAGCTCTTCAACATTCCATGTGATTATTCTTTTCTAAATTGAAATCAAAGTTGAAAAGTATAAAAATTTATTTATTTATTTATTTCTTTTTTAAATTTAATAAGCACTTCAGACATTCTTTAATGGTATCTATGATAAATTAAAAAAAAAGGCGAAAGGAAAATAATTACTTTCTTCTTTTTATCATTCTTTACAGAGTTCACCAGATCAGGAGTGGCGTTGGTGGCGGTGGTAATGTCTGTGATGGGATCGGAATGATAATGCACACCCTGCGGCGACATTCATTTATTCGTTTCCTTGGTCCAAAGTTGGAAATGATATTGTTTTCCTCCGATTTGGGAAAGAACAAAACAATACGAACCTTTGAGAGAATCAGAATATGAAGCGTAAGTACAATGCAATTTGGACGAAGGAGCACAGATCAAATTGGGGTTTAATTGTTAGAACTGTAAAATCAGATAATTATGATCAAAATACCCCCCAATGGGAGCCAATATTTGTTGAAAATTACGAACTGTAAAACTCTGTTTTGAAAGGAGCAGATATTGGTGGCAGTGCTTTCGGGGCACACAACAGGGGTACAGGTCTACGGGGAGAAACCGTCAAGGTATTCACAAACTCCCATTCATTTAACTATATCACTCCAAATCAAAATCATCCTAATCCATACACCTCGTACTCACATTTCATTATACTGGACCTCGTTTCGGTTATTTCATCTATCTATGGAATTTTTTGTATATATACTATGATTTAGGAGACTAAATATATATTAGTAAGCGATGCATCGGTATAGTGAGTATACAAATAAATATGTATATAAAGTTATTATTAAAAATACTAAAACATATGTTAAATTGTTAAGATAGGTATTTAAAAAGTACAATATAGCTGTTAAATTAAAAATTAAATATTTATTTTAATCGTTCATAGCATTTTTAAGTTATGAAATTTAGTTAAAACTTTAGAAGACTTTTATAATTTTTTTTAATTTAATTTTTGAAAACGTTATTGCATATGTACTTATTAATGCAATGTTTATAAGATATTAAAGTAATGACATAAATGATAAAACACAAATACTTCTTTAGGATTTGACTTTTGTAGTTGTCAGTGATAAAGTTTGGAATATAGAAACAATTCTTGATGGTTTACATAGAAATGGGAACATGAGTGGTTATAAGAAGTTATTTGAGAGAAAGTGAGTATGTGTTTGTGTGTGAGAGGAAGAAAAAGAGTGTGGGTATAGATTGACACACGGTTTTTTTTTTTTATTAGTTACGTAATAGGAGAAATAAATACAAAATACATCAAAGGGTCTTTTCCCTTTTAATAATATAGGTAAATTTAAAATATAAATACAATCAAAATGAGCTTACCTACTTTTCAGAAGGAATAAAATTTTATTTTTATCACTACTAAGCTAACTTATTTCTTAGAAAGAGTGTGACTTCTATTTGAATAAAAGATTAGAGCTGTTTTTGAACTTGTAACACTAATGAAATCATAAATTCATAATACACAGTTACTCATCTAAAAGTTTAATTATTTATTTTCTCATCTCTTGTAGCAAATAATTATATTTTTTTCTTAAAATAAAAAAAAAACCTATGTAAATATCAAATTATAGACAAGTTATTATACTTCCTAGTTGTGTATTCTTTTTCTTTCCCATTGAGTTAAGTTCTTAGGAATAAGGGTTGTCCCAAAACTCCTTTCACTGAGATATTATCTACTTTAGCTTGGTACTCCACATGATTTTATCCCTTGGTGTAGTAGTTTCTAAGGAGTCACTCATCCCAATAGTGCTTTAGGCCTAACACACTTGACCTCGGAGTTCCAACGAACTATAGATCATTGCACCAAAAGGCACCTCAATGATTAGGTTCCGTCACCTTTTTTATTTGAAGGATATTACAGTCTCCCCCACTTACATAATTGACATCCTTGTATGTTCGTTGCACGGGTGCAGAAACATATACCATGTAGAGAGGACTCTAGAGATGCTCTCTTACAGGCTCAAAAAGTGCTCCTATATTATGGTATTTGCCTTTTGTAGCACATAGCTCTCCCACTTTTAGTTGATGTATTGCTTTGATACTACCTATAACGACCTAACCAAAACTCCTTCAGTTGAGGTATTATCCGCTTTGGCATGGTATGCTGATGCCATACGATTTTGTTTCTTAATGCAATAGCTTCCTAAGTGTTCACTTATCTTGGGAGTGCTTTAAGCTGAGCACACTTAACTTTAGAGTTCTGACAAACTCTAAGTTATTATAATAAAAGGTGCCTAGATGATTAGAGTTATGTCACCTTTTTTATTTAAGGGATATTACAAAGATTAAAGTAAAAAATGTATATGATATTTTGTTTATTAATAGTATGGTTATAGAAAAATTAAACATCGATTTTAAAACTAGCTTACTTACTCTATATTTTAGCTTTGAAAGTTGTATGTTACATAAATGTGGAGTCCAATAAGAATTGATTGGAGGAGGAAGAGATAGTTTTGTAGTAGGCCAAAAGCTACTAACCATTCTTATTATGAAAATGAG
Organism: Laguncularia racemosa; assembly: GCA_037954665.1. Classification (NCBI taxonomy): domain Eukaryota; kingdom Viridiplantae; phylum Streptophyta; class Magnoliopsida; order Myrtales; family Combretaceae; genus Laguncularia; species Laguncularia racemosa. Next base: position 6,739,006 of record JBBMOL010000021.1, on the reverse strand, counting down.
TTATGAGAAAGGATGATAATAGATGGATTGGTCTAACAATTTCTATTTTGAGCTTACTAAACTATAATTTCCTAAGTTATCCAAGATATAGGTTGGACTCCTTATGCCTTGTCATTTAGTTCAAAAAGTTCCAATGAATTAAGCCTAAATAAATAGTGAACTCAACCTAATATTTCCACATCTCCTATATCAAATAAAAGTGAAGATATTGTTATATTCTTCTCTTAAAATTTTCAAAAAAAAAAAAAAATCTCAAATCATGGTCAAGTTATTGCACTTCTTAGTCCTTATATTCTAAGTTTTTTTTTTTCTCCCATTTAATTGGCTTTCATAGTAGTTAATGGAAACAAGTTTTGGAGAGTAAAAAAAAGATATGATTTTTTTTTTTACTAACAATATGGTTACTGAAAAAAATGTACATCTATTTCAATGTTAATACCTTTCCTCTATATTTTAGCATTGAAAGTTGTATATTACATAAATGTAGAGACTTGTTGTGCTATGTTTTTGGAAGGTGGTTGAATCACCTTACAAGATTAAAACAAATTAGGGTATAGGGGTGTCGGAGTTTGTTCCAATGTGGCCACTTCGATGTCTAAGTTAGTGAAGAATGAAGGAAATATATGAAGGTCGAGAGTATATTTGGTTCCAAAAGTCCTTTACTTGATTGTCTTTATTTCCTATTTATAGGTGTATGAATGATTCTAATTTAAAAAGTGCATTAATTCCCAAAATTCTCTCCTAATATGGCAAGTCATATCTTTGACCAACCGCTTTTCTTATCTGTATCATTCTCTTGTGCTTATCCATTATGTAGATAGGTGCGGAGATTTAATCTAGAGGAGGTTTAGAGTTTCAGATTTAAAGTCAGATTGTATAATTTTGTCTTGAAGAGGTCGATATGAACAAGAGGAGCTTAGATGAGGGTTTGAGTGAACTATAATAGGTCTTGAGGGGTCAAGCCCAAAATGCTCTATCAATAATTCTTATAAAAAGTATTAGTTTAATAATATAATATATAATTGTAAATGAGGGGTTCTAGTAGGAGTAGTCACATGAGTATTACAGAAGTACCACATTACATGTAACTTCAAAGAAATGATGTAGAGATGGCATGTGATGGGACGACTAGGGAGAGAATGGCAGGGAGGAGAAACAAGTAATCTCAAGAGTTTTGAATGCACAAGTGATAGATAAGAGAGCTAAGGGGACCTTAAGCATTTACCTTGCAGATCTTAAGTAATGAAGATCGTTATTCACCTTAACTCTTGTTTGATCTTTGAGAGTAGAGAATTTTCAGTAGAACACCATTTCTTTGATCTCTAGAATATGGAAAAAGATCCTCTAATAAGGAGGAATGACTGAATATTTATAGGCTCTTGGACTTGATGACATTCGTTAGATCAACTTAGTGATCAACAGACGAGATAGAGTCAGCTCATTTTAGAGTTATCCTAATGAGCTTGCTATAGATACAAGGCTAGTAGCCTCCTTTGTAAGTGCATAAGCCTGCTTGAGAAAGGTTGGATGTGGACAGACCGATTTAATGATCCTTGTTCCAAGCCCCCCAAGCCAGTTCTCCCTAAATTATCCCAATAATTGGATTGGACTCACTAAATTCCGTCACCTAACCCAATGAGTTAAGTCAAATAATCAATGGGGTCAAACCAATATTTTTTTGTAATATTTTCAGTCCTCTATAACTACTAATCAAATTAATAATGAAATGTTCTAAAAGCCCTTTTGTTTCTAGAAAAATATTTCCAAAAGAAGTTTTTATTTTCCTTTTTTTAGCTGGAAAAAAAAACCTTTTAGGTAGAAAGGCTTTTATTTTACATTGTGAAAACATTCTTCTAAGGAAAAACCAATCTTTTCTTTAAAAAGAAAAAGCTAATGCTAACTTTTTCAAAATGAAAAGTAGTTTTACAAATTAGTCTCTAAAATCTTCGAACTTTGGGAAAATGACTTCTTTTGTATTATCATTGCATTTGAGCTGTGTAAATAATATTATGACATTGAAAGACTTTTAGATAAAAAAAAAACTTCTGGAAAAATTATAAATTAGGCTAAAGAGATTGTAATAATTAACATATATGGAAATCTTCTATATTTCATACTTTTAATTTTATATAAAATGCTTTACATAATATATTTATGGCAATATGCTAATAATAAGTTATTTAGGTACAATTACTAGTTGCATAAAATTTTTGAGGCAAACATAGAAAAACCTTTTTGGGATGTCTCTATAAAATTAACCAAATACATGAAAACATCTTATTTGTGTAAAAATATTTTATGGGAATTTTTTAATTGCTAATAATTAGTTTTTTGCTAAAGCAAACAAGGCCCAAGTTTTTATTGATTTTTACTCTATAGTTTCCAATTTCATGAAATCCTAATAACTAGAATATATGAAGAATCGAATTCTAGGAAATTGGGGACACGGATTCATGGGCTTTTTAACTTAATTCCTTATATCCTCATTAATTTCTCATGAATAATGATTAGAATTCCCATCTTTATAACTCCGATATTTAGTAAATTAAACTAAAAAGGCCATATACTTCCTCTCTGCATTTTTTTTAATAAACAAATTCTCCTCCAGTTTCTTTTTTTCATTTCGATACCTAAGGCATTATCAATTACAAGGAAAGGACTTTGTACTTTAGATTTCTTCTTCTTTCTTAAATTTGTCACATCTTTTTACTTAAGCATTTTAATACATAGATTATTTTATTAATTGAATAAAAAAGGTTCTATCTTATTTATATATATATATATATATTCCCCATGCATTTCATTTTAAGAACTCATTTTTAATATTTCATTATATGGAAACAGAGGACAATGTAATCATCATATTTTCACTTATTTTACTCCTCATTTTTTTCCCCTTGTTTAATTGGCTCTTATACTAGTTCTATAAGAATTAATATACACGCATCTGTAATTGGTGTGCAAAAATAAAGTAAAAGAAAGTGATAATTAATGAGCAAAACCATACACCTGATAGAAGATTCGAAATAAAACCAAAAAAAAAGAAGAAGAGTAAAATCAATTCTAAAAATACGTAAAAGAATTTACAAGCAAAGCAATACATATATTGAATTATATTATATGGCATTTCTTTAAAAACCTTTTAAAGATGAATTAAATAGAATATTTAAAGAGAAAAGATAAAAGCTAAAAAGATGAACAAAAATCAATAGAAAGCTCTATTACTTGTTAATATTATATAGTTATTACACATCACAAAAGAAAATAATAATTTTTTTACTTTTAAACTCTTCTTTCTTCGTATAAGTTCACTATATAGGGGTTAATTAGTCGGAGTATATAGTATCTTCTAAGTAGCCATAACTAGAATATATGTACCAATCTAAGTTGGAATAACTAGATACCAAGCGAAATTGATATTCGGGGAGTAGACTACGAAACTAAGGATAATCAAGTATGAAATGGACAAATGAAGTAATCACTTGTAAGAGAAGCCTTAGAAAAGCTTAAGGACTACATATGCAAAATCATTTCAGTTACTAGGCAAATTTTAAGGATATGAAATTCGTTTTAAAGGAGGTATTATGAAATATCCCATAAAATAAATTAGACATAGGAGCAATTAATTAATTATACTCCTCTTTTCCTTCTATAAAAAAGAGGTTAACCATCTCTTTCTACATAAAACCAAAGAGGAGCAAACCCTAATCTCTCTCCAATTGGAAATTAGTCACAACCAATTTAAGGTAAACTTAATCTCTCTTAATTTGCTAAGGCAGTCTTCTCATCAATTAAAGGAAATTGATAAGACAAACAATTGATTCCTATTTGTGTGTCACATCAAGGGAATCTGGTAATAACTCGAAGGAGGAGTAATCTACACAAGAATGATGGGATTAGGAAATCCCTATGATTTAGGCTTCATAAATGACTAATGATAGATACTAATGTTTTGGTGAAGAACAATAGACAAGACACTCATAGGACTTTGGGATATACTCAAGACTTGCTTTTCTTGATGCTATGGTAAGTGTTCCTCCCATGAAATCCACTTTATTCTACTTATCAATAAAAAAAATTGATGAGACTAATTTTTCCTTTTTATTTTATTTTATTTTTTACTACAAGGGAAACGAAATCTTAACAAGAACACTAGCAAAAATAAAAAATAAAAAATGGAGTTAGAGGTAAGGTTCCAAGCCTTTAAGAACTTTTTTCAATTACAAACGAAAGATTCTAAACTTGTTGAATTTGGATTGAGGGCAAAATTTAAAGAGAGATACTTTTAAAGGAGTTGTGCAGCAAATCTAGAAAATTCTTCCATACCGGTGCTAGGGTAATAAACTCTTCCTTAATGAAAACACTGACCTAAATCCTAATAGGCATAAATGATAATTGTGAGATAGGAAACCAATTAGAAATTAATCAATATAATGAATTCAAGTTATTAATTGAATAATGGGTAAATGTCACATTTAGTATATGAATTTTGTTCATTTTTGCTTAACTACATGAAGTTTAAGAATATCAATTTACTACCTATAAATTTTTTGAGGTCATTTATAGTGTTCAAATAAGGTAGTTAATTGTAAAAATGAGTAAAGTTCAAGTAATTGATCGTAAGAAAAGACAAAATTCAAGTAATTAATTATAAAAATAGATAAAATTCAAGTAATAAACTAATAATTCAAAATTTTAAGTAGTTAATTACAAAAATAGATAAAGTTGAGGCATTATGTATAATATTTACCCTTGAATAATAGTGGTTAAAGGTGATGACTTTATGGCATAAAGTAATTGAAATCGCTAATTAGAACAAGAAAAGTGTGTTAGATGGATTTAGTGATTCATGTTCTTGGAGGTTTCGGATTACTATTTTTGGAATCTTTGGATCTCATGGAAAGTTAGAGATTGAATTGGTTTCTACAAAAATTGGTAAGGAAATCGATTTTTAATGAAAAGTTGTAATGGAAAATTGCTTTAATTAGAAGCTTCATATTGCATTAATATATATGTTTAGGCTTGTGTGTGGTGTGGTATACATGTGTACTTGTACATAATATTTTTGACACGAATTTGATATGCTCTGATACCAAATGTTACGAATTTGATATGCTCTGATACTAAATGACACAGAATTGAAATCGAATCCCTTTCACACAAATCAAATCGTCAATAACAATTTTAGGTTTTTCTGGATTTTGGTACTAACAAAGTAAAATCAAAGGATATGAATAAAATTACCAATCTATAGATGCCAAGATTGATAAAATTAAACTAATTCGTAATCAAATTATAGAACGATAGAGACCACGTTCTATAAATCAATCACTAAGGTTAAAGAATTCTAAGAATTCAATAACAATGCTCGCCACAAATTTTATAGGAACAAAGAATTTGATAAGAACAATATGAATAAAGTGAAAATCAATTCTCAATATTCAAGAATCCCAAAAGAGGATTCACACACACGCTCAAAGTGTTTGCTTACAACCAAAATATCATCTATCCTCGTAAAAACCCTAAAGAACACTATTTATATCATGTCTAAAACAAATTGTGCAAAGCCATTCAAGGCCGGCTCAAGGCCAGCCAAAGGCCGGTGGCCTAAATACGTAAGCCGACACCAAAGGCTGGCGGCCTTCATGTAGGTCGGCACCAAGGTCGGCGGCTTACTTTTAGGCCGGCTTCAAGGCCGGTGGCCTTAAAGTTAACTTGGCCGGCCTTTATTCAAGGCCGGCTTAAGGCTGGCCAAACTTTGCCTTAGGTCCTCCCGATGCCTATGTCCTCCTTTTTTGGACTCCGTACTGCCACCTAGAGCCTGGATTGACTTTGTTTTCTTTGGTGCTCGTATCTTAGCTTTTGGAATCGTATCATTCCCTCCATGTTGAAAAAGATTCGACCTCGAATCTGTATCGTCCATTCTGCTAGACCACATAAACAGACTCCTCTTTCCCTTAGGCTTCTTAAGGCAAATCAGCCTTGTTTGTTGTACCTCAATTGGACTCATAGGAAGAAGCTTGTATGCCTTGTCCTGTTGCTGAATGGTATACTCATTGGTGTATTCATCATACTTGGCTCTGAGATCATACTGCCAAGGTCTTCCAAGGATCAAGTGTGTAGCTTCCATGGGAACTACATCATAAACAATCTCGTCAGTATAATCACCAATAAGTCATGGAACACGAACCTGTTTGTGTACATGAACAGCTCCTTGTGGACTCAACTAATGAAGTGCATAAGGTCTTGGATGCTGCTCCACCTGTAAACCCAACTTAGTAACCCAGCTTGCTGAAGCAACATTAGTGCAACTGCCTGTGTCAACCACAATCAAACAAGTCTTCCCTTGCACTATGCCTTGGATATGAAATAAATTGGCTCTCTAATTAGGAACAACTTCATCCTACTTAACCATTAGCAAGTCTCCATGTACTGGATTCGCTATAATGTCTTCATTGTCCTCTTCTGCCTCAGTACTCCTTTGTTCTTCTTCCTCACTCTCAACTTTGTCCCCCTTTATGACCATAACCCTTTTATTAGGACATTGAGAAGCAGTATGGCCAAGTCCTAAACACTTAAAACATTTTATATCCCTGCTCTTCTTCTGTTGTGTTTGGTCAACAGCCTCACTAGCGACTGCCTTTCCTTTTTCCTTCCTTTCCTTCTCCCTCTCACCATCATCTGACTTATGGTGGTGATATGATTTCTGATCCCGCCATTTCTGATCTCGCCTGCGTTGATGCCGCTCAACCCGACTGGCTAATTTAATCACATCCTCAAGAGTTTGATAATGCTGGAGTTCCACTACATTGGCAATGTCCATCTTCAGCCCATTGATGAAACGAGCTATGGATTCATCTGATGATTCCCTAATATCACACCTTGCCATTAGTGTCTTAAACTCCTTCACATACTCTTCTATGCTTCTCTTACCCTGCCTCAAGGATTGCAACTCCATCAGCATCTCTTGTTTATAGTAATCTGGCACAAATCTGCGTCTCATCAACCTTTTCATCAAAGCCCATGAACACACTTTCTCCTCATCCGCCCTATGTCTTTCAGTTTGTAATTTATCCCACCACAGACTAGCATATTCAGAGAATGCTAAAGATGCCATCTTCACCTTCATGCGCTCATCCCACTCATAGCAGTCAAACACCTTCTCAACCTGTAGCACCCAGTCTAGGAATTCCTTTGGTTTACTACTACTAGTGAAAGGTGGAATTTTCAGCTTGATGTTTTCAATCCCCTTATGCCTATCATCATTGTTTCCTCTCCTACTCCTTTCACTACTAGCATCAGATTCACCACTAGAAAGTCTCCTCCTAATTCTTGCACCACTATGGCTTCTTCTGTCCCTAACCTCCAATCACTCCATAATCAATCTAATATTTTCTTAGATTTGATTGAACTCAGCCCTAGTCACAACTGCATCCCCACTATCAGCATCATTTCCCTTGTTGTTGTTATGAACACTTCCATGCAACGACATCTCTACCAATCAAAATTTCAGCAAAGATATTCACAAAAACCCAATTCTCAACAATAACCCCAAACACCAATTCACAACAATTTAACACCCAATAATTGAATTCAGCAAAGATATTCACAAAACCGCAATTCTCAACAACAGCCCAAACACCAATTCAACGCCCAACAATCGAATTCACAGCAATACTTATCAAAATAAATTCCCAAATTTCCAAACCAATGGCAGTATTGAATTAAAACTACAATTGAGTTGAGATTCAACAGCCTTACTGATTTAACCTACGTTCTGATCGAATCCTTCGCTCTGAATCCTTACGAATCCAACCTTTGCTCTGATACCAAATGACATGAATTTGATATGCTCTGATACCAAATGTTACGAATTTGATATGCTCTGATACCAAATGACACGGAATTGAAATCGAATCCCTTTCACACAAATCAAATTGTCAATAACAATTTTAGGGTTTTCTGGATTTTGGTACTAACAAAGTAAAATCAAAGGATATGGATAAAATTACCAATCTATAGATGCCAAGATTGATAAAATTAAACTAATTCACAATCAAATCATAGAACGGTAAAGACCACGTTCTATAAATCAATCACTAAGGTTAAAGAATTTTAAGAATTCAATAACGATGCTCGCTATAAATTCTAATGGAACTAAGAATTTGATAAGAACAATATGAATAAAGTGAAAATCAATTCTCAATATTCAAGAATCCTAAAAGAGGATTCACACACACGCTCAAAGTGTTTGCTTACAACCAAAATATCATCTGTCCTCCTAAAAACCCTAAAGAACACTATTTATATCATGTCTAAAACAAATTGTGCGAAGCCATTCAAGGCGGACGGCCTAAATACATAGGCCAGCACCAAAGACCGATGGCCTTCATGTAGGCTGGCACCAAGGCCGGCAACCTACTTTTAGGCCGGCTCCAAGGCCGGTAGCCTTGAAATTAACTCGGCCGACCTTTATTCAAGGCCGGCTTAAGGTTGGCCGAACTTTGCCTTTGGTCCTCCTGATGCCTATGTCCTCCTTTTTTGGACCCTGTACTGCTACCTAGAGCTCGGATTGACTTTGTTTTCTTTAGTGCTTGTATCTTAGCTCTTGGAATCGTATCAATTTCTATACTAAGTTTCACTACTCACTCATGATGAGACATTTTATTTTTAGATATATTGATGACATTACAAATAGAGACCTTGATTTTTATGGACTATGGCTCAATTCAAACTATAGGAGTGGAAATGTGCAATAGCTATCCTAAAGACTATAGTTATGACTCAGTTGATAGTTGAATTTTGGAGACTATATGTGGTTAATCAATTTCTCTCAATGTCACAATTGAAACAAAGTTTATTGATTGAGAATTTGGAAGATTTACTTAGTAAATTTAACTTTGGAGAATTTAGATAATATTTCTAAGCGTTACATGCTCTTTCTGTAGTAAGCATATGTGGTGGTAAAAGTATGTAGTAGAGCTGTTACATCTTAGGTTTCGAGGCATGACACTTAAACTTGATTATTTTCCTTTTTCACCATATTCATTCCATTTTAATCACTTGTCATTCGAAAAACTTCATCTAGTTTCCTTTTGTATTACCCTTTTATTTGCACTATTTTTGTTTAATTTAATTTCTCTTACTAGATTTCTACTTTGATCTAGAGTTTCCCTCAAGGTTTTCCTTATGATTCTATGTGCTATTTGTATTCAAGATGAATGGAACATGATTCTTTTTCCCTAATAAATTATTTGTAGAATAAGCACATAGGCTATAGATCATTTAGTTTTCATTGATTCTTTGGTCTTTTCTTGTTTATCTATATCTCATCTAGTTGTTCATTGTAGCTTAGTTAATTTCTTCTTAATTTCGATTCTCTTTCTAACATGCTCCCATCTCCTATTAGCCTACATTAGTTTTTCTTTAATAATCTATTTCTTCATGATTGCATATTGTAACACCCAAAAACCTAAGATATAACACTCCACCACATGTCCATCCCACGGTAAAAACATGTAAAGGCTCAAAACCTAATAAATACCACCACTAATACTCATAATTGCCAAATTCACATTAATACATACTTATTGTAACGTCTCAAAACCTGGGCTGCACTACTGCTTACCACGTGTCCTCATCTCACAAGAACACGTTAAGGCTCTGAAATAACTTTGATACTTTTAACATGTAACATCTATAATAAAAAGCATTTTATATATCTCCAAAGTTTCAAATAATAACATAAACCATATCAAACGTTTAACATAATGGAAGTCTTTAAACACCAAAAATAACAATTCTCAACGGATATTATTTATTACAGTTAAACATCATAATTCTTCCTAAAACTTAATCACCATAATAATAATGGTATTCTTCGTCTTCCTCTTTATGGTTAAGCTAAACCCAAGTCATCTTTTGGGTTCTCATCTCTCTCAACATTTGCATCTAAAAATGATTCCCTGAAGGGCGAGCTAATGTTTAGTACGTATAACACAAACACATACGCATGAATAAACATAAATGAGTATCACACACATCATGCAGAACTTAAACACATACAATCATTTTTAAAATATAATTTAAGTTCGCAAGCAAACAACAGGGTACTTGATGATGATCGTAATCACACAAGTTTAAAAATCCCTTTCTATGACTCTCTGTTACGATTAAATAGGCAAGTGCACCTATCGATTGTAATAGTATAGAACTATGTTCGGGTATCGTATCCTTAGGGATCAGCAAGTACTAGTAATAACTCTAAACTGACTATCTAACAGCACAAATTTGAGAGGTTTAGTTTTAAATTTAAAATACTTAACAAAACCTATAGCAATTAAAAATAACATAATAACTTGATTACTAAATTCGATAACTAAGAACATACCCTACCCTTACTACTCCTCTAATGGTCATGTAACTTCACCCTTTCAATAAATTAGTTAACGAGCAATAGTTATCTCTAAACCGTGGAGTATCTAACACTAAGCTAATGTTCTTCCCATATTCATTAGCTCCTAATCCCAATCGCTTTGATAAAGATCCCTCTTCTATCAAAAATCGATTAGAATTGCATTAACACTCTTGAACCCTCAATTAGATCAAATTATCTAAATTAATCTAATATCGAAAATTCACGTTCTCTATCCCTAGATTACATATGAATTCCTTTATTCATGCATGATCTATTCAAACAAGAGATTTTCCAATCAACTTCTAAGAAATCAATGCAAATTCAATGCTGGCCATACATCAAATTAGCAACACCACATAAACAACATGAATAAATTCAGAGAATTCCACTATTCACTAACTATGCAATCAATCCCATATTACATGACAACTAGAATTCGTAAGGTTCGGGTATAAAATAAACTAGCCACTCATGATTTTCAAGATACAATTCAATAAAGATGAAGAACCCGTGTGCATAAACACTTCACAAGATAAGGATGAATTCGTTGAAGTTGCTTTTCCCTCCGTAAGCTTTTTCCCCGTCTTCCTCTCTTCTTTCGTGGTTCTTGCTCTGTTTTCTCTTTTTTTTTTCTTTTCTTTTTTCGTCCCTTTCTATCTGCTTCAGGTGTCCTTTCCTTTTCTCCACTCTGCCCCCTGACGTTCTCCCTTCCTCCTGTCCAAAGATACCAAAATCTTGGAAGAAACTTGTAAAATGCAGAGTTGCATCAACTACACGGCTGTCATACACGGCCGTGTATCATGGCCGTGTATCTTTCTATGGACAATTCCAACTCAACACACGGCCGTGTATTATGGTCGTGTAACCTTCTGTGAGTGTATCAAATACAATACACAGCCGTGCCCCTGTGATACATGCCCGTGTATCTCTCCTGCTGCACTTTTGGACACTTTTCTTCATGTAATCCGCTCCGACTCTTACAAATGTTGATCATTCTTCCTTGATAGGTCCTTTAGTTTCCTGAAACTCAAATAGCTCTCCTTCAAGTACCAAAGTCTTTTAAAACATAATTAACTTACTTCAAAAGCAACTCAAACCCATACAAAATATAAGTGTTAATTTATCCTTATCAAACTTCCCCACACTTGAGTTTTTGCTTGTCCTCAAGCAAATTGATTCAAATAGAATTACAAAAACAACCTCTCTTTCATGCATAGTTATTTTAGGAAGATTTCTGCATCATTGATCCTTTGTATACCCAAGCTTATTAACTTTTCATTCAATCTCATCATTTACTGTATACAAAATACCAATACTGGAATTTCAAAATTAATCCGAGTAAATCAAACTATTACCTTCACTGTTTAAACAACAATTCCTCAAGTTAGGATAAATCACAAAATCATATCAGCAAAAATAGAGTAAACAATTCTTTCCACAACCGAAACAAACATCACAATAGAGAGTAAAGGCATATCATATCCACTCATCTCCTGGATTTCCCTTCTCTTTTATCATTCTTTTACTTTAATTTAGTCGACCGACCCATGTAACGAACTTTTGATCGATAATCCCGAGCTCATCACTCAAGTTAACAGACGTTATTCCCTCAGCATAGAAGGCGTCCCTCGGATTTACTTATTCGAGTCAAATCAACTTTTTTTTTTTTAGCCAAATTATCCCTTTAACTGAAACGGTTTCCTCGGTCAGTAAGTTCTAGGCCAGATGACCTTAGGCTACTAGGTTTTAAAATACCCCTTCGAACCTTTACCATCTCAATCAAAATATTATTAATTATCAAGTTCAGTTTTCTCGGACTTTTCTCATGATCCATGTAACGAGCTTTCGGCCATTGATCCCAAGTTCTTCACCCAAGTCAATAGGTGTTATTCCCCCGGAAGGGCACCCCTCAGGCTTAATTACTCGAGTCAATGAAGCCTACTTCCGAACTTTTTTTTTTTTCATCAAGGGATTACCAAGCTATATATACTCCTTTACTCAAAATTGAATAGCTTAACCAGTAAAAGAAAGAAAAAGTTTACTCAACTTTACTAACAACCTTGAATCAATCCTAACTCTAATTTTTTTTTTCTTTTTTTTTTAAATAACGAATAAGCCTACTTTACTCAGATTTCATCTTCTAATTCCGGCAACGTATTCATAACACAAGATAAGAGAATAATAGTTGGGATCTCAGCCTTCCTGCATAACTCATCAAATCTATCTCAAGTAGGGAAATTTTATAGCATTACGTTCATAACACTTATACTTCATGAATTCATTCTCCTACATCCCATCCCCACACTTAGAATAGGACATTGTCCCAATGTTTTACATTGAACTACACAAAAAGATAGAAATAAAAGAGAAGGAGAAACAAGACTCCCCTGGATAGGTATTAGAATCGCGCATTCGGCATCCTCCTTTGTAGAAGAACTCAAATCAATATCGTTCACGCGCACAGGACCATGAGTTCTTGAAAAGAACTCCAAATATTTATTCTCTCCAATCTTGTCATTCCACTAAAGTTATGTACTTCATCAATTGAACATAATCTCTGAAATGAAAAACCAAAGAAAAGAAAAGAAACAAAACAAATAATAATAATAATAATAAAATAATATAAAAGCATAAAGAAAGAACAATAATAGCATCCAACCCTGTTTTAATGCAAAGTCTTAACAAAAAGAAAACATAAAATCCTACAGAAGGGATTCAAAAAGTTAACATCCAACAATCGTTCTTCAATTTTCATCATTGTAAACACCCCATTTTTGCCCTAGGAGTCAATAATTTTCAATAATAATCAATTTTCAATTTTTCCAAAATTTTCCATTTTTTTCCTAATTTAGCATAAAATAATAAAAATGTTCAAAAAATAAAAATAAATAGGAAAACACATCAATTTTGAAAAATGATTTCGGAAATAGCAAAAATGAATAATAAACAATTTTTACAAATTTTTGAAATTTCAAAAAATACAAAAAAATAGAAAAATCGCATTGCATATATGTAATTTGCGAAATAAATAAAATCGCGAAAGTGGGCTAGCTCAGCTGGTCCGGACCATGGGCTAAAGCGCGGTGCGGGGTGCGAGGTCGCGGGTTCGAAACGCGGGGGAAGCAGTTTCCGCGTCTTGCGATTTTTCTCATTTGCCCAGGACACGTGGCGACATCTGATTGGCTGGAGGAAGCGCACGCGCCGGGCGCGTGATTGTCTCCTAACTCGAGCCCGAGATCGTTGGCGAGGAAAAAATTCGTATTTCGGCCGTTTTGATTCGATTTTTTTGCACAAATCCAACAGATCTTCAACAAAGATAAGATAAACATTATCTAATTAAAATCAAATCACAACAAATCGTTGGATGGGCACGAATCGGAGTTGGTTTTTCAACTGAAAATCCGATCAGCTTCAATCGGAGGAAATCCGAGCTTATCCAGCTCGTTTTTAAGCGCCTATAAATAGAGGATGAGATGAGGAAGCAAGAGAAGGGATCATAATCGTGAGAGAGAGAGAAAAGAGTGTAGATCGGAGAAAACCCAAAGTTGGGACCGCCGATCGGAGTTGAGCCACCGCAAGGAGACGTTCTGGGAGTAAACCGCCACCACCATCGGATTCAGCATCCTCAAGAAGCTAGGATTCGACACTTCACCTGCCGCAAAGGACCACCGGAATGCCGTGAACGAGCCAACCCCACCGCCGTGTCCGACCCGACCCGACCCGCGCACCGACCCGGATCCAGGTAAGTCGAATTTTCCAGATTTTTTTTTAATTATTCCGAATTAATTAATTATTTGTTATTTAGTTATTTATTTATGTGTTATTTTTAATAAATAGGAAAATGTAGAAATTAGATTTTTTTTAGAATTTAATAATGTAGAAAAGTAGTAATAAATAAAAAATAATAAAAAATAATAAATAGATAAATAAAAAATAAAAAATATAGAAAAATAATAAAAAATTAGAAAAATAATCATAAATTTTAGATGTCAAATAGGATAGATAATAAACAAAAATTCCCAAAAAATCACAAAAATCCCCAAAAATTATCAGAAATCACAAAAATAATAAAAAATAATAAAAAGTCATAAAAAATCATAAAAAGATAAATAAATATGTTTTAGCACTTAGATAAATCATTTTCATCAAATAAATCAAAATTGATGTTTTCCCTACAAAAATCACTTTCAAAATAAAATCAAGCTTAAGTTTAGAGGTTTTTTTAGGAAAAATCCCAAAAATGGTAAGAACATAAATCGAAAGAAATTTCAAAATTAAAATTCACCAATACACTAAAGATTTTCAGAAAAGCGAACTACGGCTTGTTTGATCCTGAGTAGCAGGTACGTAGGCACCCATTCGGGTCAACCCATAAAATAAATGAAAAAATCCTTTTTCTGAAATAAATTCAAAGACATAACAAAAATTAACAGAAACACAATGAAACACATTTCTAAAGATGAACAATTTTAGGAGATTAGGTGGTAACCGTATAGGTTTTAATAAGTTAGCCTCCGGACTTAGAAACTCTGGTTTTCCCTTTTTCTCTTCTCACAAAAACGAGAAGAGGAAATAACGACGACTAGTAGTCCAAATTAAGACTAATCCACTCTTTTAGTCTTAATTCACTTTTTCCCAACAACAGTTGGGTGGCGACTCCAAAAATCAAACGAAATTCCTAACTCAAGTCGAGGATCTAGATTAAATGAGCATAGGGTTTAGTTTAGATTGGATTAGGAATGGGAATTCAAAAATTAGACTCGACAGGATGGCGACTCCACTGGGGAACCATACCAGTAGGCTAGCCACCTGAATCTCTCCAAGCTATTCTCTTTAAGAAAAATGTGTTTCAATCATTACTTTGTTACTAATTTTGCAGGATTCAGTTAGATTTTGAATTTTCTTTACTGTGGGGGTTTTGCATGCATACATATGTTTGTGTGAGTAGATGCGGTCGAACCCGGACCGTCCTAGAAACCTGAGACGGGGAGCCATTGTGTAGGTTTCGGGCAAAGTGAGTTGATTCACCGTTCGGGACTGATTAGGCTACCCCACCCTATGCTTCGATATGGCCTGAGATCCATTTCTTCGAGAATGCGGGAGGCCATAGAGCTCGGGAACCAGTTAGAACCAACCTACTTGCATACATAACATCGTACGAGGGGTTGACAATTGGATGACAATGTAATGGTTTGTTATTTTGTCCTTGGAGTTCAGGACTATTTCGCTGTAACATTTTCATAGTTCTGTTTGTAACTAGGCTGTTTCCTATTGTAATAGATGGCTAGCAGTGCAGTCAACCGCCTCCTCCGCAAAGAGATTCGGGTGTACAGACCTTTGGACCTAAAATTGGTACTGGACCACTGGTTTACCTTGTATAACCCAGAGGAGTAGGCCTTCATCCAGCAAAAGATCGGCCTCATCCTCTCACTGACTAAGTCAGAGGCGAATTTACCTATGGTCCGGGCCATGCTCCAGTTATGGGAGATCGAGCTCGCAGCTTTCTTCATCGGACCGCATGAGATCACCCCTACCCTGGAGGAGTACACCCAGTTGCTACAGGCTCCAGCACTGATTGATCAGATTTACACGCCAGACCTCGAGGCCGGGCCAGCCGGCACCTTCAGTAGACTTCTAGGCATCCGCAAAACAGCGGTCAACAAAGCCCTGGCAGACTGTAATGGGTATTGCATACGAATGGATGACTTAGAAGCCTGGTTTATTGCCCGAGAAGACAATGGGGATAGAAGGGACATCCTGTGTGGAGACCCTAAGACTTACAGACAGAGAAGGGTGAACGCTTTCATCTTGACAGCCTTCGCCACCATACTGTTCCCCACCGGGACCTTCTATATTCACTACCGGGTTGCAGAGCTGGTAACGCAGTTCCTGGAGGGAAGATCTTACATCCCGGCTCTACTGGCTGAACTGATCCGGAATTTGAATTTCCTTAAGAAGAAGGGCCATGGGATCCTCCGCTCCAGCATCAACCTTCTGCTAATATGGTTCGTAAGCCACCTCAAGTGCTTCGGGCTGAACATGGTCAGGAAAACCCTAGCCCAACAGGTGGATCTGGTGGGTTCTTGTATAGAAAAGGTGAAGTTACCCGACGACATTACCAGCCACAGTTGGGTAGATCTGCTTAGAAGCCTTAGCGCCGAAGATATTCTATGGACAGCCAGGTGGAGTTGCTGCAATAAAATCATCTTAACCTGCAGTAATTTCCAAGCAGTGCCATTAATCGGGATCAACGGATGTATCAGATATCACCCCAACTCCGTAGTCCGCCAATTCGGTACCATCCAAGACATAGTTTATCGGCCTTCACTCGAAGCAGTCACCTTTGAGTACCAGGATCCGAACCTGTTGGTAGCCGAGAAATTTGCTAAGCTGACAGAGGTCAAAGCACTTTGGGAAGCCAGAATCGAAAGCCCGAATGTGGACCTCGGCGAGCTAGATGGCGAAGTGGGAAAACACCGAGCCACCAGAGAGTTTGTAATCCGTCAACTATACCAGACAGGGGAAAGAGCATACTGGGTTCCAGATGTCACCCAGCCAAGACCAGATAAGATCAATCCAGAGACAGAGATCTACTTGGAGTAGGTCAAGGCCCGGATGGAAGTATACTTCGAAGCTGCAGACTATAAGAAAGACATTTGGAAGGGACGCTTCAAGGAATCTGACCAAAGAAACAAGGCCCTGGAAGCACAATTAGAGAAGTGCCAAGCTAGGGTCAAGGAACTAGAAGCCATCATCAGTGGGAAGCCTGAGCCTCCACTACAGAAGACTAAAAGAGCTAGGAAATAGAGCATTATTTGTAATCTTTCATTTTTATTGAACTCCAGAAGTAAAGTTTTAATAATACATTTTCAATCAGTTGTCAACCCTTTTATCTTTTAGCATCCATGTGACACATGCATAGCATTTGCATACATCATACTAAAAAAGAAAAAATGCGTGCCAGGTATCAAAATAGCTCCCAAGCAACCGAACCCTCCCAGAAGCCCAATTTACACTCATTCAAGAACCAGAATGGCAAACAGTGGCAATAACAGTGACAATCGCAATAAGACCAGCGTTGACTACATTCCTACAGCCAGGGAAGAAGCACAGGCAAGAAGTGTCAAAGGCAGAATAAGGAAGAAGCTGACTGACACCCAGATGTGTATCCCACCTCTCCAACAATCTTTCCGAAGGGCAAATACCATTTAAGAGCTTCGAATAAACAAAGAGGACAACAACAAAGGGGAATCAATCTCCCGCATGTCCAACTAACATCTAGCTCTGAACAACTGGTTTTGTTGTCCTATCAATAGCGCTAGGTTAGCTCAAGAGTAGAAAAAATCATTGAACAAATTTTATTGAGACTATTTATCGAATTCCATTACAGTTTGTTTCTTTTTATATATGATTTCATTTTTTATGTCACTCAGATCTCCCACCATCGAACATCAGGGATATTTCGCGCAAGTAGAACGTAAAAACGCTGATGTCATTTCCAACGTTGCTGGGTCAGTTGTTGAAGGCGATATCTTAGACCACGAAATAATACAAGAAAATTGGCTAAAACATGAACAAAGCGGAATCTCGATCGACGAGCCTGTGGAGACAGTAAATCTAGGCAGCATGGAAAACCCTAAGAACCTCAAAATCGGGACCAGTTTGAGTGCCGAGCAAAAACGTGAGATAACCGAGCTATTAATCGAATATGCAGATGTGTTTGCCTGGTCATATGGCGACATGCCAGGGCTAGACCAGTCGATAGTAGTTCACAGGCTTCCCACAAGGGAAGATGTCAAACCTAAAAAACAAAAAACTAAGAAGATTTAGGCCCGACATCTTGCTAAAAATCAAAGAAGAAGTGAAGAAACTACTGGAAGTAGGGTTCATCGAAGTATCCGACTACCCAGAATGGGTGGCAAATGTAGTCCCCGTTATAAAAAAGAATGGAAAAGTGCGCGTATGCGTGGACTTTCGGGACTTAAACCAAACCACGCCAAAGGATAACTTCCCCCTACCTCATATTGATGTTCTAGTGGATAACACCGCGGGAAACCATCTCTTCTCATTCATGGACGGTTTCTCAGGATACAATCAAATAAAAATGGCTGAGGAAGACAAGACCAAGATAACCTTCATCACAACATGGGGAACTTTTTGTTACAAAGTCATGCCCTTCGGTCTGAAAAACGCCGGGGCAACGTATCAGAGAGCCATGGTCGCCATACTTCACGACATGATGCATCGAGAGGTTGAAGTATATGTCGACGACATCATAGCCAAATCCAAAGAAGGAGAAAGCCATGTAGATATCCTGAGGAAATTGTTCAAACGACTGAGGAAGTTCCAGCTTAAGTTAAACCCGGAAAAATGTACTTTCGGGGTTACAACGGGGAAATTGTTAGGGTTCGTCATCAGCCAGGAGGGCATTAAGATTGACCCTGACAAGGTAAAGTCCATATTAGAGTTACCTTCTCCACGTTCCGTTAAAGAAGTAAGAAGCTTGCTGGGGAGATTAAATTATATAGCTCGGTTTATCTCACAACTCACCGACAAATGCCGGCCGTTATTCCGTCTGTTGAAGAAGAACGCCGCAATAGAATGGGACGACGAATGTGAAGAAGCGTTCAGGACAATCAAAGACTATCTTATAAAACCCCCGGTCTTGATAGTCCCGAAACAAGGAACACCCTTATTCTTATATCTCACCATACTCCCCGAATCCATGGGATGTGTGTTGGGGCAGAAAGATGAAGAGGGAAGAGAACGTCCCATATATTATTTGAGCAAGAAGTTCACATATGGGGAACAAAGGTACTCAGAGGTGGAGAAGACGTGTTGTGCGTTAATTTGGGTCATGCATCGACTAAGGCAATACACCCTTTACTATCATGTTGAGCTGTTGACAAGACATGATCCCTTGAAATACTTGGCAGAGAAGCCAGCATTGATGGGTAGAATCTCTAAATGGCAGATGCTTCTATCCGAGTTTGACGTCACGTATGTAAATCAAAACTCGATAAAGGGACAAGCCTTAGCCGATCAGTTGGCCGAACACCCTGTCGAGACAGATACCCAAGAAATACAAGTCCAATTTCCGGACGAGAACATATTAACAGTAGAAGATATGCCGGTAGAAAACTCTGGGAGAGAGCAGAATGGTGGGTGGAAACTGTTTTTCGACGGGGCTGCCAACGTATTCGGTTGTGGGTTTGGGGCAGTATTGATATCCCCAGACGGCACTCAATTCCCGGCAGCGACAAGACTTACATTTTCCTATACCAATAATATCGCGGAATATGAAGCATGTATTCTTGGCCTCAAGATGGCCTGCCAAATGGGAATCCGCGAATTAGAGGTGTACGGAGACTCGTCGCTCATCATACTACAAACAAGAGGGGAATACAAAACTAAAGACCCCAAACTGGTACCGTACCATCAACACTTGATAGAGCTGATTGAGGAGTTTAAGGCAATCACCTTCACGTACATCCCGAGAATTCAGAATCAGTTCGCAGATGCCCTAGCCACACTAGCATCCGTGATTCAAATAACAGGAGGAGCCGAAGTGCAACCGATGAAAATAGACATCGAAAGTCGGCCCGCTTATTGTTTGACAATTGAAAAGATACAAGATGATAAGCCATGGTATCACGACATCAAGACCTTCCTCCAAGAAGTTAAATACCCTGAAATGGCTAGCAAGAATGACCAAAGAACGCTCAGAAGGTTGGCAAGTCATTTCTTATTAAGTGGGTCTATACTCTACAAGAGATCATATGATACCACCCTGTTGAGATGTGTGGACAAAAATGAAGCATGCGAACTCATGAAGGAAATACATGAAGGGGTATGTGGACCTCATATGAACGGCTACATGTTGGCCCGAAAAATCATGAGGTTAGGGTATTACTGGTTAACCATGGAGTCGGATTGCATAAAGTATGTTAAGCACTGCCATCTGTGCCAAGTATACGCAAACCGGATCAATGCTCCACCCAACGAGCTACATTTGTTATCGGTGCCGTGGCCTTTCTCCATGTGGGGAATCGACATAATCGGCCCAATCACTCCAACAGCATCCAATGGCAACAGATTTATACTGGTAGCGATTGATTACTTCACCAAATGGGTAGAAGCGTCATCATATACCAATGTCACAAAAGGGGTAATAGTCCGCTTCTTA
This sequence comes from Laguncularia racemosa, assembly GCA_037954665.1. Lineage (NCBI taxonomy): Eukaryota > Viridiplantae > Streptophyta > Magnoliopsida > Myrtales > Combretaceae > Laguncularia > Laguncularia racemosa. The sequence goes on along the minus strand of JBBMOL010000021.1, from coordinate 6,718,403 downwards.
AAAAGGGACATAATAGCCCGATATGGAGTTCCCGAGTCGATCATCACCGACAATGGTACCAATCTCAACAATAAATCGATGACAGGTTTATGTCAACAATTCCACATAAACCACAAAAACTCAACCCCCTACCGACCTCAAATGAATGGGGCAGTAGAAGCAGCTAACAAAAATATCAAGAAGATCATCGAGAAAATGACAACAACTTACAAAGATTGGCACGAAATGTTACCATTTTCTCTCATGGCTTATAGGACTTCAATAAGAACATCTACGGGAGCTACCCCTTACTCATTGGTATATGGTACAGAAGCAGTGCTACCAGTGGAAGTCGAGATACCATCATTTAGAATCTTGTTAGAAACTCAGTTAACAGAATCGGATTGGGTAAAGAAAAGGCTTGATCAGCTGAATCTGATTGATAAAAGAAGACTTACCGCGCTATGTCATGGTCAGTGTTACCAACAAAGGATAGCCCGAGCATTCAATAAGAAGATGAGACCGCGGTACTTCAAAGAGGGCGATCTAGTGCTAAGAAAAGTTCTCCCGAACGCCCAAGACTCCAGAGGAAAGTTTACTCCAAATTATGAAGGCCCGTATGTGGTGAAAAAGGTTCTGTCAGGTGGTGCTCTAATATTAACTCAGATGGATGGTCCAGAATTGAGAGACCACGTCAACACAGATGCTGTAAAGATGTACTATCCTTAAGCAAGGGAATTGAAATTTTGCCAATGTTTATGAAAGCCAATATTCGATACAAAGTTTGTTGAGTCGAGTTTTTACTTTTCTACAAGCAAAGCTAATATCCCTGAATGGTCAACAATCCCAATCAATTCTCATCACAATAAATACACCTAAACACATTACCTACCACTTTGTCAATGAAAGATAAACACTAAAATGATAATGAATCTTGATGTAATTTGTGATATAATTTTGTCTACTCCTAAGCATTAAAAACTGAGCGCATTATTAGGATAACATTACCGTCGAAAGAGCTTTGTGCATAAAGAAAAGAGGCACATCAAGATTTTCAATCCAGTGTCAAGATAAGAAGAAAAGAAGTAGGAACAAACCAACACGAAGGTTCAGTTGTTTGGTTGCTATCCGAGATAAACTGGCGAGCATATTAAAATAGGTAACTATCATCACATCATGAAAGGCATCGCATCATCTAGCCTAGTAAGAAGCATGTTCAAGAGTACCAGATGAGTCAGCTCATAATGAAGCACGTGTCTAGACATTTCCTTTAATAGGGTTAGTCAGCCCAATATGGGCACTTTCCCGAAAAAACTTGTTCTCAAGGTCAGCTCATAAGGGCACCTTTTGAGACAGTTCTATCTAAGGTTAGTCAGCCCAAGATGGGCACTTTCCTAAGAATTTATCAAAGGTTAGTCAGCCCAATATGGGCACTTTCCTAAAAATCCGTTCTCAGGGTCAGCTCATAAGGGCACCTTTTGAGACAGTTCTATTTTAGGTTAGTCAGCTCTTGGGGCACTTTCCTAAAAATCAATCCTAGGGTTAGTCAGCCCAATATGGGCACTTTCCTAAAAATCCGTTCTCAGGGTCAGCTCATAAGGGCACCTTTTGAGACAGTTCTATTTTAGGTTAGTCAGCTCTTGGGGCACTTTCCTAAAAATCAATCCTAGGGTTAGTCAGCCCAATATGGGCACTTTCCCAAAAAAATCCGTTCTCAGGGTCAGCTCATAAGGGCACATTTTGAGACAGTTCTATTTTAGGTTAGTCAGCTCTTGGGGCACTTTCCTAAAAATCAATCCTAGGGTTAGTCAGCCCAATATGGGCACTTTCCCGAAAAAATCCGTTCTCAGGGTCAGCTCATAAGGGCACCTTTTGAGATAGTTCTATTTTAGGTTAGTCAGCTCTTGGGGCACTTTCCTAAAAATCAATCCTAGGGTTAGTCAGCCCAATATGGGCACTTTCCCGAAAAAACCTGTTTCTCAGGGTCAGCTCATAAGGGCACCTTTTGAGAAAGTTCTATTTTAGGTTAATCAGCTCTTGGGGCACTTTCCTAAAAATCAATCCTAGGGTTAGTCAGCCCAATATGGGCACTTTCCTAAAAATCCGTTCTCAGGGTCAGCTCATAAGGGCACCTTTTGAGACACTACCATAGGTTAGTCAGCCCAAGATGGGCACTTTCCTAAGAATTTTATCAAAGGTTAGTCAGCCCAATATGGGCACTTTCCTAAAAATCCGTTCTTAGGGTCAGCTCATAAGGGCACCTTTTGAGACACTACCACAGGTTAGTCAACCCAAAGTGGGCACTTTCCTAAGAATTTTATCAAAGGTTAGTCAGCCCAAGATGGGCACTTTCCTAAGAATTTTATCAAAGGTTAGTCAGCCCAATATGGGCACTTTCCTAAAAATCCGTTCTCAAGGTCAGCTCATAAGGGCACCTTTTGAGACACTACCACAGGTTAGTTAGCCCAAGATAGGCACTTTCCTAAGAATTTTATCAAAGGTTAGTCAGCCCAATATGGGCACTTTCCTAAAAATCCGTTCTTTGGGTCAGCTCATAAGGGCACCTTTTGAGACTACCACAGGTTAGTCAGCCCAAGAGGAGCACTTTCCTAAAATCTATTTTAAGGTTAATCAGCCCAATATGGGCACTTTCCTAGATTCTCCCGATTAGTCAGCTCTTGGGGCACTTTTTAGAAACATCCTTTCCAAACAGTTGCTAGTCTAACAAGACGCTTCTGTCGATAGGTAGCCAGCTCATAAGGGCGCTTCCTAAGTAAATTTTCTTTCCAAGGTTGCAAGTCTAATAAGACGCTTCCTATCATCATTTCTCATACATTCCTACTCAAGGCTTGAGATGTGTCCTGTCGCCAATTAGTTAGCCCATAAAGCACTTTTTGGAGAGGGAACATTACCTTGAATTGTTAGGAACATCTTCAACCGTAGGATTATCAGCTCTTGAGGCATTTTCCTACTAAAACCTAATTCAAGAGGTCAAAAATGGTGTCTTTTGTTTGTCTTTGTAGTTAAGTTTTTCAAACTTTACCACAAAGAGGGGCAGCTGTAAACACCCCATTTTTGCCCTAGGAGTCAATAATTTTCAATAATAATCAATTTTCAATTTTTCCAAAATTTTCCATTTTTTTCCTAATTTAGCATAAAATAATAAAAATGTTCAAAAAATAAAAATAAATAGGAAAACACATCAATTTTGAAAAATGATTTCGGAAATAGCAAAAATGAATAATAAACAATTTTTACAAATTTTTGAAATTTCAAAAAATACAAAAAAATAGAAAAATCGCATTGCATATATGTAATTTGCGAAATAAATAAAATCGCGAAAGTGGGCTAGCTCAGCTGGTCCGGACCATGGGCTAAAGCGCGGTGCGGGGTGCGAGGTCGCGGGTTCGAAACGCGGGGGAAGCAGTTTCCGCGTCTTGCGATTTTTCTCATTTGCCCAGGACACGTGGCGACATCTGATTGGCTGGAGGAAGCGCACGCGCCGGGCGCGTGATTGTCTCCTACCTCGAGCCCGAGATCGTTGGCGAGGAAAAAATTCGTATTTCGGTCGTTTTGATTCGATTTTTTTGCACAAATCCAACAGATCTTCAACAAAGATAAGATAAACATTATCTAATTAAAATCAAATCGCAACAAATCGTTGGATGGGCACGAATCGGAGTTGGTTTTTCAACTGAAAATCCGATCAGCTTCAATCGGAGGAAATCCGAGCTTATCCAGCTCGTTTTTAAGCGCCTATAAATAGAGGATGAGATGAGGAAGCAAGAGAAGGGATCATAATCGTGAGAGAGAGAGAAAAGAGTGTAGATCGGAGAAAACCCAAAGTTGGGACCGCCGATCGGAGTTGAGCCACCGCAAGGAGACGTTCTGGGAGTAAACCGCCACCACCATCGGATTCAGCATCCTCAAGAAGCTAGGATTCGACACTTCACCTGCCGCAAAGGACCACCGGAATGCCGTGAACGAGCCAACCCCACCGCCGTGTCCGACCCGACCCGACCCGCGCACCGACCCGGATCCAGGTAAGTCGAATTTTCCGGATTTTTTTTAATTATTCCGAATTAATTAATTAATTAATTATTTGTTATTTAGTTATTTATTTATTTATGTGTTATTTTTAATAAATAAGAAAATGTAGAAATTAGATTTTTTTTAGAATTTAATAATGTAGAAAAGTAGTAATAAATAAAAAATAATAAATAGATAAATAAAAAATAAAAAATATAGAAAAATAATAAAAAATTAGAAAAATAATCATAAATTTTAGATGTCAAATAGGATAGATAATAAAAAAAATTCCCAAAAAATCACAAAAATCACAAAAATTCTCAAAAATCACGAAAATCAACAAAAATTCCCAAAAACCACAAAAATCCCCAAAAATTATCAGAAATCACAAAAATAATAAAAAATCATAAAAAGTCATAAAAAATAATAAAAAGATAAATAAATAAGTTTTAGCACTTAGATAAATCATTTTCATCAAATAAATCAAAATTGATGTTTTCCCTACAAAAATCACTTTCAAAATAAAATCAAGCTTAAGTTTAGAGGTTTTTTTAGGAAAAATCCCAAAAATGGTAAGAACATAAATCGAAAGAAATTTCAAAATTAAAATTCACCAATACACTAAAGATTTTCAGAAAAGCGAACTACGGCTTGTTTGATCCTGAGTAGCAGGTACGTAGGCACCCATTCGGGTCAACCCATAAAATAAATGAAAAAATCCTTTTTCTGAAATAAATTCAAAGACATAACAAAAATTAACAGAAACACAATGAAACACATTTCTAAAGATGAACAATTTTAGGAGATTAGGTGGTAACCGTATAGGTTTTAATAAGTTAGCCTCCGGACTTAGAAACTCTAGTTTTCCCTTTTTCTCTTCTCACAAAAACGAGAAGAGGAAATAACGACGACTAGTAGTCCAAATTAAGACTAATCCGCTCCTTTAGTCTTAATTCACTTTTTCCCAACAACAGTTGGGTGGCGACTCCAAAAATCAAACGAAATTCCTAACTCAAGTCGAGGATCTAGATTAAATGAGCATAGGGTTTAGTTTAGATCGGATTAGGAATGGGAATTCAAAAATTAGACTCGACAATCCTCATTGTCCGAGTCATCTCGATGACCGCCCTCTTCATGTCGAGAGGAAGAACCTGGAACTTGATGTGCATCGACCCGGACGTCTTCATCGCTCGAACAATTGCAAGATGTAAAGTCTATATCCAACTTGTCACCCAACTTAATAAAACAATTTTGAATAAATCTTTTCAATCTGCTTTGTTTTTTAAAATTTTGTCTTGTTGCTCCTTCAATAATTGAATTTGGGTTTTTAACTCCCCTATATTTTTCTGGACTTCATCTTCTTGAGTCGTTTCCCTTGGGGCAGCTCTTTCTTCTTCACCTTCCCTGGCCTCAGACTCTTGGTTAGGGTCATACCTGTCCATATCATCCATCTCATCATCGAAGTCTTCCTGATTTTGTTGAGGTTTATGACCCCACCCAATAATGGGTGCAGTTGATAGCCGAATAGTCATTCCAATACAATTGCCGAGTTCGCGTACAGGGAATAGCTCTAAATTTTTCAAAATCCGGGTAATCCAGGCACCTACAAAGATTCCCCTATTCCCTGCTTCTACTTGTCAGAGTAAACAAAATGCAGCAAACACCTTGACATTGATAGGAGTCCCCGTTTTCATACTCCATAGCTGAAGCACATCCCGGGCATTGACCACTCCTTCTGAATCAATACGGCCCGTAGTGGAACGAGCAAAGATGTAATAAAGCACCCGAAAAGATAGCCGACTAAAGGTGGAACCTTTTGTAGAAGAAGAAGTGTAAATGCCCGATCCTAATTGGGGCCAATAATTTCCTGCACAAAATCTATGGGGAAATCCCAAGGGTAGTTGACGGAAGGCGGAAGAGCGGAGAAATGTAGATTCATAGATATCCATAGCTTCAATAAAATCTATCATTGAATATCTCTTGTATTGACCCATTGCAAGGAACTCAACTTCATTTTCTATCATAGCACTCATGGGTTCCTTGATGGTGAAGGTAGCAGTAAAGGTGAGTGTCAGATCCGAATAGATTTTTTCCTTGATAGAAAACAATCTCACCCAAGCAGGGTCATGCAGAAGACCCTCAACCTCATGACGAATGCCAAACCGCTCCATAACATCCCAATCAAGAGCTACATTTGGCGTAATGATTTTTGTGCTCTTGTGGTTATGGTAGATCGGCCGATGCTCGGCCCTTATGTTAACAGGATAGCGGATCGCGCCCCTACTACTACTGGCCTCGTCATCATGGCACCTCTTCTGAGCAACAGTCTTTGTTCGAGGCATCTGGAGATACAAAAAAAAAAAAAAAAAAACAGATTATACCTTCTTGAGGTGATAAGTAAGATCATAGCTAACAATTTGTACACAAAACACTCTCCCTTGTATGACAGATAATATGAAAGTTAGAGTTACAATACAAGGAGAAAATCACAAATTAGACTTAATTAGAAATACACGCCCAGCACACATGCCCATACACGCCCGTGTATTCGGATCACACATTCTCACCTCAATTCAAAAATACACACCTTGCAACAACGGCTGTGTAAAATCAATCATGTAACAATCTCAGCACAGAAATCCATTCCTTACACAATTTTTCATGTGAATGACACTTAAAAATCGACACAATTTACTCAAAAGGTAGAAACCCTAGGTTTGTGTCCAAAAACAAAAAAAAAAAATTCATCATGAATTCCACACAAAAGTATGACAGATTCGAAGTAAGGAAGATAAATCATCAACAATGAATAAATCATACGAAAGCCCCTTGATTAGAACACATAGAAAGTGTTCTTTAGCTCAACATTGCAAGGAAAAATAAAAGAGAGTTGAGAAGAGAAAGTAGAGATCCATACCTTTATAAATCCGGAGGAATGGGTGCAAAAATCACTAGAAGAATTAGTGGAAGTGAAGAGAGATGATTATGAATAATAAGGAGTGAGAGAAAAAAAAAAATGAAGAGAGATGAAAGGATCTGCTGCTTACGCCAATTAAACCCCAAACGGTCGTGTGTTTTATGATTTACAGGGCCGCATACACGGCCACGTTACACACCCGTGCCTTAAGCCGTGCGTCCCAAGCGTGTATCCCTCTGTAATTTTTTTAACTCCATACACGATCACATACACGGGCGTGTAAAAAAAAAAAAAACCGTGCAAAAATTTCCAGTATACATGCCCTATGGTATACGGTCGTGTAACCTTCTGTGCATGAAATCTGCATTTACACGGCCGTGTAAAATAAGAATATATGGCCGTGAATCTCCGTTAAAACACAATACTCACCTCCATTGAGTGTTCTAGCCCTTCCAAACTTGTTGAACATATTTCTTATGTCATCTTCAAGATCCATAACAGAAGTATTGCCTTGTCTAGTCATTCAATTAACAAAAAAAAAAAATTATCTAAAAACTACATGATATGAATAAAAATCCGACAAGACCTATCATTAGTGCAAAAACTAAAGGATTTCAAATCTTGGCGTTGAGGGCCCATTTTGAGCAGATCGACCCCGGAATTATTTATATATTAACATCTTTTCTATTATTCTTGTATCATGTTTTCCAACAGGCACAATTATCATATTTTATAGGGCAATGGACAAACTCCCTCAAACTCAGCTTGTGGGTTATCCATGGATCGACTTGAACCGGTGATGAGCTGGGCCGATGGATCCTATAGAAGATCGGCATCTTGAAGACCATTTCTTTTATATATTTCTTATTTTATGAACTATTTTGGTTGTATTTTGGTTTTGGGACACTTTTATTTTCTTGTAATTTTCATTTAGGGTTAGCCACCTTAAGAGTGGCAAACTTGTAATTTTGAGCACTTTTTAACCCTAGGAGTAGCAAGTATAAATACTTGCTTAAGAGAGGGTTTGAGGAGGCTTATTTTTGCAGATCAAATACTTCACATTTCGTGAGAGGGCTTAGGGTTTTCCTAATTCCAAATTCTCTTATAAATTTCAATCCCAAGAAGTTGAAATTGTGGCGAGTGCAACACCTTGAAATTGTGAGTTGTATTAATTTCATTTTGTTGTGATTTCTTTTCTTCTCTAGTGTGTCATATCTAGGGTTGAATTGAGATAGTTCTTGGTCAGAAATACATCTTATTGTTGAAGAATTATTATGTTCATTTGAGTTACTTTGCAATTGAATTTGAATCTTCATTGAAGAATTCCCTTGAAAACGTGTATTTCACTATTGGAAAGGAGTTCTTGTAATTGAGGTTTTCTTTGTCATTTTTGGATTATCTTCATGGATTATATGAGATTAGAGTGTTTTTAGAAGATATTATCATTGTGGTATTACAATTATATCTTTGAACATTTGGATTTCATCATATCTTCTTTAGGGTTCATGTGAAAAGTGCTCCTTTGTGGATCCGATTTTGCCTTGGCTTTAGATAGTTTTTCTTAAGTCTTTTGGATGTGCTTTTAATTGTGTTTAGGCACATCACTACATGGGTTGCCTCCCATCAAGCGCTTTTGGTTAACGTCGTTTGCTCGACGAAATGAGATTGCATCTGATTAAATCACAAGAGGATGGAGTCTAAACTCCTCTTGGCCCTCTTTTTCCCCGTGAGTCCCAAAATATAGCTTCAATCGTTGCCCATTTACTTTGAAAGTGTGTCCACTCGGGTGTTCCAATTCCACCGCTCCATGAGGAAAGACTTTTATCACATTAAACGGCCTGGACCACTTTGATCTCAACTTACTTGGGAAAAGCTTCAATCGAGAATTGAATAAGAGAACATGATCTCCCTCACGGAATTGTTTCGGATGATGAATCCGAATGTCATGATACCTCTTCATCCTCTCCTTATAAACTTGCATGTTATCATAAGCCATTGCACGCCATTCATCGAGTTCATTCAGCTGAAACTTCCTCTTCTTACCAGTAGCCTCTAAATCCATGTTAAGAGTACGCAAAGCCCAGAAAGCTCTATGTTCTAACTCCACTAGCAAATGGAAAGCTTTCCCAAACACTAGTCGGTATGGGGTGGTACCTAAAGGAGTTTTGAAAGCTGTCCTATAGGCCCACAACGCATCGTCCAATTTTTTCGACCAATCTCTTCGGTGATGCTCCACTATTTTCTCTAGAATCCTTTTTAGCTCACGGTTAGAAACTTCTACTTGACCACTTGTCTGTGGGTGATAAGGGGTTTCTAATCTATGGGTGACCCCATATCGTTTAAGCACCTTCTCCAATTGCACATTACAGAAATGTGTTCCCCTATCACTAATTAAAGCCCGTGGTGTTCCAAACCTAGAGAAAAGTTTCTTAAAAAATTTTACCACTACTCTAGCATCATTGGTGGGCAAAGATTGGGCTTCTACCCATTTAGACACATAATCGACCGCCACCAATATGTACTTATTCCCGAAGGAATTGGGAAATGGTCCCATGAAATCAATCCCCCATACGTCGAACACTTCACACTCCAGGATGAAATTTTGGGGCATCTCATCGCGCTTTGACATATTTCCAACTCGCTGGCACCTGTCACATGTTTTTACAAAGTTGAAAGAATCCTTGAATAAGGTTGGCCAATAAAATCCCGATTCCAACACTTTGTGAGCTGTTCGATTCACACTGTAGTGACCCCCTGTTGGTCCGATGTGACAGTGTCTCAAAATTTCTTGCCCCTCTTGCTTAGATACACATCTCCTAATTACCTGATCAGCACACAAACGAAACAAGAAGGGTTCCTCCCAGAAATAGTGCTTCAACTCAGCAAAGAACCACTTCTTTTGCTGATAAGTTTTGTTACTCGGGAGTATTCTGCAAACAAGGTAATTTGCAAAATTAGCAAACCAAGGCTCATAATTAATACTTACCTTATTAATCTGATACAATCCTTCCTCCAGAAAAGCATCATCAATCTCTTCTTCTTTCAATTCCTCCAAATATGGGTTCTCTAAATGAGAGAGATGATTAGCGGCTAAGTTTTCAGCTCGCCTCTTGTCCCTAATCTCCAGATCGAACTCTTGTAGAAGCAATATCCACCGGATGAGGCACGGTTTCGCATCTGTCTTGGACAAAAGGTACCTGAGAGTTGAATGGTTAGTGTAAACAATTACCTTGGACAAAATCAAATATGACCGAAACTTATCAAACGCAAAAATCACAGCTAAAAGTTCCTTCTTGGTCGTGGTGTAGTTCTCCTGAGCACCTGTGAGGGTCTTACTAGCATAATAGATCGGTTGGAAGCGCTTGTCCCTCCTTTGTCTTAAGACTGCTCCCATAGCAAAATCACTTGTGTCACACATCAATTCGAAAGGAAGACCCCAATTAGGAGCCACCATGATAGGTGCTTGGGTCAACCTTTCCTTAAGCGTGTTGAACGCCTCAAGACATTCACTGGTAAAATCATAGGGCATGTCTTACTCTAATAGTCGTGTCAATGGATGGGCTATTTTAGAGAAATCCTTAATGAACCTCCTATAAAATCCGGCATGCCTGAGAAAGCTTCGGATGGCTCTTACTGAAGAAGGTGGTGGAAGTTTTGCAATTGTGTCCACTTTTGCGTTATCCACTTCGATTCCTTTATGAGAAATTTTGTGCCCCAGAACTATGCCCTCCTTTACCATGAAATGGCATTTCTCCCAATTCAACACAAGATTCGTCTCCTCACATCGAATCAAAACCCTCTTCAAATTGTTTAGACAAGCATTAAAAGAATCACCAAAGATGGAGAAATCGTCCATAAAGACCTCCATGATCCCTTCCACTAAGTCCCCAAAAATGGCCATCATACACCGCTGAAACGTAGCCGGTGCATTGCATAATCCGAAGGGCATGCGCCTATAAGTGAAAGTACCATATGGACATGTGAAAGCGGTCTTTTCCTAATCCTCTGGAGCGATTGGGATTTGGAAATATCCCGACATTCCATCTAAAAAACAGTAATATAGATGTCCTGCCAATCGCTCTAGCATCTGATCCACAAAAGGGAGAGGGAAGTGATCCTTGCGAGTTGCATCATTCAGCCTTCTATAATCTATGCATACTCGCCAACCAGTTACCGTCCTCATAGGTATGAGTTCATTTTTCTCATTGGGGATCACAGTCATTCTCCCTTTCTTTGGTACAACTTGCACAGGACTGACCCAGGGACTATCGGAAATGGGATAGATCAACCCTGCATCAAAAAGCTTAATCACCTCCTTCTTTACAACCTCCTTCATGTTGGGGTTCAACCTCCTCTGAGGTTGTACCACCGGTTTAAAATCATCTTCTAGCAAGATTTTATGGGTACAAAATGAGGGGCTAATACCTTGAATATCCGATATCTTCCAAGCAAGAGCTCGCTTGTGCTCCCTCAAGACCCCTAGTAAATCGTCCCTTTGCTCCCTCGTCAAACTAGCAGAAATGATGACGGGAAGTTTAGAGTTAGCTTCCAGAAAAGCATACTCTAGGTACTCAGGAAGTTGCTTCAACTCAAGTTCAGGAGGCTCTTCAACAAACGGTTTTAATCTCCCTTCTTCATTGGGCCCTATTTTTTCAAATCCTCTATGACAAACTACTTCCTCACAGGCTTGCAGCTGATCTTTCACAGTTTGTATCTCTACATTCTCACTCACTTCATCATCATTCACAGTTAAACTGAATTCCAACGGATCTCCACATAACAGTTCTTGCATCACACTTATTACTGACTTGTCAATGCAATCAACAGCATAGCAAGTATCATCAGCGTTCAATGATTATTTCAGTGCTGCTGGAATTTTCACCACCAACTCATATGCTCCCACTCTCAAAACCAGCTTTCCATTCGCTACATCAATCATAGCTCTTGCAGTAGCCAGGAAAGGTCTTCCTAAAATCAGCGGAACTTCTACATCCGCATTCATATCCAAAATGACAAAATCAACAGGAAAAATGAAATTTTCTATCTTTACTAGGACATCCTCAATGATCCCTCTAGGGAATTTGACCGAGCGAACTGCCAGTTGCAGACTCATCCTGGTGGGCTTCGGCTCTCCCAAGTTTAATTGCTTAAACAAGGAATAAGGCATCAAGTTTATGCTTGCCCCAAGGTCTGCTAAAGCTCTCTCCATAGGCAATTCACCAATTAAGCATGGAATAGTGAAACTACCCGGATCCTTGAGTTTTTGTGGTAACTTGTTTTGTAAAATAGCCGAACACTCCGCTCCTATAACTACGATAGAAATTTCTTCCAGTCGCCTCTTGTTTGACAGTAGATCCTTCAGGAACTTAGCATATCTGGGCATATGTGAAAGAGCTTCTACAAACGTTATGTTAATATGTAATTGCTTAAACAAATCCAAAAATTTACTGAAGTGCTCTTTGTCTTGATCCTTTTTCAGCCGTCCCGGATATGGAATTGGAGGCTTGTATGGCTGAACTGTTGATGCCTTAGTCTTCCCTTCTGCTAACTCCTTTTCCTTGACTTCCTTTTCCCTTACCTCCTCAGTAGCATCTTCCTTCTCACTACCCCCGTCGTGTGGCTCTTCAACTCCCTTTCTTTGTACAACCACTGGTGCCCCAATGATGTCAGATCGCAGTTTTTTTCCGCTCCTTAGGGTCACTGCCTTTACGTGCTCCCTAGGATTAGGTTCAGTGTTTCTAGGCAAAGACCCTTGAGGTCTTTCTGAGAGCATCTTAGCAATCTGACCCACCTGATTTTCCAAATTGTGTATAGAAGCCTCATGATTTCTTAGAGTAGCATTTGTTGCTTGCTGACGCTGGTCTGAGACCTGAATGAACTTAGCAATCATATCCTCTAGATTAGACTTCTTTTCTGTAACAGGTGGTGGTGGAGGTCTTTGGAATCCAGGCGCGGGCACATTACCCGAGGCAATTGTGGATTACTCCATGAAAAATTTGGGTGATTGCGCCAGCCTGGATTATATGTGTTGCTGTAGGGATTTTTCTGGGGTCGTGTGGGATTTCTAACATAGTCAACTTGCTCATTGGTCTCTTGGATTATGAAATTGGCAGCTGAATCAACTGGATGGTATTAGGATGGCTCAGACAACGCCATCCCTTCAACCTTCATAGCAAGGGCATCCACTTTTGCAGCAATAGTGGTCATCATATTAACCTTATAAACCCCTGCTACCCTTTGCTTCAACCTGCCGTTACTCCATTGATGATTGTTTTTGGCCATATTTTCAAATAGCTCCAGAGAATCTTTAGGAGTCTTCACATTAAGTGTACCACCAGCAGAGGCATCGATGGTTTGTCGTGTCAGATAATCGAGCCCGTTGTAAAAAGTTGAAACTTGCAGCTAATTAGGCATTTGGTGGTGTGGGCACTGCCTAAGCAATTCCTTGAACCTTATCCAGGCTTCATGACGGGCCTCGTTATCCAATTGAATGAACGATGTGATATTGTTCCTCAATTTGGCAGTCTTGGATGGTGGAAAGTAAAAGTCTAGAAAAGACTCTGCCAATTGAGCCCATGTAGTAATGGATTCCCAGTTTAGTGAACTTATCCACTGCCTTGCTTTTCCCCTCAAGGTGAAGGGAAACAACCGCAACTTCAACGCCTCTTCAGTCACCTCGTTCTGTTTCACAGTGGTGCAGATGTCCAGAAACATTTGAATGTGAGCGTGGGGATCTTCATCAGGTAAGCCGTCAAATTGACACTGGTTATGTATCAAATTCATTGTAGAGGCTTTAACTTCGAAGTTATTAGCCTCTATTGCAGGTCTTACAATACATGAACCAGTGCTATCTAAAGTTGGCCTGGAATAATCAACCATAGTCCGACGTTGGTCTGCCATTGCTTCAATGTTAACTCTATTTCTGTTCACAGGTTGCTCTTCCTTAGCAACTGAACTTTCTCCTTCACTCGATGATAATTCTCCCTCACTCACTTGTTGCTCTTCAATGCTCCTTGGTTTCCTTTTGAATATCCGGTCTATTTCTGGGTCAAAATCAAGAAGTTTTGATGATGAACTCCTTGTCATATACTACCAAGAACACCGAAATGAGTTAATTACAAAAAATGAAAATGAATATGATAAATAGCAAAAGAATAAATGGTTAAATTAGTAAGCGTTGAGCTTTCTTAATATCGCCGATCCCCGGCAACGGTGCCAAAAACTTGATGATGATCGTAATCACACAAGTTTAAAAATCCCTTTCTATGACTCTCTGTTACTATCAAATAGGCAAGTGCACCTATCGATTGTAATAGTATAGAACTATGTTCGGGTATCGTATCCTCAAGGATCAACAAGTATTAGTAATAACTCTAAACCGACTATCTAACCACACAAATTTGAGAGGTTTAGTTTTAAATTTAAAATACTTAACAAAACCTATAGAAATTAAAAATAACACAATAACTTGATTACTAAATCCGATAACTAAGAACATACCCTACCCTTACTACTCCTCTAATTGTCATGTAACTTCACCCTTTCAATAAATTAGTTAACGAGCAATAGTTATCTCTAAACCGCGGAGTATCTAACACTAAGCTAATGTTCTTCCCATATTCATTAGCTCCTAATCCCAATCGCTTTGATAAAGACCCCTCTTCTATCAAAAATCGATTAGAATTGCATTAACACTCTTGAACCCTCAATTAAATCAAATTATCTAAATTAATCTAATACGGAAAATTCACGTTCTCTATCCCTAAATTACATACGAATTCCTTTATTCATGCATGATCTATTCAAACAAGAGATTTTCCAATCAACTTCTAAGAAATCAATGCAAATTCAATGCTGGCCATACATCAAATTAGCAACACTACATAAACAACATGAATAAATTCAGAGAATTCTACTATTCACTAATTATGCAATCAATCCCATATTACATGACAACTAGAATTTGTAAGGTTCGGGTATGAAATAAACTAGCCACTCATGATTTTCAAGATACAATTCAATAAAGATGAAGAACCCGTGTGCATAAACACTTCACAAGATAAGGATGAATCCGTTGAAGTTGTTTTTCCCTCCGTAAGCTTTTTCCCCGTCTTCCTCTCTTCTTTTGTGGTTCTTGCTCTGTTTTCTCTTTTTTTTTTCTTTTCTTTTTTTCGTCCCTTTCTATCTACTTCAGGTGTCCTTTCCTTTTCTCCACTCTGCCCCCTGACGTTCTCCCTTCCTCCTATCTAAAGATACCAAAATCTTGGAAGAAACTTGTAAAACGCGGAGTCGCATCAACTACACGGCCGTGTATCATGGCCGTGTATCTTTCAATGGACAATTCCAACTCAACATATGGCCGTGTATTATGGTCGTGTAACCTTCTGTGAGTGTATCAAATACAATATACAGCCGTGCCCCTGTGATACATGCCCGTGTATCTCTCTTGCTGCACTTTTGGTCACTTTTCTTTATGTAATCCGCTCCGACTCTTGCAAATGTTGATCATTCTTCCTTGATAGGTCCTTTAGTTTCTTGAAACTCAAATAGCTCTCCTTTAAGTACCAAAATCTTTTAAAACATAATTAACTTACTTCAAAAGCAACTCAAACCCATACAAAATATAAGTGTTAATTTATCCTTATCAGTACTTATGACCCCCTTAACACACTTTACACATTGGAGCATGTCTTAGTGATGTGAACTGCCACTACGGGCCCTACACCCATGTCCACTTAAACACTTTAACTTAGTGGTGGGAACTGCTACTACGGGCCTCACACCCATGTACACTTAAACACTTGAACAATATCAAACCCATATCATTTGTAAGCATGACTCTACTAGGGACAACATTACACAAGGATCATTGGGGTGCTCCCTAGTATTCTGCCACTACGGGCTCCTAGGCCGAGCCAAGCACATACAGTATATCACTTAAACACTTAAATCGAATCGTTCACTTAATCAATTTCAAAAACATGTATTGACATAATCAAACACAGAACAACACACAAGTTACACGTACCTTAGATCTTAGCCTTAAACACTTTTTAATCTTGGACTTAACCTAATTGGAAATCTATACACATTAACATGCTCTTCTTAATATTCAATCTAAGATCAATATCATTCTTAATCTCCTTAATCCTATTCATTCAATTTCTCTAAGGCCTTACAAGTTATCTAGGTTACGTGGAAATTAGTTTAAATCGAAGTTAAACAAACATATAATCATGTTTTACTTTATTCAACACGGTCGTGTTAGGGACTATGTTGCTTAACATAGGTTGAAGCACGATTGTGTTAGGGGTCGTGTATCTCTCGGTGAAAAACTTAGTTTCAACACGGTCTAAACATGACCATGTTAGGAGGCCGCGTTACCCTTGCTTAACACGGTCGAAATACGACTGTGTTGGGTGGTCGTGTATCTCTTGGTATACCTTTCCATTTCAACACTATTGAAACATGACCGTATTGGGAGGCCATGTTGCCCTTAACTTAACATAGTCGAAACACGACCGTGTTGGGAGGTCGTGTATCTCTCGGTTCACCTTTCCATTTCAATACAGTCGAAACGCAACCGTGTTAGGAGGCCGTGTTACCTTTGGAATTCCACGAACCCTATTTCTATTACTTAAATTCCTCCAAAACCTAGTCCTTTCTATTCCTAAGCTTAATCATATATCTAAAATTCGTAATTGTATTTAAATTACATAATTTGTATACTTACTTCAATTTCCTTTCAAGTTAAATCCTTAAACCTTTTACGTCTTTTCCCCATTACACCCTTCTCATTCTCTGAATCTTGATACACACATTATACCAATGCATTAAAAATCTACTAACCGAATTTAAAACTTGCATAGGATTTTCTTACCTTTCGTCTTCAGGGTTCTTGAACAGAGTGTCTCCTCCTTTTCCTACTTATCACTGTGTGGTTACCGATAGAGTGAAAAAAGGAGACCTAGGGTTATTACAGAGTATTTATACTTTACTTGTGAAAAGACATTTTTGTCCCTTACATGTTCTAAAATTACCATCCTCGTCCTTTGTTCTTTGTGACAATATATATTTTATAATTAAATAAATAATTAAAATTTCATGTATTACATTCCCCCCCCCATAAAAACTTTCGTCCTCGAAAGTACCTGATTCTGGAAGAGTTCTAGATACTCTCTCTTCATTTCTTCCTCTAACTCCCATGTCACTTCCCTTTTCGTTTAGTTTGTCTATTGCACTTTAACATAAGGGATTGTTTTCCACCTTAGCACTCGTTCCTTAGTGTCTAAAACCTTGATTGGCCTTTCCAAACACATCAGATTTGGCTACACATTCAGTGGTTCATCTACTCACAAACCTGGTGTCTCTATTAGAAGTGATTGTCACTAACACTCTATGTAATCTGACTATCTCGTGTACGTATATTTGAGCTAGTTTGTCCAATTTATATCCTATTCTAATAGGTATGAAATGAGTAGACTTAGTTAATCTGTCCACTATGACCTAAACTGCATCCTGCTGCTCTCTGGTATTTGGGAGGGCTGTAACAAAATCCATTGTCACATGCTCCCATTTCCATTCTAGTACTGGAAAAGGTTGTAATTCTCCAGCTGGTTTTTGATGTTCTATTCTAATCTACTGGCATGTGAGGCATTTGGCTACATATTCCGCTATTTCTCTCTTCATGTTTCTCCACCAATAATAGCTCTTCACATCCTTGTACATTTTGGTACTCCCATGATGTATTGTGTAGGTGGAGTGATGCGCCTCTTTCATTATCTCTCTCTTCAATTCTACATACCTCGGCACACATGGTCTTATTTTGTACCTGAAGGTCCCTTCAACATCTAAGTTGAATTCTGGTGCCTTACCTTGTTCCATTATGCTCTTGAGCTCTTAAATGTCCTTATCTTCCATCTGACCAGATTTAATTCTGTCCACTATGGTTAGTTGAATCCTTAAAGTATCCATTTTTGCTCCCACTTCTTGTGTCAAAACTTCTAGCTCCATTTTGTACATGTCATCCAATAACTCTTTCTGTGAAGTGATGAGAGTGACTACATTGCCTTGTTTCTTTCTACTAAGGGCATCTGCCACCACATTGGCTTCTCTTAGATGGTATTGTATTTCCAGGTCATAATCCTTAATTAACGCCAATCATCTCCTCTGTCTCATGTTCAACGCTTTTTGTGTAAATATGTACTTCAAGCTTTTGTGGTTAGTGAAGATTTTGCACCTTTCTCCATATAATTAGTGCCTCCATAGTTTCAAAGCTAACACTACAGCTGCTAATTCAAAGTCATGAGTTAGGTAGTTCTTTTCATATGGCTTCAATTGTCTAGATGCATATGCTATTACTTGACCACCTTGCATCAATACATACCCTAACCCTTGAATTGAGGCATCACTATACACTATAAACTCTTCTTCACTCTAGGGTAAAGTCAAAACTGGTGCCGTTACCAGTTTTTCTTTGATAATCTAAAAGCTGACTTCACATTTGTCATCCCATTCGAATTTCACACTTTTCTTTATCAATCTAGTGAGAGGAGTTGCTATTTTAGAAAACCCTTCAACAAATCTCCTATAGTAGCCTACTAGACCTAGGAAGCTTTTTACCTCTATAACTATTTTTGGCCTTTGCCAATCTACTATTGTTCTCACCTTTTCTAGGTCCATAGATATACCATCTCTATTAACCACATGACCCAAGAAGATTAGTTCCAGCCAGAATTCACATTTACTGAATTTGGCATATAGCTTCTCATCTTGTAGCCTACCCAATACTAGTCTCAAGTGCTCTTTGTGCTCTTCAGTAGTTTTAGAGTATATCAGGATGTCGTCTATAAAGACGATTACGAACTCATCTAGGAAATCTCTGAATACTCTGTTTATTAAATCTATGAATGCAGTTGGTGCATTAGTTAGTCCAAAGGGCATTACTAGAAATTCGTATTGCCCATATCTAGTCCTAAATGCTGTTTTTTTGAATGTCCTCTTCTCTGATTCTAAGTTGATGATAGCTTGATCTCAAGTTTACTTTGGAGAAAACTTAAGCTCCCTGCAACTGATCAAATAGGTCGTCCATCTTGGGAAGAGGATATTTGTTCTTTATGGTGACCTTGTTCAATTTCTCGTAATCTATACAAAGCCTCATACTTCCATCATTTTTCTTCACAAATAGGACTGGTGCACCCCAAGGAGAGACATTGGGTCTTATAAAGCCATTATCTTGTAACATCTGTATTTGTTTCCTTAATTCTTCCAATTCCACTAGTGCCATTCTATAGACTAGTTTTAATATGGGTACTGTACCTTGTACCAAGTCTGTTGAATTCTATTTTCTTGGCTGGGGGTAAACCAAGAAGATTTTTTAGGAACACATCAAGAAATTCCCTCACTATGTGTACTTCTTCCATCCTAACTTTTTCATTGGCTTTAACAGATATGGTTGCTAGTACACTTTTTCCCCACATCTCATAGGTAGGCAATTTAGTGGGTCTCTGCACTTCTAGCTTGTAATCAAAATTTCCATCTCCGGGCATATTAAAATGTACCACCATATTGTGGTAGTTAATGGTGGCATGGTATTTTGATGGCCAGTTAAGACCCAAAATAATGTCAAACTCTATCATCTTTAATACTAAGAGGTTTGCTGGCATTACCCTACCACATATTTCTATTTTCACTCCTTTGCATATCCTACTTATCATTCCTCCTACTCCTAAAGGAGTACTAAAGGCCAAGCAGTCATTCATAATTTCAACATCTAAAGCACATGTACAGATAAAGTTTTCAGACACACAGGACACAAACGCATCGGTATTAAATAGTACATATGCATTGTAGGAGTGTACCAAAAGCATACCTACAATGTTGTCCACATCTGAGACATCCTGGTGTTGGTGCTGCTGAATGGCAAACACTCTGGCAGGAACTCTTTGTCTAGGACCTCCTCCCTGTCTTCTCACTGGAGGTCTAGCTGCCTATTGAACTGGTCTTGCTTGATTTCTTATTTGTCCTTGAGGATAATTAATTGCCTTGTATCACCTCTAGTTACACACATGACAGAAGATTAGGGGATTTGACCTTTCATTGCAATGTTTACTAATGTACCCTGTCTTCCCACAAGAAAAACATGCCCCATTTGGCCATCTCCACTCTCTTAAATCATGGGATCTGTAACATCTGGGACATTTAGCATTTGTGTTTGTTGTAGTGAGTGCCAAAGGCACCTACTTGATTTAGAGAGGGGCTACAGCTCGGGGTATTCTGCTTTGCAGCAAATGATGTCTTTTACCCCTGTCTTACCCCATTCCACTAGAGGCAAGTCTTTTTTCCCAAAGCTATTGCTGCTTTGCGAATCCTTTGTTCCTTAATGATCTTCTTATTCAGTTCAAGGAACTTTGCTTTGTCTACCATTTCAACATAGGTATTTAGCTGAAAGGTCCCTACTACAAGTTGTAGGTCCAATTCCAATCCTCTCAGGAACCTTTTGGCTCTAGACCTGTCATCATTGCATACAGTTTCAGGAAGGATTTAAGTGAGGCGATTCAACTCTACCTCATACTCTTCAACCGTTCGGTTCCCCCATTCGTAGTTGTAGTAATCGTTCTCCATTTTGTCTTTGGAGTTATTGGGGAAGTATCTCTGATAAAACAACTCCTTAAACATTGCCTAGTTCATGCACTCTTCTGCAAGTTTAAGAACCGAAGCCCACCACTTTCCTACAGTTCCCTTCAATATGAATGCAGCATAATTCACCTTCCTATCTTTTAGTATCTAGAAGGCAACAAAAGTCTTCTCAATCTCTTATACCTAATCCTCAGCCTCAATTGGGTAATCTACTCTAGGGTTAAATTTCTTAGCCATTCTTATGAACCTATCAAAGTTGATGGGTTCATTGGCATTCCTGTGCTGTGGGATATTAGGTGTTTGGTGTTGTTGTGTTAGTAGTCCCGGCAGGTGATTCACTATATGTAATAGCTGAACTATCTATTCAGCCATCTGACCTCTTTCTTCGTGTTGCTGTGGGTGTTGAGCTTCATCCTCGTTAGGTTTATCACACTTAGCATCCTTTCTAACTCCTAATCCAATAATTTTTCTTGGAGGCATTCCATTTAAGAAGAGACAACCGGATCTACTTATGTTAATATCGGTTAGGGTTAGTTTCATAGTGTGTAAGTATATGCACATATACCATACACAAGGGGTTTATTCATATATAATGCTTAGCAATTAGAAGAATACAAGTAAAATAATAATACAAGAAAATAATTACAAAATTAAGTAAACATCCCATATTTTACCCACTCTCTTAATGTCTCACAATCTTATAGATTCAATGCTTAATCCTTCTAAAGATCATATCTTAGACTTTATTATTTAAAACTTATGTCTATTGATCATTGCTTAGTATTAAGGATCATTGCCTAAGCTCTTCAGGATCAATAACCTATGCTCTACAGATCAAAACTTAATTCATAAGGATTATGAACCTATTCCCTATAGATTCAAACTTAAGTCTCTAAAGATCATAAAACCTAAAGCTTTGATACCACCTAAACTGTAACACCCCGAAACCCGGGTTACGCTACTACTTGCCATTGTACTTATCTCACAAGAACACGTTAAGGCTCTGAAACAACTTTACTTTTAACTTGTAACATATATAATAAAAGCATTTTATATATCTCCAAAGTTTCAAATAATAACTTAAACCATATCAAATGTTTAACACAGCGGAAGTCTTTAAACACCAAAAATAACAATTCTCAATAGATACTATCTATTATAGTTAAACATCATAATTCTTCTTAACACTTAATCACCATAATAATAATGGTACTCTTCGTCTTCCTCTTTGTGTGGTTTAGCTAAACCCAAGTCTTCTTCTGGGTTCTCATCTCTCTCAGCACCTACATTTAAAAATGATTCCCCGAAGGGTGAGCTAATGTCTAGTATGTATAACCCTCTTAACACACTTAACACATTTGAGCATGTTTTGGTGATGAGAACTACCACTACGAGCCCTACACCCATGATTCTTTAATCCTTAAACTTGGTGATAGGAATTGCCACTACGGGCCCTACACCCATGTACACTTAAACACTTGAACAATATCCAACCTAGATCATTTCCAAGTACAACTCCACTAGAGACAACGTTACACAAGGATCATTGGGATGCTCCCTAGGAATCTGCCACTACGGGCCCCTAGGCTAAGCCAAGCACATACAACATATCACTTAAACACTTAAACCGAATCGTTCACTTAATCAATTTCAAAAACATGTACTAACGTAATCAAATATAGAACAGCACACAAGTTACACATACCTTGGATCCTAGCCTTAAGCACTTCTTGGTCTTGGACTTAACCTAATTGGAAATCTGTATACATTAACATTCTCTTCTTAGTATTCAATATAAGATCAATATCATTCTTAATCTCCTTAATCCTATTCATTTAATTTCTCTAAGGCCTTACTAGTTATTTAGGTTGTGTGGAAATTAGTTTAAATCAAAGTTAAACAAACATATAATCATGTTTTACTTTATTTAACACGGTTATGTTGGGGATTGTGTTGCTCAAACGTGGGTTGAAGCATGACTGTGTTAGGGGTCGTATATCTCTCGATGAAAAACTTAGTTTCAATACGGTCTAAACACGGCCGTGTTACCCTTGCTTAACACGATCGAAACACGACCGTGTTGGGTGGCCGTGTATCTCTTGGTGCACCTTTCCATTTTAACATGGTCGAAACACGATTGTGTTGGAAGGCCGTGTTGCCCTTAACTTAACATAGTCAAAACACAACTGTGTTGGGAGGTCGTGTATCACTCGATGCACTTTTCTATTTCAACACAATCGAAACACAACCCTGTTGGGAGGCCGTGTTACCTTTGGAAATTCTACGAACCCTATTTCTATTACTTCAATTCCTCTAAAACCTAATCCTTTCTATTCTTAAGCTTAATCATATCTCTAAAATTCATAATTGTATTTAAATTACATAATTTATATACTTACTTCAATTTCCTTTTGAGTTGAATCCTTAAACCTTTTGAGTCTTTTCCCTGTTACACCCTTCTCATTCTCTGAATCCTAATATGCACATTATGCTAATGCGTTAAAAATCTATTAACCGAATTCAAAACTTGTATAGGATTTTCTTACCTTTTATCTTTAGGGTTCTTGACCAAAGCGTCTCCTCCTTTTCCTGTTTGTCACTATGTGGTTATTGGTAGAGTGAAAAGAGGAAGTATTTATACTCTACTTGTGAAAAGACATATTTGTCCCTTAAATATTCTAAAATTACTGTCCTCGTCCTTTGTTCTTTGTGACAATATATATTTTATAATTAAATAAATAATTAAAATTTCATGTGTTACAGTTATTTTTACACAACATGTAGCCTAGAGATGTCCATTAGTATCATATAACATCATGGTTATACTAAATCAAAATTGAGTTTTATTAACAACTACTAATGTAGTCATCATAAATAACTAGAAGTTCATGATCCTCAATAGAGCCTCATAGTCCTATATTAAAACTTTTTCATTATATTCTGCACAATTAATGTTAATACAACATTTAACTTGTAGTCATATCCCAAGTTAAAGATAGTAATCACTATCATTGTTGATACCTATAAAAACATAGATTTAAAAGGTACGAGTCAAAGCCTAGTACGTAATAACTAGACAAAATGCATGCATATGTCAAATAAGATAGGCACACTTGTATTCAATTATAGTATCTAATGCACATTCATCCATTTATTATCTTGATTTAAATCTTGCAATATAACACATCTTGGTATCCTAAGAATTTGGGTAACTCAAGACCTCAAAGCAAACACACACACACATATACACATATGGATACTCCCTAACATCGATAAGTCTAAAATCAAACTAGATCTATCTAGATCCTTTCAATAAGCAACTACACTAAGGATAATGAATTATATTTGATCATTAGGTTGCCACACTAACATTATTGGTCTTCTTGATCCATCGACTCTAGCCAAACAAAAGTAGCACATTAATTACCAGTTGAAAATTCATTAAGCTCATTAGATTCTAATTCTAACATGCACATACAACAAACAAGGTAATCATATACCTAAAGTAGGTGGCTTGACTATTTCTTGGATTTCCTTGACTCTAACCCTTGATATTAAACATAAATGAATTCGTTTAGTGCTTTATTTAAGTTGATTGTAAATTAATTTACTTCCCTTAACTCTTTATTTAATCTTCTGATTAACTATTACACCCTTTAACTCTTTACTTAATCTTCTCCATAACCTTATAATTAACCATTACTTCCCATAACCTTTTGCCTAACTTTTTGACTAACCTTTACTTCCTGAACCATTACTTAACTTTGCTTAACCTTTTGACTAAAACCAAAATTCTACTTCCTCACACCATTCAACACCCACACATTTTAAATAGGGAAAAGTATACTTTAATCCTTAATGTTTACCTAAAAGGGATCAATGTTTAGGGGTATGTTTAAATAGGAAATTGAAGTTTAAAGTAGTAAAAGAAAAAAAGGTATTAACATTTTAGTAAGCGGTTCAAAGATGGGATGCCATTATGGGGATTGTTATGACTCTGTTAAAGTGAGCTTACGTAGAATGTTATGTGACATGTGGATGATGATATATCTTCACGCGAAATAAACTATTGTAATTGAAATGGAATTCATCTAGCTTGAAATGAAAAAGAAAGAAAGAAAGAAAGTAAAAATCAAGTGGCTAAATTTAAAACACTTCAAATGGTAAAGTAAAAAGTTAAAATGAAAACACATGCTAGATCCCCTAAATATGTAAACCCCAATTATTGGCTAAACCTTAAATCGGAGCGTATACACAAATCTTAAGCATGAAGTCATGATGGAAACTCGGTTGAATCCCTAATTGAATGCAAAATCATGAAGTGTTATGCATTATTTGGTAAGTTTTTACATCTTTTTCTGGTTTTGTATTTTATTTATACTTAAGGAAGTAAACTTAGTTATGAAGAAGGGAATATATATGATTTGATGTATATTGTTATAACAATGGTTTAGTTTTTACTGATTGATGGTTGTGTTCTTTCCTTCTATTTACAATATCTAAATGTTGTATACATTTCATTCTTTTTGGTGTTTATACTAGATGTTTAGCCACATAGTTTGTTAAGTAGCTAAAGTTTTGGTTATTGTTGCTATTTGTGTGTTGATTAATTTGTATTGACTTATTTTCTACAGCTTGGGTTGATTATTTTCTTCAAAGGAATTCATGAATTTGGTATTAGATGATGGAAATATTGTGAGGTACAAGAAGGTGAGGTAAGTGTTTCGTAACGCCTAATGTTTTGTAAGCATCATTGTCTACAGAAAACTCCATGAGTAGTGTTTGGTTGTGCAAACTAGGGCTTTTGTAGTTTGTTTTTGCTCGGGCAAATTAGTAGGATGAAACAAAATCTAGGGAGAAGGTTCCATGGTTGTCCAGATTGTAGAGGTGAAGGCTATTGTGCATTCTTCAAGTGGGTAAATTTGGTGATTCTCTATCATGTAAAAGAAATGATTTGGGAACTTTGTGAGCTGTCAAGTGACTTCTCGGATTCAAATCTACATGTCCTATCAAGTGTTGATGATGAAGTCCAAGAAGAAATTTTAATGGCAATCAAGTTGAATGCCATGAAGGAAAGTCTCGCTCCTTTAAGGAAAAATGTGGAGTTTAAGAAGAAGAAAATGATGCTATTGGCTTATTGCTTAGCTTTTTCATGGTTGGTCTTCTTCATAGTCGCTATAGCAATGCTTCTTATTATTTGGAATGGCAACAATTGCAAGTTGGTTAGTTCAAGAATGTGACTTCATTAAGCATTTATATTATGTATTAGTTCCAATAAATGGTTGTATGGTTAGATATTCTAGTTGGATTAGTAGTTTTTTGTTCAATGTGAAATTTTAGATTAAGGCTAACTTTAGTTTGCATTATAATGCTAAGTTTGTGTTTTATAATCTTTGAAAAAGGTGGTGTAAATAGCTATTATAATGTGTTTTAAATAGCTATTTTGATGCTAAGTTTGCGTTTTGATATATTTCTTCTTTTTGTGGTTGATAATGACTATTTGGGCATGCAAATGTGGTTCTATTTCCAAATTTCTTGTAGTTTGACAACTAAGAGCTACTTAAATTGCTATAATCGCTTTTTCTTTGTTTTTAAGGGAATGCAGATAAGAAGTACATGGAGTGCTATAAGAAATTTTGCATAAATATCTTTGAGTGAAGTATATAATGAATAGATTTATTAAGCAACCGAACCATAGTAGTGGAATTAGGGTTGAATTTCTTTTTCAAATTTAGAAGAATAACCATGCATAGAGTAACCATTTTTTGAGAGAACATAGTGAATCATTTGTTTCACTATTCAAACAATTAATACAATGATAAAATAATGATGAATTATCATTTGAATATGCTTTTGTAGTGAACAAGTCTTTTTTATATATTATCCCTAACCAATGGAAAAAGGCCATGTGAGATAGCTTGATAAGTAACCTATAAAAAAAAAACACCATGTGTTGTGAACTTGTTTCTTTACATAACTACCAATTTTATCATGCTCCCTCATTCAAACAATTAATAATATAATAAAACAGAGGACATATTAATATTTGAACATGCTTTTCTAGTGAACCTATTTTTGTTATATAAGATGGTAAGTTAATGACAAAAAGGCCATGTGAAATAGCTTAATCAATAGCATATAAAAAGGTCACCATAAGTTGTCAACTTGTTTCTTTACATAATTGTCAACCATCTATCATTTGAAAATCCTTCCTTAATTTTTATATTTATTGGGAGGTTATTATTTCTTTGCTTTTTTTTTTTTCAAGTAGCATGAAGTAATTTTATCAATTAGTAAGTCTTGGACCAAAAGATCTTAGGCTACTAGGTTATAAGATACCTCTTTGAACATCCATTAATTCCATCACTTATTTTAATTAGTTTGGTTTTCTTGGACTTTTATCTAGACCCATGTAGCAAGCTTTAGGCCAATGATCCCAAGTTCGTCATTCAAGTCAACAAGTGTTATCTCCCTAAGGGTACCCTACAAGATTAATTACTCAAGTCAACAAGACCCACTACTGAAATTTATTTTATTTTATTTTATCTTATAGCTTTTACTTCATAGAAAGAACCTTTGAAAGACAAATTTCATTAGTTCAAGTATTCAATATCACAATACTCATAAGAACTTCGAAGAGATAAGTATATATCAAAGTAAGTTTGAAACTTGAATTCTCAATCCTTGATTAGTAATATTATTCTAATATAGAGTTTCCAAATTCTAAGCCTAAATAACATGTAATTCTAATTTACAAAGATTTCACAATTTAACTCCAATCAAGTGTTCTAAGTTCACTAATGAAAATATAAAAATATATCAAGGGATTGAAAAAATTCCATCAAACTATGAATGCAATTTATTATTTAGCATTACTAAAAGCAATAAATTATCATATAGTAATTCTTGGTAAAGACATAAGTTTTTTTTTTTTTTTTGTTATTCCTCTCCCCACACTTAAAATTTTACATTGTCCCTAGTGTATTAAAAAGAGCACAAAAGATAAAAATAAACAAATTAAAATTCGTAGAAAAAGGAAATAAAGCAAAATAATATTTCTTCGATTTAATTAGTTCAACTATATCTTGATGCATTTTTTTAACCGATAAGTATAATAGTCCTTACTAAACAAGAAGAGAAAAAAAAAAACAGTAAAGCATAAATAAAATAAAAGAGAATAAAACCATAGATAATTAAGTATAAACTAAAACTAAAAAAGAAAAACTAGAACAACTTTAAAATAAACTAAACAAAACAAAAAAAAAAATCAAACTAAACTAATTAAAGCTTGTGTTGTCTCTCAAGAAGCACTTTTGATTAATGCCATTGATTCGACGTACTATACACTCGCTAATTAGGGGGGATGAAGATTAAATTTCTTACATTTATCTTGTTTGAACCCATCTAAACAAATTTTCATGCTTTGCATGAGATATAACTCCATAGAATCTACATGAATGTATTCTTGCACATAGCTAGCAACAGACAAGTCAATTGCGTCAAGAAAATAACTAGTATTGTCATGCTCAAAGGAATATCTCATTGCATCAGAAACTTTAAAAAATAATTTGTTATCCTCAAATTAAAGAATTAATTTACTATTTCATACATTAATGATTGCTTTTGTTGTGGCTAAAAAGGGTCTGCTTAAGATTAATGGTACTTTAATATCTTCATCTATGTCTAATATTACAAAATCAATTGGAAAAATAAAAGTGCTAACCTTTACCAACACATCTTCAATTGTACGTTTAGGAAATTTGATAGACCAATCAGTAAGTAGCTAACTCAATTCTAGTTAGTTTAGATTTTCTTAGTCTTAGTCTTTTAAATAATTTATATGACATTAAATTTATACTAACACACAAATCAACTACTACTTTTTCAATTGACAAGTCACTAATTAAACAAGGTAAAATAAAACTCTCTAGATCTTTTAATTTTTTCTATAACTTGTTTTGTAGGATTGCTAAGAATTCTTCATTAAGTGTGATTGTTGAGATCTCCTCCAATTTCCTTTTATTTAAGAGTAAATCATTTAGATATAATGCATATTTCAATATCTGTGACAAGGCCTCAACAAAAGGTAAATTAAAGTGAAGTTGTTTAATTTTTTTTTAAAACTTACTATACTACTCCTCTTAGCGTTCTTTTTTGAGTCGTGTAGGGTAAGGAATTTTTAGAATATATTCTTTTACCTTTAAGGTCTTTCTTCCACCTTCTCTTGCTTGTTGTCTCTTTTCACATCCTCTTTTCCACTTAATTTTTATTTAGATTGCAATTCTTTTCCACTTCTCAAAGTAATTTCTTTAACCTATTCCTTAGGATTTTTTCAGCTATTACTTGGCAATGTATCTTATAATCTTTCAGAAACCATCTTTGTAGTTTGTCCAATTGATTTTCAAGATTCCAGATTGAAGCCTCTTGATTTCTTAATGATGCTTCTATAGCTTGGAAACATGTTTCAGTTGTGTGAATGAACTTTGTTAATAATTTTTCCAAATTTGGCTTTTTCTGTAGTGGAGGTAAATGCTACAATCTGGATGGAATATTCCTTGTTAATTTCCCCAAGAAAATTTTAGGTGATTACACTATCTTGGATTGTAAGTGTTGTTGTAAAGATTGTTCTACTACCTATTTGGAAGTCCTACAAAATCAGCACATTCATTAAACTTAATTAAAGGATCTAACTGACCTAGTTGTTTAGCAACCGTTATTTCATCAATCTTTTTGCTTAATGCTTCTACTTATGCTGCAAGTGTAGTAATTGCATTCATGTTATAAACTCTTGTTGGTCTATTTTATCTTATCCTTGTAGAGTTCTTCTAATAGCTATTCATGGTCATGTTTTCAATCAAGTTTTGTGCCTGCCCAAGTGTTTTGTGGTTTAACGTACCTCTAACTGCTACATCAATCATCTACCTAGTTGTTTGATTTAATCCCCTATAGAAAGTTTGGATTTACATCTACAGTGGAAGACCGTGGTGTGGAGATTTCCTCAGCAGATCTTTATATGTCTCCCATGTGTCATAAAGTGTCTCTGATTTGATTTAAGCATAGGAGGACATATCGTTTCGTAGTTTTGCAATCTTAGCTAGTGAAAAATACTTTACTAGAAAATTTTTTGTCAACTAGTCCCATGTAGTGATTGAACCTCTAGGAAGAGAGTTTAACCACTATTTTATTTTGTTTCTTAGAGAACAAAAAGGGAAAAGTCTTAACTTGATGGTGTCATTTATGGCCCATTGATTTTAAAGGTATCGTAGATCTCTAAGAAATTGACAATATGTGTGTTTGAATCTTTGTCTTGCAAACCATATTAAACAAACTATTGGACCATCTGAATAATATTAGGTTTAATTTAATTTTTTTTATTGCAATTACAAGCCTAGTAACACTTGAATCAACTCGTATAAAAGATGATCTTGTATAATCAAACAACATTCTATCATCTTGTTCATTAACCATGTTGATAGATTGGTTATTGTCAGATTCTTAAGCTAAAACTTGAGAGTGTTGATTTGCTCTACGACGTCTCTATAGCATAAACAATAGAAGAAAATCAGAAACTATGGAAAAATTAGTGCAAAGTACATAATAAAAGAAATAATGATTAGATTAATAAGATGTAGGTGTTTCTAATATCCCAGTCCTCAACAATGACACAAAAAACTTGATATTGGCCTATTTACCACCCTAAACTTATAAATAAGTTTATCTATCGATTTTATAGTATAATAGATATTAATATCAAGTGTTAATCTCATAGGAACTATGAGTACTAGTATTAACCCTTCTCCTATTATCTAATATACAAAATTGAGTGAAGTAAGCAAAAAAACAAGAAGTAATTTAAAGAAAACAATAATTATTAAACACGTACCTGAATATTGAATTCCCTTAAAATTACTAATGCAATTAACTAATTATTATTTGATTCCATTATTGTATTCTTAGACTATGATAATTCTTCAATTGAACTAATAATTCTCTCAAGTTTACTAATTCCTAATTCCAGGTTGATTAATTGGAATCTCTTTCTAATTAAATCCCCTAGAGTCGCATTACCTTCACTTTGTGAATTCCACTATTAGGTTTAACCCTAATCAGGAAGATTTATATCTTCCTATCTTTAGATTGTGTGCAACTCCTTCTAGTTTTGCTACATCTATTCTAATATAAGATCTTTTGATCTCTATATAAGAAATCGGACTTTAAACTAATATACCAGCAATATCAATTTGAAAACAATAAAGTATACATAATTAGATCACAAGAATAATAATAATTTTATTGAATAATAAATTAGAAATTCCATGTTCATTTTGGGGTTTAACATACTTGAGTATAAAAAGAAAATTAAGCTAGTATCATATTGAAATTAAAAGTGAAAATTTAAAAATAGTACATAAAGAAGAACATCAATAAGACATAAATAATAGTAAAATCTATCACTATATTATTGCTAATCTAAAAATCTATCTTTGATTGAAACTTTATGCCCTTTTATATCCATCAATTGCTTCCCCATCTAGGAAAGTTATAGTTTCCTAGAATAAATCCAAAATCTTCATGAATGAGAAAATATCACTTCAATAGGCAAAAATGATTTCTCTAGAAATTAGGAAACTTAACTTCTTCTAAAAGGAAATCGAATCTTCAAGATGAATAGTGCTTTAGAAAAGTGAAAGTGAGCTTGAAAAGTAAATTTGGAAGGTTTTATCTCTACTTTCCATGAGTATAGCATGGTCATGCAACTACCCATATACCCTTTGTCTTGGAAATCTCCCAAAATTTACCTTCAGCAAGTGTGTATTTAGCCATGTAACCCTGCACAACCTCTTGCATGGCTTCTCAAAAAGGCTATGTTCTTGCTCTATTCAATATGGCTTTAAACACAACCGTGCTGTGTAACGTGTCATGCTTCCTAACAGAAATATTTTGAGTTTAAGAAGTAAATCATTATAACTATGTTAAAAGGTATAAGGTCTTATGTGATGGCACAATGCAAAAGTAAAGAGACTCTACTATAGAGCAGACCCATGAATGTTCACTTGGGTATTAAAAATTTCAGCAGATGCACGATATAAAAGTCAACATTGCAAAGTGAAGTTTAGGGGTGAAAATGGCTTTGAGATTGAGCACAAGGATGATATTTATGCAGTAGATGTAAATGAAGGAACATGCACATGTAGACTTTGGTAATTAAGAGGAGTATCATGCCCACATGTTGTCTTGGCTATTCATTACCTTCACTAGGATGTTGAGTTGTATGTTGATCTATCTTATGATGGGAATTAAATCACAACCATTACAAATTTGTTTGACACGAGAATCAAATCACAAGAGTTGGGGATGGACACCTTTAGGTCAGTAGCTTACCTTTTGGATCGGCCTCAAAGCTGGTGGCATAGAGGATAAGTCGGCCATCAAGGCTGGTGGCTTTGCAATGTTAAACACCAAAGCTGGCGGCTTATGTAGGCGAGCTGGTTGAGTTTGTGGCTTTTTGAATTTTGTCTTCCTTTTCTTATAAATATGTTACAATGTAAGGATTTAGGGACTTTTGAACATTTGAGAATTATATAGTGAAGTTTGTTCTTCATTTTACTTTTATCAATCCATTGGATTATGGCAAGTGATGATATTAGATTGTTGTGCGTCATACCAACAAATCTGTACTAGGACTACTCTCTTGCTGGTACATCATATCTGGTAAGAATTTAGGTTTATCTTTCATTATTGTTCATTAATTTGATTATTGTAGATTGTTGCCTAGAAATTGGAATTATTTGATTATATTGTGGTTTGAGGCACATAATCTTTTGGTATTAGAGCTTAGATTGAGAAAAGGGATTGTGACTATTGGAATTCCTTTGATGAATTAGGGTTTTGAGGTTGTGAATTTGCGTTATGGTAGATTGTTATCGAATTGAGGTTATACGTGGATTGTCAAATTGGGTTGTGTTGTTATTGTGCGATTTAATTTGGGCTTGTTCTTAGAATTCCTATCCTATTGAAATTTAGGGTTTTCTTCCATAATTGTTGTTGTGGGTTGTGCGATTCTATTGTCGTGGGTTGTGGATTTGATTGTTGGATTGATTAATAGAATTAGGGCTGGTTACTTGTTGTTGTTGTTTGTGTATCCTAGCTGTATTGTTGTTGTGCTAGGTTTTTTAGCTGGGGATCGAATGGAGGTTGTAATTGGGATTGTGCCAATTGGGGATTATTATAGTGTGTGATTGCGACTTGTGAATTCTATGCTAAGATTGTAATTTCTATTGAGTATGTCGAATGATAGTGTTAATGGAGGAATCAAGAATGAGGCCAATAGTCAGGTTGGAGGAGGAGTTCAAGGTCGTCATGCTGTAGGTGGAAGAACTTTGGAAGAACAATTGTAGGACCTAACCACTAGGGTTGATTAGATGACCTTACCCTAATAGCCAGTGGAAAATCCATAGGCACCCTTACCCAAGGTAGCCCTTAATATTGTAGGTAGAGAAGGATTTTTAAGAGGAAACAGGGGTAGACAAGTTGGAAGAGAGTATCAAGCTTACAGAGAAGAAAGGGGTGACAACTTTGAAGATGAGGTTTATCCTAACTGTGAGTTTAGTCTACTTAAGGGTTTGGAGTATGTAAAATTGCAGATGCCTTTATTTGTTGGAAGGGGGTCCACAGAGGATTACCTTAACTAAGAGGATAATGTAGAAGGACTCTTTGAGTGTTATGAGATCAATGACCATACGCGAGTTCGTCTAGTAGCAATTGAGTTTACAGGTTATACTGCCTTGTGGTGGAAGAACCTTGTGGCCAATAAGAGGAGAGATGGTGATGCTGAGATTCGTACTTAGCAGGAGATGAAAAGGGTGTTGAGGAAGAGATTTGTTCTGGAGCATTATGAGCATAAACTATTCATGCGTCTCAAGACCTTGAAACAGGGATGTAAAACTGTGAACGGATATGTCCAAGAATTTAAGGCACTCATGATTCGTTGTGGAACCATTGAACATCTTGGGCAAACTATGGCATGATTTGTGTTAGGGCTGAAATATGAGATTACCTGTATAGTGGAACTATAGAGGTATGACACACTTGATGAAGCCATCCAGTTGGCTTTAAAAGTTGAGAGACAAAGGCACTCTAATCCATACAGAGCTTGGAGTAACAGGTGTGGATCCACTACTCAGCTATATGGGTTAGACAATCAATAGGTTGAAAAAGGGGGAATTGATATGGTTGTGGAATTAAATGCAATTGTTACTAACAAGGAGAGGGAAAATTTTGGAAAAGGTAAAGCAGTTGCTAGGGCTGATATAAGATAAATAGTATTAGGTTCATCAGGTGGGAAGACTCGTCAAACCAAATGCTTCAAATGTATAGGCTTTAAACACATGACTACTCAATGTCCCAACAAAAGGGTGATGACTGCTATGGAGGTGGAAAGTAAAGATGGCAAGGAAGAGATACTTGAGCCAACAGATTTATTAATAGTGCTAAAGAAATATTCTGAGGATCTAGATGCTAAGGTACATGAGGATAAAGGCAATGATCAATATCTAGCTATTAACGTGTTGCGTAGGGTGATGACTACATCTTCAGATATTAAGGATGTGCAGAGGGAAAACCTATTCCATATTCCTTACAGGGTCTAAGGTAATCTTTGTACTCTTCTTATTGATGGTGGTAGTTGCACTAATGTTATACCTACTGCATTAGTGAATAAATTGCAACAAGTCACTACACCATATCCTAAGCCCTATGAATTACATTGGTTAAGTGAACGAGACAGTCTTCATGTCACTCAGAAGGCTAAGGTTCCAATCAGCATAGGGAAAAAGTACCAGGATGAAGTTGATTGTGATGTTCTCCCTATGTGTGCATCACACATATTACTAGGTAAGCCTTGGTTATTTAATAGGAGAGTATTACACGATGGGTTTAGAAACACCTATGTGTTTTAGAAGGATGGTAAACGGGTTGTTTTAAGTCTTATGTCACCAACTGAGGTACATGAAGCCTAGGAGTAGATCAATAAAGTCATAGACCGAAAGTCCTTATTAGTGAAGAGGAAGGGACTAGGAGATGACCTAAATAGAGTGAATCAATTACAAGAAATTCAGAAGTGTTAAGGGCAACCATGACTTCAGGACAACAAACATTTGTAGACCAAAATTTTCAGTCCAGGGGATTCTCATAAATTCACATCTAAAACAGAAGAACCATCGGATTTGAGGAGAAATCTTCTACAGGTCTGAGGAGATGATGGGAATCAAATCACGACCATTATAACTTTGTTCGATGTGAGAATCAAATCATAAGAGCCGGGAGTGGACACCTTTAGGCTGTCCATAAAGGCCGGTAGCTTACCTTTTAGATCGACCTCAAAGCCAGCGATGCAGAGGATAAGTCGGCCACTAAGGTTGGCCATTAAGGTTGGCGGCCTTCCTTCTTAAGTTGATGGCCTTCATATTTCCAAAGCCGGTGGCTTATGTAGGCAAGCCGGTTGAGTTTGTGGCTTTTCAATTTTTTTTTTCCTTTTCCTATAAATATCTTGCAAAGTAAGGATTTTGGGACTTTTGAACATTTGAGAATTATATAGTGAAGTTTGTTCTTTAGTTTACTCTTATCAATCCGTTGGATTGTGGTGAGTGACAAACTTAGATTTTTGTGTGTCATATCAACAAATTCTTACTAGGACTATCTCTTGCTGGTGTGTCAGATCCAATAAGGGTTTAGGTTTATCTTTTGTTATTGTTTGTTAATTTGATTGTTGGATTCGATTATTGTAGATTGTCGCCTAGAAACTAAAATTATTTTATTATATCATGGTTTGAGGCACATCATCTTACAAGAAAGCTACATTCTTTATAGCTTATGAACAAAGCATACCTCCTGTATAAGATGTGCAATTTTCAAAAAGTAGTGGTTGTGTTAGTCTCAATCCACCTATCCTTTGTAAAAGGCATGGATGATGCCAAATGAAACATTGAAAGGAAGCACATGAATCTAGAGGAAATGATGGGAATCAAACCAATGCGACAACAGGACCTATTACATGAGCAAGAGCTAAAAGACTGTAGAGCCTAATATTGAGAGTCCTTTTTGATCAAATGGAACTCAAAGACACTCACATAGTGTCTTCATTCATTTTATATAATTGTTTTATATTTAATCAAGTATACATGTCAGTATTACAAGAGGGCGATTAAACTAATTAACACATGGTTTAGAGGATGGTCCACGGTCCATGTTTTGAACAAAAATGGACTTAGAATAGTTGGCCATATGTTATGTTATTTTTCATTATTTTCTTATGTTTTTTTTTCCATATTTAGGGACTAGTATAAATACTTGTGAAAGGGAACAACAAAGGACACTTGGTCTTATTTTGGCAAAAGCATCATATTGAAAAGGGGAATTTTTTTTCTCTCTATTTCATACACTCTTATCAATTCCATTTAGGGTTGTGGCAAATGGAAGCTTGGATTGTTGTGTGTAAAATTAACAATTGTAAGTTGTTTTCTCGTTCTATTAGTGAGTAATATATGGTAAGAATTTAGAGTTTCATTTGTTCTTGTTCTATGGAAAATTAGGGTTCTACGTTAGAAAAAGGGGATCCTTGCTATTTTGGTCATAATTGTTCAATTAGGATTGTTTTGATTGCAATTGGATTGACATATCATCTTTTGGTATCAAAACTTTCAGTTGAGAGAGGGAATTGCATATGGAAGTATTGATTTTGATTTGGGGATTTAGGGTTTATGTTGTGCACTTGTTTAATTGTTTTATTGTGTGAATTGAAATTAAATATCTTACATGAATTGTGTTGTGTTCCATTAGTCATTGTGGGTTGAAATTAAAGAAAGGAATACTTTAGGGCTTTGTTGTGGATGATTTGGGGTTTACTACAATTGATTCCATAATTTTGTAATTGAGTAGTAATTGTGAATTAAAGAGCTGTGAATGCTCCATTGACTTGAGTTGAGAAGAGTGCATTTAGGGTATGTGTAACGTGGTGTTGTGGTATACGTGATCTTTGACTTGAAATTTGAATAAGGTGTGATTGTTGGGTTGTGCTTGTGAATTGAAGAAAATTTGTGCCGTGAAGTGTGTTTGTGAATTGAAAAAAAAAATGGTGCCGTGTGAAGTGTGTTTGTGAATTGAAGAAACTTGTGCCATGAAGGTGGGTTTGTGAGTTGAAGAACTTATGCCATGAAGGTGTGTTTGTGAGTTTGAGGAATTTAGTGCCGTGAAGGTGTGTTTATGAGATAAAAAAACAAAAACTTTTGTGCCATGAAGGTGTGTTTATGGATTGGAGAAATTTAGTCAAAGCTTTAATTCAACAACCATGTCAAATGATAGCAATAAATGGAGGAGTTGGGAATGCAACAAATAGTCAGGTTAGAGGAGTGGGCCAAAGATGCCATGCTGCAGGTGGAAGAAGGGATTTAGAAGAGCAGTTACAAGAGTTAACCATTATTGTTGCTAATCTAGCTATAAGGGTTGACCAAATAACATTTCTCTAACAACCAATGGCGAATCCACTAGTACCCCCACCTCAGGTAACTATAAATAATGCCTGTAGCCTGTAGGGAAGGAGCATTGGGAGGTAATAGGGGAAGGCGAATTGGAGTGGCACTAGAAGGGAATGATGATAATTTTGTGGATGAATTCTATCCCAACCGTGAGTTCAGACCACTAAGGGGTTTAAAATATGTGAAATTGCAGATGCCTTCATTTGCTAGAAGGGGATCTGTAGAGGATTATCTATATTAGGAGGATAAGGTGGAAGGACTTTTTGAGTGCTATGAGATCAATGACCATACTCGAGTATGATTAGTAGTGGTTAAATTTATAGGGTATGCTGCCTTATGGTGGAAGAATATTGTGGCTAATAGGAGTAGAGATGGGGATGTGGAAATACATACATGGTAGGAGATGAAATGGGTTATGAGGAAGAGGTTTATACCCGAGCATTACAGGCATGAGTTATTCATGCATCTTCAGACATTGAGACAGGGAGGCAAAACTGTGAATGAGTATGTCCAAGAGTTTGAGGCATTGATGATCCAATGTGGAGTAGTTGAACCTCCTAAACAGACTATGGTAGGATTTGTGTTTGGGTTGAAATATGAGATTGCCTGTATAGTAAAGTTGCAGCGATATAACACCATTGATGATGCCATTCAGTTAGTTCTAAAAGTGGAGAGACAGAGGTGATTAAACCCATATAAAGCAGCGAGTAATAGGTATGGATCCTCTACAAAGCTATATGGGTCAGAGGATAAACAGGTTGATAAGGGAGGATATAACAGAAACGTGGAAAATAATATAGTTGTGCTAGACGTTAGAGGGGAGAAAGAATTTACTGGGAAAGGAAAAACAGTTGCTGGGTATGAGAAAAAACAGGCAGTAGCTGGCTCACCGAGAGGAAAGAATCGCCAGGTCAAATGTTTTAAATGTCTAGGTTTTGGACATATGACTGCTCAATGTCCAAATCGAAGAGTTATGACTGCCATGGAAGTTGAGAGTGAGGAAGAAGAAGAAGACATGCATGAGCCCACATATTTGTTAGCTGTATTAGATGAATATTATGGTGATGTAGATGCTAAGGTACATGAGGATAAGGGGAATGATTAGTATTTGTTCATCAATGTATTACACAAGGCAATGACTACCTTTCCTGCTAATGAGGATGAATAGAGGGAGAACCTATTTCACATCTCTTGCAGGGTCCAAAGTAATCTTTGTGCTCTTATCATTGATGGAGGTAGTTATACTAATGTAGTGGCTGCTTCATTAGTGACTAAATTAAAACTAGTCACTACCCCACATCATAAGCCTTATAAATCGCACTGGTTGAGTGAATAAGGTACTTTGCATGTTACTCGGAGAGCTAAGGTTCCATTTAGCATAGGGGAGAAGTACCATGATGAAGTTATTTGTGATATTCTTCCTATGTGTGCATCACACATACTGCTTGGCAGGCCTTGGTTGTATGATAAGAGGGTGTTGCATAATGGTTTTAAGAACACCTATGTGTTCCAGAAGGAGAGTAAGCACATAGTATTGAACCCTATGTCACCTACTAAAGTACAAGAGGCATAGAGGTAAATTAATAAGACTGGTAAAAAAAAGACCTTGTTAGTGGGATAGCATGAACTGAAGGAGGCAATAGAGGAAGATAGGCTAATGTATAAGTTACAAATGAGACATCTACTAGAGGTATATGGACGTGAACAGTTACCCCCTAGTGGTGAACCAGGTATTGGATGAGTACATGGATATATTTCTAAATGAATTACTTGAGGGATTACCACCCATGAGAGGCATTAAACATGCCATTGATTTTCAGCCTAAGTTAGTTTTGCCAAGTTGGCCTACATATCGCATGAACCTTGAAGAGGCTAAAGAATTGAAGTGTTAGGTGGATGAATTGGTAGAAAAAAAGGGTTTTTTTTTTTTTTTTAGGGAGAGTACTAGTCTTTATGCTATTCCTGCACTTCTTGTTCCTAAGAAGGATAGCATAGGGAGGATATGTGTTAACAGTAGAGCCATCAACAAAATTACCATCAAATACATGTATCCCATTCTTAGACTTGGTGATATGTTAGATGAACTACATGGTGTATAGGTATTCTCCAAGGTGGATCTTAAAAGTGGATGTCACCAAATTTGTATGAGGGGTGAAGATGAGTGGAAGACCACTTTTAAAACACGCCATGGCTTGTATGAGTGGATGGTCATGCCATTTGGGCTGACCAATGCCCCCAGTTCTTTTATGAGGTTGATGAATCATGTCATGAAAGAATTTTTGGGAAAATTTGTTGTTTCTTGTTTTGATGACATTTTGATTTACAGTAGAAACTTGGAAAGTCATGTCGAACATTTACAGGCAGTTTCTCAGTATTGAGGAAACAACAACTATATGCAAATCTCAAGAAGTGTTCTTTTTATCAATCTAAGGTAACATTTTTTGGTTTATTGTGATTGGTTTTGGTGTAAAGGTAGATGAAGAAAAAGTGAGGGCTATTATGGATTAGCTGACACCACAATCAGCTGCTAAGGTAAGAAGTTTCCATAGGTTGGCTTCTTTCTATAAACATTTTGTTAGAAATTTTAGTAGCATTATCAATTCGTTAACTGAGTTAACTAAAAAGAATGTTCCTTTTATTTAGGGAGAATAGGCCCAAAAGAGTTTTAAGGAAGTGAAACCAAAGTTAACTAGTGCTCTAGTATTAGCGTTACCAGATTTTGACAAAATTTTTGAATTGGAGTGTGATGCCTCTAGGGTAGGAATTAGTGTTGTGTTAATGTAGGAAAAGAGGCCCATTGCATATTTCAGTGAGAAACTGAGTGGTGTATCTCTAAACTACTTAGTATATGATAAGGAGTTCTATTCCTTTGTGAGGACATTGATGACATGGCAACATTACCTTCTTCCTAAGGAGTTATTATTTATACGAATCATGAGTCACTAAAACACTTCAAAGGTCAACAACATCTGTCAAAATGCCAAGCCAAATGGGTGGAATTCCTAGATAGCTTTGCCTATGTGATTAAGTACAAGAAAGGGAGCACAAACATTGTAGTTGATGTCTTGTCATGCAAGTATGTACTTATCACTTCTCTACAATTAAGGCTACTTGGGTTTGAATTAATGAAGGAACAATATGTTCATGATGAACACCTGAAATTGATTGTTGAGCGATGCTTTAGAGGGAATGTAGTAGATGGGTATTATATGATAGATAGTTTTCTATACAGAGTAGGAAAATTATGTATACCTTATGGTTCTATTAGGGAATTGTTGGTCAGGGAAGCTCATGTTGGAGGGTTATTTGGGCATTTTGGTGAAAAGAGAACTTTAGAGTTATTAGAAGAACATTTTTACTGGAGGGGTATGCTAAAGGATGTCTACAAGGTGTTAGAGATATGTGGTGTTTGTAAGAGGGCGAAGGGAAAGAAGGGAGCTTAGGGTGAATATATGCCTTTACCTCTATCTACACAGCCTTGGATTGATATTAGCATGGATTTTATCTTGGGTCTTCCCAGGATATGGAGAGGCAAAGACTCCATCATGGTGGTCGTCAATCGCTTCAACAAAATGTCACATTTTGTGCCTTGTCACAAAACAGATGATGCACTTTTTATCGCTAACCTTTTTGTGTAGGAAATTATACGATTACATGGTATTCCCCATAGCATAGTGTCTGACAGAGACACTAAGTTTCTTAGTTTCTTCTTGAAGATACTTTAGAAACAACTCAATACTAAACTCATGTATAGTACATCATGTCACCCCCAGACAGAGGTTATCAATCGTACTCTTGGTGCCTTAATAAAACCAACGATTGGCAAGAATCCTACGGTTACGATTTGTGTCTTCCTATTTTTAAGTTCACTTACAATAGGTCAACTCATAGTTCAACTAGTAAGTCTCCCTTTGAAGTCATGTATGGCTTTAATCTTACCCTTCCATTAGATTTAATAGCTAATCAGACAATAAATAAAGAAAGTTTGAGTAGAGTAGAGCATGTAAAGGAGATTCAAAAGCTTCATCAAAAGGCTTCGAGTACCTTAAGAAAACTCAGGAATAGCATAAACTTTAGGGCAACAAAAGTAGAAAAACCAAGGTTTATAATCTAAGTGATCTAGTTTGGATTTATCTCAATAAAGACAGGTTTCCTCATAAGAAATCATAGAAGCTTTCACCTAGAGCAAATGGACCATTCAAAATTCTGAAGTGCATCAACAACAATGCCTATAGGGTGGAGTTACCAAGAGAATGCGGCGTCTCTACTACATTCAATGTTGCAGATCTATCATCCTACTTACCAGAAGATACTCATGAAGACCCATTAGATTTGAGGGTAAATCTTCCACAGGCCCGAGGAGATGATGAGAATCAAACCAATGCGACAATAGGACCCATTACCCGAGCAAGAGCTAAAAGACTGTAGAGCCTAATATTGAGAGTCCTTTTTTATCAAGTAGAACCCGAAGACAATCACATAGTGTCTTTATTCATTTTATATAATTGTTTTATATTTAATCAAGTATACGTGTTAATATTATAGGAGGTTGATCAAACCAATTAGCACATAGTTTAGAGAATGGTTCACGGTTCATGTTTTGAACCGAAATGGACTTAGAATAGCTAGCCATGTGTTATGTTATTTGTCATTATTTTCTTATGTTATTTTTTCCATATTTAGGGACTAGTATAAATACTTGTAAAAGGGGACAACAAAGGACACTTGGTCTTATTTTGACAAAAGCATCGCGTTGAAAAGGCGATTTTTTTCTCTCTCTATTTCATACACTCTTATCAATTCCATTCAGGGTTGTGGTAAGTGGAAGCTTGGATTGTTGTGTGTAAAATCAACAATTGCAAGTTGTTTCCTTATTCTATTAGTGAGTAATATCTGGTAAGAATTTAGAATTTCATTTATTCTTGTTCTATGGAGAATTAGGGTTCCACGTTAGAAAAAGGGGATCCTTGCTATTTTGGACATAATTGTTCAATTGTTTCATAAATTAGGATTTTTTTTATTACAATTGGATTGTCATATCAAGAAATAAGATGTCAAGGAAGGGACATATTTAAACATGTAGTAGATGTGGTATAGAGTACCATAATAAAAGGGAATGCAAAGGAGTGGACTCCTTAAGCTCCACTACCAATGCATTAATAAATTTATTTTCTCACAAATCTTGTAACTTCACTTTATTTAAGCTTAACTTTCTCACAATTACCTATAGGTTTGTAAATGCAAGCAATAGAAACAATTGTCCATTGTACTTGTGAATCTAAAAAGTAGGGGAACATGTTGTCATCTTAAGACGTGAAGTGAAAGGGTATCTGGTGGTGGTGACTGTGAGAGTCATATTGCCATTAGTGCAAATGGTTAGAATGACACTTAAAGTATGATTGAAAGTCTAAATGAAGTTATGGTAAGAATACTACTAGTGATTATTTTAGTCAAAGTTAAAGCTTAAGATCCTATCTTATTTTAGTAGGTTTATATCTTCAAATATCAACTTAGGAATTCATTTTTATGATCCTTTCCCCACGTTTTCTAACATCACGTTACCAATCTTCCTACTACAAATTGTGCTTCTCAAGTTTATTCTTTCTATGTATATAGGGGTCAAAATGAGGTCAACACTAGTGTTATTACTTAAGAAAACATTAGCCCACCGACCTTAACTTCCACTTTAAGAAGGATCAAGCAATTGGTTAGAAGAGGTCCAATTCATTATTATACTCATAGCCCTACAATGCCCACTCAAAGGAGTCAACGAATCATGAATATTAACTTCACACATCCTCAAAAGTAAACAAACAAAATTGAAGAACCTAATATTGTAGACTTGGATGATTGACCCATGTTCTTAGGATATCTATTTTGTTTTTTTGTTATAATGCACACGTATTGTATAATGTTAAGTGCTTAAGAACTCCTTTTTTTGTTGCATAGTCTTGGTGAACTGCATGTGAATTGTGGCCCAATGAAGTTGGCAACTATGTAAAGAACTTTTTTGTTTCATAGTCTCTTGGCCTGATGATCTCATAATACTTAGAGGGATGAAATTAAGGAAGTATATATTTTAGCCAAGTGGACAAAATTTTAAAACCCTTTTTCTTGATTGGATAATATTTGGTACGGTTTTGAGTTTATAAATTTTTGTTTAAATGGTATGATAAACTTTGGTATTGCATATATTAGCTTTTTAACTTTGATAATTAGTGTTTGTAGTATACTGAATATGATTGGATAGAAGGGATGTTGAGGAAAAATATTTTTTTGATGAATGCAGTTTTTAAATATGAATTTAGTGATT
Organism: Laguncularia racemosa; assembly: GCA_037954665.1. Taxonomy (NCBI): domain Eukaryota; kingdom Viridiplantae; phylum Streptophyta; class Magnoliopsida; order Myrtales; family Combretaceae; genus Laguncularia; species Laguncularia racemosa. The sequence continues at coordinate 6,674,995 of JBBMOL010000021.1, read as the reverse complement.
ATTATTTAAAGTAATTAGCAAGGTAAAATTTTTTCCTTAATCTTATGCTGAGGAAAAATAATTTTTTGATGAATGTAGCTTTTTAAGTATGAATTTAGTGATTATTATTTAAAGTAATAGGCAAGGTAATTTTTTTTCTTAATCTTTAAGGTTTATGTTTGCTTGAGGATAAGAAAAGTCTTAAGCGTGAGGAAATTTGATAGGTGTTAAAAAATACTTATTATTTTTAACATTTACAATAGTATTTTGTTTAATTTTCTTATATCTTAGATGGATATTATGTCAAGTCAATCTTTATGTTGATTTCAGAGCTTTGAAATGTAATTTTTAATAAAATAGAAGAAATATGTGAAGTTTGGGACAAATATATCAAAGATACAAGATTGGGAAGCATGACATGTTACACAGCACAACTGTGTTTGAGGCCATGTTGAATAGAGAAATAATAGGGCCTTTTGGAGAAGCTGTGTAGGGTTATACGACTAAGTACATGCTCATATTAGAGGGCATGTTAAAGGCAAATTTTTGGAGATTTTCAAGACGAAGGATACATGAGCAATTGCACAATCGTGCTATACCCATGCTAAGTAGAGATACAACTTTCCAATTTTACTTTTCAAGCTTAAATTCACTTTCCTAGAGTACTATTCATCTTAAAGATTTAATTTCCTTTTGCAAGAAGCTAAGTTTCTTAATTTTTGGAAAAGTTGTTCTTGCCTGTTGAAGTGATATTTCCTCATTTATGAAGATTTTGGTTTTATTATAGGAAACTATAACTTTCCTAGGTGAAAAGTGATTGATGGATATAAAAGGGGTAAGAATTCCAATCGAAGATAGAGTTTTAGATTAACAATAGTATAGTGATAGATTTTATTGTTATTTCTATCTTATTGATGTTTTTCTTATGTACTATTTTTATATTTTCACTTTTGATTTTAATATGATGTTAGATTAATTTTCTTTTTATGCTTGGGTATAATGAACCTTAGAATGAATATATAATTTCTAGTTTATTATTCAATGAAGTTATTACTATTCTTATGATCCAATTATGTGTACTTTATTGTTTCTTAATCAATATTGCTGGCATATTAGTTTGAAGTGTAAATTCTTATATAGAAATCAAGAGATCTTATATTATAATAGATTTAACATAATTAGAAGGAGTTGCATGCAATCCTAAAAATAAAATGATGTAAATTTTTAGAATTAGGATTAAACCTAATAGTGGAATTCACATATTGAAGGTAATATAATTCTAGAAGATTTAATTAGGAAAAGATTTCAATTAATCTATCTAGAATTAAGAATTAGTAGACTTGAGAGAGTTATTAATTCAAATTAAGAATTCTCATAACTTAAGAATACAATAACGGAATTGAATAATAATTAATTAATTTTATTAGTAATTTTTTGGGGATTCAATATTTATGTATGCTTTTAATGATTGTTATTTTCTTTAATTTACTTCTTGTTATTCTACTTCTCTCAATTTTATAGATTAGATAATAGGAGAAGAGCTAACACTACTACTCATAGTCCTCGTGAGATTGACACTTAATATTAATATTCATTATACTATAGAATTGATAGGTGTACTTGCCTATAGTTCTAGAGTAGTATTCATTTAACCCTAGTTTCTTCTTTACTAACTCTTTCAAGTAACCCTATTAGATTTTTGATGTTGATAAAATTGTTTACCTAAACTCCTTTGCATAAATGTTCTTGATTTGGAGGTTTATCACATACTAGTCTAGAAGGAGGCTGTATATTTGGGGAAATTAATTGTTGACAAGACTATGAATATATCCGCTACTAATTCATTGATATAAAAACTATAGGAGGCTTATGGTAAATGAGAAGTGGTGGCAATCAAATTGAACATGTATGTGTGTTTATTCTTAGAGCATGATGTCGCAAAATAGGTGATCAAAGATGGTCAATAGGTAGCACTAATACCCAATTCAGGTTTCTTGATGGGACTAGGTAGCCTAATTGATTGACACCAAGGAGTAAAATCTTCTTATGCTTCAGGACCCCATAGTAACAATAAAGAATGGAAAATTAGGTAGTGATTAATTTACAGAAGTCTCATATGATATTAAAAGACATCAATTTAGACTCTTATCCATTCTAGGTCGAGACTCGTAATATGAAAATAGAATCAAATGGCGGAAAGTAATGCTAGGAAGATCAGGTTGTTGATTGGAAATGTTCTTGAAGTGGAGCCTATGAAAATAAAAGACGAGGTGAGAAGAGGAGTTTTAAAAGTAAGAGTTTGCAGTTAGGTTAGCAAGCAAGGAAGTAGCTATTTTATGGAAGCAATGCAAATATGAGAGATTCCTAGTCATCTACTTCAAATGCGGTAGAGTGGGACATGCCAAAAAATTAAAAAAAGAAGAAGAAAAACTTACTGTGTCACAAGTGGCACTAATGTTTTTTATGGCTCTTGCGTTCGAGCCCTGGCTCTGAGTTCATTTACTGGGGATGATAAAGAGCATTACGTTGGAAATTCTTCAAGCTCCATGAGAAGCACAATTCAATCCTTGCATTCATAATAACATCTCTGACCTTAATCTAAGCTGTGAAAATTTAGTTGTGTCACGTAGCCCTCAATTCTTCTGCAACCAAACACCAGCCACTACTAAGCCTTCAATTGAGAGCCAAACCCATGCACACAAACACTAGCAGGCCCGACTCTACACCCGGATATGAACATTCAAACCCGTTTTTCGTTACCTTTATCCTCTGTTACTACTCTTCATAAGCCTAACTCCACTTTTTGAGTCACTACAAAGTTCCTCATCTGGCTAGTCCAGCTCTTCCAAGACATTGCTTAATCATGGAGCTAATAAATCCAATGCAACAGCTTTTCCTTCAATTCGCTAGAATGAATGTGGATTTCTTGTCTAAATCAACTTCCCTATCAAAGGGTAACTCTATGTATACCCTGTAAAGTTTCGCATTCTATCTCCACACACTCAATCTACCTTGTATACCATCTAAAACACCTTTGGGCATAGGTAATGCCCTTGTGCACTTGGGCATTGAAAGACCAACGTCATATATACCTCCAGGCATTGTTAACAGGCCGAAATTTGTGGTGGAAAAATGGTGAGAGCCCCAAGTATTCTAAAAGCATAAAAAAGTCGTCTCCTAGTTAAAACAAATCTATTGTGACTATAGCTTCCAGCAAGCATAAATCCTCAAGAACCAGAGCTACCAAGGAGAAAAAAAGATAATTCTATAATGATATCCATGACTGTCCAATTCTTGTATCCTTCTCAAGTAGGCTGTGGTAAGTAACCTAAATCAACCAAAATAAAGTCATGATTTTCTTATCTTAGAACTTTCATGGTCTAGAGAATCCCTTGTCAGTTCAACATTTAAGAGACCTCGTCTCTAAGCACAATCGAGGACTCTTGTTTTTTATGGGAACAAAACATAAAACTCAAAAGTTGGTGAGACTGAGACGAAAGCCACAATATAGTAACGAGTTTTATGTTCCTCTAGTGGGAAGATGAGGGGGCTTGGCTATATGGTGGACGAATTAAGTGAACATTATATCCATGAAAATTATAAAAAATCAATTCATACCATGCATCCTGTTATAATAGAATGGGGAAAAGCTAGGAAGAATTTCGCGGATTTAAAAGAATGTAGACCTTTATCTATTCATTATAAAATTATTAAATGATAATTACATTGATGCAATAGATATTAGGGATCTTATCACATAAAATATTAATTAATAATAATCATATTACTTGATGTATTTATGAAAATGAATAAATCCATATTTTTCAATAATTGATTACCTAATCGGGTATATTTAAACTAATAATTTTTTTAGCATTGCTAATGATATCATGTTGTAAAGTCAACATTTAAAAAATAAAAAAATACTTATATTTATATCATGTTGCTTTTTGTACTTCACTTATAATTTTATATTTAAATGTTATTTATGTTGTATTTTTGTTAATAACAAATTCATATTAAGTACAAAAAAACATTGTACATGTAATCACTTACAAAATCTTATTATGTGTATAAAATACATATAAGAAATTTTAATATTGATTTAAGTAAGTTGAATCTGCCCCCAATTTTACATTTCTACGTCCATCGAGTAGGCCAAAGTGTGCTCGGCTGATGAGTAGATTAAATAACATGATTTCGGTGGCAACTTTAACATATTTGGGCTTCCATTATCCTTGTTTTACTTGGACAAATAATCGAAATGGTAATGTGTTGTTTGTGAATGGATTGATAGAGCTCTTGCCTCTATTCAATGGTCGTCGATGCCACCCAAAACTCAAGTTTTCCATACTGGCATGATGGGGTTGAACCATGTAGCGCTCATTGTAAACACTTCGTTTTTCAGAGAGGAAGGGGACTAATTGATTTTAGTTTGAAAATATGTAGACAGAGGACGAGAAATGCATTGATTAAAAAAAAAAAAAAAAAGAACCATTGCGCAGTATGTAATGGCACTAAATATGTTAGAGGAAAAGTTATTTTTTATCACTGTTTTCCAAAAACTAAAAATATAATAAAATAGAGGGCACACTTATATAAGCAAAAATGGCTAACTAATGACTCCTAAAAATCAACTACTATTTAAAACAAATCCTATTTGACTTAACTAATAAATCTCCTTAAATCTACTAAGTCTTCCTAAAAATAAGGAACTGAATTATTCAACTAAGAAAGCAATCAAAACAGAAAACAAATTCATGTAAGATGCATTAATTTTTAACACTCCCTTTACTGCATGCTTACGATCAACACCAAGTGTAGCTCTAAACTCTTCAAACTTAGGCTTACCTAATGCTTTGGTGAATATGTTTGCAACTTGATCATTTGTGGAGATTTTCTTCAACTCAATTTGTTGCTCCAATACCTTCTCTCGAATGTAGTGATGACAAACTTCAATATGCTTTGTTCTTCAATGGAAAATTGGATTTGCTAGAAGCGTAATCGCACTTTCATTATCACATTTAATCTTTATAATATAATCAATTTTGTCCAGCATATCTACCATCAATCTCTTCAACCACATACATTCTTGTGCAACCGTAGTTGCTACCACATATTTAGCTTCTATGCTAGATAAAGTAACCATAGATTGCTTCTTACTACACTAGGATATCATAGCTGAACCAATGCTAAAACAATGGCTTGATGTTGAATGTCTATCATTTGCATCTCTTGCCTAATCTGCATCAGTAAAGCTACTTAACAAGAACATTTCATCATTGTTGTACATAAGACCATGATCGATAGAGCCCTTTAGATAACATAAAAATCTCTCTATTGCTTCTAAGTGGGAACTCCTTGGACTTTGCATGAATTGAGAAGCTATGCCAATAGAATAGGAAATCTTAGGTCTTGTGATGTTTAAATAAATTAAGCTACCAATAAGTTGTTTGAAATTTCTAGCATCTTCTAGTAGCTTCCCTTCATCTTTCATCATCTTAAGATGTGGCTCCATTAGAGTGGCTTTTTCTTTTGACTCCCCTGTGCCAAAACATTGCAAGAGCTTCCTTGCATATCCTCGTTGTGAAATGAAGTATCCTTGATATGATTTTTCAATTTCCAAACCAAGAAAGCAACTAACCTCCCTAAGACTCTTCATCTCAAAACAAGTAAATAGATTATTTTTTAGCATAGAAATCTCAGCTTCATTATCTTCATTAATTATCATATCATCCACATAAAGTAAAACTAGCAAATGCATATTTAATTATAATTTAATGGACAAGCTAGAATCTGTATTAAAGACTTTGAATCTACAAAAGATAAAGTATTGGGCTACTTTAACATACCAAGCACGAGGTGCTTGTTTAAGGCCATAGAGAGCCTTCTTCAACCAATAAACATGGTAAGGATATTGCTTTGAGACAAAACCTTTATATTGTTTCATAAATACTTCATGATCCAACTCTCTATATAAAAATGCATTTTTTACAACAAGTTGCCACACTTTCCAACTTTTATGAGCTGTAAGAGCAAAAATGGATCTTATTGCTACTATTTTTGCAATCGAATTGAATGTCTCCTCATAATCTAATCCATAACTTTAAGAAAACCCACATGCAACAAGTCAACCTTTGCACCTATCAATAGCCCCATCTACATTCTTCTTTAAACAATAAATCCACTTACAACCAATAGGTTCACACTTTTTTGGTTTTGGCACCAACTCTTATGTTTGATTCTTGTTTAACGCTTTAATTTCCTCCCTCATAGTTGGACAATCTCTGACTTCTTTGTAATTTGCTGGTTTACCTTCTACAGCTCCAATAAAGAAACACAAAGTAATAGTGTAATAATTTAATTGCACTTCATAATCTTTGAGGTATGCTAGTTGCCTTATCTCCCTTATGGACCTTCTTTGAACTTGCTGTTCACCACCATCTGAGTTTATAGTGTTTGGAGCTAATGGACTTTCATCATTATTTGATTCCTCTATGTTGTTTTTAGGATATAGCTATAAGTACTCTTGATCACCATCAAGAGTGACTTCTTGAGCAAAAGCTTTTTATGTATAATAATAAGATGAAATTTCATTAAACAACACATCTTTATAAGTGGTAAACTTCTTTGTTTCAGGATCCAGACACCTCTATCCTTTCCTATATGAATCATAGCAAACAAAAACACACTTCTTTGCTTTCGAGTCAAGCTTAGTTTGGTTAGATTTTGGGACATAAACATAGCAAATTGAACCAGATACCCAAAAGTGATTTACATTTGGCTTTATACCATATAAAAGCTCAAAAGGAGATTTCTCTTTACTTGGCCATGGAGGTAAGTGATTTATTACATAGCATGCACATTGAAAAGCATTAGTCCAAAGCTCTCTAGGGACATTCTTATCATGTAGCCATGAGAGACACATTGAGGAAAGATGAGCTAATTTTCTCTCAAAGATGCCATTTTGCTGAAGGGTTATTTGGACATGCCATCTACCTTGAAATACCATGCTGGTTACAATAGTGGAAGAAATCATCAGACATTTATTCTCCTTCATTGTCACTTCACATGCATTTAATCTTCTTTCTAAATTCCTTCTCCACAACGTTTTGGAACTCAACAAACTTTGATAATGTTTCACTCTTCTCCTTAAGAATTTCACTCAAGTACATCTCGAGAAGTCATCTATCAGCACCATGACATAGCGACTTCCACCATAGCTTGATGTTTTTATTAGTCCCATAAAATATGCATGAACCAACTCAAACATAGTAGATCTGCAACTTGGTGACTTCATGAAAGAAGGACAATGTAACTTGCTAAATTGACAACCTTAACAAATCACATCTTCATGGACATTTTGTAAAATTGGTATGCCATCCACTAATTTCTTTAAGGAAATTTGCTGCAGTAGTTGATAGCCTAAGTGACCTAACCAAGCATGCCAAATTGTTGCACTATCAATTTAGCTTGTCTTTTTCACATAAGCTTCCCTTGTTAAGCCATTCTTCTTGCCAGTGATAACAACATTAGTAGCTATATTCTTCACATTATCAAGAGCTTTAACACTATTTGGACCAAATAAAACATATATTCTAGAATTTGTAATTTGAGAAACTGAAACTAGATTTTTCTTCAAACCTAGTACATGAAAGATATCATTTAACTTGACAATGCTTGTGTCACCAACAACAATTTTTATAGCACCTTCTTTTGCCACTAGATATGTTGAGTTATTAGCTGTAACAATTACTTGATCTCCATTATGGTGACATTGCTCTGAGAGTAGTGAATCATTTCTACTTACATGATGAGAGCAACTTGAATCAATGATGCACTCTTCTTTACAACTCTCATGGCTAAGAAGAGCTTGGGCTGGTGTTGACTCAACATCATTCCTTCCTTTAACAACTTCTATAGTGAAGCATTGCTCCCATTTAAGTTGATCCTATCCTTCATTTTCACTTGCAACATTTGCTTTTGGGAGCTTGACTCTACAATTCCTCTTAATGTGCCCAATTTTACCACACCTATAACACTTAATAGGGTTGTTATTTTGTGAGTTGTCATTAGTAGCTTTTTTAGTATTGAACCTTTTTCACTATTCTTGTTTCCTACCAATGCATTCATCTTATAATACTTTCCTTTTGAGAAGAGAACAGCCTTAGGATTAAAGTTCTTTGCCATTTGTTTTGCTAAGGCCTCTTGATGAGAAAGCAAGCTTTCTAATTCTTCAACTAAGGGCTGATTTGCCCATCCTTGAATGGAGGTAACAAAAGGAGTGTATTCCTTCTTCAATCCTCAACTGAGAAACCATTGTAATCTTGCTTCACTAATCTTCTCATCCATGTCTAATTCTGAAATTTCAGCACAAATATTTTTAACCCACTAAAAACATTTAGAAATAGAAATACGTCCTTGTGTCAGTATTACCAACTTATTTTCTAGTAACTGCAACCTCGCTATATCTTTTTGTAAAATAGCCTCTCAAGTGTCTTCCATCCTTCTTTTAGTGAACTAAAATCATGAACATGATCAATGAACTCTTTGCTAATTAACGTTCTTAAAGCAAAAAGAACTTTGCTGCACTTGATCTTCCATTTCCTTTGTAGCTCAGCATTTGCTGGAATACCTATTGGAATTTCTACATCATCACTAGCAAATAAATCCCATAGGTCTTGAACTTGAAGACATGCCTCCATACAAATCTTCCAATACTTGTAATTTGTCCCTACAAGTTTCTTAACACCATATTGTGTGTTTGAATTGTTTCCTCCATTTGCTAACTACATCTCTCTCCACAAATTTCAATTCTCTTCGACAAGACAAATGAAACTTGATAGACAAGAAGAAAGAAAGAATAAGGGAGCCTCAACTTGGCTTTGGCACCATAAAACAAAAAAAAAAAGAACTGCTGTTAAAAGAATAATTTAGCAATATATAATGGAGCTAAATATGCTAGAGGAAAAATTGCTTTTTATTAAACACACTTTTATAAGCAAAAGTGGCTAACTAATGACTCCTAAAAATCAACTACTACTTAAAACAAATCCTACTCGACTTAACTAATAAATCTCCTCAAATTTATTAAGTCTTCCTTGAAATAAGGAATTGAATTATTCAACTAAGAATGCAATCAAAAGAGAAAAATAAATTCATGTAAGATATACTAATTTTTAACATTGATGTGATTGAATAAGCACGGAGAGTGGGAGAAAGCCAATTGCCTTCTACAATTAGGTTTAAACTGATTGAGCGTAGGTCAAGTTTGACAGCTTGGAGTAGAAAAGCATTTCCACATGACAAATGTGAGATTAATAAGCTCCGACTAACTTATTTGAGCAATGCAAAGGCGTGGACTGTGATCAGCCTAGTGAAAGAGTTGGTGAAGAAACTAGAAAGATTGCGAAGAAGAGAGAAGAATTTTGCTAGCATCAGAGATCACAGCTGAGTTGGTTGAAAAATGTGGATAGAAAAATAGAAGATTTTTCCATCAAACTACTATTATGCTAGACATGGAAATAAAACTCTTCTTAGTACAATATCTAAACTTCGAAATTCAGTTGTAAAATAATAATAAAAAAAAAAACCTAGATTTCATATAGTGATTTTTGCCTTATCTCCTTCTAAAATATACAAGCTTTTTCTTGGTGTTTTTAATTTATTTTAAGGAAAAAATACGTTATTTAGCAAGTACAAACTTCGCATCCTTCATGTTGATTTTTACATGACTAAGCATTATTATAATATTTTTAATGGACAAGATATTTTTCACATAATAGAATTAAAATATAAATAATACATTAATAAATTTCTAAACCCAGTTGATCCTCTCCACCTTTGATACTAATCTTATTCAGTCTGAAGTCCAGTCCAGTTCTAACTACCTGCTCTTTATTAATACAAATCGACAACCATAGCTGTCCTTGCAAAATCCCATAGAAGAAGATTACTTTTTCTAGGAACTCGCATACAAGCAAGTTTAATATCAGAACTTCGTGAAGACTCTAACATCCTGCCTGGCCTCTCTGAAACAACTTGTAACGAGTAATGCAACTTCCAACCACTTCACTTATTTGTAGTTTTGGAAGATAACTTCCTTCGAGGAATACATTTGAGCTTTGCTGGCTTTTCCCCATTCTCTTCCTCCGCTATCGCTTCTGATGATCCTACCTTTTTGCTCCTGATTGCCAATTTATGAAGTGTTAGAAAAAAACATTAGTGCACCCATCAAATATCAGTTTGAAACAAATATTACCGAGATTAACAAAAATAGGGACGAAAAAAAAATAAAAAAAAGATTATTAATCTTTTGATTTGTGGAATAAGGTGCAACTAAAATATTTTAGTGTTACTTTATGAAAATACCTAAAAATACCAATACCCTTGCCATAGTCCATCGTTTGAATATTGCTTACTAAAGTGGAGTAGGGTTAAACCAAGAAATAACTTTTTTTTTTTTGAAGTACCGTAGACAAAACTAAATAGGCGATAGTCGAGTTAAAAGGACACCCATGTACTACCACTGACCTTTCTTCATTGTACGAGTTTGATTTCTTCAAGACAGGTACTATTTCACCTCCAACTCGGTCTTCACTCACTACTGACTCAACTATACTCCCACTGAAATACTCTTTCTCTACACTTTGCATGTTCCCAAACCTCGGATTCTCGGACATGTATTTGATCATCACCTTATCATCATTATGATCACCACTTTCTTGATGACAATCTGCTTTCTCCACGGCGTTTTTGCATAACACTCCCACACGCAAGTCATTGTTACTACCAACTCCACTGGCTTTCAAGCTCGGCACGCTTTGATGAGTCGGTCTGGCGAAACCCGAGCTCCCACAAGAAATAAGCTGAAGGAGAACTGAGTTGGAGAACCGAGTTGTTGAAGGTGGGGATGACGTTTTGATTATCATATTATTATTATTATTTGGAGTTGACTCTGTGGGAGCTTTATTATTGATGGGCTCATGTTCGTTTTCTTCGAGTTCGTTTGTTGATACACCACGGGAGAAACGAGAGTGTGTTGTTGAGCTTGCAGAGCTTGTTTTCTCCTCATACTCGCATTCTTCTTCTTCTTCTTCATCTCCGTTTTGTGTAATTTCTACTTCTTGTCCGTAATCTTGATCTGAGTATGACCTGCATCTGTTTCTCGACGTATTGAGGTTGATTTCCACGCATCGTTTTGAATGGATGTTTGGTTCTCTCATGAGTACTTGATCGTTCACTACTCGTAACTGTTCAAATCTCTCTGGACATGAAAAGGCAGAAATCATTTCACTCTGTTTAATCTGATTATTTTGGATAAAGATGACAGTCTTTACTGCAACATTTATACGAATAGAAATGAAACTGTAAAGATTAAAATATAAAACTAACAATATAAATAATACGAAGAACAAATTCGGGATAAATACAGTTATAATAAAAATATATCATTTCTTATTTTTATTTAATTTCTTTTATTGATACAAAATTGATATAAAATATGACATGAATCAACTTGGTAAAACGAATTTCTACCCCTCATTTCGTGTATAATTAACGTATGAAAATGTAAGAGGCCACGAAAGCAGGGGAAAAGACAGTTGTTTAAGAATAAAACAAAAAACAAATCTAGGAGAAAATCTGAGTTTTTTGTTTGCATGCCCGTATGTATGTCGTCAAATGAGATTTTTATAGAATATTACCAGAACAGCCTTCGATAATTTCTGAGCCTTTAAGGACAATTTCAGCTCCTTCTGCAGGGTAAATGATATCATTTTCTGACAAATCATTCCACACGTACCCATTCTTGTAGTTCCTACATGCAAAATTGACACATACTACGTAAATAATCATCGCACACAAATCATAATAAATTAATAAAATTAACCCAAAAGAAATTCCAATTTTTAATTCACGAAACCAAAAAAGACATGATTTATACGTATAAGAAAATATTAACACTACTCTAAAAGTAGTCATATAATTTTTTTTTTATTGTAAAGTTTTAAAAATTAAAAATAAATTCCTTTTTATACCGTTAATAAAAACTGAACTAGCATTAACAAGGCACATATGTATTAGACGTACCGTTTGCTGGACCAAGCATACATCAATGGCATTCCTTTCCCTCTAAGAGCAGTTAAACGGTCAATTACATCTATTGAAAGCACAAAAAATAAAAATTAAGAAAGAAATATTATCACGATCAAAGAAACAAAAATAAGAAACGATGATGAAATAAAAAGGGCCAAAAGGACTGGTATATATGGTGTATACATATAAAATACCTTTCAAGCGAAGATGGTGATTTGCAAGATGTGTAACTTCCATGAAATGAGGATGCTCAAGGTGACCATTACGAGCAAGATAGTATATGATTTGTATTTTTCTCAATGCTGGTGGTGGTTCCGGTTTCAGTCTTGTTTGTTTCGTGCAAACCCGAGCTCTATCAGGGCTAGTTTCCCTCATCCTTCTGTATCTATCATCCATCTTGTATATTTGGCTTCTATTTCTCTTGGCAAATGGTGCTTTTGGCTGCAGTTCTTGCTTGCTTATATTACTATGTCTATGGCAGTGACACTACTCTTTCACACTGAAACCTGATGGAGATTTAGACAAGTCCTAAAAGTCTAACAGTAGAGAGAGAGAGAGAGAGAGAGAGACAGAGAGTGAGGACACACAACATATAATTTAAGTTTGGATAAACACATAGTCTGACACACCTATTAAAGTTACATTCATTCCAAATACAAAAGCGGAAATTGTTAACCAATGTTTAACCTTGCTTATTAACAATTAAAAGATTTTTTTTTTTATGTATAAGATAATAATTTATATTGATGAGTCATATTTACATTTTTAAATAGTACTGTAAGTAATAAAAATATATAAAATTAAATAAAAATAATAAATAATTAAATTGTAATTTTATTAAATAGTATCAGTAATTACAAGTTATTATATATATATATATTTATAAAATATATAATTAATTTTAAATGTGGAAATTTTTTATAATTTTATTGACTAATATCCCTGTAATTTACCTGTATAAGCTTTTGTTTGACTTTTTGTATTGCTCGATTCCCAATCTAAACAGAGAAAAAAGGGGTAACTGTTTTGTGGGGAAAGACCTGCGACCAACATGCAGAGACTTTGTATAGAAAGTTGCCAGCTTTTGTAACTGCACTACACTACACTATACAAAAGCTGAGCCCCACACCATGACCCATCGACCCAAAGTAACATCTACTCGTATTAATTCACTCCTGCCAAGCTAAAAAGGAAGTAGCTCTGTGATTCTGTAGACACAGAGTCTGGATTACCTGGATTCCTGTGAATTAAATTTGATTTGTTCTTTCTGTGAGTCAATAGATTCGGTTTGCGGGTGTGTTAACTTTTGTTATATAATACGTGAATCGTGGGACAAAATGTTGGCCGAGGAGTGAGATTAACGAATCATTTGAGGGAAAAGAGAATTGAGTGAACCGAGGCACTAGACCAGACGGCTTAGCTGTGCACAACAGAGAGGATGCGAAAGGACCTTTGGTATGGGGGCAAGAACTAGCCATAAATGTCAAGGAATTATGCCCGAGTAGGGGGTTGCTATATAAAGGGTTTCTTCGCCTACCATAGATACACATTTTGGTCGGGTGAGCACAGTTCGGTAATCGGTATGATTCGGTTCAAGCAGTTCAGTTGTTCTATTCAAATTAAACCTACTCGGTTTATAATTATTTATTTACCTAGTAAAAACGATTCGGTATATGGCTCGAACCATAATAATATGTTAGTGATTTTTTTTTTTTATATATATATATAAGTTAATAAGTCATGAAAATTATATTAAACATAAAAAATATATAAATAATTATCATTTCTCTAGTATAATTAACCATCTTTAATATCTATTTGATATATTTAAAAAGATTTTATTATCTTTTTATATGTAATTTTAAATTCTACATTAGTTAATAAACAAAAATATGAAATAAAAAAAGTAATGTATTACTTGATAAAAATTGAATAAGAGGAGAAATTGAATAATCGATATAAAATCTTTTTTTCTCTCATAATTCTTTAGATTTTTGTTACCATTTTTTTTTTCTTTTCACTTTTCATAATTTGGATTGGTTCATAATTTTTTTTAACTTTAAAAAAATTCAAATTATGATTTGATCTAATTTAGTTCGTGATTCATTGATTTTTTATTTTTTATTTTTAGCCCTTACAGCCCTTGATGGTATATTTGGTATGTGGGAATGAGCCTAAAATAGAATTACAATTTTGAATTTTCTACCATTTTCTATGTTTGAATGCGTTTTTAGAAGCCAGAATTATAATTTTTTAGAATTCCATTCCAACCTCTTTAATAATCATTAATTGAAATTATTTATTTAACTTTTAATTTTATTAATATATTTAATAATTAAATATAATTTTGAAAAAAACTATTTTACATGCATTCTATGCCATATACATTTCTAAACATAAGAATGAATTTATCATTTTAGTCACGATTTCATTATAATTCATTTAATTTCATATTATTCTTGTGTACTAAATGTGATATAAATATTAAGTAGCAATCTTTGCTTTGGAAAGCGATTTTGGTTGATTTAGTGACCAGTTTGTGATCATGGCCCATGGCAGTGAAGTGAGACCTAGCCTAATTTTTTTTTCTAGTTCCAATGATTTTGATAAATCATCCTACGCTACGTATGAAATTTTTGTTGTGATATCCTCACTAATTCCTTGCTTAATTGCGCAACCAAGTAGCTAGCCGAAGGTTACTACCGTGCCTTACCGCGAACATGAATAGTCACGTAGCTGCTAAATCAAATTAGCAAGATAGAGCGGGAGAGAGCGGTCGAGATAAGACGGTTCCTAGTGGGCCGGCTCATAGCTAGGGCCACATAGTTATGGATAAGAAATTAATTAATGCAGTAATAAAATATTGGTTTCTAGCAGCAAAACTATGGACACAAAGAGACTTTCATGTTACTAGGTACTGCAGTGCATTAAAGTATATAATAGTGCATTTACTAAGCAATAATGATTCAAGAATAGAATTATAGTTTTAAGTTTATTTTTATGTTTAAAAGCCGCCATTTTAAAAATCAAGATCAAGATTTCTTAAAATTAATCACTCTAACTTTCAACGAAAATTTAGTTACAAGTTTTGACAAGAAGTAATAGGGGTGAATATGTACAATGAAAAATCCTAGATTCAAATGCATTTATAGGTAAAAGTAAAATAGTAATTTAGAAATTCCATATTTTCCAAATTAAATCCTAAGGAATTGAATGACTAAAATAGCCTTACTTAAAATTAATTGAGTAGGGTTATATTAATAAATTACTAATCAAGATATTTATAAGGAGGGAATAAAATAAATTAACATTTTAGTCTTAGTATAGTTTTAAGGAGCTAAGGTACTTAAATAATTGTCTAGGTTTAAAACTTAAGAAGGGAAGGCATGTCATTATTTTAAAACTAAAAGGAAAGGGAAAGAGGGAAAAAAAATAAAGAAATTAAAAAAAAAAATCAAGCACTTTTAAAAGTATTTGTAAGAATATTGTAGTTGAAATCTTGTCTTGAAAACACTTGTAAAAAGAGTTTATAAACTTTTCAAGTATATTTTAGACATTCAATATGAACAATAAACTCCTCAACCTTGCATGTACACATACCATACCCATGTGCCAAACTCATCAAGCATTACAACAATAGTGAAAACTTTGATATGAACAACTACAATCTCTCAACAGCTCAACTACAAAGCTCAACACCTACTTTAAGCTCCTAAACCATAAAAACAAGTCATTAACAAAGCCATACATGCTTCAAACCCCTCAACCATAACAAATATTGCATTGATACTAACAATAACATGATATGAAGTTAAGAATAGAAGTAAAAGAAGACATCTAACTTTCATTAATAGGTCATTTAGTTTATTCAAATGCAAAACATGTACAAATAATGATCAAAAGAAAAGAAATAAGAGTAGACAATATAAGGCTATTGTCTCACTACGACATGAAAGTTCATAGTCTCAAGTATCCAACAAAGTATCAAGCTAAGGTTGCACCATCTGATCAATATCTAGCTACCTGATCCATGTATTGTTCTAACTTATAATTGGTAATCTATGGAGAGAAGTGACATGCATTGGAATCAAAGAGCACTCAATCTACATGAGCCTCTCCTCTATGCCATCCCTATGAGCTCCTTATCATTTCTTCTATAGAGTTAGAGGAGTAGCAATGAAAGTAATAAAGCCCTCCCTTAGCAATGTCTAATATGATATCGATGGTGGGTTAGACAAACCTAATATGTGATACTTGATTGCTGTGGGAGTAGGAGATGTGTGAGGTGAGAAATGATGTAGGGGTGATGCAAGATCATCTCTAATCTCCACACGGGCACGTTTGTGCCCCCACCCTCATCCTTATCCCTACTCTTACTCTTGATGGCATCCTTAGGGTGGCTAGGGTGGTGGGGAGTCATTACATCTAGCATTGTCATCTCATGGTGGGGTTAGATAGTATAGGGTAATGCCTTTGAATTGATGAACCACCATTGCCACCAATGGTGCTTTAAAAATGATGTTGACATGTGGCATATAGGGCAATTGGTCAATAAAATTGGCTTACATTTGACAATATACTTTACAGTGAAAATCTAAAATGAAAATGAAATAACAAATGAAATTATGAGTAAACCATATATGTATCATATAATCCAACATGTCCCTAATGTGATCGATTACTAGTAGATGATCTCTTGATACTAAGTGGCATAATCAATGGTTATACTGTTGGCTAATCCAACAAATGGCTCCAACTAAATTATCTTATCCGACAAGCAGCTCACTAAGCTAATTAAGTGGAATAGATGGTCAACCAATTCATTTTCATCTTACCCTATAAGTCTACCTCATGAAGTTTCTTCCCAATGTCCATATCGAGCGGTATGCACTAGAGGCCATTGAACTACTGGACAACATAGTCTAAGAAACGTAGCACAACAATGTGGAAGTAGAGGAGTGACACACATGCTAACCTTATCTCACTACCAACCCCATAATAATGGAGTAGGCTAGCAATGCAAGAATTTTTAGATTCAATAAAGTTCGTAGATTTTGCAAATGCTACCAATTTATATATGATTTAGTAATGTTTATTAAACGTTATAGAAAAATATAATATTAGTAACCTTTATAAATAAATTTAGAAGACATATACAAATAATTTGATTTTTAACATTTTCCTAAAATTAATTGTGGTTAATCCTACTAAATATTTTCTACTCACTTTATAAAAATCAAATAACCTTTAAATTAAAAAAAATAAAATATGTAATTTACTCAAAATTTAGGCTTGCCATTCCCCTTTCAGAAATTATTGAATTCCTACGTGTAGAGTTTGTTTGTTTGTTTGTTTTTTCCCCTTAGTAATGGCTTGCTGCATAAGGAAACACTACAAATGTCTTTTCTATCTATATTCAACAAGGCTCCATGCAAAAGTACTCTCTCTCTCTCCCATCGCCCCTTGAACACCCATCCATCACCCCTCGCCATCATCTAAACAAAACAACCATTGCCCCTGGAACATCCACCCATTACCCCTCTCCATTGTCAGAATAGAACACCTACCCATCGCCCCAAATGTTATGCGTTCTTCCTCCTTTCCTCTTTCTCTCTCTCTACATAAAGCTTGCCTTTTACAGATTTACTCTTTTCTTCATAAGTAGAACTACCACCAAAGCTTGGAAAGTGGTATGTTTTTCTTTTGTCTCTCACCCTCTATCAATCATAAGAATTTCAATTTTTTTTTTTATTGCTATGCCAATTCACAGGAAACTTTCAATTGTGTATGTGATATGAAAGTAGGTAGTTGATCATGTCTTATCCATAAATGCCAACTTGGAATGCTAGACTTTAGTGAAATCCTTTACACCTCGAATTGCTTCATTCAGTGCATTATCATACTCAGCATCTGCCTTAACACCTTTTCCAATAGCCTTTGCATTTTCATGTACATGCACACATTCATGTTCCATTGGCTTCTTGAATTTGCAATTCTCATGACTAACAAGTCACTCTGAAGGTTGGCTAACCTTTTTTAAGGCTTGAATTGTAGCAATCAACTGTAATTGAGCTAGATCAGCTTGGCCAAAATTAGGGTTCTTAAATAGGGACTCCACATTAAAAACTTGTTTAAAGCAATTGTAGGATGGCTTCTATGATTATCTCAGAGGAGTAGACTGTTTAGACATTGAAGTTTATTACTATACTAATACTAATTATTCTTCCCTTACTGTTATCTTTAAATGTAACATGTCCTTTCTCTTTTCATTTAAGACTCGAGAATATCAAAACATCTCCTATCATACGTCTTGAATATCTATTGTCTAAGTTCTAAACTACTTTTAACTTTGCCTTAAGGTTTTAAAAAACAAAGAAGGGATCCAAGTTTGTAACATTGGTTCTGTTAACTTGCTCATTATTGAGCTTGCTCTTTTTATAGTAGTAGAATCTTTATATGTCTCGAAGTTCATTCTAAAAGAAACAAGCATACATCTTTTGACAATTATACCTTTAATTCACTTGGTGCCTTGTTCTATACCTTCTTAAGCATCTTCTAGTGTAATAGAAGTTGCATCTTTGTTGAGGAATGGAATTTCTCTTGTTTATAGATATAGCTCTTTTAGATTCTTCAAGCTTATCTTTAGGTTCTTTAACTTTTACAAAAAATTGTTTTACCTTATGACTTCGAAGATTCACCTTTTTTCATAGTTAAGACCAGTTTATGAGACACTTGCTTTTTGGCTTGCAACTACATTCTCAATTTATCATCATTTTTTTTAATAAGCATTCTTGATGGATTTGGACAAATCATCAAATCCTACTTTTAACCTCTAATTTTTCTTTCGAAACAATATTTCATTTGCTACAACTTTACTTTCATTTAAAACTTCCTTTTCTTTTTATTATTATTTTTTTACAGCAAGAAGCATGTTCATTTCTCTTAAAGCTTCATTTTCGCATTTTAAAGATGTTACTTCATTTTTAAGCTTTAAGTTCTTATTCTTAATTTTTGACAAAACATTTAATAATCTTTCCATTTCATTATAAACTTCTCTAGGAAGATCATTACTTTCAAAATTAGAAGTCACTTCTTTGTTTGCTAACTTCTTGGCAAGAGTTGAATACTTATACTTGATATGACCAAGCTTCTTACATTTAGAGCACACTAGTTTCTTTTTTCCTTTCTTCTTGTCTTCCTTTTCTTGAATGTTCTTTCCTCCACTGGACTTGTTTTTTTTAGAAGTGTATTTTTGATAGTTTATAGTTCTCTTACCTTTTTTCTTCAAAAGTTTGCTCACATGTCTAGCTAGAAGGTTATATCTTCTTCTTCATCTTTTGATGCTTTTAGATCAAATTCTAAAGCTTCTTTTCATGTCATGAAAGCTATTGCCCTCTTTTTGCTCTCAAGCTTCATTTTGTAAACATCTGCCTCATACAATGTGAGTTTTCCTTTAAGCTCACTTAGTGACAATGTTGATAGATCATAACCTTCTTTGGTTACAATACTCTTTACATGCCATGCTCTTGATAGAATATTTGAGAATCTTTCTCACATGATCATGGTCAAAATAATTTTTATTAAGAGAAAGCAAGTTCATGTATAATAATAGAGAATTGATTGAAAATCATCGGATTATATTCTAGGACACAAACATTAGACACACTAAAGTCTTCTTTAGAGATTGTTGATCAATATATGAATGTGAATTCTAGGACAGATTACCATCTTAGTCGGGGTTATGGACCATCGGCTATTGGAAAATCAATGCAGAATCGAGTTTCCAAAAATGAGGAAAATAAAAGATTGTAAGAAGAACTTGAAAAAGAGAAACAATTAAGTAAAAAGTGAGATGTTGAGTTTAAAGAATTAAAAAATTTACAATGGGCTCAAGAAGATAAGGTACATCTTGTAATTTATTCCAATTTGATGTTTATTTATTTTTTTAAGGGATTAGTTTATTTTTGAAGTGGTGTTTTAGTTGTTATGTTGTTTAAATGAGTTTTTCTTGGTAAAGATTGAATTGAGTTACAATCCTGTTGTTTTGGATGTTGTAGAAATTTATATTCTTTAAAAAGTAATGATATTTGTAGTTGATAGAGTTTTTTATTTTCCATACAAAGTTTTATATCTCTCTTTTTTCATAAGATTAGTTTTTTACTAGATTATAATCTTTTCGCAATTGAACAATCACTTTCAAGCTTTGCAAAGTTTTTTCCCAGACTTACCATCTAATTCAAGTGATTTATTAAGCAATATAATCGTGTTTATTATATGGTTATATTAATAAGTTATGTTGAGTCTTTTATATATTTATGTGACAGGATCTCTAAGTAATGGGGAGTTTATTCCTTCTTTGATCCCCCCTAATCATGGTGATGATAATGAAAGTGGGGAAGAAGGTATCCTATGAAAGAGTGTTTATTTTGTTAGTAACCTTTTTGAAGAGGATCATGAAAGTGGGGAAGAAAGTAGTTTATGAAAGATGGTTTATTTCGCTATTAACTTTTAAAAATGATAATTAAACTAGGAAAGAGAACAACTAGCTTATGAAATAGATTATCTATTCACTTTTTGGAAATTGATTATGAATGTAGGGAAGAAAGTACGTTATGAATAGAGTTTATTTTGCTAGTAACTTCTATAACGTTTGGACAATATTATTTGGGATATGTTTAGATCTTCTTTTGTAACTTTTGTAAAGTTTGTAAAGTTGATGATGAAAGTGGAGAATTATAAACTTATATGCAAATGTCAACTTTTATGGTCTATATTATTTTGCAATTGCATACATCTTTACCTATAGGTTTAAATCGTCACGTCTAAGAGTTTAAACAACTTTACTATATTATAATATTCATTTTATGTAATGTTTAAATGTTACAATTTTTTGATTTAGTAATGTTTTAAGGTCACTATTTCTTGATTTAGTAACATTTAAACGTTACAATAAACTTGTTTTGTTGCATTTAAATATAACAAAATATATGTTTAATAATATTTTGTAAGTTATATATCTACTCACTTGTTACGTTGAAACGTCACATATCAATATTTATAGGTGATGTTTAAACATTACCAAATATTATTCTTTTTGTGATGTTTAAACATTACTAAAAATTATACAATTTGTAACTTTTTAATAATTTTGGCATAAAAATGTTAATGTTTAGTAATGTTTAAATATTACAAAAAATTATTTATTAATGACATTTAAATGTTACTATTATTACATCATTTGTGATGTTTATACTATTGGTAACATTTACCTTTTAAACATCATAATTTATTTTCTATAACATACCTTTTGTGAAGTTTATTAGTGATGTTTAATAAATATTATGAATTTTTTTTTTGCAATGTTTACTGTAATTTTGGTAACGTCATTAAAATTCTTGTAGTGTGGCAATGTCCTCATGTGAATATGGGTGCCATACTACTTGAGAAATTACAACTTGAAACATGAAGTAATGAAAACCTCTAAAAAAGGAACTATATAACTACATGTGCTAATTACTTGATTAGGGACGACCATCAAATGAGTCACAATATTGCATCATTAGATGTGTCAAAAGTTGGGTGACATCAAAGTTCACTCCCTATTAGTAAAGGAGTGGTTGACCATTAAGCATTGAGGTAACTAGGCAATGTAGTGGGGCAATGTGAAGGAAGTGATCCCATGCTCACACTTAAAGAAACATAAGTAGGCCACAAATCTTTGTAGCATCTATATGTGTAACAAGACAAAATTGGCAATAAAACCAAGTTAAGCATGTTGCCCTTATACGTACTAATCAACTCCTACTCGGTCGGATGGTAGGAGGAGGAACATGAGATGGATAAGGTTATAAAATTTGTTAATGAAAACCCTATCCCCATCGATTGTAGTCTGTATACTCTAGAATACTACTGCATTGTCATCTTGTGATCATCGTCAAGTAGGACACTAAAATTGTCCTTCAATTAGGACAATTTCAAATGTGCTTCTTAAATGAACCAAGCACTTAGTTGGGTGCTTAATAATTGATAACATTAAATTTCATTCATGATTCATCACAAAATTATAATTGACTCACTATTGTTGGTTTAAACTCAAGTAAATATCGAGGTGAACTCAAGTAGCTCATGAATAGTTTGACACATTGACACCCCAATTAAGGTTGTATAATAGCAGTTGCAAAAAGCATGCTCTACAATATATATATATATATATATATTGTTGGCTAAGTGTAAATGCCATCTCTAAGTCTTAATTTTTATAACAAAAAAGAAAGTCTTAATTTTTCAACATCATTTACTATAAAGAATGTCATGAATCAAATTGTATATTCATGTATTTTAGCTCTGATGACAAATGTTGCTAATAATATATTTTATGTAATATTTAATAAACATTGCTAAAATATATAGGAAGTAGTAACATTTTTAAATTCTACAATTGTTGCCAAAAGTAGAAAATCTTGTACTATTGGCAATTGATGTGTAAATTTAAGCTAATTTGGCACTAAAATAACACTTAATTTAAAATATTTAAGTAAATAACATTTAAAAAACACAAAAAATTTCAAAAAAAAGAAAGAATGGAATGATCACATGAAAATTGAAAAAGAAAAAGTAAATTAGATTGGCAAATGGAAGTATGGTTGTTGGTTCACCCAAGGGTAGGGGTAAGTGGCAACTAACCTAACGAGGTTACATGACTCCACTGGATTGGAAACATTCATTTGAATCAAGTCACCGGTTCCAATCTATAGGTTATCGATGAGCTATTAGTTATTCATTCACAATAAGCTAAATAGCAATTACTTTTTGCACTACCCCATGCATTGTGGATAACCTACTTAATGGCACCATCTTAGGGATTGAAAGCGTCATAATATTCCATATTACAATGACCATTGGCAAATGATGGGAATCAAAACTAGAGTCATAAGTTCCATGGTTAAAAGAAGAAGTAAAACTCAACTGGACTAAAACAAGTTCAAGATTATAGGAAGAATCATGATAACAACTAGGTTTTGAATTGTAAAAGTTCGATGCCTAAGACTCAATTTTGAAGTTTAAGCAATTTTTCTAGGAGAAATCTTGCAAGTTTTGATAAAAGATTCTAGTTCTGAAAGAGGTTCTAATGTTGCTTTTGATAGGGTTTTAGAAATTCAGAAGGTATTTCAAGTAGAGCTTTTCACTAAGCTTTAAAAGTTTATGAAGGTTCCACTTTTGAACCATGTACTTATAGCAAATCACAATCAAGATTGCTAGCTTACTAAGATTCAGATTCTTAGATTTTAGGAAGATTTTATTTAGTTTCTGTTTCTATTATATTATTTTATTTAGTTTTAGTTAATTATAAATAACATTGTAACCCTAAAAACTAGAAAGTTTAACCAATATTTCTTTTCTAATTTACTTAGTGAATTTTCATGTGAAACTCTTTCTTAGATTATTGAAAATGTTTTCCTTTTCAATTTGATCAATTAAAGTATTCTCTTTAATTTTGTTGATTCGTTTTTTGGATTAACCGTGTGTATTAATTGATCTAATTAGCCCCTTTCGACTTTTGTAAACTATGAATTATATGAGTTGTGGAATTTTAAAACCATCAAGTTCAATCATTGAATCTAATTTGATAGTTGTTCATAGCTTTTGTTTTCCTAGTCTATATACACATAAAAACCATTCCCTTTGATAATTAAATGATAAAAAAAAAAATTCAATCTTCTAAATTTGTTGCACTTTACGATCATGTTAGGAATTTGTTTAATGATTCTAGGCACATCATCATTTTGGTATCAGAGCTTATGGGTCTGGCATGCTTTGTAGTAAGTTTCAAAGTTCTCAACTTTGTTTGACATTTTGGTGATTTAGAATTAAGGTTTGTGCGGTTGAAAGCTATTAAAGAATTATGAGTGTTGATCATGCTAGTTACATAGTGATGTATGGTTGCAATTTCCTTTGTTGTTTATCAAAATTATTTAATTTGAAAATGGGTGATGAGAGTGTTAATGCTAGATTTTTTGGTGAGCAAGGAGATGGTAATAATGTTACGCAACATAATGTGCTTGAAGCCTTACTTGAATAACAAATGAGTGCCCTTACATAGATGTTCCAATGGTTCTTTAATACACAAACAATTGTAATGCAAACTATGATATAAAACATGAACACTTGGATGATTACATTGAACAAAAACCTCAAATAAGGTTTCAACATGGATAATAGATAAGGTGCTAGTGTGAGACATTATGGAGGTAATGGTGGATATAGGAAGTTGATGAATTTGTTGGAGGGGAAACAATTTTAGTGTGGAGATGTAGGTGGGTGGAACCAATAGAATAGGGGACTTGAAATAGTTAAACCAAAGATACCTAAATTTGATGAGCAGGGTACTTCTAACAATAATCTAGATTGGGAGTATAAAGTAGAGAAATTACTTGAATGTTATAAGTATAATGATCATACCAAAATTAGGTTAGTAGCTTTAGAATTTACAAGTTATCCTATTTTATGGTGAAAGAATTTGAAGCTTCAAAGAAAGATGTTGATGAGGCAAAGTTAACCACATGGGTTATGATAAAGAGACTATTGTGGAAGAAATATGTTCTACAATATTATAAATAAGAACTATGCAAGAGACTGCAAACTTTAAGGTAAGGAAGTACAAGGATTGCACAAGAGTATGAAGCATAGCTTACTAGATGTGAAGTGAATGAGCTTGTTGAGCAAACCATAGCTAGATTCATTATTGGGCTAAAATATGATAATGCAAATAATGTGGAGTTGTAGACATATGAGACCTTAGATGTTGTGAAAAAATTGGCTCTTAGAGTTGAAAGCCAGAGGCAGAGAAGTAATGGCAGGTCACATATGTCTTCTACCAAATTTGAGGCTCAACATGATAAAGAAAGACCTAAAGTTGATTAGTAGCCTAAGAAGGTAGAGCTTGAAAGAAAGGATCATTGCAATTTTGAAAATGGGGATAGTAATAAATTAGAGACATCCTTGTGATTATCTAACATAAGGGATTGATCAATTTTAGAAGAGTAGGAGATCAAGTGAGGTTAAGTTTTTTAAATGTCAAGGATATGCACATTTAGCTTCAGAATGTCTTAATAAAAGAGTCATGGTGATTAAAGGTAAAGTTTTAAAATTTGAAGTGGAGAGTGTAGAGAAAGTGGAGGATAAAGGTGGAGATATAGTGGAGAAGATAAAGGAAATTGAGAATGGTAATGTTGATCATGTGTATGTAGAGGGAGGTCAATATGTACCACTTGTTCTTCAAAGTAATTTGATTATGGACCTTTAGTTGAAACTGAAAAAAAAAAAGAGAGAATTTTCTCTTTACTAAATGCTTGGTCAATAAGAAAACTTGTTCCATGATCATTGATAGTGGTAGTTACATAAACTTAACATCTACAAGTTTTGTACATGCATTATGCTTGAAGTCAGAACCTCATCTTAATCCATATACATTGCATAGGTTTGGAGAAAAGGGTTCAATACACATTACTAAGCAATCTATGGCTCCTTTAAAAATTAGTGAGTGTAAAGATGAAATAACATGATGTAGTGGTTACGAATGCCACTTACATTCTACTAGGAAGAATGTAGTTAGATGCTAGGAGAGTATTCTAAGATCCTTTCAAGAATATTTACTCTTTCAATAAGGGTAACAAGCATTTTACATTGATGCCAATAAGTCCACTAAGATTTGGTGTGCAATGATTGCTTGGGGGAAATAGAAGCAAGGAACAAATAGTTTGTTTACATGAAAGCCACTTTATTCTTATCTCAATCCTAAGTAGAAGCAAGATTCAAGGACAAATCTTTGCTAACACATAGGTGATGATGGGAGTCAAAACCTGAGTTGTAAGTTTAAGGGTCTAAAGAAGAAGGAAGACTTAATTGGACTGAAACAAGTTCACGATTATAGGAAGAATCATGATATGAACTAGGTTCTAAATTACAAAAGTTTGATGTCTAGGACTCAATTTAGAAGTTCAAGCAATTTGTCTAGGAGAATTATTACAAGTTTTGATAAAGGTTTTGGTTCTAAAAGAGGTTTTGATGTTACTTTTGATAGTTTTCAAGGATTTCAAAAGATATTTCAAGCAAAGCTTTTGATCAATCACTAGAAGCTTCTAAAAGTTCTTCTTATAAAGAATCTACTTATAGTAGATCATAGTCAAGAATGCCAGCTTACTACGATTCAAATTTAGTGTTTTTAGAAAGATTTTATTTAGTTTCTAATTCTATTTATTACTTAACTTATTCTAGTCAATTATAAATATCAATATAATCCTAAAAATTAGCAAGTTTGATCAATATTTCTTTTCTAATTACTCAATGAATTTTCTTGTGAAACTCTTTCTTAGATTGTTGAAAGTGTTTTCCTTTTTGATCTTATCAATTAGAGTAATCTTTTTAATTGTGGCGACTATTATTTGGATTAATCATGGATAATATTGGTTGATCTAATGAACCCATTTTGATTTCTATAAATTGTAAATCATATTGGTTATGGAATTTCAAAACCATCCAATTCAATTATTAAATCTAATTTGATAATTGTTTATATATTTTATTCTTTTAGTTTATATACTAACAAAACCCATTAAAATTATTCATTTCAATAATTAAATCTCTAAAAGATATAAAAATATTCAACTTGTTAAATTTACTGCACTTATGACAAATTTGTTCAAGAATTCTAAGCACATCAACAAATGTCATATCTACAATAGGAAGATAAAAGATACCCTACGTGTTCACCATTTTGTGTATGAAAAAGACCATGAAAATAATGAAATGAGATTTCTAGAAATCAGCCTTTTTTATTATATTTAATTGTCATCTCCTAATCTTGGAACTTTCAGTACTTGTCGATGGGGTTGCATGACCCCCTCCAATGGAGTTGATGGCTAGCCCTATCTTTAGGTGGCCAAAAACCTTCCATAGTTTTTTTTTTTTAATCCGATTTTCTTTTTTTTTTTTTACTATTTTCAATTTTCTTACTATTTTCAATTTTCTTAATTGAATGTATTAATTGCAGTACCACATTAATGTCAAGTTAACATAAATTTACATGTCAACTACCATATAAGATTTTTCAGGATATAAGTATTGACTTTTGGAAAAGTTATGAGTCCATGTAATTTTTAAAATTTTTAGAGGTGATCTATATAATTTATCCAATGAACAATGCCCGGATGACAATTACAAATAATGAGAAACAATAATAACATCAACAAAGATAATAACAGGACAAATATATCTACATATAAACATGTATTTATGGATAGAAGTAGGGTATTTATGTATACCAATTATTGAAACAACAATTAGATGTTATGATGGAATAAAGAATGAATGCACAATAATAAGGAAAAAAAATTTAGCCTTATGCACAATGCATGAAATTGCTCAAAAGAGTTAAGTGGGTAAAAGTAGGAGTGGGCAAAAAAATCGCCCAAACCAAACCAAACCAAACCAAATTGAAAATATGTTTTTTTTTAATTTATTATTATTATTATTATTGCAATTTGATTTAAAAAATTTTCAATTTGAACCAAACAAAAAATTTATGGTTACTTTGGAAGAGTAATCTAAACTAAACCATAAAATCAAATCAAAATGTTTTGAAAAAAATATAATGATATTATACTTATGACTATTTTTTTTATTATAATATAATATTTAAAAGAATTTTTAGTTTACTTTTATTAAAAAAAATTATATGCATTTAACTGTTATGACTATAATTTAACAAATATGTATATAGGTTACTTCAAATTTCATATCATATGCTAGCATGAGAAATAAATTAGTTATATTAAACATTTAAAATTTTTTAGTTGCTTAAATATTGACTTTTTCATCTTTTATATGATATTAATACATATTATTATTAAATAATTTAATACTACTTATATGAGATTACATGTTAAGTAAATATATTTTCTTAAAAAACATTATATGGTTTAATCCGTAAGCCAAATTGAACTAGATCAAAATTTTATGGTTTGAAAAAAATTTTTAAACCAAACCATATAATTCGGTTTGAAGCAATAAACAACCAAATCATATTTTTATGATTTAATTTGGTTTAGAGAAAAAAAAGAACCAATGCAATCTGCATCCACCCTTAGGTAAAGGAAAAGTTTGCTCTTAAGTAATCAATTGGATATGTCGATGATCATGTGATCATGGGCCAATAATTATAGGTGCTAGGAGAAATTACAAAAGGAAAGCACTTGAATGTTACATATTATGCATCTTTTGTGTCCGATCCTGTTTAGAGCATAGCACCAATAATGCTAGTCATACTTTGGTTTCTTTTTGATGTTTCTATGTCTCTTATATTTATCAATGTGAATTTAGGTGATGAACAAGATATTAGGACTTGCAGTGAGATCGTTTCCCAACCTTAGAGAAAAGTTATGTGTAACAAGGTTCCTTTCAGAGTTTATAAGGTTGTTATACGTTTGGCTTGGAATCTTAAAAATAATCCCATGATGATTGCTTGCCATCAAATCACTCTCGATGGAAGACAACATTTAAAACACACGAAGAGCACCACTAATTTTTTTTATACCCTTTGACCCTGCTGATGCCCCTTCAACATTTTAGGGGTTGATGAATGAGTTGTTTCAACCATACTTGAGGAAGTTTGTGCTTGTGTTTTTTTTTTTATGATATTCTAGTGTACAATGGGACAATAGGAGAGTATATACAGCAGCTACGGGTTGTATTTGAGATCTTTCGCAAAGAGAAGCTTTTCCTTAAGAAAAGTGTCTTTGGGGCTAAACGAATTGAATACCCAGGACACATTATCACCAAGAACAGACTAAGAAGGTTTCTGGATTATTTGGCTATTATCACCAGTTTATCAAGAATTATTGGGAGTTAGCTAGGTCACCAATACAGCTGTTGCAAGAAGATCGGTTTGAGTTGGGAGAAGTTGCATCCAAAGCCTTCAACAGATTGAAGCAGGATTTGACGCAGTTTCTTGCATTCGAGACCATTTGTGATAGTATTGGCGTTTTATAGATAAGCACCCTATCACTTATCTTAGCAAAAGATTGTCTTGGAAGTATTATGGTCCTCACCAGGTTATCGACATAATCAGTACAGCTGCAAGGTTGGCATTACTCGAGTGGTCCTATGTACGCCCAACCTTTCATGCCTCTCGACTCTAGCGGTTTGTTAGTCCTACTAATGCTATCTCTCCAGATCTACCACCTACCATGGAAATAACAATGTTAAAAACTTGAAGCAATTTTCAAAAAGGAAAATGGTAAAGAGAGGTTCAAAAGTCTATACCATGGTTCTTACACAGTTAAAGGAAGACTAATTTAGGAAGCCACATGGGAATCCTACTCTAAATATTGCTACAGTTTACTTTGTCACCCTTGCGGCCCAGGGTTTTGAAGGGAGGGGAAGATGTTGCATGTTCAAGTTTTTTTCCTAAGGTTTCTTGGAAACATAAACGAAAATAATGACATAGATGAAGTAGAGTAACAAGTGAGGGTCAAGTTATGGTTACTATCTCATGGGTTTCAGGACTAGGCTGAGACCATGGGCCATTAATTAATTATTCTGGCCAGCTTAAAATAAATAGCTGTAGCTGTAGCTGTAGTAGTTAGTCGTATGCAGTAGAGAATATGATAAATTTATTTTTAAAGTGAATATTATGTTTGATATATCAACTTTGTTTATTTTTGTGATTAGCTATATGAAATTTCAAAGTGTTAATTTATTACCTAAATTTAACTTATCTTTGCAATTAATTATTTGAATTTTACTTATTTTTATAATTAGCTACTCAATTCGAATACTATAAATGACTTCAAAAATTTTATACATAATAAATCAATATTTTTAAACTCCGAGTGATTGATTACAAAAATAAATAAAGTTTAAGTATCAAATGTGATATTAACACTCTACTTTCATGCATCTCTCAATATATGTGATGTGGAACATGCATGTGAGTGCTAGAACATTAGGACTCCTATATCATTATTTTGTATCCAATTAAATATATATATATATATATATATATATATAAACATGGCTTCCTAAAATACAATTGCATTTTAATTTGGTTTGTAAAAGTTTTAGTTTATTTTGATTTTGGTTTGAAAATTTTTTAAACCAATAGTTGATTTGGTTTAAAATGCTCAATCAAACCAAATCTTCATTCTGCTCCCACTTAAGGGAGTAATTACACAAACACATAAGTTTAAGTTGTATATTTACTAATTCCTTTAATTAATTTAATTATTTCTAACCCTATTATGTCAAGTATTTTATTTTATCTGACCGGTGGATAGTAACCCAACTCCATAAATCAATTGTTGGTAAAACTCTTTGTTTAACCTTAAACAGCTAAGTTTTCCATCAATCAATTGAGATAGAACTGGGACCTCCTTGGCTATGGCTTCTAGGAAAACTTCACAATTCTTCATTTTTCTCATCACTTACATTACTACTCTTATTAGTGGACAAGTAAATGTAACAACGAGAATTTCAACGTGGACATTTGATGCCAACCATGAAGTGTTATCTAGAAGGACTAAGTGGACCTTGAACGATATTATTGGAGAGCTAAACCTTTTTTTTTTCTTTTTCCCTGGTGGCTTACTAAGAAATTTTCAACTCTCATACTCTCCCTAACAATAATGAAACCACCAGGAGCTAGCTGACTTTGTTTTAGAACATTGACTTGGGTCTTCGCCCACTAGTCCGTTTATCGGACCACAAGTCCTCACGAGATGTGCGATAATTGAATCAATTCCATCGCCGCCGTAACCGACGAACTCTCCTTTAGACATAGACTTCTTCACACCAGTCGACCTCTGTTTGGATTGCTCAAGACGTATATCTTGTATTTATCCTTAGAGCAACCATACTCTTCCGTATTAATTATTCTTTTAATTTCATCTTCAAAATTTTGTAAGGGAGGTGTCATATTTTAAGTGATTGGTGCATGATCGGATCTAGATTTAGGCAATTGCTTAGCAACTCCAGACTGAAATCCTAAATTGTCATAGTTTTTATCGACCAATTCAAATGGAAATCAATCCTCCCATACATATAATCAGGGTATAATTGGTTTTCCACGTTAATTAAGTTTTATTTTATTAATTCCTTGGAGTACATGACCCAGAAGATTCAAAAGCACAAAGAGAACAACAATGGAGCCCTCCAAACGTCCGGCGTCCTCGTCCTCCTCAGCCGCTGCAGCGGAGGAGAAGAAACACAAGGCCCACGTGTTCCTTCGCAGTTACTGTCCCCGAGGAAAAACCCGCGAAGAAGCGCAATGCATGATCTTCCTAGCCCGGCTGCATCTTTTGGTGCCTCATCCACTCTTGCAAGTGGCAAACGGAAGTTGCCAATTGCAAGCAAGAGTAGTGAGCAATCAATAGATTTATGAATCGAGTGGTGATGAGATAGAGACGTTTAAGTGGTTTTCTTCACTGTAAAACGAGGGATATGATGAAAGTTGCTATGACTCGTTGAATTCTGAGATGACGACTGGGCGACGGAATCATATCCACGGCTTTCCTTTTTCTCGAATTTTTTATAGTATTTACTGTAAGGGGAAGGCCAAAAAGCATTATCGATGGTGGAGTCTTCTCTCTCTCTCTCTCTCTCTCTCTCTATATATATATATATGTATATATATGAGCCCATTCTCTTCAGTGGAAGCAAACGAGAGAGAAATGCATTATAATAAGTATTTATCCATGAACATGAGCCTTCTCTATGGTTTCTTACTATTAGGGTTTCTAGTTAACCCCTTATTACATGTGAGTGCAAATATTCCTCTACCTCTCAAGGCAGTAAATCTGGGAAATTGGCTTGTCACGGAAGGTTGGATGATGCCCTCTCGCTTCGATCGAATATTCAACAGAGATCTCTTAGTAAGTAGCTCAACTTATCTACTAGACTTGATATCCTTTCGATTTGCAATCTCGTTTTTCTTTTAGTTAATCCTTTGTTTCAAAACTTCATGTTGATAAGGTTAAAGATCACCTTTCCCTTTATTGAGAAAAGTGATATAAGGTTCATCATTTAGAATTACACTTTTTTTAAAAAAAAATTATATTTTTAATTTGTAATATTTTATTACTAATTTATTTTATTTCTTTACCTTTCTTTTGATTTTTGTTGATATCATGAACTTTTTTATCTATATTTGACGTGCAGTAGCACTTGATCAATCTAAATAATTAATTTATAATATAATTAAATATATACAAATTAACTAGAATAATAAAAATAATAGGAAGTTAAGAAAAAAATAAAAAAAGGGGTAAAAAACATAATTCCGAAAATCCGAATATGAAGATCAAATTTTTACTATGAATTTCAATCCAAACCGAGCCAAACCAAAGTTAAATTGAAAGTAACAGTTAGCTTGTGGATATTGAATTCTATTTCCATGAATCCTCGGGTAGCCAGACCCAGAACCAGAACCAGAACCAGAACCAGAACCAAAGCGAATCCCCAATAGGCATGATGAAACCAACAATCGTTAGCTGGTTTTGTTTTTGAACATTGATTTGGACACTCGTCCTTTTCCCGGACGACAAGTCTTCACGGATGTGCAATTAATCGAACCGTCCTAAGGTACGAACTCTACTTTACACATAGACATCTTCAGTCACTCACCGCCGTCCTAAGGCCAAAAGGCAAGCTTTTTCTTTTCTTTTCCTTTTTTTTTTTCAGTCATTTAGTGAATTTGAATAGTAGGAAAGCCAAATTAAAATGAAAAAAAAAAAATCATATCTAGTCTATTTTTGTAATTTATTATCTAAAATTTTAAAATATTAATTTATTATCTATAATTTTTTTGAGATTATTTATAATATCCAAACAAGATAATTGATTATAAAAATAAGTAAAATTCAAATAGTTGATTGTAAGAATAAATAAAATTCAAGTTGTTAATTGCAAACAATAAATAAAATTTAAGTAATAAATTGATATTTTAAAACTTCAACTAGTCAATTGTAAATATAGAAAAATAGTTTAAGTATTAAATGCGATATTTATCCTTCTTCTAGGATGACTGTCACATTTAATACATTAACTTTGTCTATTTTTATAATTAACTAGTTAAAATTTAAAAGTGTTAATTTAATATTTATTAACTTTTTAATATCATTTATAACATGTAAATATGATAGTTATTTATAAAAATAAGTAAAATTAAAATAATTAATTGTAAAAGTATGCAAAGTTTTGATACAATTTTTTTTTTTGGCCAATAATGAATTTACATTTTTAAACTTTATATTATTAATGAAAAAAAATGCCAAATCAAATTTAGAAAAAGAGAATTCTGTAAGCTTAAGAGTCCCATGACCCACATTACAGGAATATTATTATTCGATCAATGTTGAAACATATTGAGTTGTTTTCTTCGATCCTCTCTTAAATTATTAAAAAATAAAAAAAGTACAAAAAGAAAACAGAACTCATGAGAGGGATAGAGCTACTCTTTTTTTTTTTTTTTTCAAACAGAAACCGTCATCCAAAGTTGTTCTCCACTGTACAGACTACAGATATTGACGACAAGCCACATATGACAACTAAAAAGCCATTAAAAATTATCATAAAATTTCACACAAGTTAAGATAGCCAAAATAAAATGAGATATGTTCAAAAGGAATATTTTGTTATTTTATTACTTACGTTCAAAGTTCTCTTTAAGAGCAAATATGATGTGTATATATGTAGAGTTTGCTCATCATGCTGACTTCGGAATACCTTTTTTCTATGCTAGGATGGAACTCGGATCCAGTTAAAGTCTCCAAAGTTAAACAAGTATGTCTGTGCTGAAAATGGTGGTGGAACTAATCTTGTTGTCAATCGTGACCGGGCCGACACATGGGAAACTTTCCGGGTAGGTTCCAAAGCCATATATATATATATATATATATATATATATAGATAAAATGAAAATAAGGATATTATTGAAAAGCAAAGATAAAAAATTTGTTCCCAATCATTTACTATTTTTCAATTTAAGTTGTTGATTTTTTTTTAATATTTTTTTCATTTCAATTATCCACCTTTTACTTCTGTTCCATTTGAATATTTTATTTTTAACTTTTCTATTCCTATAAAGAAAATATGGATAAAATATAATGTGCCAAGTGTCACTTGACAAAGAAGACTACATCATAAAATCTTTAATAAATTGTTGTCAGACATGATAGATGAACTCTTTGTAACTATTTAAAAAGACGGAGGATTCAATTAAAAAATTTGAAATGTGAAGAAGTCAAAATTTAGTTTGTAAAGATAAGAGGTAAGGGACTGATATAGAAAAATAACAAAAGGTGGGTAACCCTTTTTTCAGTTTTCCCTAAAACAAATTTTCGATATATATATATATATATATGTATGTATGTATTTGATCTAAAAAGGCTGGAATTGTACAAACAGAGCAAATAATGAGTTAATTAATGATGTAAGCATATTAATGAAATTTTAGTATATGGTAAGTTTTGTAAAATATGATTACATAAACGTTAGTTTTTAAAAACTATCCACTATCTTTATTATATGTCAAAATATTATTTGTATATGTGAATAATTCATTCATATACGTAGTATATTAGTATTTTTTTTTTTAATGTAGATCAATGACAAATGAAAACAACCAATTTTTCCATCGATTTGTCTATACGTACTTAACGCCTTGACTTCTACTATATGCCATACAGTTATGGAGGATTAATCCGTCAACATTCAATTTTAGAGTGTTTTCCAAGCAGTTTGTTGGATTGTCAAGTAATGAAGGCAGTGGAGTTGATCTTGCAGCAGTTTCGAGCAATCCTGGTCCTGCAGAATCATTTCAAATAATTCGAAATCCAACGAATCTAAATCTTATTCGGATCAAAGCATCTAATGGAATGTTTTTACAGGTGTAACTCTCATTATGTACAACATTGGGAGCTTATGTATGATAAATTGTCTGGCAGTTGCAAAAGTAGGATTGAGTTAATTCAAACAAAAACTAAAGGGGAAATAACCAAGATCGAGAAAAGAAAATTTATTCATCAACAGCACATTTTTATTAAGATATTATAAACAGCAGGCTTTTGAATTTAAATTTGAACTCTCTAATTTTCCCAAAAACTATTGAACCCATAAGATGTTCTTTCTCTCTTTCTTTCTTTTGTTATTTATTTATTTTTCCTTTTCTTTTTACACAAATAGGTGAAGCCAAACTATACGCTTATGGCAGATTATCAAGGATCAAGTTGGGCTGACAATGATCCATCTCTCTTCAATATGGAAATTAAAGGCTCATTAGGCGGTGAATATCAAATTACAAATGGTTTTGGCCCAAATAGAGCTCCTCGCGAAATGAAGGTAGCAATTGCTTTCCACTAAATATAACAAAATTAATCATTTGGTACTTTTGACATCGATATATACATATCTAAACTGTAGTTATGAACTTTTGAGAGGATAAACCAAAAGGAATGTAATAGACTAATTATGAATCTTTTAGATACACAAACATTTTTGCAGAATTGTGAACATCTTGAAGAATTTATAAAGTAGAGATTTATTTCAAGGTTTATAATAATATTTAATCTACTTTTATAAGTCATTTACAAGTTTTGGCAATGTAGGAACATTGGAACACATACATAAAAGATGCCGACTTCCAATTTCTATCTCAAAATGGAATCAATGCTGTTCGGATTCCAGTAGGATGGTGGATAATGTACGGCCGATCGCCTCCAAAACCATTCGTCGGGGGTTCCTTGCGAGCCTTAGACAATGCATTCTCATGGGCAAAGTAAGGAACAAAAACAAAGTGAGATTATGTTTTACTAAGGGGAAAGCTAACCATAACCAAATTTTTCATTTTTTTTTTCTTTTACAGCAAGTATAATATGAGCATCATAGTTGATTTGCATGCTCTCAAAGCTTCACAAAATGGAGATGAACATAGTGGAACTAGGGATGGATATATCGAGTGGGGCGAATCTAACATACAAGAAACTGTCAATGTCATAGACTTCTTGGCAAAAAGGTATAATTAATGATTAAGAACTCCTTCCATAGCACTTCATTAGGCCATTTTACCAAGTTATATTAACTACTCATAAAACTTTTAAGATTATTCTAACTATTAAATTTTTAATTGTATAATTACATCTCTTGTTACGTAATATTGAATCCTCTAATGATAGATAGATGATTTCTATAACTGCACAAAGAGACTTCTTAATAATTTTCATAAAGGTGAGCTCATTGAAAAAAAAAATCGAGGGTATTAGACTGTTAGCTGAAGTTTGAAAGTTCATAGGAGTAGTCATTATAATTTACTTTAAGTTACCTCATGTCAAATCCAAAACAACTTGTTGCATTAACTAGTGCTTTCGATTCGATCATGTATGATAAGGAATTCCCTTCTTGATTTTCTTGTTTCTAGTTTGATTGTGTAGTTCTAACGTTGGACGTTAAATATAATCCTAGTCCATGTTGCTTGAGTGCAGGTATGCCTACCGACAATCCTTGGCTGCAATAGAGTTAATGAATGAGCCCTGGTCGCAGAGAGATGGTGTAGAAGCTATCCCTCTAGAAACCCTCAAAAAATATTATGAAGCCGGTTACAATGCTGTTAGGAAATACACACAAGATGCTTATGTGATTATGTGTAATAGATTGGGACCTAACGGTCTAACGGAGCTGGTATCATTTGCTAGTCAATTTTCTCGTGTAGTGATTGACGTGCATTATTACAATCTCTTCGATCCTAAATTCAAATCCTTGACTTTTGAGGAAAATATAAATTACATCATTAATGAGAGGGATGCTCAATTGAAGATGATCACAACCTCTAGTGGACCTCTCACCTTTGTTGGTAAGCTCGGTTGACGTAGATATATTTTTGATTGAAGTTAACTATGGATTCATAAAATAAAATGTGAAATTAAACCATGAAACTTCTGTAATTTTGTTTTATGAAAGATACAGATCACGTAAAATATGGAAATTGAGAATCTCAAATAACACATAATTTGGTGTTGCTATTGTAGGAGAATGGACTGGAGCGATGGAAAAAGGAGAGGAAAGATCACCAGGCGAATTCAAAAAGTTTGCACAAACTCAAATTGATGTTTATGGACGACGAGCAACTTTTGGATGGGGATATTGGTCCTATAAGTGTGAGAGTGATAAATGGAGTCTACAATGGATGATTAATCACAACTATATAACCCTGAAGTAAAACTCCTTCAGTTACATTAAGCTCGGGAGGATGACTATAGTCATTTCACCTTATATTTCAATAAATATCTCGAAGTAATAAGCTTATTGGAGATCTTGTCGAGTTTCTAAAACTCATTTTATTTGACTATATATAGCCATTCTACTTTCATCAACAAAGATATATATCCTTTCTTGGCTAAAAATGGTTTACATTAACCAGTATCTTAGATATTTATATTGTGATAAGTTTCTATGATCCTAATATTACCTCCATATACTTTCCTTTTAAATACATGATATCACATATAAAGAATATTTCATACATATATCACTTTTTTCTTTCTTTCTTTCTGATACATCAAAACATGTGATTGGATGAATATGGATAAAGATGCTATCTAGGAGTATTGAACTTTGTCCTTTCAAAATGTTATTTCCACAAAATATTTTCATGTGTTTCTTCCAAAAAAATTAAATCACATGTCTTTCAATAAAGCAGTAAAGAGTTTGAAACCTAATTGGCTATCGAAATAGATCTTTTTCTTGATTTTGACAATGACAAAATCTTCCTAATTATTGATGAATTTCTTAAGTATTCAACATTGAATTCATAAGGGAAATTTATTTTAAAAACCTAATTGACAAGATTAGAACAATTACTTTTAAAATGACATATATTCCCTTGTTTACTTGAGATTTGATTAGGTAATGACTATTGCAAAATGATTTTTTATTTCTTGTTCAAAAGGGATAAGTATTATTTTTTTTTTATCAAATGGTGTTAATTTTTTCTTCTAGACAAGGGATAGATTTTATTGGCCATCATCGTTTAGACACCATTATCACTATCATAACCACCTTCACCATCACAGCACCACTATCATAAACCCTATACCTATATTACCATCCCCATCACTAC
Organism: Laguncularia racemosa; assembly: GCA_037954665.1. NCBI lineage: Eukaryota > Viridiplantae > Streptophyta > Magnoliopsida > Myrtales > Combretaceae > Laguncularia > Laguncularia racemosa. The sequence continues at coordinate 6,636,756 of JBBMOL010000021.1, read as the reverse complement.
TGCCAACTACTATCATAGCCATCATATCTACATCACCAATGTTATAAACCCTATTGCTACTACCATCAACACATACTATTACTATTACCAACACTTACCACCCACCATACCATTTCTGACATTATCGCCACCCCATTACCATCACATCATCATCAACCACTATCCTATACTACCATCCCATCATAACCATTGTTGGTGCTGCCACTACCACAATTACCCCTACATTAGCACCATCATGTCACTACCACACCACTTTACCACCTTTGCTATCATTACCATCACCACAACCTTATCCATCACTACGATATCCATCAATCATTGGCATTGTCTTAAGTTTTTTCTATCTAGAATATCATGGAAAATAATAAGGAATAAGAAGACAATGCTAGATAGTGAGATTATATACTCTTAGGATTAAGTGGTATGACTAAACACACAAGAAAGTTTTTCACTAAGTGTATGTTATTTACCTTTAGTGGGTCAAACCCACTTGACAAAGGTAGCCATTACTAACCACCTAAGTGTAAGATGGCCAACAACAACCATTTCCCATTTTTTAAATTTATACCTTTTTATTTTTCTCTAGATTTTCTTTTTTTTTTTTCATATTTTTATTACTTTTTAAATTAATTAATTAAATATTTTTAAGTAAACATCATGTCAGCATCCTTATGTGCCTATATCTACTAAAATGCCCATATATGTTTCGATGCTAACTTTCTAAGGGTAAGTGTTGACTTTTTAAAATCTTGGTGGTCATACAATTTTTAAATTTTTCTAGAATTTGTGCAATTTAACCAATAAAATATATAGTTAGCCAATATATATATGTAACTTATTATAAGTTTCTTATCATAAATGGAACAAATCATCCAATGGCGCTTACATGATATTCTAAATATAATAGACCAATGTATACAATCCTCTAATAATAAAAGGGGTATCTTTCATGCTTCCAAACCAACCAAATGAAGAAGCGTAATTCAACTTAAACGTGAGCTAATATTCTTGAAGTTAAAAATGGTTAAGGAGTTACATTAATTTAGCTTAGAGTTCCATCAAACTTGTATGAACTTTACATAGTTGAATAGTTATTAGTTGTAGATGAGGAAATTTATATAATATAATTTTAAAGGCTAAATTCAAAATTAGCTGTATTATGCTTAGGCTAATTATTTGAATTAGTGATAGGAACTAGATAATTAGACTTATTTGGGTTGATTTAGAGAGTTTTGAATTGGCATGCGTGGGATAAGGTTTGCTAAATTGTCTCGCACATTTTTACCTTTCTTAGCAAGCTCAGTTGTCAATTGAATTCCATTATATATAATTAGGTTTCACTTTTCTTTGTTTAGCTCATTAAGGTTACTAAACTCGATTAATCTTGTCATTAATTTTCCATAAGATCTAATAGTAATAATCGCCTATTACAAATTATAAATATATGTGAATATTACATATGAGAGGAGGCTTTCAGAACCTAATTCTATCCTCTTTAATGTACCTATCAATTAAACCTTATGCATGTTGAGATTTCCTATCCTACCTCTCTAATCCCTCTATATTGTTCTTTTTTTCCCATTCTATCATAATACTAACTTCATTCTATTAATGTGGTGCATGTGGATACATTTTAAAACTTGAGAAAAAAAATATTAAAAATAAACTAATAAAAGGGTCAAGGTAAATAAAAGTAATAAAGATTTAAGATGGGAGGCAATTTAGTCATTTTATGAGAGGGGTATAAAAGGATTTAAACACTAGTTAACCTAACCCTTTTCATTTTCTTCATTATAGCACCCTAGAGCGAGGACAAACCCTAGGAGAGAAAGGTAACTATTACACCCTACGATCCTACAAAAATTACACATGGTAAGTAAATCGATTGATGCTTCTTGATCGTTATTCACTTGCTTCTAATAAGCTGGATAATTAGATTCTTGAAATTTCACAATAGAACAAATTGGACGAGTAAGAGTTATAACAAGACTCAATTGTTGGAGTAAATCTCTATAAGTAAGTGATTCAGTTTGACGTGATTTAACATTTATATATTGTAAAGTATCATGAATTAAGATTTAGAAGTGTTAGATCACAACCATGGTTGAAGGAATTGGAATTTGGAAAATTGGGAAGAGAATTTGCAATGGAATAATGGAGTACATGTGATATGAACCACGCCCATGTGTGACGAAACCCAATACCAATACGTTCGAAATTTGCAACCTAAGATGCCAAAAACAAACGAGTGGAACCGCGACCCATTGCCTATAAGCGATGCAAAAACCTTGGTATATTCTGTAGACGCCACAATCGGGATGAAAGACCGATTGATAAGTCGGCATGAACGCTACGGAAGAAATCCGATAAGTTCAAGAGAAGTTCTTTAGAGAACCAAGAGGAGAATTCTCTCAAAATGTGTTATTCAACCTTGTATGTGTGTTCTATGTTCTGTTCTCAACCCTAGAAGCTTATATTAGGGTTTACAACTCGTAATAATAAAATCCTAAAACGACATAACATCATAAAGTCGCGGAAAAATAACAAACAGGGAATGAAAGCCGGCGGCGTAGTAGCCGGCGTAGGATGTACACCGGGTAGAAAGGCCGGCGGCATAGTAAGCCGGCGTAGTCCTTTTGTCATGCGCGAATAGGAATGTTGGGTCAAGGCCGGCAGTGCTCAAGCCAGCGTTGTCAAGGCTGGCAGCTTTGACCTCTTATGCTTTGATCTCCTTGAATGACTTGTACAAGTGCAAGTGCATTCTCCTGGTTGCTCCAATCCTTTCCGGCTTCGTAGACATCCTTTATCAACTCGTTAAGTGCTTCCTTGAATCGTTTCGCTCGAGTTCTTGTGATTGGTCTAGGTGGCACTTCAAGAGGATTCACATTCCATCTTCTAGCTTGGCTCCCATCATGGCTCTCATCATTCCCCTCCTCTTGAAAATGATTTGTCCTCAAATCGTCGCCTACATCAAAAGGACTCAAATCAGTAACATTAAAAGTAGCACTTACTTGATACTCACTTGGCAAATCTATCTTGTATGCATTATCATTGATGCGTTCAAGAATTTGAAATGGTCCATCGCCTCTAGGAAGTAATTTAGATCAACGTTGCACAGGAAACCGCTCTTTGTGCATGTGAACCCAAACCCAGTCTCTAGCTTCAAAAACAGCTTGTCGACGACCCTTGTTAGTTTGTTTCACATACTGCTCTATTCTTCACTCAATGTTTAATCTTGCCTTCTCATGGATCTGTTTAACAAATTCTGCTTTCTTCTTACCATCTAGATTAACATACTCAGAAATAGGCAAAGGTGATAAATCCAAAGGCGTTAGTGGATTAAAACCATTCGCAATTTCAAAAGGAGTAAACTTAGTAGCAGAATGCATTATGCGATTATAAGCAAATTCAACATGCGGCAAACAATCCTCCCAACTTTTAATGTTCTTTTTAATGACTGCCCTTAACAAAGTAGATAAAGTTCGATTTACTACCTCAGTTTGACCATCAGTCTGTGGATGACAAGTAGTAGAAAACAATAGCTTAGTTCCTAACTTAGCCCACAAGGTCTTCCAGAAGTAGCTCAAGAACTTAGCATCTCTATGCGATACGATTGTTCTAGGAATACCATGCAATCTCACAACTTCCTTAAAGAACAAATTAGCAATATTGCAAGCATCATCTGTTTTGTGACAAGGAATGAAATGTGCCATCTTAGAAAATCTATCCACGACTACAAAAATAGAGTCTCGACCATGCCTAGACCTGAGTAATCCTAACACAAAATCCATGAAAATATCTACCCGAAGCTCATGAGGAATGGGAAGTGGGGTATAAAGCCCATGAGGTTGGACTCTAGATTTTGCTTGCTTACAAGTGACACATCGCTCACAAATCCTTTCAACATCTCATTTCATGTGAGGCCAATAGAAGTGTTCCTACAATACCCCTAAGGTTTTAGCTACTCCAAAATGTCCCATTAAACCTCCCCCATGAGACTCCCTCACTAATAATTCTCTTAAAGAACAATTTGGAATGCAAAGTTTATTTTCCCTAAACAAGAATCCTTCATGCTTATAAAATTTACCATGACCATTCTTCTCACAATGCACATACTCTTCACAAAAATCTCAATCAGCAGCATACAATTCCTTAATGTGCTCAAAACCAAGCAGCCTAAAACTAAGAGTAGAAATAAGAGCATACCTTCTAGAAAGTGCATCAGCAACAACATTCTCTTTACCTTGCTTGTAGTGGATGACATAGGAAAATGTTTCAATGAACTCCACCCAACGAGCATGCCTTTTGTTTAGCTTATGTTGTCCCTTTAAGTACTTTAAGGATTCATGATCAGTGTGGATCACGAACTCTTTTGGCCAAAGATAGTGTTGACAAGTCTCCAGCGCTCGAACCAATGCATATAACTCCTTGTCATAAGTAGGGTAGCTCAAGGTTGCCCCACTTAGCTTCTTGCTAAAGAATGCAATTGGTCTTCTCTCCTGCATGAGCATTGCTCCAATACTTATTCCTGAAGCATCACACTCAATTTCAAAAGTTTTAGAGAAATTAGGTAAAGCAAGTAATGGCGCATGAGTCAGCTTATTTTTAAGCGTCTGAAAGGCCTTCTCTTGTTGCTCTCCCCATCTAAACCCCACGTTCTTCTTAATTACCTCAGTAAGTGGTGGTGTAATGGTGTTGAAATCTTTCATAAACCTCCTGTAAAAGCTCGCTAGTCCATGGAAACTCCGCACATTACTTACATTAGTTAGACTAGGCCATTCCTGGATCGCACGAATCTTTTCTTCATCAACCTGTATTCCCTGTGCACTAACAATAAAACCAAGAAACACAAGTTTGTCTGTGCAAAAAGTGTACTTTTTGAGGTTAGCATATAATTGCTCCTTTCGAAGCACTTCCAACACGTTCCTCAAGTGAGATATATGGTCTTCTAAACTCTTGCTGTAAATGAGGATATCATCAAAATAGACAACCACAAATTTGCCAATAAAAGTCCTCAAAACATGGTTCATAAGTCTCATAAAAGTACTAAGTGCATTAGTTAAACCGAAAGGCATTACTAACTACTCATATAATCCATATTTTGTTTTAAATGCGGTTTTCCATTCATCACCTTCTTTCATTTTAATTTGGTGATATCTGCTTTTCAAATCAATTTTAGAAAAGACACTAGACCCATGTAACTCATCTAACATGTCATCTAAGTGAGGAATGGGATGACGATACTTTACCGTGATATTGTTGATGGTGTGGCAATCAACACACATTCTCCATGACCCATCCTTCTTAGGCACTAAAATCACAGGCACTGCACATAGGCTCATGCTTTCTCTCACGCACCCCTTCTCCATTAATTCACTATCCTGCCTTTGGAGTTCCTTTGTCTCCTCTAGATTGCTCCTATAAGCTGGTTTGTTTGGAATAGATGCTCCGGGTACAAGGTCGATCTGGTGCTCAATACCACGAATAGGTGGTAACCCCTTTGGAATCTCCTCAGGGAAGACATCTTCAAAGCCCTGCACAATAGACACAACCACACTAGGCAAAGAGTTAAAAAGTTGGTTAGTATTCAAACAAGCTTCCTTAAAAACCAACAACAACATAGGTTGCTTCATCACTAACGCTCTCCTCAGTACACTCGCTCTTACCACATAACTCTCCTATTGCAAGGCTGCACTCTCCTTTTCACTCACCACCAAAGTTGATCCCCCTTCAACTTGGTCTCTCACGCTCTTTCCAGCCTTCCTCTCTTTTTTCTTTTGATTTCGACTTTTGTGTTCCTTTTCTTTTTCGATGTCTTTTGCTCTCTCACTCTCCCTCTGTTTTTCACTCACCTTATATTTTGCAAAAGATTGTTGTAGCTGCAACTGATCCTCATACACCTATTTAGGTGTTAAGGGTTTAAGGTTAAAGCTTTTGCCATGGTGAACAAGTGCATACTTGTTAGAAAAGCCATCATGAACAACCTTCCTATCAAACTGCCTTGGCCTCCCCAACAACACATGACACGCCTGCATCGGCACTACATCACATAACACCTCATCCCCATACCTACCGATGCGAAAATCAATCAAGGCTTGCTTACTCACTTTAGTCTCGCTACTATCATTCAGCCACTATAATTTATGTGGACTAAGGTGTTTAGTAGTCTTGACTCCCAGCCTCTCGACAATAAAAGTACTCACCACATTAGTGCAACCCCCCCATCAATGATCAAACTGCAAATATGATCACCTAGATAACATCTAGTATGAAAGATATTCTCTCGTTGCACCTCCTCTTCTTCCTTCACCTGCACATTCAAAGCTCGCTTCACTACTGCCACTAACTTCCTTGCTGCAGGCTCCTCATCATCACTAGCGTCCTCCAATGGAGGCATATCATCTTCTTCACTATCCCCCTCAGTCTCATACTCACCATCATCACGCAGAATTATAACACGCCTATTCGGACATTGACTAGCAATATGGCATCTGCCTTGGCATTTAAAACATTTAATGTCACGATTTCTAGGAGTAGAAGAATCATGTTTACCTTGGTTACCAGGAGTAGAACTCGCTTGCTTCTGCTCTCCTTTTGGCTTAGTAGGTACAAACTTTTCTTCCTTCTTCCATTGGTTAGTCTTCCAGGTGGATGAACCAGCACCCTGTTGAAACCGTGCAGTACTACTACCTTTTCTCCTATGTTGGTTCTCAACCTTTATAGCCATATGAACCATATCTTCCAATTCCACATAATGCTGCAATTCTACTACATTTTGTATCTCTCTATTCAACCCAGTAAGAAACTTAGCCATGGTAGCCTCTCTATCCTCCTCTGCATTCGCCCTAATCATAGTAACCTCCATCTCCTTGAAATACTCATCCACACTTCGGTTTCCTTGTTTAAGAGTTTGCAATTTGTTGTGCAATTCATGATAGTAATACGCAGGCACAAACCGCTTCTTCATCACCCTCTTCATCTCTTCCCAAGACTCAATAGGTGGTTCGCCATTCCTTCTTCGATTCAACATCAGTTGATCCCACCACACTATGGCATAATCTGAAAACTCAATGGCAGCAAGCTTCACTTTCTTTCTCCCACTATAATTGTGACAATCAAATACCATCTCTACCTTTTTGTCCCACTCTAGGTACGCTTCGGGATCATTCTTCCCTTGGAAAGGAGGAATCTTCATCTTTATACTACTCAATTGATTATCCTCTCTATTCCTATCTCCTCTATCTTCCCAATCCCTAGTTCCTCTATTCCTACCACCATAACCTCTATAACTCCCGACAGAAGGTTCATCAAATTCATCATCAGACATTTCATCTCCACCCCTTTGTACTCTCTTAGAACAACTCTCCCTCTCACGCCCCTGGAAGATGTTTTTAGATTGCTCTAGTTTTTGCTCCACCGTCTCAAGAATTTGTTCCATGCCCTCCTGAAATATCCTTTTCACCTCACTCCTTAACGCCTCAATCACTAACCTAGCATCAAGCCTTCCCCTCTCACCTTCAAAAGAATGTTGCCTCGACATAGTTCCTATAGTAAAAGGTTAGTACTAACACAAATATATATGATTAAGCCTCACAATTCACTCCCTTACGTGTTTCACTCAAAGGATGATATCCCACAATCACTCGTGTATTCTCACAAGCAATGATGATATCAACTCACCAATTCCTCTTCTCAATTCTCTTGGAACTAACCCAAACTACACCAATCCCTTCCGTAGAATTCAAAACAACTCTAGGGGCTCGAAATTTTCCTCTTTTTCTTTCCTTTTTGTTGCCTTTGTTTTGTTCTTGTTCACGTTTTTTTTTGTTTGTAACAAAATTAATAGGAAGCACTACACTCTCTAAGAAACAATTAACACTATGAACTTGAGTACGAAGCTATGACAACACGAAACTTGATATGAATGATTGGAGTTAGGGTTTTGATGTTACCTTCCTCAAACCGAAATGATGTTTAACAAACCTAGGCTCTGATACTAAACTGATACGAACCATGCCCACGTGTGACGAAACCCAATACCAATACGTTCGGAATTTGCAACCCAGGATGCCAAAAAACAAATGAGTGGAACCGTGACTCATTGCCTATAAGTGAGGCAAGAACCTTGGTATATTCTGTAGACGCCACAATCGGGATGAACGCTATGGAAGAAAATCCGATAAGTTCAAGAGAAGTTCTTTAGAGAACCAAGTGAGGAATTATCTGAAAATGTGTTATTCAACCTTGTATGTGTGTTCTATGTTCTGTTCTCAACCCTAGAAGCTTATATTAGGGTTTACAACTCATAATAATAAAAGCCCAAAACGACATAACATCATATAGTCGCGGAAAAATAACAAACAGGGAATGAAAGCCGGCGGTGTAGTAGTCGGCGTAAGATGTACGCCGGGTAGAAAGGCCAGCGGCGTAGTAAGCCAGCGTAGTCCTTCTGTCGTGCGTAAATGGGAACGTCGGGTCAAGGCCGGCAGTGCTTAGGCCAGCGTTGTCAAGGCTGGCAGCTTTGACCTCCTATGCTTTGATCTCCTTGAATGACTTGTACAAGTGCAAGTGCATTCTCCTGGTTGCTCCAATCCTTTCCGGCTTCGTGGACATCCTTTATCAACCCGTTAAGTGCTTCCTTAAATCGTTTCACTCGAGTTCTTGTGATCGGTTTAGGTAGCACTTCAAGAGGATCCACATTCCATCTTCTGGCTTAGCTCCCATCATGGCTCTCATCAACATGACTACGTATATGCTCGTATACCCACCCGTGTTATTTAGAGAAGAAAAGAGCAAGTTGAGAAGTTCACAGCCAGGGACACGCTTGTATATCTACCTATATAATTGTATATGGCCAAATACACGGCCATGTACTTGGGCGTGTAGAATGAGGAATGTGTATAGAAAGGTACACATCCATAGTATACGGTTGTAGACCCTGTTGTGCTCATATACACAGCTTAATGCATGGCCGTGTACCCTAAAAAACTTCTTTATTTGATTCTTTTCTTATTGGTTGAATTTCGTTGATCCTAAATAGCTGGTATAACTCTAGAAACTCTACCAAAGAAGGAGAAGTGATCTAATAATGACTAAGTAATAAAATTGGGTAACTTAGATGATACTTTAGACTAGTACTGAGATTGGTTATTCTATACTTTCACATATTTGAAAGTAGATGCTAGGTAAGGACTAGTCATGTTTAAGACCGCCCTTTTAGGTACGTGTAATCTTATTCATTGTTTGTGTTTGTTAAGTTAGTCAAGGAAATGGAATTAAGAGTATATTGGCTACAAGTAAGTTGTTTGCTAGCTTAGTTTGGCTTAAGGACTTGTAGTGGTAGAACCTTAGGGGCACCCATTGATCAATATGTGGCAGTGTCCCCTATGGAGTTACATATTGACTTGTTTTAATAGATTTAGGGACTCATGGGTGTAGGGGCCCGTGGTGGCAATTCTTAACACCGTACTATATATTATATTTATATATGGTGTGGCGAGGTCATGAGTATCCTTTTGTTATTTGAGAATTAATTCAAATAACAACCTATTGTATGATTTTTGATTTCTACATTGATGCATGTGACTTACCCTTCATTATTTGAGAATTATATATGGTGTGTACTTGTGGATTATACGTATTGGTCATCAACTTACCCTTTATGGATCATTTTTTTTAGCTTCAGGTATAGATGATTTCAATTATAATGACAAGGACCTAAGGTCATATGCATAAGATGGGGAGCGATATAGAGTATTACTATTACTATGACGATTAGGCAAGGAATGAAAATTGAAAGTTTTGAACATCACTAAATGATTGATTACTATTGGAGAATAATAGTTTAATAATTAGTTATTAACATCATTTTTTATAATTTTTTATGTAATGATGTACAAGATCATTTTAAAATAGTTTGTGATTTATAACGAGACTCAATTAGATCCTAATCAATAATATTAGTCAATTTACTTCAATGGTGCTTAATAGTGTTGCAGGTTACATAGTGTGAGTTGGTGAAGAGCCTTAATGTGTCTTTACCTTATAAGGACATGTGGTAAGTTATGACATCCTAAGTTTTGAGGTATTGCAACTTAAATGGTATCAAAGCTTAAGTTTGATGATCTTTAGAAACTAGGTGGTGATCATTAGGGATATGCTTCAATCAGTAAGAAGTAGGTTGTAATCTCTAGAGGAATGAGGTGTTGGATCTATAGGATGGTGATATATGAATGGAATAGTAAAAATTAAGGGTTGATTGCTTTGTTCAGCAATTTATTTTATTTTATGTATTACATTTATTTGCAGTTTCTTTTAAATCTCCATTTACTTATATATATATATATATATATCTATGTATGTGTGTGTGTGTGTGTGTAGATATATATATATACATATGTGTATACTATCACTAATATTTTTAAACTTACTCTAACTCTTGGGTCTATTTGGTTGCCTTCTCTCAACTAGAATGCTTCTAAGATAAATTACTAGACTAGAATCATCAAAAGGTAATGGGCATGATAACCTAAATGAGAGTTATCCCCACGGTTAGCAATCAAAGTGGGATAAGGCCCAATTGCAGACTAGATCACCTAACTCTTGGAGACTGTGAACAACTTAGTGAGGTTGCTAGCACAATAACAACAAATGCAAAACACTCGACAGATTGGAGTAGCTAAGGTTCCAATAAGATTGGAAACGTTTGTTTGGGTGGCAAAAGAGTTTAACCCTAAGATCAATGACCTGATAGAGGTAAAGAACTAGATGCAAGAGATGGAGAAGACCTTTGCTACTTTTCGAGTTCTAGAAGATAGGAAGGTAAACTATGTTGCTTTTATGTTGGAAGGGATTGTAGCAAGTTGGTGGGCATCAATTCCTAGGTTCGTAAGAGGATATATGGATTGGAGGGGATTATGAGAACTATTCTATAAAAAATATTTCCCTAGTAGCATTCGTGATAGGATGGAAGCCACATATTATAATTGTAAATAAGGGAACAAGTCATTAGAGGAATATGAGGTGGAATTGAATTGTCTAATTAAGTTCTTACCTGAGGCAGTGCGTGTTAATGATGGATCTAAGGTAAGGAGATTTATGAGGGGGTTGGGGCTAAACCTCCAACATGAAGTCGAATCTTTTCAACTAACCACCTATGCTAAGGTGGTAGATAAAGCTAAATTTATAGAGCAAAGTAGAAAAAGGATGGAGGACTAATTAACCTGTAGGTTAGTGATAGTTTTTCTTAAGAGGTTGACTTCTAATGTGGTAATGAAGGACAAGGGTAAGAGGCCCTAATATATTTTAGAACAGGCTCTTAGTTATTGCAACTCCTCCTCTACAAATTCAACTAGTGCCTTTAACACTTCCCCTAACAGCCCCTACAATTAGATGTACTAGATGTTATGGACCTTATGAATAAAGGGATTGCAAATGGCTAAAGAGTGCATGTTTCTCCTATGGGAAGACAGGTCATGTAAATAGAAATTGCATTGAGAGATCCATTCCATTAGTATTTTGCCATGTGTGTAAGTAGAGGGGATACAAGGTAGTAGACTATACTCATAGTTAAGTAAGGAATTAGATAACCCTAGCTTAATAGGTAGCGAGACCTCCAACATGGGTGTAGGTTGATAGGCTATAGGTAGGAGGCCCTAGACAACGAGTTCCACCTAGAGTATTTGTACTTTAGCAATGGTAATACTGGGACCTTCCAAATATGGACATTATTATAGGTACGCTTCAAGTACACACCTGTAATGCCTATGTTTTTTTTTTTTTACACTGGAGCCACTCGTTTTTGTGTATCTGAGTCTTTTGTACATGATTGTGGATTGATTCTTGAATGCTTGGATAATTGTTTGAATGTTAGTACTCCCTTAAGAGTTATAAGGTATCTAAATAGGATCTGTAGAAATGTATGAGAGGAGATATAGGGTAAGGTAATGCTAGTAGATCTACTAATGATAGAGATGATGCGGTTTGATATTATCCTAGGAGTTAACTAGTTGTCAAAGTACCATGCCACCTTTCATTGTAATATGGTGCTACACTTCATTATACTTAGAGGAGATTCCTTCTTGATGAGGATCAACTAGCATCTAAGAGGAAGGAATTAAAATCCCAAGATCCATTGCAAGGTATTAGAGGCCCAATGATCTGAGTTAGAGCTAAGAGGATGAATAAAACTTTACAAGGATTATTCATGGACCTACAAGCTAAGGAACTAAGTTACATTGAAGGAGAACCAACATTTATCAACTTGATTCACGTTTCCATTGAGGGATACAAAGATATAGAAGTCTTAGAATAAATTATTTTGAAAAGGGAAAATTGAACCGAAAAAGGGAGAATTACTTGTTTTTATTTGTTATGTCTTATTGTATTTGTTTGGTTTGTGTTTTAGTATATTTAGTTATAAGTTTCGGTCAATAAGAAGTTAAGGTCGGTTGCTATGTTAGGAAACTTAGGTCATTATTTTTTGGTGGTGTGATATCTTTATATCACTGAGGAGAGGGGATGGCAAAGGGGATATTATTCCATCTTGAAAATTACAATTTTTCTTTTGAGAAAGAAAAACCCTCTCTTGTTCTTTGAGAAAGAACTCCACAATTTTCTTCAACATATTTGCTTGGGAAAATCTCTTGATAACTTAGGTTTCAGTTAACAGATGTGATTGGGGTCTAGTTCCATTCTACTTGTTCGAGAAGTACCTTGGGAGTTTGATTTCAATTACGATCGCCGGGTTCTAAGTTTGACATACCTAAGGTTTTGTGCATCATTTGGCATCAGAGCTTCGGCTTCTTAAATCAAGTAAGCTCTATCCTTGTTAAATTAGTGTTTTGTTCAATTCCATATTTCTATTTCATACCCTAGAATTTCGTATAAAAAAAAAATTCGATTCGGTCATAGGAGATCTATTAGTGACCTACAACAACAATTGTTACATTACTAAATTGAAATTCAAGTTGTGATTCTTGTTCTATCTCTTTAAGAATTCCTATAAAAAAAAATTCATGTTCGGCCATGAAAAGATTCAATTGCCGAAAATCATAAGATAAATTCTTGCTTTGCAAATCACATAATCAATTGTTACAATACACTTGCCAATTCCTACCGTAAACATATCCTTGTCTTTCCAATTTTGGTATCTGAATTGCATTCACACTCCTTGACATATTCGGTGCAATATTGATTCCTTCAATTTTATGATAGGGAGTGCTTTGGGTTGTGTTTCCAAATTCGGTAGTGAATCCTTGTTTTTCATATCAATTAGAATTGTTAGTTATTCTCCATTACTTTTCGTGACTTGGAACCGAATAAGTAGTCAATAGATTTACCTTAGTGGTTGTGTTGAGGATGTTTCCAATCCGAGTTCATATCAAAGAATTGTAAGAGCGGGTTATGAGGACATTCTTGCTGAGAGCTAAACATGAGTGAATTGTGAGAGAATTAGTATTTGAGAGTAACACACGAGTGAGTTGTGAGAGACATATTATAAATTGTTTTATTAATTATTTTCTTGACTATAGAGATATGTCGCGACAAAACCTAACTGGAGGTGAGAATGGAGGAGGGGAGAATAGGGTGATGTTTGATGCATTGATGTGGGAGATGAAGAGAATCTTGAGTGGTGAGCTTGAACAAATCAATGAGAGGATGGATAAGATGGGAAGGAGTAAAGAACTATCTAGCAGTACTACTGTCAGGTGAGGTGTGAGTAGATCATTGAGGGGAGGAATTAGGATAGAAGAAGGTGAGGAAACGGATTTAGGAGAGCATAATTACGTGAGGGAGAGAGGGAACACCTAGAGGCAGGACAGTAACTTGGGAAGTATTAAGATGAAAATACTCTCATTTCAGGGAAAAAATGATCTAAAGTTGTACTTGGTGGTGTGCTTTAAAGAGCCGGTTCTTTAAGTCAATTGAGTTCATTACGGACCATTGGATGTGAGTCCGATGATGTTCCTAATTTGATCAACAGTGTAAGTTATTTGGCATCTTGTAAAGACTGGCCACTGTACCTACTATAGTGCAAATCAAACATTATTAGATAACAAAATGAACACATGTGGACAATTTGGATCATATATCCAAATTAGGTTTCCCGACTGCTAGGACTGTAGGGTAGATTTCCATCATCTCTTCGGACCTTTGAAAGATTTGCCCTTAAATCTAGGGGGTCATTTCTTGGACTAAACCGTGATGCCTTTATAGACTTGTTTGTCCGACTGTTAGAAGAAACAAAAGTAGTCCTAATTTGTTCTTGGAAAGAGTACACCTCTGATGGAGACATAGGCGTTAATACTATCTATGACCCTCCCTTTCGAAACATTTAAGTGTTTCTGAATCCGTTATGTAACACCTTTCTATCAAACATCTAGAGTCTACCCAATAGCAAATGAAAGGCACACATGGGAATCACGTCACAAATGATCTCATCATGGTATTTCTTTCTTACACTAACTGGCACCTTTACCCTTTATGTAACATGCATACTATCTCGATTGTCCAACCAATGCAAATTATAAGGGCTAAGATGTAGACTAGTGGTTAGTTGTAATTTATCTACTAATACAATAGATATGACATTAGTGCAACTACCACTATCAATGATTAGTTCACAAAGGTTACTTTGGATCCTACAAGATGCGTGGAATATGTTCTCCCTTTGTTTGTCCCTGGCATCTAGAGATATAGTCAAAACCCTATGCAACACATTAATAGGTAAATACTATTTACCCATTTTATCCTCATGTGTCTCAACATTCTGATTATCATAGTACTCTTGCAATGCTATAGACAGGTTTGTAAGCTCGATAGATTCTTTTTCATCCTCTTCTTCTTCTTCTTCAGTACCCTCCATGACTATCATGACTCTCTTATTAGGACATTGTGCATCTATATGTCCAAATCCCATGCATTTAAAGCATTTAATCTGGCGCATTTCCCCATTAGTTGATCCCGATATAGTTTTCCTAACATTAGGTCCAATTACCTCTTTGCCCTTCCTATAAATCATCTTCTCTTTGTCTATGCTAGGGGTAACTCTGTCTACTACCCTGACAGGTTCATCTGCTCCCTTTAGTCCACCTAGCTGACCATCAGCCCCCATGGGCTTAGTAGTAGTAGTGGGCTTGCTATTAGTAACTCGGAATGGATTGGATCGCCTCTGGCTTTCCACTTTCAAGGTCAATTGTATAGCCTCATCAAGTGTACTATATCTCTGAAGCTCAACTACACATGCTATCTCATATTTTCACCCAGATACAAAACGTGCTAGGGTTTGCTCAAGAGGCTTTATTAATCCACATTTGCTCATCAAAGTTTCAAATTCTTGCACATAATCATCCACTATCTTGCTTCCCTATCTCAAGGTCTGTAGACGCATAAACAGTTCCTACCTATAATGCTCAGGAATGAACCTCTTTCTCAAAACCCTTTTCATATCTCTCCAGGTAAGAATTTCAACCTCTCTATCCCTCCGCCTACTGATCACCAAATTTTTCCACCACAAAGCGGCATGCCCTATGAACTCAACAACAGCAAGTCAAACCCGGGTGTTATCATCTATCTCATAACATTAAAAAAGGACGTCAACCTTATCCTCCTAATTCAGATAGCTATCTGCTGAACCCCTGCCATCAAATGAAGGCATCTGTAGCTTTATATATTATAGGCCCTTAGGTGGCCTGAAACCTTTGTTTGGGTAAGGATTGATACCAAAGTTATCATCCCTCTCCTCCTTATAGGGATGATGATCTCCCTCCATTCTCCTCCCTATGAACACAACCAATTGAAGAATTCAATCAAACCAAGTTCTTAAAATGGCGTGATGAACAATTGCCAAGTGAACTCTAATTGTATGAATAACTTGCTTTGATACCAAATTATGGTGTGCTTCAATTGATGGATTGCAATTACACAAAGACAATTGAAAAATCAATCAACAAGCTACTAGATGTGTGACTCCAATCAACAATAAGACCCTAAAATTCAAGTGACCACCACGTAATTTTCAATGACAATCACTAATAAATTTTGAATTACACAAATGAACAACACACTTAGAGTCTAATTACCACTAAAATGGTGTGAATCCAAGCTTTTAAAATGAACCTTAAATGGTGTGAATCAAGAACAACATAAAATAACTAATTCCTTACTAGATATGACACACTAGTCGAAATTAGGATCAACTTGTAATTTGTTGATACTACTCACAACAAATCCAAGTCCACTTGCCACAATCCTATAGAAGAATTGATAAGAGTATTTTGTGAAAAAGATGGACACTCTCTCACGTGAAAAGGCAGTCGAAATTACAATGTTCAAAAGTCCCTAACAAACCCTAGTTAGCAAGTATTTATACTTGCTCCTATTAAGGTAAAATCACATGAAAATTAGAACTACGCCACTTAGGTGGCCGGTTCTAAACACACATTACAAGTAAATAAAAAAGTCTCAAAAATGAATAAAAAGTGATCGGTTCAATAATAAAAATACAAGTACAAAAGATGATCTTCAAATGGCCGGTTCTTTGAATTAAGCAAATAATTTATTAGTCTAGTTCATCTTCGGTTTATGTTGGTCTTTGAATAACACACAAGCTTAATTTTAGTGAGTTTGTCCATCGCCCTATAAAACACGATAAGTATGCCTGTTAGAATGCACAACAAATAAGTTAGTATATAAATATTTTTGAGGTCGGTTTGTTCAAAGAGGACCCTTATCGCCAAACTTTGTAATCCTTTAGCTCTTGCCTTAGTGATAGGTCTTGTAGGATTTTGATTCCTATCATTTCCTTGGACCTCAAGAAGATTTGTCCTCAAATTTGATAGGTCAAATGCAATAGAGACTCTGTATCTTCCTAGTAAGTTATCTGTAAAATTATCACTGCAGTATCCTAGTATCTAAGATACCACAGGGGGTGGTTGCTTTTGCCCCTCCATCTCTAGGATATATCTCATCTGCAACATATATAAAGGTCCCTCATCCATTGAGACCTCCCTTATCTCAAACTGTTACACCGATATTGTTTTCTCCTTTCTTGTTTCACCTATATGTCTTTGAACCTCTTGGCCCTCTAATGGTTTACTCAACTGACTATAAACCTCAGGAACCTCTAATGGTGGATACATTTGCCTCTGAACAGTTTGGTCTTCTGAAGGTTGGCTCATCTGACTATGAACCTCAGGAACCTCTGAAGGTTAGTACATCTGTTTCTGAACAGTTTGGTCCTCTGAAGGTTGGCTTATGTGACTATGAACCTCAGGAACCTATGAAGGTTGGCACATCTATTTATGAACAGTTTGGTTCTTTGAAGGTTAGCTCATGTGACTATGGACCTCAAGAACTGATGGTTAACTTATTTGTCTTTGCATCTCTTGGACCTCTGATGGTGATATAGAGTTCAATGCTATATGTTTACCATCCTATTGAAACATATAAGTATTTCTATACCTATCATGTAAAACCACCCTGTCATACAATCACGGCTTGCCAAGCAATATATGAGATGCACACATTGGTAGAATATCACATTCAATCTCATCACAATATTTATCCCCTATACTGAAAGGTACTCTAGCTCTTTGGGTCACATGAAGACTTCCCTGCTCATTCAACCAATGTAATGTGTAGGGTTCTAGATGTGGGGTAGTTACAAGTTGTAATTTTGATATTAATAAGTCTGCCACAACATTAGTATAACTACCACCATCAACAATAATGACACATAGGTTACCTTATACCCTACAAGAAGTATGGAACAAATTTTTCCTCTGCTCATCATCCTTAGTTGTAAAAGAAGTCAATGCCCGGTGTAATACATTAGTTGACAAAAACATTTCACTAGACATGATTGTTCACTACTTCACAAACCAATACAACCCTATACACCCACGGTGAAATTAAGCAACTAATGCTACAAATACTTCTCTACACTTCAATTATAGTAAAATAAATGAAGCAACAATTAAACACTTTCAAGTAGTTAAGTTATTGAATTTAACTAAGCAAGTGTTTAAGTAATAAAACTCAAGAACTTTCATACTTAAATGCTTGTTTTTGAATTTCAAACTTCACTACTTAATTTCCTTCCTTAGCCACGACACACACACATACTTTAATCTCCATGTGTAGCACCTTGCACACACAACTCCACAAATTCACACCGCCACACACACCACAAACATACATGGTGCAATCACTTTAACCACCACTACACACACATAACACTTTACGGTGCAAATTACCTTTTACTCAATATACACAACATAACTCCAATAACTCAATACACTCCCTTACACCGCAACTCACATACATATAACACAACAACAATTCAAATGACACTCCTTAATGCAACTTTCCCACAGATGGTAAGAATCAAATTTCAAATTCAAATGAAATATATTCAATGCCACTCAATAACTACTTCAAGTTAATGGAATGTGTTTAAATTCAAATGATTTCCTTTTTCCTACACAAGTTCAAATATGAAAATTGTAGGTTGTACTCCTTTAATTCTGAAATCACACAAGGATCACACGGCACACTCTACAAGTTATTTAAACTATGGAATTCCAATTGATGGAATTTCAATTTCAAAAAACTTTCCTTCTTCCACACACACAAGGAGCTCACGGCCAAGATATTGATCACTAATGATCAAATCTGAATTTCTACTCCCAAGTTCACAACAAAGAAATAATCTACAACACAATTCACACACGACTACTTCAACTCCTCCTCAATCAACAAAAAATATGAAATGGAAGAACAAGATCCCTAATTTCTAAATTCACAATCAATCAAATCTCTTCTCAAGAATCGATGCTCTGATACCAAATTATGGTGTGCTTTAAATTTTAAAGCACATGAACACAATCAATTGAAGAATTTAATCAAACCAAGTTCTTAAAATGGTGTGATGAACAATTGCTAAGTGAACCTTAATTATATGAACAACTTGCTCTGATACCAAATTATGGTGTGCTTCAAAGAGTCGGTTCTTCAAGTCAATTGAGTTCATTGCGAACCGTTGGATGTGAGTCCGATGATGTTCCCAATTTGATCAACAGTGTACATTATTTGGCATCCCGTAAAGACTGACCATTGTACCTGCTATAGTGCAAATCAAACATTATTAGATAAAGAAATAAACACATGTGGACAATTTGGATTATATATCAAAATCAGGTTCCCCGACTGCTAGGATCGCAGGGTAAATTCCCATCACTTGGAGTGGGAGAGGAAGATAGATCATGTATTTGAATGCCACAACTATACTGAGGAGAAGAAAATCAAATTGGCTGTAGTTGAATTCTCAAACTATGCTAGTGTATGGTGGGACCAACTAGTGCGTAATAGGCACAGATATGGAGAGTGGTCTGCTAGTACCTGAGATGAGATGAAGACTATTATGTAGAAGCGATTTATCCCTAGTCATTATCATAGGGATTTGCTTAGGAAGTTTCAAGGATTGACACAAGGGTCTAAGAGTGTAGAGGACTATTATAAGGAAATGGAGATAGCCATGATTAGAGCCAGAGTGAAGGAGGTTGATGAGGTGACAATGGCTAGATTCATTAATAGGTTGAACTGGGAGATTGCTGATGCGGTGGACTTACATCATTATTTAGATATGGAAAAATTGTTGCATAGGGCGATTAAGGTAGAGTGACAATTGAAGTATAAGAGCAATTCAAGATCTGGGGCGACTTTCAGCTCTTCATGGAAGTCTAATTGGAAGAAGAATCCTATAGATTCAAAGTTTAAAGAGGATGTGAAGGCTAAGAGTTTAGTCGTTGCTTTTAAAGGTAAAACTGACACTAAACCATCTGCGAGAACTCGAGATATTAAATGTTTCAGGTGTCAGGGATTTGGATATATTGCATCTTTGTGTCCAAATCAAAGGGCTATGATTATTCACGATAATGGAGGTATGGAGAGCATCAGCTTTGAAGAGGATGATATATCACTGTCAGAGGAATACGATGATGTTGATTTGGAGGGACCCGTAAGTGGAGAGTTATGTGTCATTAGGCGAGTACTTAGTGTTCAACTGTAGGAAGACGGTGAAAGGATCCAACGTGAACACATCTTTCATACATGGTGTCATGTACAAAACAAAGTATGTAGTTTGATCATCGATAGTGGCAGCTGCACTAATGTTGATAGCACCTTGTTGGTTAATAAGATGTAGTTGAAAGCTGTAAAACATCCAAAGCCATATCAATTATAGTGTTTGAATGAGTGTGGGGAAGTGAAGGTGACCAAACAGGTTTTTATAGCCTTATCCATAGGGAGTTATAATGATGAAGTGATGTGTGATGTGGTTCCTATACAGGCTAGTCACATATTACTAGGGCGACCATGGCAATTTGATAGGAAGGTGAAGTATGATGGGTACAAGAACCAATATTCTTTTGTTCTAAACAAAAGGAAGGTGGTTCTAACTCTATAGAAACCCTAGGAAGCTTATGAGGATCAAGTGAAAATTGCAAAAGAATTTAGAGAGAAACATGTGAGTGTGCGAGAAAAGAATGAGAAGAAAGGAAAGAGTGAGAAACAAACACTACTGGGCCATGAGGAAAAAGATTCTGAAACACAAAGAGGAGAGAACATTGCGAGAAAAAGTGAGGTTAAGAGTGCAATGTTGGCAAGGAAACCATTACTTGTACTTATGTACAAGGATGTATATTTTACTAATACTGACCTTAACCCTTTATTGCTTAGTATGGTGGTGTCTCTATTGTAGGAATATGAAGACTTGTTTCCTGAAGAAGTACCGAAGGGTCTACCTCCACTACGAGATATCGAGCACCAAATTGATTTCTTGCTAGGTTTATCTATTCCTAATCGGCTAACATACCAAACTAATCTAGAGGAGGCCAAGGAAATTCAAAGGCAGGTTAATGGATTAATGGAGAAGGGATTTGTTAGAGAAAGCCTCAGTCCATGTTCAATTCCTATCAACCTAGTTCCCAGGAAGGAAAGAACATGGCGAATGTGTGTCGACTGTCGGGTAATCAACAAGATAACAGTTAAGTAGAAGCATCCTATCCTTAGGCTAGATGACATGCTCGATGAATTGCATGGTGCACATTTATTTTCTAAAATTGACTTAAAGAATGGCTATTATCAAATTCGTATGAAAGAAGGGGATGAATGAAAAACAGCATTTAAAACTAAATTGGATTATATGAATGGATGGTAATCCCTTTCGGGTTAACAAACGCACTTAGCACTTTCATGAGGTTAATGAATCTTGTTTTGTGTTATTTTATTGGAAAGTTTGTTGCTATATATTTTGATGACATTTTAATTTATAGCAAGACATTAGATGATCATGTTTAGCATCTACAGTGTGTGTTTAATGTTTTAAGGGAAAACCAATTATATGCCAATTTAAAGAAGTGCACTTTTTGTATGGAAATTGTGGTTTTTCTTGGATTTGTTATAGGTGCAGATGGGATAGCTTTGGACAAGGAGAAGATGAAGGTGATCCGGGAGTGGCCAACACCAAAGAATGCAAATGAGGTCAGGAGTTTCCATGGCTTAGTGATAGGAATCAAACTCTTACAGGACCTATCACTAGGGCTCGAGCTAAGGGTCTACACAACTTAGTTTAGAGACTCTTACATGAGAAACCCAATCCTAAGGAAGCTAATTTAGTTTCTTCATTCATACCTTATAATTGTTATGCATTCCAGCAGGTTCACTTATTAGTCTTACAGGGTGCTAAATCACCTATACTTTTAAGTGAGTCAGGATCCTCTTCGAGGCGCAATTCGAAGTGCCCTAAAGATCGACATCTTGAAGACCAATTTCTTTTATATATTTTTCATTTGCGTGGACTATTTTATGTTGTAATTTCTTTTGGGACACTTTCATTTTGTTTATAATTCTCATTTAGGACCAGCCACCCTAAAAGTGGCATAATTGTAATTTTGTATACTTTCTAACCCAAAAGGGAGTAAGTATAAATACTTGCTTAAGTAGGTTTTTGAGGTGGCCAATTTTCAGAACAAACACTTCACTTTCACGTGAGAGAACTTAGGGTTTCCTAGTTCAATTTCCTCTTATCAATTTCAATCATAAGAGTTGAGATTGTGGCGAGTGCAACACTTGAAATTATGAGTCATATCAATTTCAAATTGCTGTGTTTTCTTTTCTTCTCTAATGTGTAATATCTAGGGTTGAATTGGAACATTTCTTGGTCAGATTTGATTTATTATTGTCCGAATTAGTGTGCTTAATTGAGTTCCTTTTATACTTGATTTCTATTCCTCTATTTTACATGTTGTTGAACCGTGAAAGCATTTGTTGTGGAAGGGGGATCACAGTTGTGCTTTGCTAAATATTCTTGAGGTTTACGTGATATTTCAAGTTGGATTAATGTGTATTAAGGGATTTGATTCATTGTGGTGGATTTGTTCATTATTTATTGACTTTGGATCTCATTGCACCCATTAGGAATTACGCAAATTCCTAGCTTGCTGAACCGGAATTGTTTGATTGCATTTAGGGTTGGTTTTTGTTCCATTTGATTGTGCTTAATCCTCTTTTAGGCGCATTACTTAGCAAGCTTTTACAGGAGGTTTGTGAGAGATTTTAGTTCCATCGCAGCTCCTCTAAATGACCTTGTTAAGAAAAATGCCGACTTCAAGTGGACTGAAGTACATGAGCAGGCGTTCCAAACTCTGAAAAGTAAGTTAACTAATGCACCTTTATTAGTATTGCTTAATTTTGAGAAAGTATTCAAGATTGAATGCAATGCTTCCGGGAAAGGAATTGGTAGTGTGTTAATGTAGGATTCCAAGTCGATTGCTTATTTTAGCAAAAAGCTCAATGGAGCTACGCTAAACTACCTTGTGTATGATAAGGAGATATATGCATTAGTGAGAACCTTGCAAACGTGGCAACATTACTTATAGCCTAAGGAGTTCATCATTTATTCTAATCACGAGTTTGAAGTATCTGAAAAGACAGGGTAATTTGAACAAGAGGCACACCAAGTGGTTGGAAATTATCAAAACCTTTCCATATGTGATTAAGTATAAGCAAGGGAAGGAAAATGTGGTGGTAGATGCACTTTTTAGAAGGTACTCTGTGTTAACTTCTTTACATACTAAATTGCTTAGATTTGAATGCATGAAAGAATTGTACGAACATGATGCTAACTTCGGTCAAATTTGGGCTGCTTGTTCTAAATCTAGATATGCAAAATTTTATAGGCATGATGGGTATTTATTTAAGAAAGATAGATTATGTGTGCCAAAAAGTTCTATACGTGAACTATTGGTGAGGGAGACAAATGGTGGCGGTTTAATGAGACACTTTGGTGTTAGAAAAACTTTAGACATTTTGCATGAACATTTTTATTGGCCTAAGATGAAACATGATGTACAAAATGTGTGTGATAAGTGCATTGCATGTAGAAAGGCTAAGTCCAAAGTGATGCCACATGAGGAATATCTTCCCTTACCTGTGCTTAATCAGCCTTAGACTGACATCTCTATGGATTTTATATCGGGTTTACCTCGATCTCAAAGTGGCAAAGATAGCATATTCTTTGTTGTTGATAGGTTAAGTAAGATGACTCATTTCATTGCTTGTTTTAAAACTAATGATGCATAACATATTGCTGACTTGTTCTTTAGGGAGATTATAAGGTTACATGGTTTTCCTAAATCCATTGTAAGTGATAGGGATGTAAAATTTTTTAGCCATTTTTGGTGTACTCTATGGAATAGACTAGGCACCAAATTATTATTTTTCACTGTTGCACATTCTCAAACTGATGGTCAGACAAAAGTAGTCAATAGGACAATCTCAACATTATTGCGTGCGGTACTTCATAAGAACTTGAAACAATGGGAGACATGCTTACCTCATGTAGAATTTGCATATAATAGGACAGTACATTCCACTACATCATATTCTCCATTTAAGGTTGTATATGGTTTTAATCTCTTAACCCCATTGGATATTTTGCCTTTACCCACTAATGAGTTTATTGATCTTGATGGAACAAAAAAGGTAGAATTTGTTAGGGAATTACATGCTTAGGTTCGTACTAACATTGAGAAGCAAAACGAACAATATGCTCGTTAGGCTAATAAGGGACGTGTCAAGATCATGTTTCATCCAAGAGATTGGGTTTGGGTGCATTTAAGAAAGAAAAGATTTGCAGAGCAGCGAAAGTCTAAATTGCATCCAAGGGGAGATAGACCTTTCCAAGTAATGGAACGCATCAATGAAAACGCTTACAAGATTGACTTGCTAAATCATTATGGT
This sequence comes from Laguncularia racemosa, assembly GCA_037954665.1. Classification (NCBI taxonomy): domain Eukaryota; kingdom Viridiplantae; phylum Streptophyta; class Magnoliopsida; order Myrtales; family Combretaceae; genus Laguncularia; species Laguncularia racemosa. The sequence goes on along the minus strand of JBBMOL010000021.1, from coordinate 6,612,453 downwards.
AATGTAAACACAACTTTTAATGTTTCTGATCTTACTCTTTATGATGCAGGTGATTCGAGGACGAACCTTTTCGAGAAAGGAGGGAATGATGAGGATCAACTAGCATCTAAGAGGAAGGATCTAAAATCCTAAGATTTATTGCAAGGTTTTGGAGGCCCTATGACCTGAGCTAGAGCTGAGAGGATGAACGAAGCTTTACAATGATTAGTCATGGACCTACAAGCTAAGGAATCAAGTTACACTAAAGGAGAACCAACTTTTTTCAACTTGATTTACGTTTCCATGGAGGGATGCAAAGATATAGAAGTCTTAGAATAAAATATTTTGAAAAGGGAAAATTGAACCAAAAGAGGGAGAATTACTCTCGGTTTTATTTTTTTATGTCTTATTGTATTTGTTTGGATTATGTTTAAGTATATTTAGTTAGAAGTTTTGGTTAATAAGAAGTTAAGGCCAGTTGCTATGTTAGGAAACCTAGGTTATTATTTTTTGGTGGTGTGATATCCTTATATCACCGAGGAGAAGGGACGACAAAGGGGATATTATTCCATATTGAAAATTACAATTTTTCTTTTGAGAAAGAAAAACCCTCTCTTGTTATTTGAGAAAGAACTCCATGGTTTTCTTCAACATAATTGCTTGGGAAAATCTCTTGATAAGTTAGGTTTTAGTCAACAGGTGTAATTGAGGTCTAGTTCTATTCTACTTGTTCAAGACGTTCCTTAGGAGTTTGATTTGAATTACGATTTCTGGGTTCTAGGTTTGACATACCTAGGGTTTTATGCATCACTTCTAGTTTAAGTTGTAAGCATAAAGACCAATAGGATTACCTACTTATGAGTTATGGGGATAGAGTATGTTGGTTACTGTGACAATTGAGGAAAGTGAATTAATGAGGTTGGGGATGGTGTCAATAGTGAAAGACTTTCCTGAAGACCTTTTTAATTTATCCCTAGTTAGGGAAATTGAGTTCGGTATCAATTTGATATAGGGTATTACACCAATATTGAAACTAGTATACAAAATGGCACCAGTTGAGTTAGAAGAGTCGAAGAAATAGTTACAGGACCTATAGGATAAAGGATTCATAAGACCTAATATGCCTCCCTCAAGTGTGCCGATCCTTTTTGTCAAAAAGAAAGATGGATGTATGAAACTGTTCATAGATTATAGAGGCCTGAATCATGTCACCACTAACAACAAGTATCCTCTCCCTAAAATAGACGATTTATATAGAATACATGTGTTGTTTTATTTGCAAAATACCCAAAATGGAACTATAGCTCTCATTGAAAGTTTTAGGGGTCAAATGGGAGTTCTCTTTAAAGTCAAAATTTGAATATAGAAGTATATGGACTTCTTGAAGCTTAATCTAAGTAACATCGCAAGCATACTTCTAATTGGGGATAGTAAATAAAAGTTCTTTGTTTCTTTTTTCTTCTTTAGTTACATAAAAGAAAATTTTAACAATATTTATCCTTCAAGTTAACTAAATCTTAGCAAAGATTGAAAATTTTGATTTCATTACAAATAATTATAGCAGAAAATCTAATGAGCCATAGTTGTAAGAATTTAATACAATTAATTTAATATCAATTACAAAGTGAAATGAAAACTCTATTGCGGATAGGGTACAATATGATAAGAATTCACTGCTAATCTAAAGATGACAATTGAAATTCCTTGGGGAGCCATTTAAAACTTTATTTTTTTTAAGAAAAAAAAAAGAAAAAGGAAAGGTTAAATTAGTCTTATACATAAAACTATTTGTTTAGATATATTTCCTTACATATAATATTGATTGATATTAAAGTCGATACCTATTTTTATGTTAAAATATATACCTTTGATTGGTTTTATTTATATACCACTTATGACATCGTAACTAATTATCTTCCTGATTCGACTCATGAAAAATAAAATTAGTTTATTAGGTCCACAAGTGAAATCACGTACCAAGTGAATGAACTTTGTTCATATTACATTAAATCCCCATACCTTCAATGAGAATAATATGTCTCAATGACTATATTTTATCTTATTTATGCTTATTTTTCCAGTGCATTAAAGCTATTGATCATCCTAAAAATTTCTACATGAGTGGAAATACGATGTAATGTTGTCGAAGGAAGTCCAAAAATAGAAATTTCATTTACTTCACTCCACACTAAGTTAGTGTAGTTAATACCTAGGACTTTCGTAAAAAAGTAGTATCCAATCAATATGTATAATCACTCCTTGCTAGGAAAGGAAGCAGTTGAATACAATTACATTCCCATGATAGAATTGGTGAATTTTATAGCATATAATTGTGATACCAACATTGAATAAAATTACGTTCTTATTGCTATTTTTTACTGTTGAAGTATGCTCATCTGTGATCATTTGCTTTATATCAATTCTTTTGTGATACTTTATGTACATATGTGTGCATTGTTTATTTACTTATAATTTTTCCCATTTTATTCACTTTTTTATGCTTTTTCATTACAAAAATTCATCTAAATATGTTCTCTTTATATTATTTATGAGCACTATTGAATGGTACCTTCACCATTTTTCATATTATAATGGATGAAGTATAATCTCATGATATTTGTATCTACATGAGCATGAGGATAAAAGCTATCAAAATGGTTTATTTATTACAATGACAACTTTTCATAAATAAGATGTGAATGAGATGGAGAAATAGTGTCCCATTTTGATATTTTTTGAAAACAAATGTCATTTCAATGCTTTGACTTTACTTTTGCGTGTAATAGTTACAAATGCAAATATAGATCTTCAATCAAGGTTATTTAAATTATTAATCTGAGAAAGTTTTTCTTTATAGTATTTTGTGAATGGTAAGATAATAGTTTTACGTATCCATCTCTATTTAATGTTTGTTAGGACAATTCGATAAGCTCACCTATTAGTAATATAATTCATAATTTTCTCTCAATATTAAATAACTCTTGATCTTAAGAAAGTCATTTATATGAAACAACTTATTTCTATTTGGCAAAGAAAACTCTTAACCTTGGCATAAAGTCATAGAGCATAGAGTCCTAGTAACAACATCTAGATTCCATGTCTTCAATTGCTCAGCATGGAAAATTATATGATTGAGATATACAATATTAATTGAAATTATGTGCAATCATGATCTTAAAGTTAGAGCATTGTCATTTGCTCTCGATTTTCTTATCCTTATTTATGAAGAAGGTAAATTGTTGTTTCTATCTATGGTTGAGGTTTTAGCTTAGTTTAATGCCATACTTATAATAAGGTATTGGAAACTTCATTGGAGTTTGTTTTACTAGTATAAAGGGCTAAAATGGATTTTAGGCTTTAGGCTTTAAGCCTAATAATAACTTAGGTTTGACTTTCTATGCTAAGTGATAGGACTCAATGAGTCAAGTCTATAAATTTTAGAATGACTAAGAAAGATTTAGCATAGTAGGCTTGGAGTAAGAACTGTTGGACCGACCTATTTGTCTTCAAACTTTCTTAGGGAAACTCATGCACTTAGGAGGCTTTCCATGGGCCCATACATAAGAGGAGCCCATAGAAGAATTTATCAAGAGAATAACTCAACTCGACTATCATTCACTGATGCCATCCAATAGATGCATTATCAACTAAACTCTATAAATATTCAACGTTCTTACTCTTTTAAGAGATGTAAAAAGAAAGATAAATGTCAAAATACTATCAAATTACTTTAATAAAAGATTAAACTGAGCTCATCATAAAGAACACACCGTATTTCTTTAGGAATTGTGGGGTTGATGTCGTGTAGCTTCTCTACCCATCACTAGTGCATTTGAGTTTCATGAGATTTCTTGCTCCTCCTCCCTACCTCTCACTCTTAGTCATCCTCCATGTGTTATGCTATATTACTCCTATGAGGCCATATGTAGCATGAGACGCATGTAGCATACATATGACCATTGCAACCAAATCCCCTCCACTACAACTAGCTTGATCTCTAATTGAGATTACATCAAGCATTGATTGTTAATTCCTATAATACACTTACTATGAGATACTTGGAAATTTTATATGAAAGAAAATACAAGTTGGTTATAATACCAATTGATGCATATATGGAAAGGCTTAGTTTCTTGGCATACAATGAGAGTTATAGCCCTAAACTAAGTAAATTATGTGATAAATGATATATAATGTTCGATAACTACAATGATTCACGATTTGCACTGTAACACTCAATAACCATGATGATGCACGGTCTAAATATTGAAACGTTGTGATCTTTACACCTTTAATCCTAGGAAGTATCTTGTGTCTCTCATTGTTTTTGCTATAAAGTAGTGGAATGATCCCCTTAACAAGCATTGCTAAGCTTAAGCAAACCCTAGCATGTTGTGGCTATAATCGCTGCCTTGTAGTAAAGTGCTCTCTTTGGTGCATGATGCATATCTCTATCATATTTCCTTAAACTATTATTGCTTTTCATGGTCAATTAGTGAAAGAATCCCTTGACAAACACCGATAAGTCCAAGCAAGCCATGGCATATAGCAACTATTATTGTTGCCTTGTAATTACCTCCACAATTAGTGATAGTGCTCGAGTTTTATTTCAAATAAGTTCCTAAGTTTTATTACTAGTTTCATTACCAAATAATGGAGTAATCTCCTTGTCTTATAATATATTCTTTGGCATATAATAATGAGCTCATGTGGTCATTTGAATTTTTTTATGAATTTAGTTGTAAAGCAATGTAGTGGTTTACTTGCTAAGCTCTTCTAGGCCTAAGCAATCTTTTGCATCTCATTAATATAATTCCGCAATGTTTATGATAACTTATTGAAAACTTTCTCTTAGCTAATAAATAGTAGCAATTTTATTGGTACAAACTACCAAGGATAGGATGCCCATTGCGGCTAATTATGATTATTATTATTTTGACAACTAAAAAGCAAGCAATCCTTCTAGCCTTATATTTAAAATTCATATAAATACTTATCATCGATATACTAAAAGAACATAATATGTGAATAATGTGTTATGGAGGAAAAATGGTAAGTATTTCTCTTACTTTATGTTTATTGTGCTCAACTTTTGAATAACAATATGCTTGCTTACTCTTTATAATCTCACATTTGGGTATGTTGCTTATTAATATGACTCATTCTTTATGAACCTCATCACGTGCACATTTAGTCACTAAATAGTGCTCTCCATGACATATACATTGGATGTTACTTGTTGGATGAGACACAAGCTTAAATAAAGCTCATCTACTATGATTGATATATATATATTTGCAATATTACTCATTCTTAACTATGATGTGTTTAAATATTTATCATCACTTCTCTATTTGAAATTCCATTAAGTGGGAGTAAGTAATGATCTCTTGTCATAGTACATTACTTTCCTTTAAAATAAAACCGATGCTCATTTATTGGAAGAAAAAATTGTATTTTCCGATGACAAATATAAAACCTCTCAGTTTTTCATATCTTTCTCCTTGGAAAGAGAGTAAAGTGAATATGCATCTTTATTATAGAAATGTAACATCATGTAAGAAATCATTTAACTGATTCATTACCATTATGTGACAAGCACAAATATATTGTTATATGAGTAAATGACTAGTGTAGTAGATTGTAGCGTAGGTGTTAAACATTACACAAAAATTTAAATGGCACAACTAAAGAGGATATATATGACACATGAATGTTTTATGTTAAATTATATTCAATTTTTAATGAAAAGTGTATAAAGTGCTGACAATACACTTTACATTGAAAATCTAAAATAAAAATGAAATAACAAATGATATTATGAGTAACCCATATACGTACCATATAATCCAGCATTTCCTTAATGTGATTGATTACTAGTAGGTGATTTCTTGATACCAAGTGGCATAATCAATGGTTATATTGTCAACTAATTCAATAAGTGGCTCTAGCTAAATAGTCATGTGTGATGTACAACTCATTAAGTCAATCAAGTGGAATAGGTGGTTAACCAATGCATTTTTATCCTACCCTGTAGGTCCACCTCATGAAGTTACCTCCTAGTGTTCATATCAAGCGATATGCACTAGAGGTTACCGAACTATTGGACAACATAGTCCAAGAAATGTAGCACTACAATGTGGAAGTATTTGAGTGACATTCATGCTAACCATATCTCACTACCAATCCCATAATAATGGAGTAGGCTGGCAATGTCCTCATGTGAATATGGGTGCCATACTACTTAGGAAATTATAAGTTGAAACATGAAGTAATGAAAATCTCTAAAAAGGAACTATATAACTGCATGTGCTAACTACTTGACTAAGACCCAACCGTCAAATGAGTCACAATATTGCATCATTTGATGTGTCAAAAGCTAGGTGTTGGGGTATAGATCCAACACATATGGGTCTATACCAAGGGTATCTAAAGTATATGAAGTATACTTGGATGAAAGAATGTTAAGCTTGAAGAAAATTGACAAAACCAAACGAAACAGGGCAAGGCCAGCTCAGGGCCGTTGGCCTAAATAAAGGATCGCTGCTGGCTTTATTTTGTCATTGTTGCTCGGTCACATTGAAGGCCGGCTCAAGGTCGGCCTAACGCCATCGACGTTCGATACTTAGGCCGCCAGCCTTAAGTCGGCATAAGTCCTAAACTTGTTTTTTTTTTTCATGGCCAATATATATATATATATATATATATAAGTGTTCCTTTGTAGGTGGGAGGAAATACAAGAGTGAGAAACACAGAGAGGTTATTCCTAAACCTAAAGAGAGTTCTAGAGAAAGAAATTTCATTGTATTTGATCCACCGGTTTGTGGTGAGACTGAGTAATCTACTAGTGAGACTAGTGAAGAAGTGTGTAACTTATTACTTTGATAGTGGAAGAATTTGTGTACGGCGGTCTCGTGTTTTTCCCCAAATTGGGGTTTTCCACGTAAATCCTTAGTGTTGATTGTTTTTTTTTTTCCGCAAGTTATTATTAATTGTTGTTTGTTTCAATTGTTAATCGCACAGGCAAGAGGAAAAGTTCAGATCTTTTCCTAACAAGTGGTATTAGAGCACCAGGTTTCAAAAAGAAAATTAGGGTTTTCACTACAAATTGAAGTTAGGGTTTTTATGTTTTCAATCACAGACATGGCTGAATCTTCAGGTACAATGATTAAACGTAATTCCTCTAATTACACTATCTGGAAGTCGATGATGGAAGATCTATTATATTGCAAAGATTTGTATTTGCCTTTGGGTGGTGATGTTGCAAAGCCACAGGATAAATTTGATGTAGAGTGGTTGATACTACATAGGAAAACTGTAGGGTATATTAGACAGTGGGTTGATCAGAGTGTGTATCATCATATTGCTTAGGAGACTAGGGCTAATGTTCTATGGAAGAAACTAGAGTCGATGTATGAGAGGCAAACTACCTTAAATAAAACTTCTTTGATAAGGAAGGTAGTTAACTTGAAATACAGGGAGGGCTCAAATATGTCAGACCGTTTGAATGATTTTCAGGGACTCGTGAATCAATTAACTGCTATGAAACTTGTGCTTGGGGATGAGATCTAAGCACTCCTGTTATTGAGTTCATTACCTGAGAGTTGGGAAACTCTTGTAGTATCGATTAGCAACTCAGCTCCAGATGGAAAATTGACATTATCTATGGTTAAGGATAGTTTAATCAATGAAGAGGCTAGAAGGAAAGATATGGGTACTAGTTCTGACTCAAGGGCACTTGTCACAGACAAGTCTAACAGTAGGGGTAGAAGCAAGAACAGAGGACAGAATGATAAATTTAACAGAACATATAAGTTAAAGGGTAGATCCAAGTCAAGGGGCAGAAAGAACATCAAATGTTTCTATTGTGACAAGCCACGCCACTTCAAGAAAGAATGTAGACTGTGGAAGAAGAAACAAGGAAAGGGTAAGGGTGATGACTCTGATGAAGACACCACTGCATCGGTAGATGGTGAGGTAGTGGTTACATGGGATGAGGGTTGTATTAGTCTTGCAGGTCATGACAGTGATTAGGTAGTTGATTCTGATGCCTCCTTTCATGTGACAGCACATGATGAGTTTTTCTCATCCTACATTGCTGGTGATTATGGCAATGTTAGGATGGGAAATAATGAAACCTCAAGGATTACAGGCATTGGCAATATCATCTTGGAATCTAATACAGGGTGTAAACGTGTTCTCAAGGATGTGAGACATGTACCAGATATCCACCTGAACCTGATCTCAGTAGGAAAATTAGATGATGAAGGCTTTCACACTTACTTTGGTGACGGTAGTTGGAAGCTCACTAAAGGGTCTTTACTTGTAGTAAAGGGAAGAAAGGAAAATATACTTTACTTAATGCCAGCAAAGTTAAGTAAAGGGGATTTGAACTTGACAGATGATGCTACTGTAGAGATGTGGCACAAATGGCTTGGGCACATGAGTGAAAAGGGGCTCCAGATGCTTATGAAAAGGAAGCTTCTACCATATTTGAAAGGTACTTCTTTAAAACCATGTACTGACTGTTTTGCTGGTAAACAACACAGATTTAGTTTTTAGAGAAATACACCTAGTAGAAAAGCTCATATATTGGATCCGGTTCATATAGATGTGTGCTATATGAAAGATTTGACGATGGGTGGGGCTATGTATTTTGTTACATTTATTGATGATCACTCTAGGAAACTTTGGACATATGCTTTGAAGTCCAAAGATCAAGTTTGAAGTGTATTCAAACAGTTTCATTCTAGAGTGGAGCGTGAGACCAGCAGGAAGTTGATATGTGTCAGGGCTGACAGTGGTGGGGTGTACAGAGGCCCGTTTGAACAGTACTGTGTAGATCATGGGATAAAACTGGAAAAGATTGTTCCAAAGACCCCACAGCAGAATGGCGTTGCAGAGCGAATGAATCTCACTATCACTGAGAGAGTGAAGTGCATGTTATCTTAGGCCAAGTTTCTTAAGTCATTTTGGGGTGAAGCGATGAGAACAGTAGTTGATTTGATAAATCTATCTCCCTCATATGCTTTAGATGGAGATATCCCAGAGAAGGTCTGGACAAGTAAAGATATTTCTTACAATCACTTACGAGTCTTTAGTTGTAGGGCATTTGTGCATATTCCAAAGGACGATAGAGCAAAGCTTGATGCCAATTCCAAGCAGTGTATCTTCCTTGGATATGCACATGATGAGTATGGATACAGGTTGTGGGATCCTGTTAACAAGAAGATTATCGGGAGCAGAGATGTGGTTTTCATAGAAGACCAGACGATTGAAGACATGGAAAAGATTGAGAAGCTAGCATCTTCAGGTAAGATACCCGCAACTGTAGACCCTGCACCTTTGTCTGATTTTGCTAATGGAAGAACTGTGGAGGACACAGGTAATGAGTTACTAGAGCCACAGCAGCAGGCTGAGGTAAGGAGATCTTCTAGAGATAGAAGACCATCAGTGAGGTATAGTCCAGATGATTATGTGATGATTACTGATGAGGGAGAACCTGAGCGTTATGAGGAAGCAATGACTCATGACAAGAAGAAAGAATGGGTAAAAGCCATGCAAGAGGAAATCAAATCCTTGCATGAGAACAAGACCTATGAGCTAGTTAAATTGCCTAAGGGCAAGAGACCTCTAAGAAATAAATGGGTGTATAGATTGAAGATTGATGAAAGTAGCTCACAGCCAAGGTACAAGGCAAGGCTGGTTGTGAAGGGGTTCAGTCGGAAGAAGGGGGTCGATTTTGAAGAGATTTTCTCACTAGTGGTGAAGATGTCATCTATCAGAGTTGTGTTTAGTATTGCTGCTAGAATGAATCTAGAGGTTGAGTAGATGGATGTGAAGACAGCATTCCTTCATGGTGATCTGGAGGAAGAGATTTATATGGAGCAGCCTGAAGCGTTCAAGATCAAGGGGAAGGAGAATCTTGTTTGCGGATTGAAGAAAAGTTTATACGGACTAAAACAAGCTCCAAGGCAGTGGTACAAGAAGTTTGAGTCCTTCATGATTGATCAGGGTTATATTAGGATTGCTACAGACCATTTTGTCTTTATTAAGAAGTTAACTAGTGGTGAGTTTATTATATTGCTACTTTATGTAGATGATATGCTGATTATTGGCAGGGATGCCAAATAGATCAAAGAACTGAAGATTGCATTGAGTAAGTCTTTCTCCATGAAAGACTTAGGACCCGCTAGCCAAATTCTAGGTATGAGGATTATTAGAGATAGGAAGAGCCAGAAGTTGTGGTTATCACAAGAGAGGTATATTGAGAAGGTGTTAGAGAGATTCAACATGAGCAAAGCAAAAGCTGTCTATACTCCACTTATAGGTCACTTTAAACTGAGTTCAGTTTAGTGTCCAAAGAGTGAGGCAGACAAGGAAGATATGAAGAAAGTCCCATATGCTTTAGCAATGGGAAGTCTTATGTATACCATGGTGTGTACCAGGCCTGACATTGCTCATGTTGTAGGTGTGGTGAGTCGCTATCTCTCAAATCCAGGCAAAGAGCACTAGACAGCAGTTAAGTGGATTCTCAGATATGTTAGGGGTACTTCTAAGTTATGTTTACAGTTTGGCGATGACTATAAATCTACATTAGAGGGGTTTTCAGATGCTGATATAGCTGGTGATTTGGATTCTAGGAAATCCACTTCAGGTTACCTAATTACTTATGTAGGGGGAGTAGTGTCCTGGCAATCGAAGTTATAGAAGTATGTTGCACTTTCCACTACTGAGGCTAAGTATATTACTGTAATAGAAGCCTGCAAGGAAGTCTTGTGGATGAAAAAGTTTTTAGAAGAGCTGGGTCAAGAGCAGGAAGAGTTGAAGCTGTACTGTGATAGTCAGAGCACTATACATCTCAGTAAGAATCCGATGTTCCACTCTAGGTCAAAACACATTGATGTTAGGTATCATTGGATCAGGGATGTGCTAGAGTCAAAACAATTAAAGCTTGAGAAGATTTACATTGATGACAATGTATCAGATATGATGACGAAGGCTTTACCTAATGAGAAGATTGTTTGCTGCAGGAAGATTGCAGGGATGATGGAACCCCCCATATGAGTTGGAGGGGGACTTTGTTGGGGTATAGATCTAACACATATGGTTCTATACCAAGGGTATCCTAAGTATATGAAGTATATTTAGATGAAAGAATGTTAAGCTTGAAGAAAATTGACGAAAACAATCGAAATAGGGCAAGGCCGGCTCAGGGCCGCCAGCTTAAACAAAGGATTGCTGCTGGCTTTATTTTGTCATTGTTGCTCGGTCACATTGAAGGCCGGCTCAAGGCTGGCTCAACGCCATCGGCATTGGATACTTAGGCCGTCGGCCTTGAGCTGGCGTAAGTCCTAAACTTTTTTTTTTTCGTGGCCAATATATATATATAAGTGTTCCTTTGTGCGTGGGAGGAAATACAAGAGTGAGAAACACAGAGAGGTTATTCCTAAACTTAGAGAGAGTTCTAGAGAAGGAAATTTCATTGTATTTGATCCACCGGTTTGTGATGAGACTAGTGAAAAAGTGTGTAACCCATTACTTTGATAGTGGAAGAATTTGTGTGCGGCGGTCCCATGGTTTTTCCCCAAATTGGAGTTTTCCACGTAAATCCTTGGTGTTGATTGTTTTTATTTCCACAAGTTATTATTGATTGTTGTTTGTTTCAATTGTTAATCACACAGGCAAGAGGAAAAGTTCAGATCTTTTCCAAACACTAGGTGACATCAAAGTTCGCTCCCCATCAGTATAAGAGTGGTTAAACCTTCTCAGCAACATTGTAGGAAATGTGAAGGAAATGATCCCATGCAACTCCTAAAGAATCACAAGTAGGTCACAAATCTTCATAGCATCTATATGTGCAATAAGACAAAACTAGCAATAAAACAAAGTTAAGTATGTTGCCTCTATACGTACTAGTTAACTCCTACTAGGTTAGATGGTAGGAGGAGGAACATGAGATGAGAGGGTTCTAAAAATGAAGACCATCTCCCCATCAATTGTAGTATGCATACTCTAGCATGCTACTGTATTGTCATCTTGTGATCATCATCAAGTAGGACACTAAAATTGTCCTTTAGCTAGGACAATTTCAAACGTACTCCTTAAATTCACCAAGCACTCAATTGAGTGCTTAATAACTGATAGCATTAAATTTCATTCATAATTCATCACAAAATTATAATTAACTAAATAATTTTTTTAGAGTTACTATTTGCTTAACTTTGTGTTTATCCCTATTCTTGATTTAAACTTAAGTAAATATTAAGGTGAACTTGAGTAGCTCACGAATAGTTTGAATAATTAGCACCCCAGTTAAGGTTGCATAATAGTAGTAGCAAAAAGCATGCTCTACAATTTCATCCTTATCTTATAAATGCCATTTTTTTTAGCTAAGTATAAATGCCATTTCCAAATCTTATTTTTTACAACAAAAAGGAAAGTGTTAGTTTTTCAGCATCCTTTACTATAAAGAACATCATGAATCAAATTTTATATTCATATATTTCAGCTTTTATCACAAATGTTACTACTAATATAATTTACATAATATTTAATCAATGTTGCTAAAATATAGAGGAAGTAGTAACGTTTTTAAAATTTACAAACATTACCAAAAGTAGAAATTCTTGTATTGTTGGCAATTGATGTGTAAATTTGAGCTAATTAGGCACAACATAACACTTAATTTAATATATTTAAGTAATGTTTAAAAAATATTGAAAATTTTCAAAAACTAAAAAAAAATGGAATAATCACAAGAAAATCGAAGAAAAAAAGTAAATTAGATTGGAAAATGAAAGTATGGTTGTTAGTTCACCTATAGGTGGGGGGTTGGCAACCATCCTATAGAGTTTATGTGACTCCACTAGATTAGAAACATTCATTTGAATCAAGTCACCTATTCCAATCCATAGGTTATTGATGAGCCATTAGTTATTCATTCAGAATAAGCTTAATAGCAATTACTTTTTGCACTACCCCTTACATCATGTAGAACCAGCCCAATGGCACCATCTTAGGGATCAAAAGAAGCATAATATTCCATATTGCAATGACTACTAACAATTGAATAGAATCAAAACTAGAGTCATAAGTACAATGGTTGAAAGAAGAAGCAAAACTCAACTGGATTAAAACAAGTTCATGATTATAAGAAGAATCATGTTGAGAACTAGGTTCTGAATTGCAAAAGTTCAATGCCTAAGACTCAATTTGGAAGTTCAGACTCAATTTGGAAGTTCAAGCAACTTGTATAGGAGAAATCTTACAAGTTTTGATAAAAGATTCTGGTTCTAAAAGAGCTTCTGATGTTGCTTTTGATAGAGTTTTAAAATTTCAGATGGTATTTCAAGCAAAACTTTTGACTAAGCTATAAAAGTTTCTAAAGGTTCTACTTTTGAAGAATGTATTTATAGAAAATTTCAATTAAGATTGTTAGCTTACTAAGATTCAAATTCTAAGATTTTAGGAAGATTTTGTTTAGTTTCTTTTTTTATTATATTATTTTATTTAGTTTTAGTTAATTATAAATAATGATGTAACCTTAAAAATTAGCAAGTTTAACTAATATTTCTTTTCTAATTCACTTAGTGAATTTTCATGTGAAACTATTTCTTGGATTATTGAAAGTGTTTTTCTTTTTGATCTTATCAATTAGAGTATTCTCTTTAATTGTGGTGATCTATTATTTGGATTAATCGTGTGTAATATTAATGGGTCTAATTAGCACCGTTTGACTTTTACAAATTGAATTATATTAGTTGTGGAATTTTAAGACCATCCAGTTCAATTATTGAATCTAATTTGATAGTTGTTCACATATTTTATTTTTCTAGATTACACATAAAAATCTTTCCCTTCAATAATTAAATCTTAAAAAAGAAAGAAAGAAATATTCAATCTTCTAATTGTTTTTGTGCTTTATGATCATGTTAGGAATCTATTCAATGATTCTAGGCACATTATCATTTGGCATCTAAGCTTATGGGTTGACTTGCTTCATGGCAAGTTTCAAAGTTCTCAACTTTGTTTGACATTTTGGTGAATTTAAAATTAAGTTTTATGTGGTAGAAAATTCTAGGCACATTATCATTTTGGCATTAGAGCTTATGGGTTTGACTTTCTTTATGGTAAGTTTCAAAGTTCTCAACTTTGTTTGACATTTTGGTGAATTTAGAATTAAGTTCTATGTGGTTGAAAGCTATTAAAGAATTATGAGTGTTGATCATGCTTGCTCCATAGTGATGTGTGTTACAACTTTCTTTGTTGTTTATCAAATTTTATTAGTTTGAAAATACTGGTAAGAGTGTTAATGCTAGTTTTGTTAGTAAGCAAGGAGATGGTAATAATGTTATGCAACGTAATGTGCTTGAAGCCTCACTTGAGCAATAGATGAGTGCCCTTACAAAGAGGTTATAGGGGTTCTTTAATACACAAACAACTATAATGCAAACCATGATATAGAACATGAACACTCAAAAGATTGCGATGAACAAAAACCTTAAACAAGGGTTTAATGTGGATAATAGATAGGGTGCTAGTGTGAGACATTATGGAGGTAATGTTGGACGTACGAAGTTGATGAATTGGTTGAAGGAGAGGGCAATAATTTCATTGTGGAGATTTAGGTAGGAGGAACCTATAGAATAGGGGACCTGAAACAGTTAAACTAAAGATACCTAAATTTGAAGAGTGGTATAACAATAAATTTGACACATCCTTGTGATTATTCAACATAGTGGATTGATCAATTTTAGAAGAGGAGGAGATCAAGCGAGGTTATTTGTTTCAAATGTCAAGGATATAGACATTTAACTTCAGAATTTCCTAATAAGAAAGTCATGGTTATTAAAGGTAAAGTTTCATAATTTGATGTGGAGAGTAAAGAGGAAACGGAGGATAAAGTTGGTGATCTAGTTGAGAAGATAAAGGAAATTGAGAATGGTAATGTTGATCATGTGTATGTAGAGGGAGGTCAATTTATGCAACTTGTTCTTTGAAGTAATTTGATTATGGGACCTTCAGTTGAAACTAAATAGAGAGAATTTGCTCTTTACTAAATGATTGGTCAATAAGAAAACGTGTTCCCTGATTGTTGATAGTGGTGGTTACATAAACTTAACATCTACAAGTTTTGTACATGCATTATGCTCGAAGTCAAAACCTCATCTTAAACCATATACATTGCATCGGTTTGGAGAAAAGGGTACAATACACATTACTAAGCAGTTTGAGGTTCCTTGTAAAATTGGGGAGTATAAAGATGAAATAACATATGATGTAGTGGTTACGAATTTTGCATATGTCTAGGAGAGTATTCCATGATGGTTTCAAGAATATTTACTCTTTCATTAAGGGAAACAAGTAATTTACATTGATGCCAATAAGTACAGCTAAGATTTGTAGTGTAATGATTGCTTGGGGGAAACAAAAGTAAGGAATGAATAGTTTGTTTGCATGGAAGCCACTTTATTCTTATCACAATCTTAAGCAAAAGCAAGATTCAAAGGTAAATCTTTGCTAACCTATAGGTGATGATAAGAGTCAAACTTTAAGTTGTAAGTTCAAGAGTCCAAAGAAGAAGCAGTACATAATAGGATTGAGACAAGTTCATGATTATAGGAAGAATTGTGATATAGACTAGGTTCTAAATTACAAAAGTTCTATAATGCCCTAAAACTAGAAATATCATAGCTCGCCACATGTCACTACTATAAAGTGACATGCTAAGGTTCTAAAACTTTATAATAATTCAAAACTTATTCATCTCCATTAACTATCATACTACTATAACTTCAATAAAATAAATAATTGTCACATTAGCCATTCCAATTCTCATTATTTAATAGCAGCGAAAATTTCAAAATAAGCAAATATTTTCCTATACTATTTAACATAACTAGGAATATGCTATTATCTCCATCATATCAATTCAACTAATAACATTCCAAATTATAAGTTTTCTCAATTTCCTTGCTCTTCATCTACATGGTAATAATGCTTTCTCCCATTTTCATCCATGTAATGTCCTACAAAATTCTCATTCTCATCATACTTTACTTGTTCATCATTCTTACCTATAGCTAAAAAAAAATATAGGAAGGGAGGTGAGCCTAAGCACAGTATGTGAGTACCACACTCACATGTGAATGATACACCACATTAATAATGCATACATATATGCAGCATTTATCCACAACACATTCATATATCAACTTACACACTAATATCCAAATTAATTATACTAAATAAGGGTACTCATGACCCTAGTACACACAAAAGTTTATCTTAGTGAGAACTACCACTGTGAGTCCCATCTAACCCTAATCTACCTTTTATCATTTTGATACATGGCTTCACTAGAGATAACATGACATATCGATCATTGAGGTCCCCTAGGGATTTGCCATTGCGAGCCCCTAAGCCAAGCCAAGCATAAGCAAAATGTAACCTTTCATTCACAATTTACATTACATCACATAATTCTTATAAGTAATTTATTTAATAACTACTTAATAATGATAGCCAACAAACAAGGTAAACATGTACTTAAAATCCTAGCCTTAAGCATGTCTAGTGTTGAACTTAAGCTAAGCAAAAGTCTGTTACAACATTAATACATCCTTCTTAGTACAAATCTAAGAATAACATAATTCTCTAAATTTCTCTTAATCTATTAAGTTATCTAAGGTCTTACTAATTATCTAGGTTACATAAGAATTAGTTTAATTAGGAGTTAAATAGATATAAAATAAAGTTATGTTTTACTCAACACGGTCATGTTAGAGGCCATGTAGCTTAATACAGCTAATACATAATCGTGTCAAAGGTTATGTATCTTTCTGTGAGTTTTAAGTTCAACATGGTTAGAATACAGTCGTGTATCTCCTGGTATGTTTTGCATTCAAAATGGTCAAAACACGACTATATAGGTAGGCCATGTATCTCTTGGTATGTGTTACATTAAACACGGTCAAAATATGACCGTGTATCTCTCGGTGTCTATTACGAACCCTAATTCTCTTTTACCAATTCATCTAATCTCCCCATTCTCTAATCCTAGACTTAAGTAAATCCTAAAATATAAATTTTCTAGTCACTTTACATGAATTAGAATTCTTACTTAGTTTAGATTGCACTTGGAACATTGAATTTGGTTGATCTTTTATTTGTCCAATTCACTTTTTAATTCGATCTCTATCATTACAAAGATAAACAGGCCTTAGTTTCATCATCGTAATTAAGCACATCATGATTTACTCTTACCTATTGAAGTCGTTGCATAATTCTCTTACAATTTGCCTTGGTCCTTTATAAGGTTCTCTCTCTCCCTCTTTAGTTTTCTAGATAGCAGTTGACAAATAGGTTAATTTCGCTTTTATAATCTAACTAGGAAAAGACAAATTTATCCCTTATCCCACTTGTTTATTTACGACATTGCCACTTGATATATTTATATAAATTTATTTTAAATCACATGTTACATTCCCACCCCCACACCCCCCCTCCTCTATTAAAAACTTTCATTCTTAAAAGTTACCTAGAATTAGAAAGAGTTCTAGATGCTTTTTCTTCATTTCTTCTTCTAATTACCATGTTACGTCTCGTTTTGTTTGATTTGTCCACTATACTTTAACATAGGGAATTCTTCTTATTCTTAAGACTTGTTCCTTTGTATCCACTATTCTCATAGGTCTCTCCATAGAGGATAAGTCTGACTGTACCTTCAAGGGTTCTAAGGCTACCACTTGACGTGGGTTTGGTGCATATTTTCTCTAAATCGATACATAAAATACATCATATACCCCAACCAGAATTGGCAGTAGGGTTAACCTGTATGTGACTATTCCAATTCTTTTTAAAATTTCAAATGGATACACATATCTTATATTCAACTTGCCCCACAATCTAAACCTAACTACCCCTTTAGTTGGAAATATTTTCAATAGGACTTTATCCTTAACTTGAAATTTTAGAGGGTGTCGCTGTTTGTTTGCATTACTTTTCTAGTGACTCTAGGCTGATAGAATTCATTGCTTTATTACTTTGACCTTGTCTATTGTTTCCTATATTATCTCTGATCCTAGTATCCATCTTTCTCCCACTTCATCCTAATGTAAAGGAGATCTTCACTACCTGCCATACAATACTTTATAGGGAGCCATCTGTATAGTAGCTTGATAACTGTTGTTATAAGCAAATTCTACTAAAGGTAATTTATCACTCCAATCATCCCCTTGATCCAATGTACAAGCTCGTAGTAGATCTTCCAGAATTTTGATAGTTCTCTCAGACTGTCCATCTGTTTAAGGATGAAATGTTGTACTAAATTGGAGTTTGGTTTACAGGGCTTGATATAGACTTTTCTAAAATCTGCTCACAAATCAAGTATCCCTATTAGATGTAATAGTGGATGGTACCCCGTGTAATCTTACAATCTCTCTAATGTACATTTAAGCAAGCTTTTTTAGTATATAGTCTACCTTAATTGGCAAGAAATGGGTGGACTTAATCAATCTTTCTACTATCACCCAAATTGCATCATACTTCTCCTTGGTTCTTGAGAATGCTGTGACGAAATCCATAGTTACATGTTCCCACTTCCATTCAGGTATGAGAAGAGGTTGTAACTCACCGGTTGATCTTTGGTATTCAATCTTTATTTGTTAACATGTGAGACAACTGGACACATATTATGCTATTATTTGTTTCATATTTTTCCACCGATAATTATTCTTAACATCTTTGTACATCTTGGTGCTTCCTGAGCATACTGTATACTTTGAGTAATGGGCTTCTATCATGATCTTCTTCTTTAATTCTTTATTATCTAGAACACACCATCTATTACCATACCTGGCTACACCTCCAACATTTACTACAAATTTCGTGGCTTCACCTTATTTTATTTTGCTCTTTATCTTCTCAATTTCAGGATCTCCCATTTATACAGTCTTAATCTAATTGATAATATTGGGTTGGATACTAAGTGTAGCTAACCTGTTTCCTATTTCCTATGTCATTTTTTCCAATTTCAGCTTACCCATGTCTTCTAATATTTTTCTCTAAAATGTGATTAATACTGTAATATTTATCTGTTTCTTCCTACTTAAAGCATCTACAACCACAGTTATTTTTCCAAGATGATAATGAATATCCACATCGTAATCATTCATCAATTTTAACCACCTCCTCTACCTCATATTCAATTCTTTCTAAGTAAATAGATATTTCAAACTTTTATGGTTTGCAAATATTTTATACTTCTCCCTATAAAGATAGTGTCTCTATAATTTCAGTGCCAAGATCACAATAGCCAACTCTAAGTCCAGAATGGGGTAATTCTTCTCATACTATTTCAGCTAGTGAGAGGCATATGCAATGACTCTCCTATTCTACAAAAGCATACACCCTAAACCTTGACTTGATGCATCACTAAATACTTCAAATTCTTCTCTCGCCTTTGGTAGGGCCAACACTGGAGTTGTCATCAATTTATCCTTTAGTGTCATGAAGCTACTTTCACATTCATCACTCTATACAAACTTGGCTTTCTTCTTTGTCAAATGAGTCAAGGAAGTTGCTAACTGAGAGAACCTTTCTACGAAGCATTTGCAGTACCCAACTAATCCTAGAAAACTCCTTACTTCTATTACAGTTCTTGGTCTTGGCCAGTTACTTACTACCTTTACCTTCTTAAGGTCTATTGATATTCCATTCTTATTTATCACATGTCTTAAGAAGGATACCTGTTCCAACTAAAATTTGGACTTACTAAATTTAGCATAAAGTTTTTCTTCCCTGAGTCTTTCCAGTATGGTTTTGAGATATGCTTCATGTTCTTCCTTACTCCTAGAATAGATAAGGATATCATCTATGAAAAATATTACAAATTGGTTTAGTTAATCTTTGAGTATTCTATTCTTGAGGTCCATGAAGGCTGGTAGAGCATTTATCAAACTAAAAGGAATCACCTAAAACTCATAGTGCCCATATCGAGTCCTAAAAGTAGTCTTTTATATATCTTCCTCCTTGATTCTTAACTGATGGTTTCCTAATCTTAAGTCAATTTTAGAGAAGACTTAAGCTCTTTATAATTGATCAAATAGATTATCAATCCTAGGGAGAAGGTATTTATTCTTGATTGTGACTTGGTTTAGCTCCCTATAATCTATACACAGCCTCATACTCCCATTCTTCTTCTTGACAAACAATATTGGAGCACCCTATGGTGAAACACTTGGTCTAATAAACCCACTATCTTAAAGCACTTGAAGTTAAGTCTTCAATTTAGATAGTTCAATGGGTGCCATTCTATATAGTGCTTTAGATATGGGTGCAGTTCTTAGTAGAAGATCAATATAGAACTCTATCTCTCTGGCTAGCGGTAAACTTGAAAAATTCTCAAGAAAAATGTCTACATACTCATTCACTACATACACATTTCTCAATTCCTTAAATTGTCCTGTACCTACTGATAAGGTCGATAGTCTTCATTTATTCTACAACTCGTATGTTGGAATAGTTGCAAGCCTTTGTGGATCTAACTTGAATACAACTTGTTCCTCATCAAGAAAATTAAACCTAACCACTAGATTATGTCAATATGTAGTGGCGTGATACTTAGATGGCTAATTCACTCCTAGAATTAGATCAAATTCTATCATCTCTAATATAAACAATTCAGCTGGCATTTTCTTACCATGTATTACAATTTCTACATCTTTACATATTTGATCTAATTTCTCTCCTACTCCAAAAGGAGTGTTTACAATCATAGCATCACCCAACATAGTAGGTTTTAATCTACATACATTCATAAACACAGGTGATATGTAAGAATGTGTTACACCCATGTCAAACAATACATAGGTAGTATTTGAGTTTATGAGCAGTGTACCTACTATGGTATCTTGATTATGGACATCCTGCTACTGCTGCTGTTATAATGCGAACACCCTACCGGGTACCCTCTGTCTTGGTCCAACATTTTGATTTCTACTTAATAGACCTCTAGGTTCAAGTTTTACAGGCTATTAAGCTTGTGGGGGTGTAGCTGCCTAAGTATGATAAGCATCACACTCGAATGATCTATGCCCTCTCTACTTACAAGTATTGTAGAAGGTCTTAGGGAGGGTCCTTTCTATGTAACTCCTACTGGTGTGTCCTATTTTGCCACAGGAGAAGCATGCCCCTTTGAGCCATTTACACTATTGCAGATCATAGGGTCCCAAACATCTAGGATACCTCACACCTAATCCTATCTATGGTGGTGGAGGTAGTGCTAGAGGTGCAAGCCTAGTTTGAAGAGGTCTAGGCACATAAATCACAGGTCTGGCTTGATATATAATTGGCTTCTTTCCTTTATTAGCATAAGATATGTTGGAAATAGGCATTTTCCTTAAAACAGATCCTAATCTATGAGATAGTTATTCCTTTGTTCTCTTTTACTATACTCCAAGTATTTTGCTTTGTCAGCTACTTCTACATAGGTAGTTAATTGAAAAGACCCCACTTTATGTTGCAAGATAGGCTCTAATCCCATCAAAAATCTTCTTGCTCGAGAAGCATCATTCCCTCTCATTACTTTTGGCAAGAACTTGCTTAAGTGGTTTATCTTTGCTTCATATGCCTCTACAGATCTACTGTCTTGCTGATAGTTATAATAATCCACCTCCATTTTGTCTTTGATGTTGTTAAGGAAGTACTTTTCATGGAAGAGCTCCTTAAACCTTTACCTTTGGTTAGGAGCTCCTGCTAATCTGGACATACCAATCTACCAATCTACAGCTGCTCCCTTTAGCGTATAAGTGGCATATCTCACCTTCTTGTCTTTGAGGACCATGAAGGCTTCAAAGGTCCTTTCAGTCTCAGTGATCCAATATTCAACCTCTATCAAATCATTAACCTTTAAGTAGAACTCCTTAGATAACCTTACAAATTTATCCAATGCACAAGATTCCTCTACAGGCTTGACAAGTTCCACAACTTGTTATTGTTGTTGTTGTTGTGCCAGCATTCCCACTAGAGAATTTACAGTCTCTAGTAATTGAGCAGCTGTGACATTAGTTTACTCTAAAGTTTCCTGCTGAGGTGGTCTTTGAGGGTTCCTATCTTCTGAGGCATCTCCACCTTATCCAGCTCTAGATGAACCCTGTATGATGCTTCTTCTTGGAGGCATTCTATGTAAATTGAGACAGTAGAATGATCCCAGAGTTAGAATTTGTAAGGGGAGTTAGCATGTATACCCAAGTTTAAACATATATATACCTATATAAAAATAAATAAGAATATGCAATAAAATACAATTACATAAAATAATTGGAGTAACATAACATAATAGTTATCTCTTAATTTACTTACTTTCTTCATTTCTTATGGTTCTACAGATCATCTACTAAGTCTTCTAATGATTCTAACTTACCTTCTATTGATTGAATCCTATACCTATTGATCATTACTTAATTCTATAAGTCATCAACTTAATCTCTATTTGATCATATCTTAAATTCTAAAAATCATCAAAACTTATGCTTTGATACTACTTAAGCTATAATGCCTTAGAACCCATAACATCATAGCCCACCATGTGTCACTACTACAAAGCAACACGCTAAGACTCTAACACTCCATAATACTTTAAAACTTGTTCATCTCCATTAAATATCATACTACTATAACTTCAATAAAATAAATGACTCTTATATGAGTCATTATAATTCTCATTATTTAATAATAATGAAAATCGCAAAGTAAACAAATATTTTCCTATACTATTTAACATAACTAGGAATATGCTATTATCTCCATTATATCAATCAACTAATAACATTCCAAATTACAAGTCTTCCCAATTTCCTTGCTCTTCATTAACATGGTAATAATGCTCTCTCCCATCTTCATGCATGTAATGTTCCACTAAATTCCCATTTTATCGTACTCTACTTGCTCGCCATTCTCACCTGCAGCTAAAAAAAAATATAGGAAGGGGTGGTGAGCCTAAACTCAGTACGAGAGTATGACATCGACATACGTATGATACACCACATTAATAACGCATGCATATATGCAACATTCATCCACATCACATTCATAAATCGGCTTACACACTAATCTCCAAATTTATTATATCACATAAGGGTACTCATGACCTCAGTACACACAAAAGTTTATCTTAATGGGAACTGCTACTATGGACCCCATCTAACCTTAATCTACCTTAGATCATTTTGATACATAGCTCCACTAAGGACAACACAACATACCAATCATCGAGGTGCCCCTAAAGATCTACCACTATGGGCCGTTAAGTCGAGCCAAGCACAAGCAACATGCAACATTTCATTCACAATTCACATTACATCACATAATTCTTATAACTAATTTATTTAATAACTACCTAACAATCAAAGCCAACAAACAAGGTAAACACATACCTAGAATCTTAGCCCAAAGCATGTCTAGTCTTGAACTTAAGATAAGTTGAAATTTGTTACAACATTAATACATACTTCTTAGTACTAATCTAAGAATAACATAATTCCCTAAATTTCTCTTAACCTGTTAAGTTATCTAAAGTCTTACTAATTATCTAGGTTGCATGGGAATTAGTTTAATTAAGAGTTAAATAGATATAAAACGAAGTTATGTTTTACTTAGCATGGCTATATCGGAGGTTGTGTAGCTCAACACGGCTAATACACAACCGTGTCAAAGGTCATGTATTTTTCGTTGAGTTTTAGGTTCAACATGGTCAGAACACGGCCGTGTAGATAAGTCGTGTATCTCAGTATGTTTTGCATTCAACATGGTCAAAACACAACCGTGTAAGCTGGCTATATATCTCTTGGTATGTGTTGCATTCAATACGATCAAAATATGGTTGTGTAGATAGGCCATATATTTGTTGGTGTGTGTTATGAAACTTAATTCTCTTATACCAATTCATCCAATCTCCCCATTCTCTAATCCTAGGCTTAAGTAAATCCTAACACATGAATTTTCTAGTCACTTTACATGAATTAGAATTCTTACTTAGTTTAGATTACACTTGGAACGTCGAATTTGGTTAATCCTTTGTTTGCTCCAATTTGCCTTTTGATTTGATCTCTATCATTACAAAAATAAACAGGCATTAACGATTTACATGCTTACTTGTTGAACTCGTTACATAATTCTCTTGCAATTCACCTTAGTCCTTTATAGGGTTCTCTCTCTCCCTCTTTAGTTTTCTAGATAACAGTTGACATATGAGCAAAATGATAAAACCCTAGGTTAGTTTTGCTTTTATAGTCTAACTAGGAAAAGACAAATTTACCCCTTGTCCCACTTACTTATTTATGACATTGCCACTTGATATATTTATTTTAAACCGTGTATTACAAGTTCGATGTCTAGGACTCAATTTAGAAGATCAAGCAAGTTATCTAGGAGAATTCTTACAAGTTTTGATAAAGTTTCTAGTTCTAAAAGAGGTTTTACTATTACTTCTGATAGTTTTCAAGGATTTCAAAAGATGTTTCAAGCAAAGGTTTTGATTAAGCACTAGAAGATTCTAAAGGTTCTTCTTATAAAGAATCTACTTATAGTAGATCACGATCAAGATTGTCAGGTTACAATGATTCAAATTTAAGATTTTATAAAGATTTTATTTAGTTTCTAATTCTATTTTATTACTTGACTTATTCTAGCCAATTATAAATATCAATGTAACCTAAAAATTAGCAAATTTTTCTAATATTTCTTTTCTAATTACTTAGTGAGTTTTCTAGTAAAACTCTTTCTTAGATTATTGAAAGTGTTTTCCTTTTCGATCTTACCAATTAGCATAATCTTTTTACTCGTGGTGATATATTAATTGGATTAATCATGTGTAATATCGATTGATCTAATGAACCTATTTTGATTTCTATAAATTTTAAATCGTATTAGTTATGGAATTTCAAAACCATCCAATTCAATTGTTGAATCTAATGTGATAATTGTTTATATCTTTCATTCTTCTAGTTTATATATCGACAAAACCCATAAAAACTATTCGTTTCAATAATTAAATCCCTAAAAAAATAAAAATATTCTACTTGTTAAATTGGCTACGCTTATGACGAATTTGTTTAAGAATTCTAAGCACATCAACAAATGTCTTATCTATAATAGGAAGATAAAAGATGCCCTATGTTAATGTTAGGGGAGAATGTTAAGTTCTCTAATTTAGTTTTGATTTTAACAAAAGAGGAATAATGTGTAACGAATGTTTAAGCTTGTCAGAAGCTATTTCAGAAGATAGCAACGTAATTTTTCTATAGTTGAACAAGGAGACAGAAGCTTATTCAGAACCTTCAAAAGTGTTATATAAACTATTTTTGTTCTGACAGAAGGTGTTTCAGAAGTTGTGTAGTGTATCCGTAGTTATCGTGTTAACCTTTCAGAAGCACTTTCAGAACCTTCATAATAGGAGGACAGTTGACAGGTTTGTTTCAGAAGCACTTTCAGAACCTTCATAACAGGAGGACAGTTAACAGGTTTGTTTCAGAAGCACTTTCAGAACCTTTCATGTCTGTTACGAATTTTTCCAGATTACGTTCTAAATTTTATATCGATAGTTTTAATAAATTTCAAGGCCTAGCTCCACGTGTCAAGTATTTTTGGGTAACATACTTGATGTGTTTTACTAAAGTTGGATTTTTTATCAAAGGTTTTTTTTTTAATTTACATAAATTTTTACAAGATTTTATTCAAAGATTTCATTTTATGATAAAGTGAGATCATATAAGATTTATAAGTTTTATCCAGATTTAAAGTTGGATATTTGTACTATATTTTAGGAGATCCAACAGTTACAAAGATAAGGATAAGAGATATGGTTGTTATATCAAGATATGGTTCCACAATGTGAGGGATATCTTCAACAAACTTGATCCAAGAGATATATCCAAAGAAGATCTCGATCAAACTAATTATCCAAGCTTATCCTTATCAAGAATATCACGGAATGCAGATCTTCTCCAACAGATCGAACTTATTTTTGAATTGAAAATTCAAAAATAAATTCAAGATTATCACGTGGAAAGTAGCCGTTATGTTTTCTCCATATATAAAGTGTTTAATTCAAATGAAAAAAGTGTGTGGAGAACGTTGATTAACAACAGAAAAAGAGAGAACGTTGTTGAAAGAAAAACGACACACGAGAAGAAAAGAGTCATACATCTTCAAGCAAAAATCTTTACATATACATGTGATCTAGAGGAAATCTGATATTCCTCATTGATGTTGTTGAAATTCCTTTCGTGAATAAGGAATTGTTTGTTGTTTCATCACTGTAGTTGAGTGATTAGCTTAGTGAAGAAGCTAGAAAGACTCAATAGTGAGACTTTGCCTTGAAGAAGCTTATGTTGTATATCTTCAATTTGTTGATATAGTGAAACACAACCGGTATAGACAACCAGGACCCCGGCGTGGAGCTGGAAGAGAGGACTGACGCTCGAGGCGGAACCTCTATAAATATCTAAGCATTTTATTCTTCTCTATTTTTATTTACTGCACATTATTGTTCTTCATTATTGTTATTCACGTGATTTTATTAGTCAAGAGTTTTAGTTGATTTGCGAAAAAGTGAAATTTTAAGTAATTAATCAATTCACCCCCCTCTTGATTAATCTAATTGGGACCAACACCCTATATGTTCAACATTTTGTGTGTGAAAAAGACCATGAAAATAATGAAATGAGATTTTTAGGAATTAGCCCTTTATTATATTTAATTGTCATCTCCTAATCTTGGAACTTTCAACAATATCTATACTCATCGATGGGGTTGCATGACCCCCTCCAACGTAGTTGCCAGCCATTCCTATCTTTGGGTGGCCAAAAACCTTTTTTTTTCTCTATTTGATTTTCTTTTCTTTTTTCTTTTTAATATTTTTTAATTAAATATATAAAATTAAGTAGCACATTAATGCCAAGTGAACTTAAATTTACATGTTAGCTGCTATGCAACATTTTTCAAGGGTATAAGCATTGACTTTTGGAAAAGTTATGAGTTTGTGCAATTTTTAAAGTTTTTAGAGCTGGTATATATAATTTGTCAAATCAATAATGCCCACAGACTATATAGGATGACAATTACAAATATATATAATAAATAATAATGAGAAGCAGTAACAACAACAACAACAATAACAACAACAACAACAACAACAAAGATAATAATAGGATAAATATATGTATATATAAACATGTATGTATGGAGAAGTTGGGTATTTATGTATACCAATTATTGAAACAACAATTAGATATTATGATGGAATAAATAATAAGTGCTCAACAATAAGAAAAAAAAAATTGGCCATATGCATAATGCGTGAAATTGTTCAAAAGAAATAAGTGGGTAAAGGTAGGGATAGGCAAAAAATCGGACCAAACCGAACCAATCAGCAAATCAAACCAAACTAAACTGAAAATATGGTTTCTTTTTTTGCAATTTGGTTTGAAAAATTTTCAATCCGAATCAAACCGAAAATTTATGGTTGGTTTGGAAGAGTAATTTGAACTAAATCGTAAAACTAAACCAAACCATTTGGAAAAAAATATAATGATATTATACTTATAACTAAAAAATTCTTTTATTGTAATATAACATTTAAAAATAATAATTTTTTTAAAATTAAAAGTATATGTATTTAAATTTTATGACAATAATTCAACAAATATGTGTATAGGTTATTTTTGAGAAATAAATTGGTTATATTAAATATTTAAACTTTTTTAGTTGATTGAATATTAATTTTTTCATCTCTTATATAATATCAATATATATTATTATTAAATAATTTAATACTGATTATATGTAAAGAATTTTTTTTTTTTTAAAAAAAAGTATAATTTAATCCATAAACCAAATCAAACTAAATTGAAATTTTATAGTTTGAAAAAAAATATAAAACCAAAAGTATGATTTGGTTTGAAGTGATGAAAAACCAAATCACATTTTTTATGGTCTTATTTGGTTCGAAAAAAAAAAAATTCGAACTAATGCAATTTGCGTCCATCCCTAGGTAAAGGAAAAGTTTGCTCTTAAGTAAACAATTGGATATGTCGATGATCATGTGATCATGATCCAATAATTATAGGTGCTAGGTGAAATTACAAAAGGAAAGCACTTGAATGTTACATTTTATGCATCTTTTGTGTCCAATCCTTTTTTGAGCATATTCAAGTCAGCACCAATAATGCTAGTCATGCTTTGGTTTCTTTTTGATGTTTCTATGTACGCCCCACCTTTCATGCCACATGGGAATCTTACTCTAAATATTGCTACAGTATACTTTGTCATCCTTGCGGTCAAGGGTTTCGAAGGGAGGGGAAGATGCTGCATGTTCAAGACTTTTCCTAATGTTTCTTGGAAATATAAATGAAAATAATGACGTAGATGCTGTAGAGTAACAAGTGAGGGTCGACTTCTGGTTACTAGCTCATGGGTTTAAGGACTGGGCTAAAGGGGCTACGGTGAGACCATGGGCCATTAATTAATTACTTTGACCAGTTTAAAATAAATAGCAGTACCTATAGTAGTTAGTAGTATGCAGTAGAGAATATGATAAATTTACTTTTAGAATAAATATGGTATTTGGTATTTTAATTTTGTCTAATTTTATAATTAATTATTTGAAATTTTAAGGTGTGAATTTATTACCTAAATTTAATCTATTTTTATAATTAATTATTTGAACTTTGCTTATTTTTGCAATTAACTATCAAATCCTGATATTATAAATGACTTCAAAAAGTTTGTATATGATAAATTATTACTTTTAAATTCTAAGTGGTTAATTATAAAAGTAGATAAAGTTTAGATATTAAATATGATATTAAAACTTTATTTTTATGCATCTCTCAATACATGTGATATGAAACATGTATGCCAGTGCTAAAATATTGGGAGCCATATATCATTATTCTATATCCCATTTTAAAAAAATAAAAAAAGAAATACAAACATGGCATGCTACAATATAGTTGTATTTAGGGATAGGTTTGCATTCAAACCAATCATTTAGTCAATCACAATACACAAAAATCTTCATTGAACTATTCTTAATATCCAACCTTAAGCAGCTTAGTTTTCCATCAATCAAGTGAGATAAAACCGCATCCTCAAAGCTATGGCTTCTAGGAAAACTTCACAATTCTTCATTTTTCTCATTATTTATATTAACTCTCATTAGTGAACAAGTAAATACAACAATGTGAATTTCAACATGGACATTTGATGTCCACCTTGAAATGTTATCTAGAAGAACTAGGCGGATCCTGAACAATATTATTGGAGGGCTAAACTTTTCTTTCTTTCCCTGTTTTATTTTTTATTTCTTTTTTTTTTTTCTGTTGGCCGATTAAGAAATTTTCAACTCTCATACTCTGCCTAACAATAATGAAACCACCAGGAGCCAGCTGGCTTTGTTTTGGAACATTGATTTGGGTCTTCGTCCACTTGTCCCGTTTATTGGACGACATATCCTCACGAGATGTGCAATGATTGAATCAATTCCATCGCCGCCGTAAACGACGAGCTCTCCTTTAGACATAGACTTCTTCACACCAATCCACCTCGGATTGCTCAAAAAGCATATCTTGTATTTATCCTTAAGCCAACCATACGTCTTCCGTATTAATTATTCCTTTAATTTAATATTCGAAATTTTGTAAGGGAGGTGTCATATTTTAAGTGATTGGTGAAAGATCGGATCTAGACGTAGGCAATTACTTAGCAACTCCAGCCTGAAATCCTAAATTGTCATAGTTTTAATCGACCAATTCAAATGAAAATTATTCCTCCCATACATATAATCGTGGTATAATTGGCTTTCCACGTTAATTAAAGTTTTATTTTATTAATTCCTTGAAGTAGATGACCCAGAAGATTCAAAAGCATAGAGAGAACAACAATGGAGCCCTCTCAATGTAAAGTTCTAAAAATTTAAAAAAATTATATGAAAATTTAAGAAAATAAATAGAATAATAAATACTTCTAGATCAGGGTAGCGATAAGGACAACTTCGTAATATTAAAAACTTTAAAAAATATATAATAAAAAATTCAAATATTATGACGCATAAATATTATCTTAATGATTTACAATAATAATAGGTTTTAAAAATAAAATAATTAGAAATGACGACTTTTGCAAAGAAGATAAGATAACAAACGTAACAACTTGAATTTTATTAAATATATTATCGAATAAATTTAGGAACTAAAGTGATCGAAAAATATCCAAATATAGATATAAACGGATAAATAAAAATAATTATAAGTCTTAACTTAAGTTCAGATAAATTAAATTAAAAGAATAAATTATCTAAAACACAAATTTCAAATAATATTAGGCTAAATAATGAAATTAATTGAAATTGTAGATCTAGAAATTTTAAATGGAAATTTAGAGTAAATGTTTATGTTCGGAATAATCAAATTAGCCTGAATGTAAACTTTCGCAGTAAAATGCTAAAAATATAAAATTTAAAGATATTTTTGTACGTGAGAAAAATATTAAAATAAAGATATTATAATATAAAATATAATATAATATAATATATATAAATATATACATATATAACTATGTTAAAAAAAAATTGAATTGCGTGTTTTGTCCAACCTTGTCTTCCATGACGGGATAGCCACTACAGCAGTTGCCCCCATTACATTGCTTGCAACGGGTTGCATCATCCGTCTCCATTGTCCCCTAGTCCCCTACTTCTTCTTCTTTCCTTCCTTCTTCTTCTTCTTGCTGACACATTGTCACCTTCGTCCTTTCTTCCTCATCTCTCTTCCCTTCCCGTCTTCCCTTCTTTTCCTTTCGGCCAGCCACCATATTCCCTCTCTCTCGCTCTCTCACACACACACTCTTTCCCTCACGCTATCATCCACACGCTTGGCACACTGACAGGTCTTGGATCTGACACCAACGATGAGCAAACCATGAGTTGAGTTCCCTCTCTTTAGCCTCCACTCTTCGCATCATCACCAGGACCCCTACTCTTGCCCTTTTTCCTTCCCCGTTTTTCTTTTCATTCTCACCCCTGTTTTTCAACGTGAAAACGGACCAGTTGTCGAAGCTCTTCCCAGTAGCAACAGCAACCTCTTCTTCCTCTTCCACACCTTACATCCCTTTGCTCCTCCTCGACTACCTTTAATTATAATGCCAAAACAGGGCATGCATGGTAGCCATCGACGTGGCAACAACTGGTTAGGTAGAGTCACCATGATCTCCGTGGCTGATCTGGAATGCTTCAACACCGTGCCTCGATAGTGACACACCACAATCTCCGTGGCCAATCTTGATGAGGTCCTTGCTAGTTTGCCCCACTGTGGTGCTGTTTGTGTTAAGATGATTCCTTGTCGCCTTTGATCATCAACATTCGTTATGGGGACTCTTATCCTTCCAAGCATATGGTTCCTCGGCTTAGCATGAACCCTCAGATGTTTTGATCGTAGCAACATCGACGACCACAATCACAACAATAGCGGCAACAGCAACGGCGACAATCACGGCCGCAACAACAGGAGCAATAGCGACCGTAGCGATGACGGCAACAGCCACCATAGCTTAGCTGTGGCTTCTAGGAAAACTTCACAATTCTTCATTTTTCTCATCATTTATATTGCAACTCTCATTAGTGAAAAAGTAAATACAATAATGAGAATTTCAACATGAACATTTGATGTCCACCTTGAAATGTTATCTAGAAGGACTAGGCGGATCCTGAACAATGGGCCATTAATAAATTACTTTGACCAGTTTAAAATAAATAGCAGTACCTATAGTAGTTAGTAGTATCCAGTAGAGAATATGATAAATTTACTTTTAGTATAAATATGGTATTTGGTATCTTAATTTTGTCCAATTTTATAGTTAATTATTTGAAATTTTAAGGTATGAATTTTTTACCTAAATTTAACCTATCTTTGTAATTAATTATTTAAACTTTACTTATTTTTACAAATTAACTACCCAATCCTGATATTATAAATAACTTCAAAAAGTTTGTATATGATAAATTATTACTTTTAAATTTTAAGTAGTTAATTATAAAAGTAAATAAAGTTTAGATATTAAATATGATATTAAAATTTTAATTTTATGCATCTCTCAATACATGTGATATGGATATGAGTGCTAGAACATTGGGAGTCATATATCATTATTCTATATCTCATTTAAAAAAAATTAAAAAAAGAAATACAAACATGGCATGCTGCAATATAGTTGTATTTAGGGATAGGTTTGCATTCAAACCAATCATTTAGTCCATCACAATACACAAAAATCTTCATTGAACTATTCTTAATATCCAACCTTAAGCAGCTAAGTTTTCCATCAATCAATTGAGATAAAACTGGGTCCTTCATGGCTATGGCTTCTAGGAAAACTTCACAAGTCTTCATTTTTCTCATCATTTATATTAACTCTCATTAGTGAACAAGTAAATACAACAATGAGAATTTCAACATGGACATTTGATGTCCACGTTGAAATGTTATCTAGAAGGACTAGGTGGATCCTGAACAATATTATGGGAGGGCTAAACTTTTCTTTCTTTCCCTGTTTTATTTTTTATTTCTTTTTTTTTTTCCTGTTGGCCGATTAAGAAATTTTCAACTCTCATACTCTGCCTAACAATAATGAAACCACCAGGAGCTAGCTGGCTTTGTTTTGGAACATTGACTTGGGTCTTCGTCCACTTGTCCCGTTTATCGGACGACATGTCCTTACGAGATGTGCAATGATTGAATCAATTCCATCGCCGCCGTAACCTACGACTTCTCCTTTAGACACAGACTTCTTCACACCAATCTACCTCTGTTTAGATTGCTCAAAACGCATATCTTGTATTTATCCTTAACCCAACCAAACTTCTTCCGTATTAATTATTCCTTTAATTTAATATTCGAAATTTTGTAAGGGAGGTGTCATATTTTAAGTGATTGGTGAAAGATCAGATCTAGACTTGGGCAATTACTTAGCAACTCCAGCCTGAAATCCTAAAATGTCATAGTTTTAATCGGCCAATTCAAATGAACACTACAAGAATTTTAACTTTTGTGACGTTTAATAAATGTTACCCAAAATTAAATAAACGTTACAAAAGATATTTAATAATGTTTATTAAACATTATAAATAGACTTTACTAAAAATTTATTACGAAAAATATTTAGTGACGTTTAAAAGGTAAATGTCACCAATAAATTGATAATAGTAACGTTTAAACGTCACCAATAAGCAACATTTAGTAACATTTGAACATTACTAAAAATATATAATTTGACGCCAAATTGTTTACCAAAATTCATTTTTTTAGTAATGTTTAAACATCACAAAACCTTGAAAAATCGATAATATTTAAATATTACAAAAAATTGTTTAAACATTACTAATAAGTATTTTTTGTAACGTTTAAACGTTACAAAAAGTGATTGTTATAATGATATGATAAGTCTATTTATAAATGTAACAACTTAAAACTGTAATAAAATAATATGCAATAAAATAATAAAAGTGAAAAAAGTGGACATTTGCATATATGCTTATAATCGTGCACTTCCATCATCAACTAGACTTTACAAAAGTAGACATTAACATATCCTAAACAATATTATCCAAACTTTAAAGAACTTAGTAGTAAAATAAACTCTCTATTGATAGCCTATTATTGCACAAATTGATAATCAACTTCAAAAAAGTGACTATACAATAAAATGTAATTCATAAACTAGCTATCTTTTTGCTCAGTCTAATTATCATCTATGAAAAAGTCACTAACAAAATAAACCATCCTTCACAAATTACTTTCTTCCCCACTTTCATCACCCTCTTCAAAAAGGTTAGAACCAAAATAAACTCCCTTTCACAAGCTATCCTCTTCGCTACTTTTACTATCATCATGATGATCGGGGGGAATTCTAGAAGGCATAATAAACTCCCCATTGCTTGGAGATCTTGTCACATAAACGTATAAAAGGTGTAAGATAACTTAATTAATATAATGATGCATTAAACACGATTATAACGTTTAATAATTCACCTGAATTAGGTGAGA
This sequence comes from Laguncularia racemosa, assembly GCA_037954665.1. Classification (NCBI taxonomy): domain Eukaryota; kingdom Viridiplantae; phylum Streptophyta; class Magnoliopsida; order Myrtales; family Combretaceae; genus Laguncularia; species Laguncularia racemosa. The sequence goes on along the minus strand of JBBMOL010000021.1, from coordinate 6,578,377 downwards.
AGTCTTTAGAAACGTTTGCAAAACTTGAAATACACTATTCAGCTACAAGAAGATAAAAATCTAATAAAAAACTAATCTTATGGAAAAAGAGAGATATAGTACTATACATGGAAAATAGATGATTTCATCAGCTACAAATATCATTACTTCTTAAATAATAGAAATGTCAACACCATCCAAAACAATAGGATTGTAAGTTAACTAAATCTTTACAAAGAAAAAACTTAGTGAAACAACATAACAACTAAGACACCATTCTAAAAATAAAATAAGCTTTGGAGAAAAATTGAAAAAAATAAACTTCAAATTGGGCTAAATTAGAAGATGTACCTTATCTTCTTGAGCTTGCTGTAAATTCTTTAATTCTTCAAACTGAACATCTCACTTTTTGCTCTGTTGTTTCTTCACTTTAAGTTCTTCCCACAATCTTTTATTTTCATCATTTTTTGACACCCAATTTTGCATTGATTTTCCTATAGCTGGTGGTCTATAACCACAATGGGGATGGTAATCTATCCTAGAATTTGCATTCATATATTGATCAACAATCTTTGAAGCAGACTTTGGTGTGTTTAAGCTTTGTGACTCTTTAAACAACTGAACCATTTTAGCCTATATTATTAATAATAAGGATAAATGTTAAAAACATTCCACCCTATAGTATATTCTAACTATGTAATGTAAAAAATGTATTCTTTATACTAACATTATTATGTTTGCTCAGTAGTGTAATTATTATATGGAATTTCGATGATGTGCAAGTTAATCTTTTTAGTCCTTGAATAGCATTTGGAATTTTGGAAAAGACGAAAAGAGGAACACATGATCATTCAATAAGTGGAATGTTTAAAAATTCATACATGATCATTCGATAAGTGGAATGTTAGAAGGAGATATTGAGGTTCCATCAATTCCACCCTTCCCATGCATGGTTAGACGTAAAAGGTATAGCATTGGCACCTAGAACCCCCAATTGATAGCTTCTACATTTCATTGTAGGTTGTAAGATGAAACAACAGACTAGGCCTTACCTTGTGTTGTTAGATTTGGACCAATTGTTCTTCTCTCATCTTGTTTTCTCTCTAGAGTCTACAACTTTAGGTTTCACTAGCATTCTCTATTGGGACTAATTATTCAAGGAACCTATTTATATAGAACCAAAGAAAGAAATGATAGGAGGAGCATATTTCTTGAGCTCTAAATTCAAGGAACTATAGTCATGATTTTGTAAGATGAATCAGACAAGGGTTTAAGATATACATGATGTTGTTGTCTTGTATTGGATAACTTAAAATTTTACAATCAAATGTTTTAATAATTTTTTCTAACATCTATATTAGCCTTTATTTTCTTTTTTCCTAAATACACACATGAATCAGGGTCTTATTTGTTAGCTTTGGAGTTTGACATTCAATGGATTTTATGTTATTAAAAACATTGATGCATGCCAACATTTAGAAAGAGTTATTTGATGTTTTTCTACCCAATGTGGGTGCTGGTAGATTTCATCATAAATTATGTCCTGGTTATGAGCTAATTTCAATATCAACTCCTTATAAAGTATATATTCCAATGCCATCTTGCACATCTCAAAGTGCTAACATGAAGGCAATGATGTATGATGAAGACACTATTTATGACATATTAACTTACTTGAGGAAATTTTCAAAGGAGGCAACGTGTACTGTTGATAGTTGGAGTAGAGAGGAGAGGCTCGATGATGTCGTATATGATTGCTCTATTTTGGTCTACGATGGAAGTTAAGTGCTCTATTTTGCTTAATGATGAAAGGGCTTTGCTATGTTGCTTTGTTTTGGTAGGCCATCAATTGGAAATGAAAGTGACCATACAAGTAAGAAAATCTTGTAATGAGGAACTACATGCATGAATAGGAACTGCAAAATTAAATTGATGATAGAAAAAATCACATCTTTGCATTCTTTAGGACATTCCCTGGAGTGAATGATAGAGTAAACATGAAATTAAATTAACTTCTTAAATTGGAAAAGAAAAATGAAACCTTATAATTATGTATATGGAAAGTGTTCTAATCATGCTAAACAAAGTAAAAGACAAACACAAGTAACATCCTTCTTGAGGCAAGCAATTGAGGCAGAGGAGAGTTTGTAGCTTCTAAGAAAAGGGGATTTTTATCTCAAAAATGAGTGACCAGATGGATTGCTTTTTCTAGAATCCAAAATATTTTTAGCATAGGAAGAAACCTATTGTCTTGTTACCATGAATCATGTATTATGATTTGAGAATTTCAACCATAGTTTTAGTAAGTGATGAGCTTAAATCTAACCGATCGTTTTAAGTTTTAAATTTATAAACAATAAAATCTACTATCAAGCTAAGCAGTGTACCTATCGACTATAGTATAGATTTAACTGGTGTCGTTTTCTAGAATCTAGAAAATAAGTACTAGTATTACCTTTCTCTACTATCTAGTCTAATTTATGATGTGGAAATTATGAATTAAATTAATAACTAACAAATCCTAGTAACTTTAGAATTGAATGATATTGTCTAAAAAATGTATTCAATAACAAAATATACCCCTCATCTTGTTTCACCCTAACCCTTAAATTCTCAAAATAAGATATCGATTAACAAATCAATTTACATTTTTCACTGTAGTAATTCTCAAGTAAAATCAATTACTCCCTTGAGTTAATCAATTCTTAATCACACATAAGATAAATGAGACCTCTCCCTCACTACCGTTATGCAAGATCTCATTAAGTTCACAAATTTTGATTAATTGTAGAAAATCAATATTTTCTTACCTCTAGGTAAAACATATAATCTCTCTATCCATAAAGATCTAATTTACTAGACGAAACCTCTTTTAATCTAATAAAAATCAGATATGCAATCAATTTACACGTATAAATCAATAACAAGAACAATGGAAACACATGAATAGATGCAAAGATGTAAATAATTCATTAATCAATCAATGATTTAGCACATGAGTTAAGGTTTCACAAGATGAAAGATATAAAGAATTACTCTTCCATGGAGTTTTCAATAAAAATAGAGAATCTAGAGAAATATGGTTGATTAATGATGAAAAGAATAATCCCTTGTTTATTTTGTGATCTCCAATGATGCTCGAACAATTCTCCTCTTGAAGTTCAAAATAATGCTACCCTAAGGTTTCCAAAACGAAGCTAGAAGAAAAGAAGCTCCCTTAAAATAAAACAAGGCATCTATTTATAGTCCTGCGAAAATAGGGTTCAACATGGGCATTAGCATGACCATGCTCGAGGCCGTGCTAACTTCAAAATATGTTATTTTCAATGCCCAGTTCAACATGGCCATGCTCGGGGTAGGGCTAAAAAGAATTCTTGTTACTAATCATCAGCACGGGCTATGCTAAACCTGGGGTACATTTTGGTATAGCTACTAGTCATTTTTTTCATCTAGCACCGGTGTCTGCATGGGTTGTGCTGAACTTAAAATCAATTTTCTTCATTTATTGCCAAATTTCACCTCGTCTTTGCTTATATCATCTTTAAACCTTTCTTTTGTCTCCATTGACACTTGAAATGAAAATTTAATCATATAAGTACCCTTTTCTTCACAAATCACATGAAATCCACATAAAATTATAATTAATAAGTACTAGAATTAAGGATCTTCTGACACTTATAAGTGGGATATTCAACATAGTAAAAAGATTGTCTTACTCATTAGATTTAATAGAAAGCTTAAAGGACCTTGCTGGCTATAACTAAGAAAATACCTACTAACTTAACATATGCAAGGTTTTCATAAGATCCTAAAACTACATGAATTGGTTACCTTAAAGAAATTTTTTGAAATAGATTATGATCTAGGATAAAAGATGATATTATTGATTGGAAACTTGCCAATAGCACAATACCTTAGAGCATTTCGACATTGCTAGGTCGTATAGTTGGGGGTTCGCATGTTTTGTCTAGTTTTATTAGCAACTTTGTGTTGGATTATCATTGTCGACACACGAGATTAGAGAGATTGCCATTCTCTTACAAGTGTAGGCTTGAGTGCCCCATAGGAAACATGAACTAATTATAGAAGGTAGAGCTTCGTTGGCTGCATATTAGAACATAGGGAGGGACACATAATATCACCCAACCTATGTTGTAGGTGCATATCGAGATGCGCTTGATAGGCAATACATGGAATAGGTATTTTAGTAACTAGACTTTATTTTTTTTATTTCATCATATTGATCGTTAACATTGAATATTATTTTCTATCCTTCAGGTCGAATGAGAGTTGTACTCTAGGAATTTAATTAATGTCCTACCACATTTTTGCAATAGCGGCATGTACATTTGGACTACTTAGGTTTCACTCATATGTTTCTGCATAGTGAGTGGCATTACCTTGATTGAGTGGTAAGGTAGTTTGGGGGGTTTCAATATATCTCACAATTGGTGAACATGCAGCCGGAGCTCTATCAAATTAACCTGCATAAGAGGGTTGATGTGGATTGGGCGATGTAGCATGATGTGTATATATCCTTGTGAGAACAATGTGTGGATTGTGTATTGTACATGGATAGGCCTAATGGTGTGCAAAAGAAATACATGCAATGGTACAAATTGATCAACCGGTGATATATCAAATGCACGAGAGCTATACTTGGAATTTAGGTAAGTACAACATCAACATTAGTTGGGTGAATCTTTACATGACCGTTCCTTATTTTATTTATGTTTTGTTCTAATATGTAGGGTCATACGTTAAGACAAATCTACCTATCATTGGATCTTAACACAACCATTAAAATAACTGCTCATGGTCTTCATTTCATGCATCATCATGGGAGGATAACACTGTACCCACAAGCGCAGTAGTAAAATGCCGTAGAGGTAGAGGCACTACAACAAAATTGTACTTAGGCAATGTTTGTAGATTTTGTAAATGTTGCTAATTGTTTTATGTCTTGGCTATGTTTATTACACGCCACATAAAATAGATTATTGGCAACGTTTGTAGTCAATACTACAATATCCTATTACATGATTTAATTTGTGTTATTGTTTCAAAATAAATGTATCGGGAATAAAATTAAAATCCAATGCCTAATTTTCTCACCTCTCCTTCTAAAATTTACCGCCCATCTCATCAAGAAAAAAAAACCTTTTACTGAATAGAAAAAAAAAAAAAGCCCTAAAACTACTCAACCTCCCTTTCTTTGTCTCTCGTCTCTATCTCTCTCATGAAGTCTCATCCACCATTAATCAAGTACATAAACATCTTTCTCTCTCTTTAACCACCGTTAGTGGCTTTACATTCCCACTATCGATGAACAACTAGAAGCCTCCTTATCATTGACAAACAGCCTCTAGTCTCTCACAACTAAGTCCACAATGATACTTTCACTTACTTGAATTTGCAGCAACTTGATAAATAGTAATCACTATAGGTTATCAATACTTCTTCTTCACTTATGCTCGTTCTGTCTTAATAAGTGAAATCATATTCTTCTTTCAATGAGTATTTAAGTAGATGGATGAGTCATAGTGCTGCGATTAAGTACATTTGAAGAAATCTTTGACTTAAATTTTATTTTAGGAATTTACTATTTTTGTAAATGTATCGATTCATTTGATTTGGTACTTACTTGGTTTTAAAATTGATTCATGATTTTAATGTGTGGACTAAGGTTATTGATTGTTGATTGTAAGTTTAACCTATTGAGTGTGAGATATTTGTGGGTGATTTTGACCTAATGTTGAAATATTTCAGTCTTCATAAATGGTTTTATGAATTTATATGTATATAGTTTCATGAGACCTCTAAACTAGAAGTATTATTGATATTAGCAATTAATGAGCTTTCTAAAGAGATCAAAAGGAGGTTTTCTAAGTATTATTTCTATGGTTTTGCAATTTTGGTCTTGCTTCTCACAAACTTATTGCTTTGTTATTGGTTTTTTATTTTTATTTTTTTATTTTATTTTATTTTTTTTGAAAAAAGCCAGTAGGGCTATTTCTTTTATTGATTCCTTCAAAAACACCTTACAGTTAAGCAGTATTTAGTAATACTGTACAAAAAAGGAAGACATTCCTCCAGCTGGAGGAAGTAAACAAATGGGCAGTAGGTTAGCTTGTGATGGGAGCTATCTAGTTCTAATGTATGGACATCCAGCAGTATCTAGAAGGTAGATGCCTTTGAGCTTTCCGGGGAGGTCCTGCCAGCGCTCGATAGTGGTACTATCAGGTTGTGTTGCATGATGAGAAAGGCCTGCTGCTAGAGCATTTGTTTCGCTGTATACATGGACAACAGATGCTGATAGTAGCTGTATCAGGTTTTTTGCTTCCGTTATTTTGATGGATAGTTTCCACGGACACTCTATACCTTCTTGAAGATAAGACACTAGTGACTTGTTGCTGGTTTGGATCTGTATTGGGGAGATATTGTTGGTAGCACATGAGTGTAGGTCGAAGAGGATACCTTCCAGTTCTATAGATATTGCCATTGATGTGTCCATTACACATTTCATGTTTGAATGTATAAACGAACCATCGTTCCGTCGCAAAGTATAAGCCCAAGCCGCTCTCGCCGGATTTTTGGAAATAGTAGAGTTAATGACATAACTTGATGGGGGTCTCAACCATTTAATGGTTTTTCTTGTTTTCACCCTTACCTCCAAGATGGTTGCAAAATGGTTTTTGATTGCTGCAGCTTCTTGCGCGGTATGTACTTTGGGGGAGTAGGATCTAAGCGTTAGGGCTAGCTGGTCTTTGACCCTGTGATAGAGTGTTCCAGCTGATGTTGTGCGTCCTTCGAAGATCATTATGTTCCTCGCCTTCCATATTTCCCAGCAAATGAAGGCTGGTGTTAGCTGACATATTAAGCTAAACACTGTGCCCGTTGGATGCGCTTGGAACCAATTTTGTATCATATTCCACAAGCCAGCGACCGGAGGGATATGGATGTCTAGCCAGGTAGCCATAAGAAGCCATAGGTCGGTAGCCACTTTGCATTGGAGGAAAAGGTGTTGTATGGACTCTATTTCGCTCAGACACAAAGGGCATCGAGAGGGGTTCTGGGTGAATCCAAATCTGCAAAGAACTTCTGGAAAGGCATATAGTTTGTTGAATAATCTCCACATGAATATGCGAATCCGAAGAGGAAGAAAACGATGTTTAATTTTCTCAAAAATTTGGATGGGTTGTTGCCTCTGCCTGACCACTTCATATGCTGACTTGTAGCTGAACGCACCGGTGACGGATGGCATCCATATGCGTTTGTTGCCTTGTACACAGGTGTTCTGTTCTGCTATATTTTGTATGAGTTGAAGACGTCGCCATGAAGTACGTTTCCTTGATGATTCAGACAATGAGCTAATAAAATTTGCCCAAAGACTTTTGCCTTACTTAAACTTCCACCATAGCTTCAATGATGCAGCTTTGATTATGGAGGAGAAATCTCGGATGCCGAGTCCATTTTCGTTTGATGGAAAAGTGATTCTATGCCAAGCCCTCCAATATTTGTTATTACCATGGTCTGAGGATTCCCATAGGAATTGTTGACATTTGTGCTCAAGCTTCTTTATCACTGATTTGGGGGGTTGAATTGCTATGAGCGTGTGAAGTGGAATTGCTTGTAACACATGACAGATAAGTATTACTCTACCGCCAGGTGATAGGAGCTTGGTGGACCAATGGCTTAGCTTCCTTTCATAATTGTCGATTAGGTGTGAGAAATAATGTTCTTGTGCTCTGCCTCTGTAGAGTTGGCATCCTAGATATTGGAATGGAAAGGAGCTATCCGGAATTCCAAGAGAAGACGAGACTTGTTGGATGTAGATTGAGGGGCGGTTGCTGGGGGGGATGAAAAAACTCTTATCCTTGTTGATTTTTTGTCCAGAGCCTAGCTCATAATCCGAAAGAAATCTGTTGAGATGCTACAAGGACCTTTTGTCGCCACGAGTGAAAATCAAGACATCATCTGCAAAACTTAGGTGCGTTATTTTGACTGAGTTTGATGAGGGAGTATGAAAAGGAAATATTTGCCCTGTCTCTTGAAGGTGTTTTAGTCCGCGAGATAAGGCTTCCGAGGCTAGCAAGAAGAGGTATGGAGATAGTGGATCCCCTTGTTTGATGCCCCTAGATGCTTGGAAGAAGCCAACTGGACCTCCATTTAGTATGATTGGAAACCAGGCTGCTCTGAGATTTCCAAGGATAAGTGATACAAAATGGTGTGCAAATCCAAATTTGATCATTAAGTTCTGGAGGAAGGACCATGATACCCGATCAAAAGCTTTCATCATGTCCATCTTGATTATCAGGTTTCCGCCTCTTGAGGGATGATCTAGGAATTGGGCGAGATCTTTGGCAAGGAGTATGTTTTCTGTGATGTCGCGACCTTTTAGGAAGGCTGACTGCTCCGGTGAGATTATGGATGGTAGAACTAGCTTCAACCTTTCAGTTAGTACCTTTGTGAAAATTTTGTTCAAAAAATTGCAGAGGCTTATCGGTCTGTAATCCGCAAATGATGTTGTGGTGTGCTTTTTAGGTAAAAGGACAATCAGAGTGCTTGCTACCGATCTGGGAATTGGAGTACCAGCCATAAAATCTCGAATTGCAGCTAAAAGATCTTGTTCAATTATATCCCAGCAGGAGCAGTAGAAGTAACCTCCGTATCCATCCACGCCAGGTGAACTGGCCTCATCTAATCCAAAGACTGCTTGCTTTAGTTCTGGGCCCATGATGGGACGTAGCAATGCCCTGTTGTCTTCGAGTGTAATCAAGCTCGGGATGTTAGCAAGCAGCCTTTCCTCGGCTCCAGCATCGTCATCAACTGGCCGTTGCCGTAAAAGGTGAGTGAAGAATAGGATGGCTTCTTCTTCTAATTTAGCAGGGGATGATATCCAATCACCTCTTCCATTTCTGACTTTATGAATCATCATTTTGGTCCTACGGTTTGCAACAAAGGAATGAAAGAGAGCTGAATTCTCATCTCCCTCTTTGAACCATCTCATCTTGGATTTCTGTTGTATATAGTCCATGTGTTCCCTGAGGCGTGAGAATAGGTTGGATTTGGCCTTTTCCAGGTTGAGTCTGTCTTCTACTGCTCCAGTCGCTTCGTACAGCTGTTCTAGATTAGAGGCTTGGGCTTCCGCGTTCTTTAGATTTTTGAAAACATCCAAAAATTGGTTTTTATTCCAATCCTTAAGCCTAGACTTGAGTCTCCGGAGTTTGAGTGAGAAAGCTAACATGCCATAAGAGTCTGTAGGCTGAGACCAATTCTCCTTAATGATTTCAAAGATTTCCTTTCTTCTGAGCCACATCTTTTGGAATCGAAATAGGCTTGGCTTGGATGATGCTTCTTTTTGGCATTGGAACAAGATAGGGCAGTGGTCTGAAGAAGCTCTATTCAAGTGTTGAATGGAGTTTACCTGAATCGAGGAGATCCAATTTGTTGAAAAAAGCAAGCGGTCGAGTTTCTTGAAAACCGTTCCATTGGATCTCGCTCCTTGCCACGTGAACTCGTTCCCCACGGTTGGGAGCTCAATGAGATTGCATTCGGTTATGCAATTGTTGAAATCAGAGATCGCCCCCTGGTTAGGAGTGGAGTTTCCTTTGTATTCATTTATTGAGCGGATAACATTGAAGTCTCCTCCTATTAGCCATGGCATACCTTAAGAGGACCTGGAGAGTGTTTACATTGTCGACCATAAACTCAAGCGGCCTTGTGTTGTGGAGGAGGCATAGACGACAGAAATCAAAATTGTGGTGGGAAGATGATGGTGGGTAACTTCCAGGGATAGAACTTGCTCGTGATCAGTTGAGGATAACACAGAGTATTCATTGGAGATAAGAATCCAAATTTTGTTGTTGGCTGAAGAGAGAGTTGTAGAGAGATTGAATTTATTTCTCAGTGCTTGGAGGACAGCAGTGTTTGCCATTGGTTCGAGAAGGGCAACTAATGATATTCTATGAGATTGTATTAAGAATTTAAGACGACGTTGGGAAGCTTTGTTGGCAATCCTACGTACATTCCAAAAAAGCATATTGATCATTTAAAAGGGGGGGTGTTTGGGGTCACCAGATATCCTCGCGGAGCGCCGAGGGTTTGTTAGACAAAAGGTGACCCTCTTCGTTGGGCTGGAGTTGTGTCTGTGTTTTTTGGTGGTGGTAGTTTCATCATCAGATTGTGTCAAGCGAGGGGGTTTTTGTGTTGTCACTACATCTTCATATGCATAAGTGGAATCCCCTAAATGTCGATCATAATCCATTTCCTCATTACATTGATCAGTATCCTCAGTGAGCACATTGAAGTAAGATGGTGTTGTCACCAGTGGATCAGTAGACATATTGGGTAGTTCGACATATAGAGATGCAATAGTAGTAGTGATATTTTCATATGGAGAAGTAGGATTGGTTTGTAGCGATGTGGTTACCTGGGATGATGTTGGGTCGGCTGGTATCCTGTTCGCTTTGGAATGGTTGTTGTGCCGAAGTTGTTGCTTGGAGTGTGCTATTGTTGCTTCTTCCGGTTTTTCTTTGGTAGCTTCGACTTGGGCAGAGTCCTCTGTAGCAGGGGGTTTGGATGTGTTGTTCCTTGAAATTATCTTGTCCACCTTGGCAATTGGTTCCGTCACTTTGTCCTTGGATCTGTCCATGAGTAAGTTGGTAGGTATTGGTTATTACTTCTCATGGATCTAATAATCCAATTCGAACAATTTTTCTAGGAATGTTGCACCAACCCTCTCCGAGCTCTAGTGAGTAGTCCTATTACTTTAGTGGAATCTGTTTTGAGTTGACTCAATCCCTTCAAATATAATGATAACTATGATTGATTTACCCATTTGTGAGTGGCAGTGCTTTCTTGCTGATAATGTGGATGTGCATGTTGTTACAAAATGTTACCTTGTCCTTCTGCATAGTGTAGTATTAGTTCAATTAGGAGGATTGCAATTCAATTCATCTCTATGTAGAAATAAGATATGACGAGTAGCAACTTTATGATTTAAACCACAAGTAGTTGATTCTTTTGGTATTTTACAAATAACATGTGTATGATACATTTATAATCACAAATCTCAATATAATCCTATGTTTAACAAATCTAGATACTAATCTTACCTCTCCTCCTTTTTAGTTATTTACTATTATAATTAATCCGTAAATCATAACACATCAAAGTGGTAGGCAATATATCTATATTAATAAAAGTGTACATATTAATTAATTCGTGTTGAATTTGTGTGGGAATTTTGTCACTGTTATTGATCTGGGTTGTACCTAGACATGTCATGTTTCATGATTTGCATTATCTTAAGGGTTGAGTCATTTGGGTGTCGTGTTAGGAATTGTTAGCTTTGAAGTGTGTACAGTGATATAGCTTTAGAAATTATGTGATTGTTGTTTGTTTTTGGTTTTGTTGTAGAGATAGGGCTTTTTATGGAAATTTATAAGCTTTGTGGCTTTAAAGCCATAGAGATATGGTGGCTAGATTTTAACATATTCTAGTATCTTTTCTTTTTGTTATGGCATGATTACTGCCTCATAAATAATGGTAAAAGTGAGCAAAATTGTCATAACAATAACTAGAATTTTCGTCAATTTGCATTTCTTTGGTTTAGGCCATAGACCTTTAGCCTTATTACTCTTATATATAGAAAGAGCAATAGATTAAATATGAATGTGTGATATTTTTTAGTTTGTGCTATAATGAATATGCTAATTTGGTGAAATAATTTTGCTAACGAGCAAGTAAGGTGTTTTTCTAAAGTTATTTTTGGAAGAATAGGATTTGTACACAACATTATAGTTACATTTACCGTAACGGCATTAGGTTATCTATGTTCATAATCCTTTTCAAAGTTTGGGCTAAGTGATTGAAGAAATAAAACTCAAGAAGAGATAGGCCTTATATTATTATTTTAGCTCATAGCTGAATCTAGGCAAGATGCAGGCTACCTATTAAGGATGAAATATGTTAGGAATTGATTATGGTTCCTAGACTTTCATGTTATAAACATATATGATTCTTGCTACATAGCCAACAATTTGTGAGATTATTTACAGTCATTTTGTTTTATGTTGTGCTCTTAAGGATATTGTTTTCATGGATAAAAAAATGGCATTTGATATATATTTGGTGGGAGACAGTATGTGCATATGTCTCTTCTAATACTCATTTTAATGCCAATCAGTAAATTGCAACTTGATGGTTTTTCGTATTATTTATTTAACATCTTATGCATACTTAGTCAGTAGACTTGCCTTGATTCTTCAATAGGTAGATGAACAGCTGAAAGCTGTCTTACGAACACCCTTGGAAGAATTGCCTTTCTTTTATCCTGCTTAATTTGTCTCAATGTCATCTCCTATGTGGACTTAGATGGTTAATGCCTCGTAAACGCATTTGCTATGTTTATCTTTGAGAGATCTGCCCCTGCTTTCTTATAATCTACCATAGAGATATGATCTAAGAGAAAAACTCTTTTTGTATCATTTGTCTGAAGATCGTCTTTCCCTTTCTTTGATTCAGTTTTCAGATTATTTAGTTTTGAATGGATAATGGAGCTAACACATCCAATTACTACTACAACTGTTGCTACTTTTATTGGAAGAGTTGCATCACAGGAAGCTATCAAGGTTCGATATTCTAACCCCATGCATTGTACTAGCTATGAAGTAAAAATTATGACACATGTAGCTAACATTTTATTCTTAAGGCTGAATCCAGCATAATCCTTACAACATTAAATAAGACTTAAACACCAAGAGAAAGGTATTTACACAAGACAAAATACTGGGGCAATCTTGTGATCCACTTGTATAAGTTTGTATTGTGTAGATCCTACCATTAATTTTTTGAATAAACTAGATACTCTCTTATAACCTATTGGGATATTGTCTCCATCAGAATGATAGGAATTTATTACTTAAAGTTCACCACCTCATATCTCCCTACTATTGCTCATTTAAATGCACATATTGGTTTCTTTTAGTATGATAGATCATTTATGCATTATGTGCTTTTCATGGTGATTTCATCAAGCTTATTCTCTTTCTAGGTCAAAGGAACAGTTTTCTGTACTGATGCTAATGGTGAATTAGTAGACATTACTACAAAATCATTTGCATATTTACCTATCTAAGAGGCATGAATCCACAAAATTAAACATGTTGAAGAAGTTGGTATAGTTCCTAGGTTAAAAGATAAGTTTGTGATTATTGGTGAAAATGAAGTTGACAATAGCTTAATCTAGAGCTTAAGGGTTGTCTAATGTGGCCTTGCGTAGGAAAGGTGTAGGTAGCTTCAAGTTGAGGATATTGTGGTCAAGGGCAAGGTTGGTATTGTTGCTTCTAGTGGTTTATCATGCTCTCTTGCCCTCTGAGTTTGTTTCTTACTAGATTTTTAGGTTACATCCTTGCCTTATCTTGACACTTAAGGTTATCGGGGCAAATAAAGGTGGAGTGGTAGTAGTGGTGGAGGGTCTACCAGGATTTGTTCCTTTCTCACAAATATCAACGGTTAGTTCATGTCTTGTCTGACACAATGTGAAGGATCTTACTACTCTAGTTCTAGATTGTGTGGCAAGCATGCCTACTTTCTAATTTTCAAGTTTTATCATGAGGTTTTTTTATGTTTATGAGACTTTATACATCCCATATATATATAATATATGATGTTTTCTTTTATAGAAAAGTCAAATTATGAATATTATTGTATATGTTCTAGAAATCTATAGTAGAAGAGCTTTTTGATAAAGAGCTTCTCCTAAAATTTGTGGAGGTTGATGAGGAGTAGTCAAGGCTTGTTCTCAGTAATCCAAAGGCCATGGCAGATAGCTAGGTGTAGCTAAGAATCAGATTAGTGGTCATTGGAACAATTTAGAGTCTGAAACCATATGATGCCTTTGTTGATATCGGTGGAGTGAATGGACTACTTGATGTCAGTCAAATAAGTCATGACCATGTCTTGGATATGGCAATTGTTCTTTAACTTGGGGATACTCTTAAGTTACTTTTGATTGCTTATGACTAATGAAACATATTTTGAGCTAAAACCTTCATCATTTTTGTTGACATTATATGTTCGTAAGTACAATAAGGTCACTTCCTTGTAGGTGATGATACTAAAAAAGAGGTAGAGTGATGAAGATTAAACTAAAAGGATGGTTCCAAGGAGTACGGATCCACCTGAAGTACCAGTTGGACTAGTGACACGAGATAAAGTTAAGAGACTTAAAGAAGCATTTAATGCATGTTTGAAGTAAGAGGAAATGAGGATTGTGCTTCTTTAAGTGCAAAGCACGAAGGCAAAAGTCGAGGAAGAGATCAAAAGCCGACATCTTCGGAATCACTAAAGACCGCTGGCCTAAATGGCCTACATTGGAAGTAAGCTACTAACCTAAGTGGCTGGCATAGAGAGACATAAAGGCCGGCTAGAACATTTTCAAAGCCATTGACTTTAGTGCTGACTTTGCATCAAATATAGGCTAACTTTGTAATATTTTAGGCCATTGGCATATAATGTATGTCATTTATTTAAATTAGGTTTTCTTATGTCATTTTGTTTACTTTTCTTATGAGACTATAAATAGTCATTATAGACTCATTGTAAGATAATTAAGCATTGATGGGTGTCGAATCCAACAAAAATAAAACCTACTCCTAGACAATTATATGATTTGCATATAGTGGTTAGTAGGGTCGAATCCACAGAGATTGGTTAAATTTATTTCTATCCAAGGAGAATAAAAAGGAAAAGGAAAATGGGGGGTTTGGTTTGTGAATTGAATAAAGTTAAAACAAGATAAGAAAATTGAATATTGATAAAAGCCTAGCCAAAGGAATCAAGATAGTTTAATTCAAGGAATTGATCATCGATGCAAATGTTCTCTATTCTTGTTCCTAGATAAACTGGTTATGGTTATTAATAAGCTCTAACAACCTATCTCTCCGTACTTCCTCGATAACCAAAAGAAGCTCTTTGATTATTTCTCTTATCGATTAGACAATCCTAGACAAGCGCTTAGGATTTAATCTACCAATAGCATTAAAATCTAGAGAGACCACCAATTCATGCCAGTAGATTATAAGATAACCTATTTAAACATGATCACACACCTCCATAACATGAATTCGATCATCTCTTTTATAACCAAACATGTTATTGCGTCACTAAGACTAGAACAATCAAACAATTACGGATTTGACGTGCTAGTTGACAATATATTAACTTGCTAATTGAGTAGAAGAGCTCTATTCATACCAATCAACAAAGATAATAATGACAAAACGATCAGAAGATATATGAATACCCGAAAGCAAAGAATAGAATAAATACAAGTCAATTAGACCTCACAATTCGTGGAGAATTAAACATCTATGACCCTTTGGCTAGAAAAGTAGCTTAGCTACTCATGTTCATCAATAAAACGAAAATAAAAAGTAGAAACATCATGAACTCGGTTGCCGTGTCATCCTCTGTGCATAATCAACAAGTCTTCTCCTTGGCACGTCTAGCTTCCACCATGACTTCAAGCACGGTTTCTCCCACGGCTTCCACCACGGCCGTGCCCTAAGCCGTGTCTCTCTCTGTTGAAAGTCCTCATTTCCGCCTTCTTGTCCAGTGTGTAATAAGGTTTGCGCCATGGTCGTGCCTCAAACCGTGCTTCCGATACACGGCCGTGTACTTCAACCGTGTATCTTCCTATTGATTCAAAACCAAGTACACGGCCATGTACTTCAATTACACGCCCATGTACTTCCCTCCGGCGGTGTAAATCCTTGTCTTTGAACCAAGTTGTAGATGACTTCTCTAATTTACTTGAATTAGCATCCTTGACTCCATTTAACCTGATTTATCACCATAATAGAATTAAGTACCATTTCCTTATGATTTCTATAAAATCAATAATAATTTAACACAATTTATACTATAAAGATTGAGTATAAAATGGCTCTATCAAGCATTAAGAAAGTTTATACACTTTTTGTGAGAAAATTTCTCTTTGGTTCTTGATAGAACTATCGAACTTATGGGGTTTTTGAATCCATGGCGTTCACTCAAACTCATCAATCGATCACACTATAATCGATTATGGCGTTATCACTTATACCAAGGTTTTTGTCTCGTTTATAGACAATGGGTCATGATTTCCATCATTCTTGATAGATCCATAGGTTGTGAGGTTAGCAAATCTAGTTGTTAGGTTTCGTCACTAGTTAGCGAAGTTTCCATCAGTTTAGTATCAAAGCAATTGGGTTTGTTAGGATCGTCTATCTTATTATTTCAATTACTTGTTCTTAGATCTATGGTTTGAAAAAAAAATCGTTCTTTAGATTGATCTGCAAGTAGATTTCAATTTGATTGTTATTAGTGTTTGAAAGGAATCACACACACTTCCTTTCTTAAGAGTTAAGAGAGAGAGAGAGAGAGAGAGAGAGGAAGAAAAGGCAAGAAAAAGGATTTCGTATATATAAAAAAAAAGTCTTCTCATGAAAATTGTGATTTAGAGTTTTTTTGGTGATCTTTGGTTGGATTCTTAGCATTCTATAAATCTAATCAAATTGTGTTACGAAACTATTGTTGGGAAAGTTAGGTGGATTTCTATAGGAACAAATCCAATTGGATTATTAGTTCCAAAAGAATTGAAAAGAGAAATTTTGAGTGGGTAAGGATTTGGTGAGAATAATAGAGCGATTTGAGTGACATGTGAGCGAGTGAATTTGAGGGTTTTATTTTATTACTTCTAATATTTTCTAGTGTAGCACTATGTTAAATAGAAATTCTTGTAAAAGTGTGATGGGGGGAAATTATATAAAATTGATCATGGAAACTCTAACGAATGAGATGAGAAGAATGTTTAAAGTAAAGATGGATCAATTTCATGAGTAGATGGAGTAGAATTTTGAGTAGTCATAGATTGCTTCTGTTGGGCATAGGAGGGATAAAATGCTGAGAAGAGTAGTAGACATGGAGGAAGATGAACGGTGTAGGGAAGGATCTACAGTTAAATTTGATCAGGATTCTTAGCTGGCTTGAGTAGGGAGATTCAGAATGTGGTAGAGTTGCAGCATTATGTGGAGCTAGAGGATATAGTTCATATGGCTATCAAAGTAACTCAAGTGGAAGGGTACTGGTACTACATGTGCTACATCCAATTCATCCACATAGAAAACAATTCCATGGAAGAAGGAGGTAAAGAAGTTTAAGCTAACTCTTGAAAAGAAATCAGAGTCTGTTCACGATGGCAATCAAGGTAAATTTGATCCTTCTACTTTTAAGAATTGTGATATTAAATGCTTTAAATGTCAAGGTAGAGGTCATATAGCCTGCTAATGTCTTAATAGACAAGTTATGATGGTGAGGGATGATGGGGAGATTGAGACTGATAGTGAATCTGACTATGATTCTATGCCACCAATAGAGGATGATGTTGATGGTGAGGAGTATGCTATTAGGGGGAGTTGTTAGTAGCCAAGCGAGCTTTAAATGTATAGGTTAGAGAAGAGGAAGAGGTGTAGAGGGAGAATATTTTTCATACTAGATGCTTAGTTCAAAACAAGTTATGTAGTGTGATTATAGATGGTGGGTGTTGTACTAATGTGGCAAGTGCAATTATAGTTGAGAAATTAGGATTTTCCACTAGTAAGCATCCTTGCCCTTACAAATTGTAGTGGTTGAATGACGGTGGTGAAGTGAGGGTGAACAAGCAAGTGCTAGTTACTTTTTGCATTGGAAGGTATGAAGATGATGTTTTATGTGATGTAGTTTCGATGCAGGCTACTCATTTGTTGCTTGGGCGACCATGGCAGTTTGACAAAAGGGTTAAGCATGATGGCTTTACCAATAAGTATTCTTTTGAACATAATCAAAGGCCAGTTACTCTTATGCCTTTGACCCCTAAGTAAGTTTATGACGACTAAGTGAGATTGCAAAAAGAGAGCGGTCAAAAGAAAGAGTGATAAAAAGAGTGCGAGTGAGACCACAAAAGGAAAAGAGAGGGAAGATGAGACTTATGACAAAATAAAGAGAAAAGTTGAGAGAAAATAATTTTTTTTTTGGTGAGGGCAAGTGAGGTTAAGAAAGCTATGATTTTGCAATAGCCAATGATTGTAATTATGTGCAAAGAGGCTCTTTCTAATGCTAATCAGCTTGACACTTTGTTGCCGAGTGTTGTTATTTCTCTTTTACAAGGCTATGAAGACTTCTTTCTAGAGAAAATCCCAAAGGGTTTACCATCCATCAGAAGGATTGAGCATCAAATCGATTTTTTACTTAGTGCGACTATTCTAAACAGACCAGCTTATAGGAGTATTTTTTAGGAGACCAATGAACTCTAAAAGCAGATTGATGAGCTAATGGAGAAAGGGTATGTGAGGGAAAGTATGAGCCCATATTCGGTTCTAGTGATTTTAGTGCCAAAGAAGGATAGGTCGTAGAGAATGTGTGTTGATTGTTAAGCTATCAACAACATTATAGTAAAGTATAGACATCCTATTCTATGCTTAGATGACATGTTAGATGAATTGCATGGGTCTTGCATATTTTCTAAAATTGATTTGAAAAGTGGATATCTTAGGATGAAAGAAGGGGGTGAAAGGAAAACCGCATTTAAAACAAAATATGGTTTATATGAGTGGTTAGTTAAGCCTTTTGGGTTGACTAATGCACCTAGCATTTTTATGAGACTAATGAATCATGTTTTGCGTGCTTTTATTGGAAAATTTGTAATTGTTTATTTTGATAAAATTCTTATTTATAGCAAGAACTTAGATAAGGACTTAATGCATCTGAAATATGTTTTGGAAGTGCTTAGAAAAGAAAGGTTATTTGCTAACCTTAAGAAGTGCGCTTTTTGCATAGAAAAACTTGTATTTCTTAGTTTTGTGGTAAGTGCACAGGGCATACAGGTTAATGAGGAGAAACTTTCGGCTATTAGAGATTGGTCACACATGAAATGTGATGTAGAAAGAATCCGTGGTAAATATGTTACTTATAGGTAAGCAAAATCTAAAGTGCAACCCCATGGCTTGTACACACCATTACCAATTCCTAGTGAACTTTGGGTAGGTATTTCTATAGACTTTGTATTAGGTTTTCCTAGGACTAAAACTGGTAAAGACTCTATATTTGTGGTTTTTGATAGGTTTTCAAAGATGGCACATTTTATTCCAAGCTACAAAACTAGTGGTGCTTCTCAAATTGCTGATTTATTCTTTAAAGAAATTGTGAGATTATATAGTATGCCTAGAACAATTGTTTTTGACCATGATACTAAGTTCTTAAGTTACTTTTGAAAGACGTTGCGGTGCAAGTTAGGAACAAAGTTGTTGTTTTTAACTACTTGTCATCCACAAAATGATGGCCAAACAGAGGAAGTGAATAGGACTTTGTCTACATTGTTAAGGGCTATTATTCAAAAGAATATTAAAACATGGGAAGAATGTTTACCACATGTTGAATTTACTTGCAATCGTACTATACATTCTGCTACTAAATTTTCACCATTTGAGATTATGTATGGTTTTAATCCTTTAAGTCCGTTGGATTTATCACCTTTACCTGTGATTAAGTTTGTGAATTTAGATGGTAAAAAGAAGGCTGAATTTATTAAGTAGATTCATGAGAGAGCTAAGATCAACATTGAGAGACAAATTGAGCAGTATGCACAATAAGCCAACAAAGGGCGACGTTAAGTTGTTTTTGAACCGAGAGATTAAGTTTGGTTGCACATGCGTAAAGAAAGAGTTCCAGAAAAAGGGTGATCAAAGTTGCTTCCACGAGGTGATGGTCCATTCCAAGTCCTCGAGCGTATCAATAACAACGCTTACAAACTGGAATTACCAAGTGAGTATCAAGTAAGTGATACTTTTAATGTTACTAATTTAAGTCCTTATGATGCAGGTGATGATTTGAGGACAAATCCTTTTTAAGAGTAGGGGAATGATGAAAATCAAACTAGAAGGATGATTATAAGGAGTACAGATCCACCAAAAGTACTGGTTAGACCAGTGACACGACCTAAAGCTAAGAGACTCAAAGAATCACTTAATAGATTAGTCAAAGTAATACAGGAAGAGGAGAATCACGCATGTTTGAAGTAAGAGGAAATGAAGATTGCAAATCTTCTTGAAGTGCGGAGCACGAAGGCAGAAGTCGAGGAAGAGATCAAAGGCTAACAACTTCAGAATCATTAAAGGTAGTCAACTATGGTGGTGTAGGCCATCGGCCTAAATAGCCGACATTAGAATTAAGCCGTTGGCCTAAGTGGCCGCCATTGAGAGAAATAAAGGCCGGTTGGAACATTTTCAAAGCCATTGGCTTTAGTGCCGGCTTTACATCAAATATAGGTCGGCTTTGTAATATTTTTGGCTACCGATGCATAATGTGTGTCCTTTATTCGAATTAGGTTTTGTTATGTTGTTTTGTTTACTTTTCTTATCATAGACTCATTGTAAGACAATTAAGCATTAAGAAAGTTTATACACTTTTTCAAAGAAAATTTCTCTTTAGTTTTTGATAAAACTATCAAACTTATTAGGTTTTGAATCCATGGCTTTCACTCAAACTCATCAATCGATCACTCTATGATTGATTGTGGCGTTATCACTTATACTAAGGTTCTTATCTCATTTATAGACAATGGACCCTAGTTTCCATCATTCTTGATAGATCCATAGGTTGTGAGATTAGCAAATCTAGTTGCCGGGTTTCCTCACCAGTTGGCGAGGTTTGCATCACGGAGTAAGTCTTTCAACCAAGAAATTGAACCCTACTTCTAGAGACATGATTCACAATCTTAAACTCGTATTTGAGAAGGTAACCTCCATCATTTTACTTATCTATATATGGACTCTCTAATTGCATGCATGTGAAGATGCACCATTTTCTATTATTTATGAAAATAGTCAAGGATTCTCATATCAGCATGGATATGGTGCTTCTAAAAACTTTGTTGAACATTGTTGGTTGGATATGTTTTCTATTATGAAAATTCAACAAAATTTCTTGCATTGGCATCAACTTGATGTATGCCTAAAATAGAAGGCTGCTATGAGGCATAAAAACTACATGTTACATGTTTTTAATGTGTAGATCAAAATCGAATGTGCAGTGTTATTAATGTCATTTTGCACTGATAAGTGGAGGAGATGGCACAAATGTTCAGGTAGAGAATTGCTCAAGTGGAAGCTATGGCTACGCTTTTAGTTATTATTGATCATGATCTTTTCCATTTTACCCGCTCATGTAGAGCAGTCTTACCCTCAGTGTTGATGGAATTTTGGGTCCACTTTCTTTAGATTTACCAATAGAAGGTTTGACTTAAGTGATGTTCCCATCGCTTAAGATGATAATTGAGCCTTTTCCATGCCTTTTAATGTGTGAAATCTATTCATTGCTTCTTGTTGTTCTATAGAAGGAAAAATACAAGAAAGAAATATCAAGGTCGAAGCCTAAGGATGTGGATCTATTGAAGCTTAATCTAGTAGTCTTCAGTCAACCTTCGCATCTTTGTAAACAATACACTACACTCATATAAAATTTTTGCCATTCTTCGATGTTAATGATGCATCTTTATTTTCCTTTGTTTGTTGTGGCTAGGAGCTCAGTTGGATCGATCTGCTAATTCCAATATGAGTGATTTCCTACTCAACTATATTACTTTTTCTTTTCATTTTATATAAGTTTATACTTGGTTAACCATTGAGTTGATTGATGGATTCTTTAATTGCAGCTTAATTCTTTGGTGAAGCAACTTATATTAATCCTCTTAATTGTAGCTTGGTTTTGAGATATTATTTTATTGAAAATGCTTATCTAATTTTAGTTTGGTTCTAAAATATGAATTTACTAAAAATGCTTCTCTAATTTTAGTTTGGTTCTAAGATATGAATTTATTGAAAATGCTTCTCTAAAATATCCAAACATGTGAGATAGGGATTATCAAATAGAAGAATAAGTGATACTAACATCAATGTAGAGAGTTCACGGTCACATAGTGTTTTTACTTGCATTATTAAGTCTCAATGCAAGGTATAGAATAAACTTCTCCCCTTCTATTAGTAACTGTTGTTAGTTGTTTGGTTTATGTATCCCATGATTGAGAAAGACCTATTTAGTTATGCTATTCCCTTTTGTTAATACAAGAAAAAGTATGCAATGCATGATTAGTACATTAAGTACAATAGCCAACATTTATGTATTTATTTAAATTTACAAGATATTTTATCAAAGGATGGTGTCAATGGCTCAATTAGGATCCAGATTGTGTTTTTTTTTTTCGTCTACTCTTACTTACAAGGTGGTGCTTGATTCCTTACCTAACAGCAATTCTTCATGGGATTCAACGAAGGTAATTATTATGGATAGCTATGTTGTAGTTTTAGTTATGTAAAATATCATGTTTGTTTGCCTAATAGTTTTATCATGCTACATATTGTTCTTTTCTTTTTGTAGGAAATACTATAATGCTAAGTCAATTTTAGAATGAGAAGTTCTATAGGAGAATGAATGCATTTATCATCCTCAGTCTTCAATCCTAGCTTGTATATATGCTTGATTTCTGATGGTTTTTCTTAATGATTTCTTGTTAGTAGCGTTTGTTGTGGTTTCTAGCATGGCTACACAGATAAAATACATCAAATGCCTTAGTTAATGTTCTCCTTACTAGAGGCAAATGATAATCATTAGATGTAACTTCCAACATCTTTGCAAATAAGATTTGTTCATTTTTGTTTGAAACTATCATTAAAGGTACTTCTACACACGTTTGTTTCTTCATCATCATTCTTGTCAAGAATAAGCCTAAGCTAACCTTTTTGAATCTATAGAAACATAACAAATAAGGAAAGTCCATGTTCTAACTCAAACAGTGAAGCTTGTGTTGTGAACTTAAAGATAAGAAATACCCCTTATCATGCTAATTAATATCCTAATCTTCTAATTCAAGGTAGAATGGATTGAAATTTCACTTTTACCAATTATACTATTATGTTTCCTTAGTTGGTTTAACTCTTATTGAGTCGATCTAGAGCTTGATCAATTGACTAAGATAGTATATAGATTGAAAAGTTTAAGATTTGAGCTAGCAGCAAACTTTTCTAAAATACATTCTTTGCTAATAGATGAAAATATTTTTTATTAATAAATAAAAATTGTATTGAAAACTTAAAATCTTTTTGACAAAATAATAAACTTAATCAAACAAATTATTGTATATTTATAATTTTACTCCGTTGTTGTTACTATCTGGATTCTATATCTTTGCAAGAGAAATAAGAATATTTTTCAAGTGGTTTTTTTAACATAATATAGAAAATCTTATGCTTTTCATTCATTTTACAAGTAGTTATTTGAAAATTCTTCTCTAGTTCCATCCATTGCATATACTTGATAGCATTTGTCTAACTTCATTGATAATTATCCAAATGATGTTCTAACTTTACATTTAGTATGCTTTACCTTTGAGACTATAGGTGTTGGCTTTTACTTGAGCTAAAACTCTTTCATTGAAATGTATAGGTGATCCTTGAATTTTCTCAGTAAACATCATTTGGATTAATCCTAATTCAACCACTTAGATAAGAAACACTCGCAACTTGCAAAAGGGTGAATTAGCCTTAGATGTGGTAGTTGAAAAATCTATGTGCAAAAGGAGTGGCGATGCATGGAGGATTGTCCTTTATTACTACCTCCCTATGCTTTACTTAATTGACGCTAGATGATCAATACCGTATGCCATAAAATAGGTCTAGGAGTTGTTGGGAATCTCTTTTGTTTTTTATCAAGCAGTGTAGGTATTATACTATACTATTTCATTCAATTAATCTTAATCTTTTGCTAACCTAATTATTGGGAACTTGTCAATGCATGATGTTCCTTAAAATAGATTTATACACTAAATGTTAGAATGTGGTTATGCGATTGTAGAGTAAGTCCCAGCCCATTAGTAAACCATCCATTCCAACTTTGTCTAGTTATCAATGGACATGGCTACAATCTGTAGCTTCAATCTTCAAATTCTTACAATGAAATTCTTAGTTATGTTCTATTTTTTAGTTTTAATTGGATTAATATGTCACTTATTTGTAATTGCTTTTAAATTATTAGGGCATTACTTTACTTTGTAGATATTAGAGCTTGGCAATATATCTAAGAGCATTAGCATGCATATTTTGATGAGATGTAGGATTTGTTCATTCACCAAATTTATCTAACAGTGATGATAGTGAAAACAGTAAAGATAATAATGATAGCGATGTTGATGATGAAAGCAGTGATAAGGAAGGTTGATGATAAGTTCATTTAATGTTTAATCTTAAATGTAACGAAGCTTAAACTTCTTAATCTTATTTAGATTTGTTTTTTAAGTTATAGTTAAGGATATTGTTCCCAAATTGTGTTAATGTGAAAGCATCATGTTATTGGGCTCATTTGATGTAGGATATGTGAGAAATATATGTTGATGTTTATGATATTTTAGTATATGTAATTGTCAATAAACTAAACGGGTATATCTTTGTAAATATGAGGATTGTGAAAGCAAGTCGAAATTTATATCATTAGAATTACCACATTTATATGTTGTAAATTTGGCTTAACAACGATGTTTTAATGTCGCCAATACACTTTTTGCAACATTGAAACGTCCTTAGTAGGTTAACTTAAACAACGTTTAAACATTGCAAATAGTTTAACTTAGATAATGTTTAAATGTCGCAAATAGTTTAATTTACTCAACGTTTAAACGTTATAAATGTTACTCTTTTATTATATTTAAACACCATAAATGTTACTCATTTTACCACGCTTTTTGTGTCCATTAATTTTTTAATCGTGGTTTCACTTTGTTTGAGCATTGCGTATAATTTTTTTTAGTTATGTTTGAACATCACTAATGTTACTTTTTTATTATGTTTAAACGTCGTAAATGTTACTCATTTACCATGCTTTTTGTGTCCATTAATTTTTTAATTGTGTTTTTACTATATTTAAACGTCGCCTATTATTTATTTTTAGCTATGTTTAAGCATTGTACAATATAACACATTTAGATATGTTTTTACTTTTAGCAACATTTATTTTATTAACATTGCGGATATTTTTTGTAACGGTCCTTTGGTGATGTGTATTAGCAATAGTTATTAAATGTGACTAAATCTTTTTAGCGACGTTTATTTCATATTTAGCAACATGGCTAAATCTTTTTAACAACGTTTATTTCATATTTAGCAATGTTTATTAAACATCATTTAATATCGAATTTGTTGTAGTGAGACTGAGGCACAACTAAGTGAAGTTTTTCAATCACAATTGATTCCTTCGTGTTGTAAGATGGGGGGATGTTGTCAACCCAAAAATTGAGGTGAGGTGTAAGACAATCCAATACTGGATCAACAGTTCTCGATAGATCTTAATGTGATGTACGATAACTCGAATCTGATTTTTAGCACATACAATGATGTTACATCATCATTCCATTAGTAGTTTGGTCCAGCATCGCTAATCCTCCAGAAGAAACGTTCTAGTAATCTGGGTGAATAATCAAATCACTAAGCGAATAATCAAACAACCTATGTAGTAGCACTTGATCCGTGTAAACTTTTCTTTCTTTCCCTGTTTATTTTTTCATTTCTTATTTTCTTTTTCCTGGTTGCCGACTAAGAAATTTTCAACTCTCATACTCTCCCTAACAATAATGAAACCACCAGGAGCTAGCTGGCTTTGTTTTAGAACATTGAATTGGGTCTTTGTCCACTTGTCCGTTTATCGGACGACAAGTCCTCACGAGATGTGCAATAATTGATAATATTAAAGATCATCTTTTCCCTTTTTTTATTCAAAAAAAAAAAAAAGATTGAGAGAAGTGATAGAGCTATTCTTGCCGAATTTTATTGCATTAAAGTTGACCATTTAGAATTATATTTTTTTCAAGAAAAAATATATTTTTAATTGTCAATATTGCGAATCCCCACTTGGCATGGTGAAACCAGTAAAAGCTAGTAGGCTTTGTTTTGGAACATTGATTTGGACACTCGTCCTTTTCCCGGACGACAAGTCTTCACGGATGTGCAATTAATCGAATCGATTCCGTCGCCGTCCTAGCGTACGAACTCTCCTTTAGACGTAGACATCTTCAGTCACATACCAATCTACCTCTTATCATAATTTGATCCGCGCAAAGGCAAAGGCAACCATACAGTATACATAGAGAGAGAGAGAAAGAGCTTTTTTTTTTTCTTTTTTTGTTTTAGTCGTTTAGTGAATTTGAAAAGTTGAAAAGCCAAATTAAAAAGAAAAATAAAAAAATTATATCCAGTATTTAAATTTTATTTATTTTTATAATTAACTATCTAAAATTTAAAATATCAATTTATTACTTATAATTTTTTTAGATAATTTATAATATCAAAACAAGATAATTGTAAAAATGAGTAAATTTTAAGTAATTGTTTATAAAAATGAATAAAATTCAAGTAGTTAATTGTAAACAATAAACAAAATTCAAGCTTGATACTTCAAAACTTTAATTAGTTAATTATAAAAATAAATAAATAGTTCAAATATAAAATGTGACATTTATCTTTTTTTTTTTAGGATAACTGTCAAACTTAATATATTAACTTTGTCTACTTTAACATTAACTATCTAAAATATAAATGTGTTAATATATTATTTATTAACTTTTTGATATCATTTATAGTATCTAAATAAGATAGATAATTACAAAAATAAGTAAAATTCACTATAGTTCAGGTAACAAATTGACACTTTGAAACTTTATATTATTAATTAAAAAAATAAAATTTAAATACCAAATCAAATTTAGAAAAAGAGAATTCTTTAAGCTTAAGAGTTCCATGACCCACATTACGTGAATATTATTATTTGATCAATGTTGAAACATATTGAGTTGTTTTCTTCTATCCTCTCTTAAATTATTAAAAAATAAAAAATAAAAAGTAAAAAAGAAAAAAGAAAACTCATGAGAGGGGTAAAGCTACTCTTTTTTTTTTCAAGCAGGAACAGTTACCCAAAGTTGTTCTCCACTGTACATACTACAGACATTGACAACAAGCTACATATGACATCTAAAATGCCATTAAAAATTATCATGAACTTTCACACAAGTTAAGTTATATGTACAGTTTGCTCATTATGCTGACTTTGGAATACCTTTTTTCTATGCTAGGATGGAACTCAGATCCAGTTAAAGTCTCCAAAGTTAAACAAGTAACTTTTCAGGTACATTCTACATATATATATATATATATAACACCTTAGAATCTGGTGCATCACAGTTCACCGCGTATTACTACTACCAAGTGACATACTAAGGTTTTAAGACTCCATCATGCTTAAAAAACCTGATTATTTACATTCTCCATCATACTATTATAACTTTAATTAAATAAATGACTCTCAAATGAGTCCTTTCTAATTCTCTTCTTTAATAACAACCAAATCTTCAAATAACAATTATCTCTATCACTTTAATTTAGCTAATAAAACTTAAAATTACAAAACTCTTTTGCTACATAATAGTAGTGTTTTCTTCTCGTTTCATCCATGTACTACCCCACCAAATCTCCATTCTCGCCATATTTCATTTGCTCATCGTTCTTGCCTACAACTAAAAAAAGAGAAAAATATAGGAAGGAGAGTGAGCCTAAGCTTAATATGTGAGTAACACACCCACATGTGCATGACACACCACATTAGTATCACATGCATATGTGTAACATTTATTCTCAACATATTCACAATTCAGTTCACACATCAACACCAAAATGAATTATAACACATAGGCATACTCATGACTCCGATACACATAAGTTTAATGGCAACTGCCTTTGTGGACCTGGCCTAACCCTAATGGGAACCACTACTACGGGCCCCTAACCCTAATCTACCTCAAATCATTTCAATGCACAGCTCTACTAGGGACAATACGGTATATCGATCATCGAGGTGTCTCCTAAAGATTTGCCACTACAGGCCCCTAGGCCGAGCTAAGCACAAGCGACATATCTCATTCAATTCATATATCACTATAATACTTCATTATTCTAAGTAATTCACCTAACACCTTAACATTTCATTATTTCACATATAACTCATTAGATAGCTACTTAGCAATCGGATACAACAATCAAAGCAAACATGTACTTGGAATCCTAGCCTTATGCACTTTTTATCTTAAACTTAACTTAAGTTGATATCTATATAATTATTAAAACATCATTTTTAGTATTGATCTAAACATAACATAACTCTTCTAGTTCCTCTTAATCTATTAGGTTATCTAAGGTTATACTAATTGTCTCGATTGTGTGAAACTTGGTTAAATAAAAAGGTAATTTGATAAATATTGGTAATGTCCATCACTCAACACGGTCATGTTGAAGGTCGTGTTGCTCAAGACGGGCTAGTACACGACTGTGTCAAGGGTTGTGTATCTTTCAGTGAGGTTTAGATTCAACATGGTAGGAACACGGTCTTGTTGGGAGGTCGTGTTTTTCTTTATTCAACATAGTCAAAACACGAATGTGTTGGGAGGCCATATTCTTCTCATTTTAACATAAAGGCAACATGACCATGTTGGATGGTCGTATATCTCTCGATACGTCTTGGTAAATCAACATGGGAGCAATACGACTGTGTTGGATGGTCGTATATCTCTTGATTCGTTTTTCAAACCTTAATTTTTCTACAGTAATTCATCCAATCTCCTCATTTTCTAATCCTAAGCTTAAGTAAATCCAAAAATATGATTTAGAACTCCTTACTTGGTTCAAATTACGCTTGAAACTCTCAATTCAATAACTTTCGTACTTGTTCAATCCATCCTTAAACTCGTTCTTATAAATCCTTATACATAAACAAAACCATTTGGATCTTCACTATTAGAATAGGTCTTGTAATAACTCCAAACCATTACCTTTTCGTTGTGCTACAATATCTCCTTAGATTACTTTAGGTTTTCGTGAAGAGGCTCTCTCTCTCACTTTAGGTTTCTCTAGGCTGTTGTAATTTATTAAAATGTGAAAAAGGATAAACTTTAGGCTAGTTCATTTTATAATCAAGCTAGGAAAAGACACTTTTACCCCTAGTCCCATATGTTTATTTACGACCTTGCCACTCATTATCTTTTTATATATATTTATTTATATATATAAAAAAGTGTATTGCATTCTCCCCCTCCCCCCCTTATTAAAACTATCGTACTCAAAAGTTACCTAGAATTGGGAAGAATTCTAGATGTTTTTCTTTTTCGTTTCTTCTTCTAATTCCCTTGTTACCTCTCATTCTGTTTGATTTGTCCATTGTACCTTGACATAAGGGATTTTTCTTCTTCTTAAAATTTGTTCCTTAGTATCCACTAACCTCATAGGTCTCTTTATAGGGGACAAGTCCGGTCGATACATGAAACACTTCATGTACCTCGACTAGATTTGGTGGTAGGGTAAACCTGTATGAGATTGTTCTAATTCTTTCTAGAATTTTGAATAGACCCACATATCTTGGATTTAGCTTACCTTGCAGTCCAAACCTAATTATCCCTTTAGTTGGAGATATCTTCAGTAAGACTTTATCTCCCACTTGAAACTCTAAAGGGCATCGCCGTTTGTCTACATAATTTTTTTGGCGACTCTAAGCTGATAGAATTTGTTGCCTTATTGTGTTAACCTTATCTACCATTTCCTATACTATTTCTAGCCCCAATACCCGTCTTTCTCCCACTTCATCCTAGTGTAAGGGAGATCTGCATTTCCTGCTATATAATGCTTTATAGGAAGCCATCTGTATAGTAGCCTAGTAACTGTTGTTATAAGCAAATTCTATTAAAGGTAAATAATTACTCTAGTTACCCCCTCGATCTAAGGTACAAGCTTGTAGTAAATCTTGTAGAATTTAAATAGTTCTTTCAGATTGCCCATTTGTCTGAGGATAAAATGTTGTACTAAACTAGAGTTTAGCTCCCAGAGCTTGATGCAAACTTTTCTAGAATTTTCTCACAAACCAAGTATCAATGTTAGATGTAATCATAGCCGATAACCCATGTAATCTGATAATCTCTCTAATATACAGTTGGGCAGGCTTTTCTAGTCTGTAGTCCACCTTAATTGGCAAGAGATGTGTGGACTTAGTCAATCTATCTACTATCACACAAATTGCATTATATTTCCCTTTAGCTCTTGAAAGTGCTGTGACGAAATCCATAGTTACATGTTCCCACTTCCGTTCAAGTACAAGAAGAGGTTGTAACTCACCAACTGCTCTTTGGTGTTCAATTCTTATTTGCTAATAGGTGAGACACCTAGACACATATTCTGCTATCTCCAATTTCATATTTTTCCACCAATAAGTGTTTTTGGGATCCTTTTACATTTTGGTACTTCTTGGGTATATTATATACCTTGAGTAATGGGCTTCCTTCATAATCTTCTTCTTTAATTTTGTATTATTTGGAACATATCATCTGTTACCATATTTGACTATCCCTTCAATTTTTAACACAAATTCTATGGCTTTACCCTATTCTAATTTGTTCCTTATCTTCTGAATTTTAGTTACTTCCATTTATGCAATTTTAATCTAATCTATAAGATTGGGTTGGATACTAAGTTTAGCCAACCTATTTCTCACTTCTTGTGTCACCACTTCTAATTTCAACTTATCCATATCTTCTAGTATCTTTCTTTAGGATGTGATTAATCCTGCAATATTTATGTCTTTCTTCTTGCTTAAAGCATCTACAACCACATTCGCTTTTCCAAGGAGATAATGAATTTCTACATCATAATCATTTATCAGTTCTAGCAACCTCGTTTGTCTCATATTCAATTCCTTTTGGGTAAATAGATACTTCAAACTTTTATGATATGTAAATATTTTACATTTCTCCCCATAAAGATTGTGTCTCCACAATTTTAGTGCCAAGATTACAACAGCTAATTCTAAGTCATGGATGGGGTAATTCTACTCATATTGTTTCAACTAACGGGAGGCATTTGCACTTACTCTCGCATTCTGCATAAGCATACACCCCAAACCTTGATTCGATGCATCACTGAATGCTTCAAATTCTTCTCCTGTCTTTGGTAAGGCCACCACTAGAGCTATCATTAATGTATTCTTCAATGTCGTAAAGCTACTCTCACATTCATCACTCTATACGAACTTGGCCTTTTTCTTTGTCAATTGAGTCTAGGGAATTGCTAATTGGGAGAATCCTTCTACAAAGTGTCTGTAGTACTTAACTAATCCTAGAAAACTCCTTACTTCTATTACAGTACTTAGTCTTAGCCAGTTATTTACTACCTTAACCTTCTCCAGGTCTATTGATATTCCATTCTTATTCACCACATGTCCTAAAAGGATACTTGTTCCAACCAAAATTCAAATTTACTGAATGTTGCAGAAAGTTTTTCTTCCCTAAGTCTTTCCAATACGATTATGATGTGCTTCATGTTCTTCTCGACTTTTGGGATAGATAAGGATATCATCTATGAAAACTACTATAGACTGAT
Organism: Laguncularia racemosa; assembly: GCA_037954665.1. NCBI lineage: Eukaryota > Viridiplantae > Streptophyta > Magnoliopsida > Myrtales > Combretaceae > Laguncularia > Laguncularia racemosa. The sequence continues at coordinate 6,546,866 of JBBMOL010000021.1, read as the reverse complement.
CTAGCCAATCTCTGAGTACTCTATTCATGAGGTCTATGAAGCCTACTAGAGCATTTGTCAAACCAAAAGGCATCACCCGAAACTCGTTATGCCCATATCGAGTCCTAGAAGCAATTTTCTGTATGTCTTCCTCCTTAATTCTTAACTGATGGTACCCCGATCTCAAGTCAATTTTGGAGAAGACTTAACCTCTTTGTAATTGATCAAATAGGTCATCAATCTTAAGGGGAGGGTATTTGTTTTTTATTGTGACTTGGTTTAACTTCCTATAATCTATGCACAACCTCAAACTCCCATCCTTCTTCTTAACAAGTAGCACTAGAGCACCCCATGGTGAGACATTTGGTCTAATAAACCTACTGTCTTAAAGCTCTTAAAGTTGAGTCTTCAATTTAGATAGTTCAGTAGGTGCCATTCTGTATTGTGCTTCAAATATGAGTGATGTTCCTAGTACAAGATCAATACAGAACTCTATCTCTCTAACTGGTGGTAAACCTAGAAAATTCTCAGGAAAAACATCCATATACTCATTCACTACATACACCTTTTCCAATTCCTTAACCTATCTTGTCTCTACTAATAAGGTTGACAATCTTCCCTTATTCCACAACTTGTATGTTGGAAGAGTCGCAGGCCTTTGTGGATCTAACTTGTATACAATTTGCTCCTCATTAGGAAAATCAAACTTAACCACTAGATTGTGACAATCTATAGTGGCATTATACTTATACAATTAGTTTACTCCTAAAATTAGATCAAACTCTATCATTTCTAATACAAACAATTCAACTGGAATTTTTTTGCCATGTATTATAATCTCTACGTCTTTACATATTCAATCTAATTTTCCTCCTACTTCAAAAGGAGTATTTACAATCATAGCATTCTCCAATACAACAAGTTTTAATTTGCATGCATTCATAAACATGAGTGATATGCGGAAATGGGTTACATTTGTGTCAAACAATATATATGCAGTATTCATGTTTATGAGCAATGTATCTTCTATGTTATCGTAACCATGAGTATCCTGCTATTGCTATTATTGTTGTAATGCACACCCTACTAGGTGCCCTCTATCTTGGTCCCACGTTTTGATTTTGATCTAATGGTCCTCTAGGTGTAGGTTTTATAGGTTGTTGGGTTTGTGAAGGTGTAATTGCCTGAGTATGTTGAGCACCATACTTAAATGATCTATGCCCTCTCTATTTTCTAGAACTTGGTTAAATAAAAAGGTAATTTTGATATATATTGATAATGTCCATCACTTAACACAGTCATGCTAGAGGCTTTGTTGCTCAACATAGGCTAATATACGATCGTGTCAAGGGTCGTGTATCTTTCGGTGAGGTTTGGCTTCAACATGGTTGGAACATGGCCATGTTGGGATGTCGTGTTTCTCTTGATTCAGCACGGTTGAAATACGACCGTGTTAGGAGGCTATGTTCCTCACATTTTAACATGAGGGCAACACGACTGTGTTAGATGGTTATGTATCTCTTGGTATATCTTGGTGAATCAACATGGGAGCAACACGACCGTGTTGGATGGTCATGTATCTCTCGGTTTGTTTTTCAAATCCTAATTTTTCTACACTAATTTATCCAATCTCTTGATTTTCTAATCCTAAGCTTAAGTAAATCAAAAAATATGAGTTAGAATTCCATGTTTCAAATTATGCTTGAAACTCTAAATTCAACAACTTCCATGCTTGTTCAATTTGTCCTTAAACCCATTCTTCAATTAAATCCCTGTACATAAATAAAACCGTTTTGTGATTAGGTCTTCACTGTTAGAATAGGTCTTGCAATAACTCCAAACCATTACCTTTTTGTTACACCGCAATATCTCCTTAGATTACTTTAGGTTTTCTTGAAGAGGCTCTCTCTCTCTCTCTCTCTCTCTCTCTCTAGTTTTCTTTTGGCTACTGTAATTTGTTAAAATGTGAAAAAGGATAAGCCCTAGGTTAGTTCACTTTTGTAATCCAACCAAGAGAAAACACTTTAACCCGTTATCCCATGTGTTCATTTATGAACCTATCACTCGTTATATTTTGCATATATTTATTTATTTACTTATTATAAAAACAACGTGTATTACAATATATTTATATATATATATGTGTGTATATATATGATACTAGATAAAACAAAAATAAGGATATTATTAAAAAGCAAAGATAAAAAAATTGTTCTCAATTATTTACTAATTTCCAATTTAAGCTGTTGATATTTTTTAATATTTTTTTATTTTAATTATCAACCTTTACATCTATTCCATTTGAATATTTTAATTTTAACTTTTCTATTCTTGTAAAGAAAATATGGATAAAATATAATATGTCAAGTGTCACTTGACAAAGAAGAACGCATCATAAAATCTTTAATAAATTGTTGACAGACATGATAGATGGACTTTTGTAACTGTTTTAAAAAGGAGGATTCAATTAAAAAATTTGAAATGTGAAGAAGTCAAAATGTAGTCCGTAAAGTTAAAAGGTAAGGGACTAATAGAAAAATAACAAAAGGTGGGTATCCCTTTTTACATTTTTCCCTAACACCAATTTTCGACATATATATATGTATTTCATCTAAAATGGCTGCAATTGTACAAACACAGCAAATAATGGGTTAATTAATGATGTAAGAATACTAATAAAATTTTAATATACGGTAATTTTTGTAAAACATGATTACATGAATGTTAGTTTTTAAAAACCATTCACTACATTTATTATATGTTAAAACATTATTGGTATCTGTCAATAATTCATTTATGTGCATAGTATATTAGTATTTATTTATTTATTTTAATGTAGTTCAATGACTAATGAAAACAACAAATTTTTCCATCCATTTGTTTCTCTGTCAATTTGTCTATACGTACTTAACGCTTTGACTTCTACTGTATGCCATAGAGTCATGGAGGATTAATCCATCAACATTCAATTTTAGAGTGTTTTCCAAGCAGCTCGTTGGATTGTCAAATAATCAAACCAGAGGAGTTGATCTTGCAGCAATTTTGAGCAATCCTGATGTTGCTGAATCTTTTCGAATAATTCGAAATCCAACGAATCTAAATCATATTCCGATCAAAGCATCTAATGGAATATTTTTACAGGTGTAAGTCCCATTATGTACAACATAGGAAGATTATGTATGATAAATTATCTGGCAGTTGCAAAAGTAGGATTGAAGGATTGAGTTAATTCAAGCAAAAACTAAAGGGGAAATAACCAAGATCAAGAAAAGAAAATTTATTGATCGAAAACACATTTTCAATGAGATATTATAAACAGCAGGATTTTGAATTTAAATTTTTAGCTCTCTAATTTTCCGAAAGCTTTATCTTTCCCAAAATATCTATCGAACCTATAAGATGTTCTTTCATTCTTTCATTCTTTTATTTTTTTTAATTTTTTTCCTTTTCAATTTACATAAATAGATGAAACCAGACTACACGCTTATGGCAGATTATCGAGGATCAAGCTTGACACAGCGAGGAAAGCGTAACGAAACGAATCCGAATATGGATTGGTTTCACAACAACAAAGAAAGATTCTTTGATGCAAACTCTGGTTGCGCACAACCGATAAAGGAAATAATTCTCTCTCGAGTGTATTCAAAATATGATTCAAAACATAACCCTAATATATATGACAAAAGGGTATATATACTTCCCCGTAAAATATCTAAAGGGGGAAAATCTAAGCGTACACGTGGAAATAAATAATACGATACACGTCTATAATCTGTCGCATACACGGTCGTGCCTCTAGGCCGTGTATGTTTCTGGGCATCTGTCGAGCGTAATACACGACCTCTTACACGGCCGTGCCTCTAGATCGTGTATGATTCTGTGAAAGCTCTTGACCGAATACACGGCCGTGTCCCTGGCCGTGCTTCCTAACCGTGTATGATTCTGTGAGAATCTTGATAGAGCACACGGCCGTGTCTCTGGCCGTGCCTATACCCGTGTGTCCACCTGTGTCTTCCACGATGTCCGCATCATTCTTTCCCACCTGCAAAGAACTTGACCCGAGTTCTCTTCTTGTGAATATGCTTTCCATGTCGTTCCCTCTCTTTGAATCGTCTTGATTTATCCCATTTTTCCCATCGCTTGATCGTAAGTCACACTACATCATCCACCACACTCAGAGGAACACTTGTCACCGAACCTTTTATTAAATTCCTTCGCGTCCAATCCGGATGGATTTGAATGTTAATGGGAGAATCATCTTCTATGTCGATAGGGAGTAATAGAACAGTTGTACTTATTACCTCTAGTGCTTCCTCTGGGTTGGAATATAAGTTTTTGGGCAAAGCAATAAACTCTACATCCTTAATCTCCTCCGTTGGTGCAATGAATCGGCTCAGAGTATCCTCAATCTCTGACTCTTCAGTAACCATCATCACCTGCTTGTCATTCAACAATGGTGAGTCCTCAATAGCTTCTTCACCAACACAATTTTCATAGGCTTCAACTGCTTTTCCACTGCCTTCACCACCATCAATCAATGTACTATGATCGTCAAGGGTTGAGTTTTCCTCTTGTTTGACCATCTCCTCCTTAAGCACTTCCGGAATTAAGTTTACCGGCTTAGGTGTTTGTGGAATTTTCTGAGGAAGGATTCGCTCGTAATCAAGGGGAAAGAACTTTTGTTCTAACAAGTATTGCATCATAAACCAAGTTCTCACCGGATCTTTACCCTTAAGGCGTCTTACTCCTCGAAGTCGTTCCCACCAATACAATGCATCACCCCACAAACGACTCTCCACTAACTCTATCTTCATTCCCTCTGGAACCCTCATATGGTCAAAGAACCTTCTATGTTCTCTACCCAAACCCAAAACTCATTCAGACTCTCGGTACCATCAAACTCCGATACAACATATTTAAATTGAGAAAAGATTTCATCTTTATACCTGTAATCACATCTGTTGTACCATCTTATGTTACCATGGCCTCTTCTCCTAGGCAGATTATTAAAAATCTCGTCTTCGTCATCCGTATCATAAGTAACAGAACTGTTCCTTGGATCGCCTTTCAGTCGTCTCCAATAGACCTGCCTGCTACTGTTGGTATTGGATCGATAGATCAGGGCCTCACGACGTTGTTCCTCTCGTTGGATTTTCTGATCCATGGTCTCCTCTACCGCCCTTCGTATTGGTTGCCCGTAATGTAGGACTTCCGTACCCCGAACACCATCAAGAATACGACCGCAGTCATCACCGTCGTTAGCCGACATCTTCGCAGGAACTTACTTTGCTCTGATACCAACTGACGCAGCGAGGAAAGCGTAACGAAACGAATCCGAATATGGATTGGTTTCACAACAACAAAGAAAGATTCTTTGATGCAAACTCTGGTTGCGCACAACCGATAAAGGAGATAATTCTCTCTCGAGTGTATTCAAAATATGATTCAAAACTTAACCCTAACATATCTGACAAAAGGGTATATATACTTCCCCGTAAAATATCTAAAAGGGAAAAATCTAAGCGTACACGTGGAAATAAATAATACGATACATGTCTATAATCTGTCGCATACACGGCCGTGCCTCTAGGCCGTGTATGTTTCTGGGCATGTGTCGAGCGTAATACACGGCCTCATACACGGTTGTGCCTCTAGACCATGTATGATTCTGTGAATGCTCCTGACCGAATAAACGGCTGTGTCCCTGGCCGTGCTTCCTAATCGTGTATGATTCTGTGAGAATCCTGATAGAGCATACGGTCGTGTCTCTGGCCGTACCTGTACCCGTGTGTCCACCTGTGTCTTCCACGATGTCCGCATCAAAGCTGGGCTGACAATGATCCATCTCTCTTCAATATGGAAATTAAAGGCTCATTAGGTGGTGAACATCAAATTACAAATGGTTTTGGCACAAATGAGCTCCTCATGTAAGGAAGGTAGCCATTGCTTTCTACTAAATATAACAGAATTAATCATTTGGTGCTTTTGGCGTTGATATATCTTAAGTCATTTACAAGTTTTGGCGTTGTAGAAACATTGCAACACACATAAAAGATGTTGACTTCCGATTTCTATCTCAAAATGGAATCAATACTCTTCGGATTCCAGTAGGATGGTGGATAATATACGATCGATCGCCTCTAAAACCATTCGTCGGGGGTTCCTTGCAAGCCTTGGACAATGCATTCTCGCGGGCAAAGTGAGGAACAAAAACAAAGTGGGATTATGTTTTACTAAAGAGAAAGCTAACCATAACCACATTTTTCATTTTTTTCTTTCCTTTTGCAACAAGTATAATATGATCGTAATTGATTTGCATGCTCTAAAAGCTTCACAAAATGGGGATGAACATAGTGGAACTAGAGATGGATATATCAAGTGGGGCGAATCTAACATACAAGAAACTATCAATGTCATAGACTTCTTGGCGGAAAGGTATAATTAATGATTAAGAATACTTTCCACAGCATTTCATAAGTTCACTTTACCAAGTTACATTAACTACTCATAAAACTTTTAAGATTATTCTAACTATTAAATTTTTAATTGATAATTACATCTCTTGTAAAGTAATATTGAATCCTCTAATGACAGATAGATGATTTCTATAATTGCACAAAGAGACTTCTTAATAATTTTCATAAAGGTGAACTCATTGAAAAAAAAAAAAAAAAAATCGAAGGTATTAGACTATCAGCTTAAGATTGAAAGTTCATAGGACTAGTCATTATATTTTACTTTATGTTACTTCATGTCAAATCCAGAACAACTTGTTGCATTAACTAGTGCTTTTGATTTGATCATGTATGATAAGGAATTTCCTTCTTGACTTTCTTTTTTCTAATCTGATTGTGTAGTTCGAACATTGGACGTTAAATAAAATCCTAATCGATTTTGCTTGAGCGCAAGTATGCCTACTGTCAATCCTTGGCTGCAATAGATTTAATGAATGAGCCTTGGTCATAGAGAGACAATGTGGAAGCTATCCCTCTAGAAACCCTCAAGAAATATTATGAAGCCAGTTACAATGCTGTTAGGAAATACACACAAGATGCATATGTGATTATGTGTAATAGATTGGGACCTAAGGACCAAACGGAGCTACTATCATTTGCTAGTCAATTTTCCCGTGCAGTGATTGATGTGCATTATTACAATCTCTTCAATCCTAAATTCAAATCCTTGTTTATTAATGAGAGGGATGCTTAATTGAAGATGATCATAACCCCTAGTAGACCTCTTACCTTCGTTGGTAAGCTCGGCCGAGGCAAATATAGTTTTTATTGAAGTTTAACTATGGATTCATAAAATAAAACATGAAATTAAACCATAAAACTTCTGTAATTTTGTTTTATGAAAGATACAAATCACGTAAAATATGGAAATTGAGAATCTCAATTAGCAGTCTTAGTCTCTTCCCCTCAATTTGGGGTTGCTATTGTAGGAGAATGGACTGGAGCCATGGAAAAAGGAGAAGAAAGATCATCGAACGAATTCAAAAAGTTTGCACAAACTCAGATTAATGTTTATAGAAGACGAGCAACTTTTGGATGGGGATATTGGTCCTATAAGTGCGAGAGTGATAAATGGAGTGTACAATGGATGATTAATCGCAACTATATAACCCTAAAGTAAAACTCCTTCGGTTACATTAAGCTCGGGAGGATGGCCATAGTCATTTCACCTAATATTTCAATATACATCTCAAAGTAATAAGCTTATTGGAGAACTTGTCGAGTTTCTAAAATTCATTGTATTTGGCTATATATAGCCATTCTACTTTCATCAACAAAGATATACATCCTTTCTCGGCTAAAAGTTGTTTACATTAACCAGTATCTTACATATTTTTTAATGTGATAAGTTTCTATGATCCTAATATTATCTCCATATACTACCTTGTTAAATACATAATATCACATATAAAGAAAATTTCATACATATAGCACTTTTTTTTTTCTTTTTGATACATCAAATACTACCTTAGGAGTATTGAACTTTGTCCTTTCAAAACATTATTTCCACAAAATATTTTCATGTGGCTTAAATCACATGTCTTTCAGTAAAGCAATAAAGAGTTTGAAACCTAGCTAGCTATTGAAATAGATCTTTTTCTTGATTTTGACAATGACAAAATCTTCCCTAATTATTGATGAACTTATTAAGTATTCAACATTGAATTCATAAAGGAGATTTATTTTAAAAACCTAACTCACAAGATTAGAACAATTATTTTTAAAATAGCATATATTCCCTTGTTTACTTGAAATTTGATTAGGTAATGACTATTCTAAAACAATTTTTTATTTCTTGTTCAAAACAGATGACTATTATTTTTTATCAAATGGTGTTAATTTTTTCTTCTAGACAATGGATAGATTTTATTAGCTACCATCATTCAGACATTGTTGTCACTACCATAACCACCTTCACCATCACACCACCATTGTCATAAATCCTATACCTATATTGATGGAGATCATGCTAGGAGGATTAATCCAAGGATGATTGAGATCAATCTAGGAGGATTGACCTAAGGAGCACGATTCTACTTGAAGTGTGGATCGCAAAAGTAGAAGTCAAGGAAGAGACTTAAAGGCTACTAGCTTAAATCTAAGGAAAGTCATTGGCCTAAATGGCCAACATAGAAAAGAAGGCCGACAGCCTAAGTGGCCAGCATTGAACAAAGCGAAGGCTAAGCTTGAGGAATTTTTAAAGCCACTAGCTTTAGTCCCGGCAAAGGCCAGTTTTGTGGTATTTTAAGCCGATCGCGTTGATTGTTTTTCCTTTATTCGAATTAGGTTTTTTATGTCATTTTTTTTACTCATTCTTATAGGATTATAAATAGTTGCCATATGCTCATTGTAAGCAATTTAGAAAGTTTATTCACATTTTGAGAGAGAATTTCTCTTTGGTTCTTGAAAGAACTATCGAACTTATTAGATTTTAAATCTGTGGCATTCACTCCAACTTATCAATCAACCACTTCATAATCGATTGTGGCAGTAACATCTATACTAAGGTTCTTGTCTCATCTATAGACAATGAGTCACGATTCCATCATTCTTGATAGATTTATAGATTGTGAGAATTATCAAATCTAGGTTTTCGGTTTCGTCATGGGTTGGCAGGGTTCGCATTAGTTTGGTATCAATGCAATCAGGTTTGTGAAGATCACCTATCTTGTTATTTCAATTACTTGTTCTTAGATCTAAGGTTTAGATTAAAAAAAAAATCGTACAAAAAAAAAGGTTTCACAAAATTATTGATTCAGAGTTTGTGGTGATCCTTCATTAATTGTAAGCTTTGATTGAATCTTATCAAATCGTGCTATGAAACTACTATTTAGTGGATTTTCTACCAAAAAAAAAAAAAAAAAAACTCTGATTGGATTGTTAGTTCCAAAAGAACCGAAAAGAGAAATTTTGAGTAGGTAACGATTGGTGAGAACAATTGGGCGATTTGAGTGAAACATGTGAGCAAGTGAAATTGTGAGATTTTTATTTTATTACTCCTAACATTGTCTTGTGTAGAACTATGTCAAAATTGATCATAAAAACTCTGACTACAAATATGAGAAGAATGTTTAGAGTGGAGATGGATCAATTTCATGAGCAGATGGAACAGAACTTTGAGTATTCACAGATTTCTTCTATAGGGCATAAGAGGGATAAAATGCCAAAAGGGGTAGTGCGTTTGGAGGAAGATGAATGGGCTAGGGAAGGATTTATAGATGAATCTGATTAGGATTGATTTGTGGGTTATATGAGGAATGTAGGGAGGAATAGAGGAGCTAGGAATGAGGAAGATAACAACTTTGGAAACATAAAGATGAAAATCCCTTTCTTCCAAGAGAAGAATGATCCTGAGGTGTATTTAAAGTGGGAGAAGAAGGTAAAGTTGATTTTTGAATGCCACAATTATTCTAAAGACAAGAAGGAAAACCTTGCTACCATAGAGTTCTCAGATTATGCCATTGTTTGGTGGGATTAGCTACTATTGAATAGGAGAATAAATAGGGAACCACTAGTAAAGACATGGGAGGAGATGAAGAGGATCATGAGGAAACAATTTGTGCCTACATACTACTATAGGAAATTGAACAACAAAGTACAAACCCTTAAGCAAGGAAATTGTAGCGTGGAGGAATATCATAAGGAGATAGAGGTTATCATGATTCGGGATAATATTGAGGAGGACCAAGAGGCGACTATGGCAAGGTTCTTAGCTGGACTGAATAAGGAGATTCAGAATGTGGTAGAGTTGCAGCATTATGTGAAACTGGAGGATATGGTTTATATGGCTATTAAGGTAGAGAAGCAATTCAAGCAAATTGATAGTAGCACCACACGTGCCATACCAAGTTCTTCTAATTGGAGAGTTGAAACATAGGAGAAGAAAGAGAAACAACCCCAATCCAAACCAATGCTAGAACAAAAATCAAAATTAGCATCTCATGAGACTATAGGTAAACCCGATTCTTCATCTAATAAGAATTGTGATATAAAGTGTTTTAAATGTCAGGGTAGGAGTTACATAGCTAATCAACGTCTAAACAAAACAGTCATAGTGATGTGGGATAATGGAGAGATTGAGACAAATAATGAATTGAAGCATGATTGAAGTTCCTAATTCTAGAATAGAATCAAGCAATTCCAAATCCCAAACTGACAATCCACAATAATCGATTCCAACAATCAAATAATGAACAATAACATAAGATAAACCCTCAACCCTTACTGGATATAACACATTAGCAAGAGAGTAGTCTTAGTATGGATTTGTTAATATGACGTACAATAAGCCCGATACTGTCACTCGCCACAATCTACAAGATTGATAAGAGTATATGAAGTAAAACTCCACTTTGTAAAATTCTCAAAATGCCAAAAGTCCCTTAACTCTTACATTACAAAGCTATTTATAGAATAAGGGAAATAGACTCGATAAATTCATAAACTCAATAGGCTTATGGAAGAAAGCCATCAACTTTGGAGAAGGGAAGGTCGCCGGCCTTCATGGTCTACATCGCTGGCCTTGAGTGCCAGCCTAAGTGTCAAAGTTAATGGCCTTAATGGCCAGCCTATCTTCTACACCGTCGGCCTTGAGGCTAGTCTAAAGAAATATGTTGTCGGCCTTTATAGCCGGCCTAAGGGGGTCTACCGTCGATTCTTGTGATTTAAATCTTTCACTGAAGGACTTTGTAAGGGATGTGATTTGATTCCCATCATCTCTTCGGACCTGTGAAAGATTTGCCTTCAAATTTGATAGTTAATATGTTTTAGATGAAAACTTTTGAAAGTCACTTAGACTGAAAACCTTGGTCTGCATATGCTTGTTGCCCTAAAGTCATGGCTACCTTTGAGTCTTCTTAAGATGTTTAGAAGTCTTTTGATGAAACTTCTAAAGTTCCTATGACTGTTTCACTCTACTTAAGTTGTCTTCTAGTTCCTTCTACCCTATTAACAAAGACTTCTTTCCAATAGTTTTATTGATTTGTTCCTAAGCTTCGTGTACCTCACTTGGTGACATAGGATTTAAAACAACCCATTCACCATCCTTCTAAAACATAGTTGTTCCTAAACCCATCATGCAACACTCTCCTATCAAGTAACCAAGGTTTATCAAGTAGTATATGTGATGTACACATAGGAAGAACATCACAAACAATTTCATCCTGGTACTTTTCCCCTATGCTGATTGGAATCTTAACCCTCTAAGTGACATGAAAACTATCTTGTTCACTTAACCGGTGCAATTTATAGGGCTTAGGATATGGTGTAGTGACCAGTTACAGTTTATTCACTAGTGCAATAGCTACTACATTGGTGTAACCACCACCATCAATAAAAAGAGCACAAAGATTATCTTGAACCCTGTAGGGAATATGAAATAGGTTTTCCCTCTATATGTCCTCAATATCTAGAGATGTAGTCATTACCTTGCGCAACAAGCTAATAGCTAGATATTGATCATTTCCCTTATCTTCATGTACCTTAGCATCTGGATCCTCATAATATTCCTTTGATACTACTGATAAATCTATTGGCTCATGTATCTCTTCCTCGCCATCCTTACACTCTACCTCCATAGTAGTCATCACCCTTTTGTTAGGACATTGAGCAACCATGTGTCCAAAACCTAAACATTTAAAGCATTGGATTTGACAATTCTTCCCACTTAATGACCTAGGCACTATTTGCCTAATGTCTGTCCCAGTAACTATTTTCCCCTTTTTAGAAATTTCCTTCTCCCTTCTAACATCAATAACAGTTGCATTTGTTTCTACAATCTTATCAATTTCCCGTTTACCAAACTGTTGATTATCTGACCCATATAGCTTAGTAGCAGATCCATACCTATTATTCACTACTCTGTATGGATTAGAACACCTCTATCTCTCAACTTTTAAAGCCAACTGCATGGCCTCATTAAGGGTGTCATACTGTTACAGTTCCATTATACTAGAAATCTCATATTTTAGACCGAACATAAATCGTGCCGTAGTCTGTTCAGGATGTTCAATGGTTCCACATCAAATCATGAGCACTTCAACTTCTTAGACACATTCGTCTACTATCTTACATCCTTGTCTCAAGGTCTAGAGGTACATGGATAGTTCATGCTTACAATGCTCTAGAACAAACCTCTTCCTCGGAACTCTTTTCATCTCCTACTAAGTATGAATATTAGCATCTCCATCTCTCCTCCTATTGGCCACAAGGTTTTTCCACCATAAGGTGGCATATCTTGTAAACTCGATTGCTACCAAATGAACTTGAGTATGGTCATTACTCTCATAACAATCAAAGAGTCCTTCGACCTTATCTTCCCAGTTAAGATATTCTTATGTAGATCTAATTCCAACAAACGAAGGCATCTGCAATTTCACATATTCTAAACCTTTAAGCGACTTGAACTCATGAGAAAGATAAACCTCATCTTCAAAGTTATCATTCCTTTCCTCTCGGTAAGCATGATATTCTCTTTCAACTTGTTTGCCCCTATTTCCTCCTAATGCTCCTTCTCCACATACAGCATTAATGGTTACCTAAGGTGGAGGTGCTTATGGATTTTCCATTAGTGGTTGGGGCAATGTCATATGATCGACCTGTGTTGCTAAATTTGCAACAATAGTAGTCAGGTCCTATAACTATTCTTCTAAAGTTCTTTTTCCACCTATCACACAACATCCTTAACCTCCTCCTCCAACTTAACTATTGGCCTCATTCCTAATTCCACCATTAACGCTGTCATTTAACATGCTTCGTTGAAATTGTAGACTCAATATAAGAATTTCACAAATCACAATCACAATCACAATCACACTCTGAAATAATCCCAAATGACACTATCCTAATTATAACCTTTGCTCAATCTCTAATTCAATTCCAATCAAACCCAGCACAACGGACAATACAACCCTAACTTCAATACACATAAACAACAACAACCAGCCTTAATTCAATCACTCAACCGACAACAACAAAATCACACAACCCACAATAACAGCCATGGTATAAAAACCCTAACTTTCAATCCACTATCAATACTAATGAACAAGCCCTAATTCATTCACACACAACAGCAACATAACCTAATCAACAACCCACGTTCAATCCCAATTCAACCTCAACTAACCATAATACAATTCATAATAATAAAAACACTAATTTCTCAATTGGAAATCAATAGCCATGTCATAATCCCTTCTCTAAACCAAATGCTCTAATACAAAAAAGATGATGTGCTTAGTTCTAAAACAGAATCAAGCAATTCCAAATCCCAAACCGACAATCCACAACAATCGATTCCAACAATCAAATAACGAACAATAACAAAAGATAAACCCTAAACCCTTACTAGATATAATGCACCAGCAAGGGAGTAGTCCTAGTATGGATTTATTGACATGACGCACAACAAACCCAATACCGTCACTCGCCACAATCCATAGGATTGATAAGAGTATATGAAGTAAAACTGCCCTTTTTTAAATTCTCAAAATGCCAAAAGTTTCTTAACTCTTACATTTCAAAGCTATTTATAGAATAAGGAAAACAAACTCAAAAAATTCATAAACTCAACTGACTTATGGAAGAAAGCCGCTAGCCTTGAAATGGGAAAGTCGTCAACTTAGTAAGATGCACCACCGACTTTGGAGAAGGGAAGGCCATCAACCTTTGTGGTCTACACTGCCAGCCTTGAGTGTTAGCTTAAGTGTCAAAGCCACTAGCCTTAATGGCCAACCTAAGGGGGTCCACTGTCGGTTCTTGTGATTTGGATCTTTCATCAAAGGACTTTGTAAAGAACATGATTTAATTCCCATCAATGATTCTATGCCACCATTGGAGGATGATGATGATGGGGAAGAGTATGCTATTCAAGGGGAGTTGTTAGTAGCTAGGACGGATTTGAGCATGCAAGCAAAAGGAGAATATTTTTCATACTAGATGCCTAGTTCAAAACAAGGTATGTAATGTGATTATAGATTGTGGGAGTTGTACAAATGCTGCTAGCACAACAATATTGGAGAAATTGGGGCTTTCCACAAGTAAGCATCCCCATCCTTATAAATTACAATGGATGAATAATAGTGTTGAAGTGAGAGTAAAAAAAAAGGTGTTGGTTTCTTTTAGCATTGGAAAGTATGGGGATGAAGTTTTGTGTGATTTAATTCCAATGCAAGCTACACACTTGTTGTTAGGGAGGCTATGGCAATTTGATAGGCAAGTGAAGCATGACGAATTCACTAACAAGTATTCTTTTGTACATAATCAGAAACATGTTACTCTTTGTCCTCTAATACCCAGTGAGGTTTATGAAGATTAAGTGAGGTTATAAAGAGACAGTGAGCAAAAGAGAGTGAGTGATAAAAATAAACTGAGCACTATTGTAAAAGAAAAAGAGACAAAGAGTTTGAGCCAAAGGAAAGAGAAAAGAGAGGGAGAAAAGTAGTAATGAGAGAAAAGTAGAGTGGAAAGAAAATTATTATGTGAGTATAAGTGAGATTAAGAATTCTCTATTCTCAAGAACAAAGAGATCTGTTGAGACTGCATATGGTCTAAATGCTTTTACTCCAATGCATTTAACTTCTTTACCTGTGTCTAAGCATATTAATGGCAAAAGGAAAACTGGATTTGTGAGGCAAGTTCACGAGAAGGCTAAGCTCAATATTGAGCGACGAATGGAGCAATATGCAAAACAAGCCAACAAAGAGCACCATCAAATACTGTTTGAACTTGGAGATTGGGTTTGGGTGCATAGGCACTAAGAGCGATTCCCAGCACATAAATGATCAAAGTTGCTTCCAAGAGGTAAGGGTCCATTCCGAGTCCTCAAGTGCATCAGTTACAACACTTACAAACTGGAATTACTAAGTATCAAGTTAAAACTATTTTTGATGTTACTGATTTAAGTCCTTATGATGCAGGTGATGATTTGAGGACAAATCCTTTCCAAGAGAAGGGAAATGATGGAGATCATGCTAGGAGGATTAATCTAAGGATAATCGAGATCAATCTAGGAGGATTGACCCAAGGAGCAAGGTCTTACTTGAAGTGCGGATCTTGGAAGTGGAAGTTAAGGAAGAGACTTAAAGGCTGCTAGCTTAAATCTAAGGTCGTCAGCCTAAATGGCCAGTGTGGAAAAGAAGGCTGCCAGCTTATGTGGCCGGTGTTGAACAAAGGGAAGGCCGACTTGAGGAATTTTTAAAGCCACCAGCTTTGGTGTCGACTTAGTCAAAATTATAAGCCGGTTTTGTGATATTTTAGGCCACTGGCATTGATTGTTTTTCCTTTATTTGAATTAGGTTTTTTATGTTGTTTTGTTTACTCATTCTTCTAGGACTATAAATAGTCGCCATATACTCATTGTAAACAATTTAGAAAGTTTATTCACATTTTGAAAGAGAATTTCTCTTTGTTTCTTGAAAGAACTATCAAACTTATTGGATTTGAATCCGTGGTGTTCACTCCAACTTATTAATCAATCATTCCATAATCGATTGTGGCGTTAACATCTATACCAAGGTTCTTGTCTGGTCTATAGACAATGGGTCACGGTTCCATTATTCTTGATAGATTCATAGATTGTGAGAATTATCAAATCTAGGTCTCGGGTTTCATCACAGGTTGGCGGGGTTCACATCATATATTATCATCCCCATCACTACCACTAACTACTATCATAGCCATCATATCTACACCATCACCAATGTTATAAACCCAATCACTTCTACTACCAACACATACTATTACTATTAACAACACCTACCACCTACCATTAATACCATTTTTGACACTACACCACCCTATTGCCATCACATCATCATCGACCACTATCCTATACTACAATCCCATCACAACCATCATTGGTGTTGCCACTACCACAATTACCCCTACATTAGCACTACATATCGCTACTACACCACTTTACCACCTTTGCTATCACTATCATCACCATAGCCTTACCCATCATTATGATATCCATCAATCATTGGCATTGTTTTAACGTTTTTCAATCTAAAATATCTTGAAAAATAATAAGGAATAAGAAGACAATGCTATATAGTGAGATTATATACTCCTAGGATTAAATGGTATGACTAAACACACAAGAAAGCTTTTCATTAAGTGTATGTTATTCACCATGAGTGGGTCAACTCCACTCGATAAAGGTAGCCATTACTATCCACTTGAGTGTAAGGTGGCCAAGAATGGCCATTTCCCTTTTTTTAGTTTTATAACTTTTTATTTTTCTCTACATTTTCTTTTTTCTTTTTCCATATTTTTATTAATTTTTTAATTAATTAATTAAATATTTTAAAGTAAATATCATGTCAACATTCTTTACTCAATTAACTATTTCTTTATCATCAAGCAAACAAAATAAGGACAAGAGGAAGACCTATCATCAATTATGAACTTCAAATCACAAGCACCATTCTTTACTCAATTAATCTTTAGTGACTCATTAGTGCCTATCGCTTAGACCTACCATAATTGTATGTGTACCTAGCATACAATAATTAGAATTTTCAAATTAATCTAAGTAAGTTAAATCATTATACTCATGGTTATTAAAATCATGAGTCAATTGTACAATTTTATGAGTTTGCTGTTTTATGAATTTTTTTTGCAATGAAAAGACGAGAAAAATCATTTAGGTAAAGACTTTTGATATAGTTATGAGTTTAGATGTATGATTCTATAAGTTACCAATTCTACCGGTTCTACTGATTCTATACCATTCAATTCTAAGTAAAATCGTGATTTTGACAACTATGATTATATTCACTATTTAGCAACTACTTTCAAAGTCACAAAAGAAATAACAAATCAAATAAAGTCAAAGTTGTTTAGTCACATCTAGCCACTTACCAAAAAGCATATAAAACTTTCAATTATTTCTCTAAGCACAATAATAAGAAGTGAAAGTATATAGCATCCATTATTCCCTTAGATTATTTTCCTTTCCCTTTCAAGTCTCTTCAAAAGTTTTATTTAAAACTTAGTTAATTATTATTAATTTGATTTTTTTTTTCAATTTAGTTTAGCTGGATAAAGCTAAGTAACCCATGTAGTAGGCTTTCAACTAATAATCCCATGCACTCACTAAACTTGCCTTGTTGATATCCCTTAAAGTTATGGTAATTTCATCAGTCGATCGGTCCTAAGATAGATGACCTTAGTTAATAAGGTTTTAAAAAGACTCAATCGAACCTCCCTTACCTTAACACATAGGGACTCAATAATGATACTCATAACCTGGGTAATCCAAGCCATTAAAGTAGAGGCCTTTTTTTTTTTTAGTTTAAATACTTAATTTATTTTCAAAAGAGACCATTTCAAAAAGAGATTACCAAGTTAACAGTTTCACATGTTCCTTTCACAAAGAGTTAAAAGAGCTTTCAAAATGATTGAATATTAAGTATACTAGCTAGTTGGTGTATAAACACAACCAATTCACTTCAAACTAAGGATTTTCATTTACTTCATAACTCTAAATTCAGCTATTAAATAGCAAGTAGATTTACCCCACTTGGATTTCATCCTAAAACTTTATGGAAAACAAATCCTTCTAGTTATGGGACCACTCACTCAAGCTAGAACCAAAGGATTACAAAACCTTACATTGAGGGTTCTACTTGATTAAATGTAACTCGAGGAAAATCATATAGTCTCTTCATACGTTTTGCATGATTGTTGTATTTTCAATCAAATATACTTGTCAATACTTTAGGACAACAATTGATGATTCAAGACCAGTGATATCCTATTTAGGTCAGTCATCAAGCCGGCTATGTAGCCAAAGAAGGTCGGCAACTTTCTCCTTCTAGGTCGGCGACTTCCTCCATCCAAGGCCAATAGCTTGCTCTTTCAAGGTTAGCAGCTTACTCCTTAAAGGCCGACGACTTTCATTTAAATCGGTTTATGTCAATTTTTGTTACAAAGCTTTGTATCTTATATGCATTTTGCAAATCAAAATTAGACACATTCATGACCTTTTAAATAGACACTTTAAGTTTTTCCTCTCAACTCTTATCAATCCTTAGATTGTGGTGAGTGATAGTGTTGGAATTGTTATGTGTTGTATCAACCATTCTATGCTAGGACTAATCTTTTGCTAGTTCATAACATTTGGTAAGGGTTTAGACATTACTTGTTCTTGTCTTTGAATTGTTTAGATTGATTGTTATGATGATCAAAATTTGAATTTGGAGTGTTAGATCTTGAATTTGGTAGTAGACATATCATATTTTGGTATCAGAGCATTGGTTAAGAGAAGGGATTGTGACGTGGTTGTTGATTTTGAATTGAGCAATTATGGTTTCTATTGTGAATTTTGATGTAGGGTTTGTGCCGAGGTTTGTATATGATTGTAATTAAGGCTTATGCCTTGGTTATTGATAGTGAATTGAAGTTAGGGTTTATATTGTCAGTTGTGCTAGGTTTTATTGAAATTGACTTGGGGGATTAAGTGGGGGTTGAAAATTAGGGATTGTGTCATTAGAGATTATTGTAGTGTGTAATCGAATTTAGGAATTTATATTGGAACTACGATTCATCGAAGCATGTTGAACAATAGTGTGAATGGAGGAATTGGGAATAAAGCCAATAGTCAGGTTAGAGGAGGAGGTTAGGGACGTCATACTATAAGTGGTAGGAGAACTTTAGAAGAACAGTTGCAGGACCTAACTACTGTTATTACTAATGTAGCAATGCTAGTTGATCAAATGACATTACCCCAACAACTAGTAGCAAATCCACAGGCACCCTTACCTCAAGTAGCACTTAATGATGTAAATAGGGAAGGAGCATTAGGAGGAAATAGGGACATGCAAGTTAGAGGAGATTATCACACTTATTAGGAGGAAAGGGATGATAATTTTGAAGATGAAGTTTATCCTAACTGTGAGTTTGGGCTACCTAAAGGTTTGGAATATGTGAAACTATAGATTCTTTCATTTACCTAGAAGGGGATCTATAGAGGATATCTTCATTGGAAAGATAAGGTGGAAGAACTCTTTGAATGTTATGAGATCAATGGCTATACTCGAGTACGTTTGGTAGTCGTCGAGTTTATAGGGTATGCTGCCTTATGGTAGAAGAACATTGTGGCCAATAGGAGAAGAGATGGTGATGTTGAGATTCGTAGTTAGCAAGAGATGAAATAGGTTCTAAGGAAGAGGTTTATTCTAAAATATTACAGACAGGAGCTATTCATGAATCTCTAAACATTGAGACAGGGAGGTAAAACCGTAGATGAGTATGTCTAGGAGTTTGAGACACTAATGACTCGATGTGAAGCAGTTGAACCTCCTAAACAGACTATGGCATGATTTGTGTCTAGTCTAAAATATGAGATCGCCTGTATAGTAGAGCTGCACCGATATGACTCCCTTGATGAGGCCATTTAGTTAGCTTTGAAAGTAGAGAGACTGAGGCATTCTAACCCTTATTAAGCAGCGAGTAATAGGTATGGATCCTCTATAAAACTATATGGATCAGATGGTAAACAGGTTAATAAAGGGGGATATAACAGAAATGTGGAAAAGAATACAATTATTCCAGACATTAGGGGGGAGAAGGAGTTTGCTGGAAATGGGAAAGCAATTGCTAGGAATGAGAACAAACAGATGGTGGCCTGTCAAATGCTTTAAATGTTTAGGTTTTGGACACATGGTTGCTCAATGTCCAAATTGAAGGATGATGACTGCCATGGAGGTGGAGAGTGAGGATGAAGAAGAAGAGATACATGAGCCCACAGATTTGTCAATTGCATTAGATGAATATTATGGAGATGTAGATGCTAAGGTACATGAGGAAAAGGGGAATGATTAATATTTTTCTATCAACGTATTGCGCAAGGTGATGACTACCTTTCCTACTAATGAGGAAGAATAGAGGGAGAACCTATTTCATATTTCTTGTAGGGTCTAAGGTAACTTTTATGCTCTTATCATTAATGGTGGTAGTTATACCAATGTAGTGGTTGCTTCACTAGTGAATAAATTAAAACTAGTCATTACTCCACATCCTAAGCCTTATAAATTTCACTAATTGAGTGGATAAGGCAGTTTGCATATCACTCAGAGGGCTAAAGTTCCATTCAGCATAGGAGATGTTCTTCCCATGTAAGATTGTTTATGATATTCTTCTCATGTGTGCATCACACATACTACTTGGCAAACCTTGGTTGTATGATAGGAGGGCATTGCATGATGGGTTTAGGAGCACCTATGTGTTCTAAAAGGAGGTAAGCGCATTATATTGAACCTTATGTCACCTACTAAAGTACAAGAGGTGTAGAGAAAAATTAATAAGACTCTTAAGAAGAAGACTTTGTTAGTGGGATAGCATAAACTAGAGGAAGCAATATAGGAAGAGAGACTAGTGTATATGTTATAGATGAGATATGTGCTGGAAGTGGATGAGCGAGAACAGTTACCCCTAGTTGTGAACTAGGTACTAGATGAGTACGTGGATATATTTCCAAATGAGTTACTTGAGGGATTACCACCCATAAGGGGCATTGAATATGCCATTGATTTTCAGCCTGGGTAAGTCTTACCAAATCAGCTTACGTATCACATGAATCTTGAAGAAGCTAAAGAATTGAAGCGATAGGTAAATGAACTGGTAGAATGGGTTTTTGTTAGGGAGAGTACTAATCCTTGTGCTGTTCTTGCACTTCTTGTTCTTAAGAAGGATGGCACATGGAGGATGTGCATTAATAGTAGAGCCATCAACAAAATTACCATCAAATATAGGTATCACATTCCTAAACTTAATGATATGTTAGATAAATTGAATGGTGCACAGGTATTCTCTAAAGTGAATCTTAAAAGCGGATATGACCAAATTCATATGAGGGGTGGAGATGAGTGGAAGACCACTTTTAAAACACAACATGGTTTTTATAAGTGGATGGTCATGCCATTTAGGTTGACCAATGCCCCTAATACTTTTATGAGGCTGATGAATCATGTTATGAAAGAATTTTTAAGAAAATTTGTTGTTGTTTATTTTGATGACATTCTGATTTATAGCTAAAACATGGAAAACCATGTTGATAATTTGTAGGTAGTCTTCTCAATCATGAGGAAATAGCAATTGTACGAAAATCTCAAGAAGTGTTCTTTCTATCAATCTGAGGTAACATTTCTTAGCTTTATTGTGATTGGTTCTAGTGTAAAGGTGGATGAAGAAAAAGTGAGGGCTATCCTAGATTAGCCGACACCATAATCAACCTCTAAGATGAGGAGTTTTTATAGGTTGGCTTCTTTCTATAGGCGATTTGTCAGGAACTTTAGTAGCATTTTTAGTCCATTGACTGACTTGACGAAAAAGAATGTTCCTTTTGTTTAGGGAGATCGGGCTCAAAAGAGTTTTAAGGAAGTGAAAGCAAGGCTAACTAGTGCTCTAATGTTAGCGTTACCAAATTTTAACAAAAATTTTGAACTAAAATGTGATGCCTCTAGGGTAGGAATTGGTATTGTGTTGATGTAGAAAAGGAGGCCCATTGCATATTTTAGTGAAAAACTGAGTGGTACATCTTTGAACTACTCAGTATATGATAAGGAGTTCTATTCCTTAGTGAGAGCATTGATGACATGGTAGCATTACCTTCTTTCTAAGGAGTTTATTGTTTATATAGACCATGAATCACTGAAACACTTCAAAGGCTAACAACATTTATCAAAACGCCAAGTAAATGGGTGGAATTCTTGGAAAGCCTTGCTTATGTGATTAAGTACAAGAAAGGGAGCCTAAATATTGTAGCAGATGCCTTGTCGTGCAGGTATGTACTTATCACTTCTCTACAATCAAAGCTGCTTGGGTTTGAATTAATGAAGGAATAGTATGTTCATGACGAATGCCTGAAATTGATTGTCGAACGATGTTTTGAAGGAAACATAGTAGATGGGTATTACATGGTATATGGTTTTTTTGTATAGAATAGGAAAATTATGTATACCCTATGGTTCTGTTAGGGAATTGCTAGTTAGGGAAGCTTATACTAGAGGGTTATCTAGGCATTTTGGTGAAAAGAGAACCATAGAGTTGTTAAAAGAACATTTCTATTGGAAGGGGTATATTAAAGGATGTCCACAAGGTGTTAAAGAGATGTCGTGTTTGTAAGGGAAAGAAAGGAGCTTAAGGTAAATATATGCCTTTACCTCTACCTATATAGCTTTGGATCAATATCGGTATGGATTTTATCTTGGTTCTTCTTAAGACATGAAGAGCCAAAGACTCCATCATGGTGGTTCTTGACCGTTTCAACAAAATGTCACACTTTGTACCTTACCACAAAACAAATTACACTTTTTATTGCTAACCTCTTTGTGTAGGAAATTATACGATTACATGGCGTTCCCCATAGCATAGTGTCTGATAGAGACACTAAGTTTCTCAGTTTCTTCTAGAAAACGCTTTGGAAATGGTGTGGTACTAAACTCATGTATAGTACATCGTATCACCCCCAGACATACGGCTAGACAAAGGTTGTCAATTGTACCCTTGGTGCTTTACTAAGAGCGATAGTTGGCAAGAATCTTACTGATTGAGACTTGTGTCTTCCTATTATTGAGTTTGCTTATAATAGGTCTACTCATAGATTAACTGGTAAGTTTCCCTTTGAAGTTGTGTATGGCTATAATCCTACCTTTCCATTAGATTTAATAGCTAATCTAGCAACAAAGGAGGAAAGTTTGAGGGGAGTAGAGCGTATAAAGCAGATTCAGAAGCTTCATCAAAAGGCTTCTAAGCATCTTAAGAAAACTTAGGAGCAGCAGAACCTTTAAGGCAACAAAAATAGAAAAACTAAGGTTTATAATCGATGTGATTTAGTTAGATTCATCTCAGCAAGAAAAGGTTTCCTTATAAGAAATCATAGAAACTTTCACTTATAGTACATGGACCATTCAAGATATTGAAGCATAGCAACAGCAATGCTTATAGGGTGGAGCTACTAGGAGAATACAGTGTTTCTACTACTTTCAATGTTGCAAACCTATCACCTTATTCATCAAAAGACCTTCATGAAGAACCATTGGATTTGAAGGAAAATCTTCCACAAGCCTAAGGTGATGGTGGAAATCAAATCCTTCCAATTACAGGACCACTCACTTGAGCTAAAACCAAAGGATTACAAAACCTTACATTAAAGGTTCTACTTGATCAAATGGAACCTAAGGAAAATCATATAGTCTCTTCATACATTTTACATGATTGTTGTATTTTCAATCAAATATACTTATCACTACTTTAGGACAACAGCTGGTGATTTAAGACTAGTGATATCCTATTTAAGCCAACCATCAAAGCCGGCGATGTAGCCAAGGAAGGCCAGCGACTTACTCCTTCAAGGCCATTAGCTTTCATTTAAACTAAATTATGTCGATTTTTGTTGCAAAGCTTTGTATCTTATATGCATTTTAGAAATCCAAATTGGACACGTTCTTGACCTTTGAAATGGACACTTTAAATTTTACCTCTCAACTCTTATCAATCCTTGGATTATGGCGAGTGACGATCTCAGAGTTGTTGTGTGTTGTATCAACCATTTGATGTTAGGACTAATCCTTTACTAGTGCGTAACATTTGGTAAGGGTTTAAACATTGCTTGTTCTTGTGTTTGACTTGTTTAGACTGATTGTTGTGATTATCAAAATTGGAATTGTGAGTGTTGGATCCTGAATTTGGAAGTAGGCATATCAAAACTCTAGCTAAATATACTAAGTCCAACAATAGATGAGTAAAGCACACGAAGTCTCTACTTTTACATATATGTATATAAGAATGCTACTTTTACATTTTAATGGGTACAATTTCATGGTTCTCACTTTTCAACAATTCAAAATCAAAATTAAAGCTTAATTGCAAACTTGTAAATGGAGGAAATTTGATTAACAAGTACATATAGAGCATAAACAATTTGGAACCAAATTTCTTCTATCTTTATATCCCTTCTCTACACTAATCTAAGACATTATCTCCTATGTCTTCCCAAAGCAAGCACACACAGGAAAAAAAAAAAAGAAAAGAGATAAAAGAAAAAGAACATTAAAAACTTCCTCAATTTTCATCATCTATTGAGTTGTGAACCCATCAAATCAAAAGTTGTATAGCATCGACCCTAAAAAAATGAAAATACAAAAAACTAAGAAATGAAAATGGAAGTTAGCCTATCCTAGTCCAAAGAATAAAATATTTAGTAGATTCAAATAGAGAGTCTTCCCATAAGGGAGCTCAATCAGTTACAAACCATATGAAGAAAATAGAACAATTATTATTGTGAAGAAAAAAAAGGGGCCATAAGTAGGAAAGTGGCAGACAATCTAGCTCCCAATCTTCCTCCTCACTACTATTGTCATCATCTATTTCAACTTTTTCATCCTCCTGATTACCCTCCTCATCTACATTCTCATCATCATCCCCCTCATCTACCTCTTCCCCAAAACTAAAGGACACACCAATAACTGGGTCCTTTCCACCTTTCCTAGATGTCTCAGGAGCAACATCATTAGGTGATTTAGTCTTGAGGGAAGATTCATATGCGGGTAGATCAACTGGTGGTGGGAAAAACAAACAACGAGTTTCCCCAAGAATGCCCAAACTACACCTTTAAAGTGCTTGTTTTTCTTCCTTTCCCTTTGGTTTAGTTTCCTCTCTTCTTGAAATTCTTGTTTTAATTTTTGAATCTCACTCTTAAGAGGTGGGGCTTAGGAAGAGGATGCAGCAAAAGGGGTAGAAGCTCCTCTAAGAGGAGTAGAATACCTTGATGGAGTAGAGAGATCAATAAACTTCACCATCCCCTAAAGACGGAATGGGCAATTGAAATTTTTGAGGTAGGTATGCCTAGGTCAATTGGATTGGGTGCTCGAAAGATATCATAACCCGTTAGGAACTTTGTAATATAGCCCCCATAGTATATTCCCTTGGCTCTAGGAGCAATAGCTTACCTGTATAGGAACTTAGCAACTTTTAGGCCTACATTGATCTTAAATTTAATAACCATGCTATAGAGATGATAGATTTCAAAGCTATTTATCACCCTATGGCTGCTTTTGCATCCTCCTATAGTATGTGCTAATAAATGATGAACAACTCCTAAATCCACATTTGTGATGGATGAGGCCTTAGACTTAGATGGAATATAACATATTTTTGCTTCATAAAGTTACTCCTAATATTTATGAGCTATCTAGCCAAATGGATATCAATCATTGAAATTCTGCTAAATTAGATTTAAATATAGAATATAAGCCTAAGTAGCTACCAAACCTATTGGAGGGGATAGTATGTTTCCTTCTATATGCTTACAATGTCAAGTAAAATTCACTATAGAGAGAAACTTAAGAGTGATCTCCTTATAAGCTTACTCATTAATCTCAAAACAAAGTGGCCTGAGGCCCAACACTTATTAGCTCATGAATCCTTTCATCAATCTCATATGCCTAAAAGATTTTCCAATCAAGATACTCATTGTTCCTAAAGGTCAATGATTCTAGTCTTTTTCTTCTATCCTTACTCCCCTATTCATCAGAATATTTGACAAGCATATCACCTACCACTTCTTGCTGTTATTGAGCTCTTAGCCTCTTTTTAGAGTAGGAGGTTATTGCTTGCTACTGCCAGGATATGGAAGCATGCTCCTTCATTTCTTGTTAGCATTTTGTTTAGTTCTCATCTATGCATGAAAATAAAAATGCGTATATGAGCTCATGAAAACAAGAATCAAGACCTAGCTTTCATAACTTAATGGATTCTTAGAATAACTCATATTGATGCTCAATCTCTATAGAAGGCATGTATAATCGAGGTATAACTAAACAAGTATCTATTCTTGAAAATAAAATCACAAGGGTAAAGCATGTAAGTCAACACAACCTTCTGCAAGGCTGTGCAGGAGATGGGGTAGAAACAAGAATAGGTAAAAATTCAAATCAAATGAGCACGGGAAATTGGTTGTGCACAAGATCTTGTATGAGTTTAAAACAAATGTTTTAACTAAAACTAGCATTAAAGCTTCATGAATTTCTACATTGATAATTAGATTTGCAAAAACCCCAATTTTACATACTTAAAAACCCTAGTTTTTTTAATTAAGCACTGCAAGCTTAAAAAATATGGAAGCTACTTGCATCAAATGATTTCAAAAATAGATAATTGTACAAAATTGGCTAAAGCCCCAAAAGTTATGAACTTTCAAAAAAGTGCATGAACCCTAATTTTGGATGGGATTCAACATGTTTATGGACAAAAGTCATGTAAACATCATAAATACATAAAGAAAAATAGTTCATGAAAATTAAAACTCATCAAGAAGCAATCAATGTCACATTCTAATGTATGCACAAGAACCCATCCGAATATGGCAAGAACCCATTAAGAAATCTTATATACAAATCACATAAAGTAGAGGGAAAAGAAAAAGTTACTTGGATGTGGAGTGTAGATTTAGTGGATGAAGTAGAAATGGATGAAGAAGTTTATAGAGTGCAAGAATGCGAATTTATGGTGAGGAGGTATGAGGGAAATATATTCAACTGGGGAGAAATAAAAGAAAGAATGAGGGAGGAAAGGAAAGCCCAATTTTATACATGTAAACTCAGCCTGGGCTTCCGCATAGTCATGCTCAAGGCTATGTAGAGCCCCAAAGAGCTATCAAAGGGCTATTTCATTTGGGGCAAAAAAGTGCATTGTCTTTTGCACGACTGTGTTCAGGGTCATGCAGGGTTCTAAAAATGCATCTAATAGCTTTTGCTTTTGGGGCACAAAGTGCTTTATCTCCTGCACAATCGTACTCAGGATCGTGTAGAACTCAAAAAAGTGTCTAAAAGTTCATTTTCATGTGTGCACTACTTTGAGCACTACTTGTGCTTAGGGTTATGCAAGTGCTTAAAAATTATTCAAAAAGCAAGTAAAAACTTTTTAAGCTATTTGATTCATGTGTTTGTTCAGTGTTCACCTTGCCATAAGTGAAAAAGCATGAAAATGACATACCAAGTACATTTGAGAAGTAAAGCTTGAATTTTCTAACTTATCATTAATGCTTCCTCACACTTAAGGATCAACTCTCATTCCCTTCAAGCAAGCTCAGTCACTCCCTCACAAATCCAGAACAACTATGGGTTGCCTCTTAAAAAGCGCACCTTTTTTAACACCGTTGGCTTGACATCCTTCACTTTTTCAACTAAATATCTAGCAATTGCAGTCTAAACTCCTCTTGATATTCATGTTATGTTCCATCTCCCATGTATAGCTCCAATCTATAGCCATTCACTTTGAAATCATCATGCTCTAGATATTCAAGCTCCACTACACCTTATGGGAAGACGTTGACAACAAAGGACTAAACCATCTTGGCTTCAATTTTCCAGGATAAAGTTTCAATTGAAAATTAAACAAAAGCACTTGGTTCCTTTCCTTAAACTCCCTTAGATGTTAGATGTGCGTATCATGGTATTTCTTTGTATATCTTCATATTCTCATATGCTTGCCTTCTCTACTCATTAACTTCATTTAATTATAGTCTCCTCTTCAATCTATCAGCTTCTAAGTCAAAATTTTCCATTTTGATTGCCCAATATGCCTTGTGTTCAATCTCCACCAGAAGGTGACATGACTTCACATAAACTAACCTATAGGGAGTAGTCCCTAAAAGTGTTTTGTAGGCTATTCTATACACTCACAAAGTATTATCAAACTTCTCTACCTAATCCCTTCTATGATGTTGCACCATTTTTTCCAAAATTCTTTTCAACTCACGATTGGAGACTTCCACCTATCTACTTGTCAATGGGTGGTAAGGTCTTTTCAACTCACGATTTGAGTTTCTTGAGATTTCTTGCTCCTCCTCCCTGCCTCTCACTCTTAGTCATTTGCCACATGTCATGCTACATTATTCCTATGAGACCATAAGTAACGTAAGACGCATGCAGCACACACGTGACTATTGCAACCGAATCCCCTCTACTATAGCTAACTTGATCTCTAATTGAGATTACATCAAGCACTACTTGTTAAATCCAGTACTACACTTACTACAAGATACTTAGAAAATTTTATATGAAAGAAAATACAAGTTGATTATAACACCAATTGATGCATATATGGAAAGGCTTAGGTTCTTATTATACAATGAAAGTTATAGCCTTAAACCAAGCAAATTCCTTGATAAATGATATATAATGCTTGACAATTGCAATGATTCATGGTTGACACTGCAATGCTCAACAACCGTGATGATGCACAGTCTAAATATTGAAACATTGTGATCTTTACACCTTCAAACCTAGGAAATATCCTGCATCTCTCATTGTTTTCGCTATCAAGTAGTGGAATGATCCCCTAGACAAGCACTAGTAAGCACAACCAAACCCTAGCATATTGTGGCTATAATTGTTGCCATGTAGTACAGTGCTCTCTTTAGTGCATAATGCATATCTCTATTATATTTCCGTAAATGATTGTTGCTTTTCATTGTCAAGTAGTGAAATAATCCCTTGACAAACACCGATAAGTCTAAGCAAAACATGGCATATAGCAACTATTATTACTACCTTGTAGTTACCTCCACAATGAGTGATATTGCTCGAGTTTTTATCTTAAATAAGTTCCTAAGTTTTATCATTGTTTTCATTATCAAATAATGGAGTAATCTTCTTGTCTTATAATATATTCTTTAGAAAATAACAAAAAGCTCATGAGGTCATTTGAACATTTTTATAATTATAGTTGTAAAGCAATGGAGTAGTTTACATGATAAGCTC
This sequence comes from Laguncularia racemosa, assembly GCA_037954665.1. NCBI lineage: Eukaryota > Viridiplantae > Streptophyta > Magnoliopsida > Myrtales > Combretaceae > Laguncularia > Laguncularia racemosa. Next base: position 6,517,603 of record JBBMOL010000021.1, on the reverse strand, counting down.
TTCTAGGCCCAAGCAATCTTTTGCATCTCATCAATATAATTCTACAAAGTTTATGATAACTTATTGAAAACTTTCTCCTAGCTAAAAAATAGTAGCAATTTTATTATTATTATTATTATTATTGTAGTGACCTACCTACTAGGTCTAATTCTTGAACCTATTCAACATTCCTATGACTATCTCTAGTACCTATAGGTAGATTGCTATGTCGTCTTTGAATTAATGATAAGGCAAATTTAGCTAATCTTGAGCCTGTAACTCCAACCTCTATGTAATTCTATCAACATCCTATAAAATGGTGCTAACAGCGCTATCATTTCAATTCCACATTATATCTAAACACCTATACTTAAAATCTCTTATCACATCATACATCATATATATATATATCATCAAGATCTGCATTTCTGATAAATAAGCATAGTGCATGATTAATCCTATAACCCTAAGTGGCTCAAAAGATTACAAATCCAACCTTATGCATTCATATATTTACATTACAATCCAACTATCAACACTTGTAGATCTTATTTACAAGCACTACAACATCATATACAGGAAACTAAAGGCCAGTTTGCCTCTATTAATGCTCTCCAAAAACCTGAGTCTCCAGCAACTTATTCTTCAATACTTATGCCTAAGGTTAGCAAAAAAATACTAACCCCTCAATTTCTTAAGAAGTAAAGTGATTACATAATCAAGCAACCCAGCAAAAACAAACAATAAAGTCACATAACAGTAGCAAAAAATATTATTAAATACTTCCGAAGTGATTCCTCAAGTAAGCAAGTTTTCAACTCAAAGCTATACTCGCAGGAAACCCAGTTCAATTTCTTACATTTTAATATCACCTTAATCTCACTTAATGAACTTTTCATAATAATTTCATTTTTACCAAACTCATAACCGTTTCATTGGAGACCATGTCAAGTCTCTCCTATTTATTCACAAGTCACAAATACTTTTCAGTCCACCCAAGCAGAGCTTATCAACTGGTAGATAAACTACCTTCATGTACTTTTCAAAACTCAATGTTTTCTCAACCAATTAAGGCATCTTTACATACTCTTTTTAGTTAGAAACATTCAATTTTCCTTTCACCTGCCTCGAGCAAAAGGGGTGACCAGATCCCCATAAGTCACTAAACCAGGCCAATTTGCCAACCGTGCCTTAAACCTATTCAGGTTGACTTAAAGGTCATACCACAAACTTACCAGGTAAGGAACAGGACTTTCCTTACATTAATTGTTTTGGGTTAGTAGGTACTTATAGCCTAAACCCTATTTGATATGTTTGAGTCCTAAAACTCAATTAGGTATACTTTAATGAAGTTATACATGTCAACAATCATTTTTCCATTTTATTATCCATTTAGATATTTCATCATTATCGAGACAATAATAGTATGAACTCAACCAGTCATATAAACCCCATCCAATAAGCAAAAAATAACCAAGCATTAAATCACAATCATAAAGCATTCAACAATTTAAGTTCATTACATCATATACAATCAGGAACAATATAATTAAATCCTGCACCCAACTCTCATTCTAAGATTTCTAGAATGTTCCCTTTTTCTCATAATCCAACCATATTAGGACACACAACTAGCCATCAGCAATCCAATATAATTCAACAATCCTCCTGCATTGATCACAATAAGTGATTGTACAGGGTAATTTCAGCCAACAACAAGTGGTCTACATTATCAACCACTTGTACCTAAGAGAGGAGTTAAGGGGGTACTCACTTGAAACAATATATGCAAATCTAAACAGTTACACTAGCTAAATTCGTATGTCCTCGACATTCAACATAAATACTTGAACCATCAATATGCCAATCACTGTTACTCCATTTACTCTATTGAATCTCTAAATTGCTAATTCAGTATTCCAAACCCCTAAATTCCAACCTAACCTCATATAATCCACCGTTTTCCTACAATATCTTATTCATATACATACAGCTATATTATGCTTTATTATATATTAATGTAATTAAATTCTAATTCAATTCTACATCGAATTGTATAGTTCCAAATTATCACAATTTTGCACTAAACGCTTCTGTTTTGGTTTCGTAACTAACCTAAGCTTCTGAACATCATATTATGCTTCAATGAATCTCAACTAAACATCAAATTCAACTAATTAAGTCAAATTCCCTAATTTTGCGAATGATTGAATTTGGCTAGAACAAGGTAATTGGCTTGAAAAATTCACTAAAAGTAGAAAATGACTCCAATTTGAAGAATTATTGATTTGGTGATCTACTACATCATATAAGGATCTTATATACTAAATATTACATCAAAAATACATCATTTGCCCTATTCATTTTCCAATTTAATTTCCGACCAAAACAGGGCATTTCTTAAGGATTACACACTTATGATTCAAATTTCACCAACATAAAATTATCACATTAATATAAATACAACATTATGCCAGAATAACAAAAATCATAAATTTTAATCAACATTTAATATTTTAAACAAAAAAAAAAGAAAGTTTCGAGTGTTATCGATGGCAACTCCATTCACCAGCCATCAATGCCGACCACCACTATGTTGGTTGGAATCCTCCCCCACCCAAAATCTTAAACCTAGCTTGGCCTAGCAACAACTTCACCCCAACCCCTTCAATCAAACAGACCAAATCCTCCCCCTATTTAATTATGATTTTTTTTTTCAATTTCTTCAAATTCTTGTTGCATCCTACTTCAATCTTTTCCTTCTTCCTCTCTTAATAATTTCACGTTGAAATTTTCAATTGCAATTTTCCTAGAAAATTAGGATGAAATTGAGAGAATTTTGGTTTCTTTTTTATATAATTTTGATGATTTTTTGTCTCTTCTCTCTCTATTTTAATATATATATATATATATATATATATATATATAATATTACTTACTTAGTTTTACCGACATTAACTAAAGGTGTTGTTTTGCATGGTTTTCTCTTCCACTTTTGTTTCCCTAGCTATATAAATATATAACATATCATACAAACATAATGTATACATTTTTACATATATATATACATATTCCATATATGTATATATATATGCCCATATAATTCACATTTTTAGAAGAAAAAAATTAGCATATAACATATATATACATATATATATATATTCATTTTACATTACACGCATATATATACTATTTCAATTTTAACATTATTGCTTAAGCCTAGGTCCTCATAATAATAATAATAATAATAATAATTATTATTATTATTATTATTATTATTATTATTATTGTCGTTGTTGTTGTTGTTGTTGTTGTTTTGGCAACCAAAAAGCAAGCAATCCTTCAAGTCTTATATTTAAAATTCAAGTAAATAGTTATCATCAACATACTAAAAACACATAATATGTGCATGATGTGTTATGAAAGAAAAATGGCAAGTATGTCTCTTACTTTATGTTTATCGTGCTTAACTTTTGAATAACAATATGCTTGCTTACTCTTTATAATCTCACATTTGGGTATGTTGTTTATTAATATGATTGATCCTTTACAAACCTTGTTATGTGCACATTTAGTCACTAAATAGTGCTCTCCATGAGATATACAATGGATGTTACTTGTTACATGAGACACAAGCTTAAAAGCTCACTTGCTATGATTGATATATATTTATATTTGCAATATTACTCATTCTCAACTATGATGTGTTTAATTATTTATCATCACATTTCTATTTGAAATTCCATTAAGTGGGAGCTAGTACTGATCTCTAGTCATAGTACATTACATTCGTTTAAAATGAAATTGATGCTCATTTACTAGGAGAAAAAAATGGTATTTTCTAATGATAAATATGAAACCTCTCAATCTTTCATATCTTCTTGAAAAGAGAGTAAAGTGAATATGCATCTTCATTATAGAAGTGTAATATCATGTAAGAAATAATTCACCCGATTCATTATTATTATGTGACAAGCATAGGCATATTGTTGCATGAGTAAATGACTAGCATAGTAAATTGCAACATAGGTGCTAAGCATTACACAAAAATTTGAATTGCACAACTAAAAAGGATATAAATGACATATGAATGTTTTATGTTACGTTATACTCAATTTTCAATAACATGTGTACAAAGTGCTAACAATACACTTTACAATGAAAATCTAAAATTAAAATGAAATAACAAATGTTATTGTGTGTAAACCATATATGAACCATATAATCTAGCATGTCCCTAATGTGACTAATTACTAGTAGGTGATGTCTTGATTCCAAGTGGCATAATCAATGGTTATATTGTCCATTAATCTGATAAGGGGCTCCAACTAAATAATCTTGTTCGATGGGTAGCTCACTAAGCTAATCAAGTGGAACAGGTAGTCAACCAATTAATTTTCATCCTACCCTATAGGTCCACCTCATGAAGTTACCTCCCATTGTCTGTATTAAGTGGTATTCACTAGAGGCCACTAAACTATTGGACAACATAGTCCAAGAAATCTAGCACTACAATGTGGAAGTAGATTAGTGGCACTCATGCTAACCATATCTCACTATCAATCCCACAATAGTGGAGTAAGCCGGCAATGTCCTCATATGAATATAGGTGCCATACTACTTGAGAAATTAAAAGTTGAAACATGAAGTAATGAAAACCTCTAAAAAAGGAACTATATAACTACATGTGTTAACTACTTGATTAGGGACCAAGCTATCAAATGAGTCACAATATTGCATCTTCAGGTGTGTCAAAAGCGAGGTGACATCAAAGTTCACTCCCCATCAGTAAAGGAGTGGCTGACCTTTAAGTATTGTAGTAGTTTGGTGACATTGCAAGAAAAGTGAAGGAAGTGATCCCATGCTAACACCTAAAGAATCACAAGTAGGCCACAAATCTTCATCACATCTATACATAAAACATGACAAACGTTGCCCCTATACGTACTAGTCAACTCATACTAGGTCGGATGGTAGGAGGAACATGAGATGGATGAGGTTCTACAAATTGTCAATGAAGACCATCTCCCCATCAATTGTAGTATATATGCTCTAGCATACTACTGTATTGTCATCTCGCGACCATCGTCAAGTAAGACACTAAAATTGTCCCTTCATTAGGACAATTTCAAGCGTGCTCCTTAAATTCACCAAGGACTCAACTGAGTGCTTAATAATTGATGACATGTAAATTTATTCGTAATTCATCACAAAATTACAATTAACTAAATAAATTCTTTAAAGTTACTATTTTCTTAACTTTCTATCTATCCTTATTCTCAATTTAAACTCAAGTAAATATCGAGTTGAACTCAAGTAGCTCATGAATAGTTTGACTCATTAACACTTCAGTTAAGGTTGTATAATAGTAGCAGTAAAAAGCATGCTCTACAATTTCATCCTCATCTTCTAAAGTATAAATGCCATTTCTAAGTCTTAATTTCCACAACAAAAAAGAAAGTCTTAGTTTTTCAACATCATTTACTATAAAAAAAAAAAAACATCATGAATCAAATTGTATATTCATATTTCAGTTTTATCACAAATGTTGCTAATAATATATTTTACATAATATTTATTCAACATCGCTAAAATATATAGGAAGTAGTAATGTTTCCAAAATTTACAAATGTCGCCAAAAGTAGAAATTCTTGCTTTGTTGGCAATTGATGTGTAAATTTGAGTTGATTTAGCACTAACATAACACATAATTTAATATATTTAAGTATTTTTTAACATAGCACTTAATTTAACATATTTAAGTTATGTTTAACAAAACACTGGAATTTTTCAAAAACTAAAAAAAAAAAAATGGAACAATAACATGAAAATTGAAAAAGAAAAAGTAAATCAGATTGGAAAATGAAAGTATGGTTGTTGGTGCACCTAAGGGTAGGGGTGGTTAGTAAACATCCAAGAGTGGTTACATGACTCCACTAAATTGGAAGCATTCATTCAAATCAAGTCACCTGTTCTAATCTATAGGTTATTGATGAGCCATTAGTTATTCATTCAAAATAAGCTGAATAGCAATTACTTTTTGTACTACCCCTTACATCATGCAGAACTTGCTCAATGGCAGCATCTTAGGGATTGAAAGCATCATAATATTCCATATTACAATGACCATTGGCAAATGATGGGAATCAAAACTAGAGTCATAAGTTCATTGGTCAAAAGAAGAAGCAAAACTCAACTAGACTGAAACAAGTACATGATTATAGGAAGAATCATGGTAAGAACTAGGTTTTGAATTGCAAAAGTTTGATGCTTAAGACTCAATTTGGTAGCTCAAGCAACTTTCCTAGGAGAAATCTTACAAGTTTTGATAAAAGATTCAAGTTCTAAAAGAGGTTCTAATGTTGCTTCTGATAGGGTTTTAGAATTCCATATGGTATTTCAAGCGGAGCTTTTGACTAGGTTGTAAAAGTTTCTAAAGGTTCTACTTTTAAAGATTCAAATTCCAAGATTTAAAGAAGACTTTATTTAGTTTTTTGTTTATATTATATTATTTTATTTAGATTTAGTTAATTCTAAATAATGATGTAACCTTAAAAATTAGCAAGTTTAACCAATATTTCTTTTCTAATTCACTTAATGAATTTTCATGTGAAATTGTTTCTTAGATTATTGAAAGTGTTTTCCTTTTTTATCTTATCAATTAGAGTATTCTCTTTAATTGTGGTGATTTTTTATTTGGATTAAGTGTGTGTAATATTAATTGATCTAATTAGCCCCTTTTGACATTTTCAAATTTTGAATTATATCAATTATGGAATTTTAAGACCACCCAGTTCAATTATTGAATCTAATTTGATAGTTGTTCATATCTTTTATTTTTCTAGACTATTACACATAAAAATCATTCCATTCGATAATTAAATCATAAAAAAAATATACATAAAAAATACTCAATCTTCTAAATTTTTTGTGCTTTATAATCATGTTAGGAATATGTTTAATGATTCTAGGAACAACATCATTTTGGCATCAAAGATTATGGGTTTGACTTGCTTTGTGGTAAGTTTCAAAGTTCTCAACTTTTTTTGACATTTGGGTGAATTTAGAATTAAATTTTGTGTGGTTGAAAGTTATTAAAGAATTATGAGTGTCAATCATGCTAGTTACATAGTGACATGTGGTTGCAATTTTCTTTGTCGTTTATCAAATTTTATTAGTTTGAAAATGGGTGATAAGAGTGTTAATGCTAGTTTTTTTTTTTTTTTTGTTAGTAAGGAGATGGTAATAATGTTATGCAAGATAATGTGCTTGAAGCCTCACTTAAGCAATAGATGAGTGCCTTTAAAAAGATGTTCTAGGGGTTCTTTGATACACAAACAACTGTAATGTAAACCATGACATAGAACATGAACACTTAGATTATTACAATGAACAAAAACCTCAAATAAGGGTTTAATGTTGATGATAGATAAGGTGCTAGTGTGAGACATTATGGAGGTAATGGTAGACATAGGAAGTTGATGAAATGGTTGAAGGAGAGGGCAATAATTTCAATGTGGAGATGTAGGTGGGTGGAATCAATAGAATAGGGGACTTGAAACAATTAAGCTAAAGATACCTAAATTTGATGAGCAAGGTACTACTAATAATAATCTAGATTAGGAGTATCAAGTGGAGAAAATACTTGGATGTTATATGTATGATGATCATACCAAAATTAGGTTAGTGACTTTAGAATTCATAGCGTATCCCATTTTATGGTGGAAGAATTTGAACATTCAAAGAAAGAATGCTGATGATGCAAAGGTAGCCACATGGGTTATGATAAAGAGACTATTGTGGAAGAAATATGTTCTACAATATTATAGATAAGAACTATACATGAGACTGCAAACTCCAAGTCAAAGAGGTACAAGGATTGCATAAGAGGATGAAGCATAGCTTACCAAATGTGAAGTGAATAATCTCACTAAGAAAACCATAGCTAGATTCATCTTTGGGCTAAAATATGATATTACAAATCATGTGGAGTTTTAGACATATGAAACCTTAGATGTTGTGATAAAATTGGCTCTTAGAGTTGAAATGCAAAGGCAAGTCACATATGTCTTCTACCAAATTAGAGGCTCAACATGATAAAGAAAGACCTAAGGTTTATCAGTAGCCTAAGAAAGTAGAGTTTGATAGAAAGGATTATTGCAATTTTGAAAAGAGGGATAGCAATATATTGGAGACATCTTTGTGATTATTTAACACAAAGGATTGATCAATTTTAGAAGAGGAGGAGATCAAGCAAGGTTAATTGTTTCAAATGTCAAGGATATGGACATTTAGCTTTAGAATGTCCTAATAAAAGAGTCATGGTGATTAAAAGCAAAGTTTCAAAATTTGAAGTGGAGAGTAAAGAGGAAGTGGAGGATAAAGGTGGAGCTCTAGTCGAGAAGACAAAGGAAATTGAAAATGGTAATGTTGATCATGTGTATGTAGAGGGAGGTCAATATATGCCACTTGTTCTTTGAAGTAATTTGATTATGGGACCTTCCATTGAAACTGAACAAAAAGAGAATTTTCTCTTTACTAAATGCTTAGTCAATAAGAAAACTTGTTCCATGATTGTTGATAGTGATAGTTACATAAACTTAACATCTACAAGTTTTGTACATGCATTGTGCTTGAAGTCAAAACCTCATCTTAAACCATATACATGGCATTAGTTTGGAGAGAAGGATACAATGCTCATTACTAAGCAGTTTAAGGTTCCTTTATAAATTAGTGAGTATAAAGATGAAATAACATATGATGTAGTGGTTACGAATGTCGCATATTTCTATGAAGAATGTCGTTACATGATAGGAGAGTATTCTATGATGGTTTGAAGAATATTTACTCTTTTAATAGGGGAAACAAGTAATTTACATTGATGTCAATAAGTCTAGTTGAGATTTGAAGTGCAATGATTACTTAGGGGAAACAAAAGTAAGGAACAAATAGTTTGTTTGCATGAAAGCCACTTTATTCTTATCATAATCCTAAGTAGAAACAAAATTCAAGGGCAAATCTTTGCTAACCTATAGGTGATGATGGGAGTCAGAATCCAAGTTGTAAGTTCAAGGGTCACAATGTTAAAAACTTGAAGCAATTTCAAAATGGAAAATGGTAAAGAGAGTTTGAAAGCCTATACCATGGCTCTTACAATGTTAAAAGAAGGCCAATTTAGGAAGCCACATGGGAGTCTTCCTCTAAATATTGCTACAGTTTACTTTGTCACCCTTACAGTCAAGGGTTTTGAAGGGAGGGGAAGATGATGCATGTTCAAGACTTTTCGTAAGGTTTCTTCGAAACATAAATGAAAATAATGAAAATAATGACGTTAATGAAGTAGAGTAACAAGTGAAGGTCAATTTATGGTTACTATGTCATGGGTTTAAGGACTAGGCTTAAGGGGCTAGGGTGAGACCATGAGCCATTAATTAATTACTCTGACTAGCTCAAAATAAATAGTAGTAGCTATAGTACTTAGTAGTATGCAGTAGAGAGTATGATAAATTTATTTTTAGAGTTAATATCATGTTTGATATCTTAACTTTGCCCATTTTTGCAATTAACTACATGAATTTTCAAAATTTTAATTTATTACCTAAATTTAACCTATCTTTGCAATTAATTATTTGAACTTCGCTTATTTTTGCAATTAACTACTCAATCTGAATACTATAAATAACTTCAAAAAGTTTATACATAATAAATTAACAATTTTAAACTCCATGTAGTTAATTGCAAAAACAGATAAAATTCAATTATTAAATGTAATATTAAAACTTTACTTTTATGCATCTCTCAATACATGTGATGTGGAACATGCATGTGAGTGCTTCAACATTGGGACTCCTATATCATTATTATATATCTAATTAAATATATATATATATATATATATATATATATAAACATGGCTTCCTAAAATATAGTTGCATTTAGAGATAGGTTTGCATTCAAACCAATCATTTTGCCCATCACAACACACAAAAATCTTCATTGCAGTATTACAAATTAAGTCACTTCACTACACACTTTCCATTTGGTTTAAGTTGAAATGAAATGGAAATTTTCAATTTGGTTTGCAAAAGTTTTAATTTATTTTGTTTTTGGTTTGAAAAACTTTCAATTCAGTAGTTGATTTGGTTTAAAAAATGCTCAATCAAATCAAATCTTCATTCTCACTCCCACTTAAGAGAATAATTACATAAACACACATAAGTTTAAGTTGTATATTCACTGATTCCTTTAATAAATTTAACTGTTTCTAATCCTATTATGTCGAGTGTTTTATTTTATATGACTAGTGCACTGTGTATAACCCAATTCCATAAATCAATTGTTGGTAAAACTCTTTGCTTTGAAACTCTTAAAATCCAACCTTAAATAGCTAAGCTTTTCATCAATCAATTGAGATAAAACCGGGTCCTCCTTGGCTATGGTTTCCAAGAAAACTTCACAATTCTTCATTTTCTCATCATTTATATTACAACTTTTATTAGTAAACAAGTAAATACAACAACAAGAATTTCAAAATGGACATTTGATGTCCACCTTGAAATGTTATCTAAAAGGACTAGGCGGATCCTAAACGATATTATTGGAGGGCTAAACTTTTCTTTCTTTCCTTGTTTTATTTTTCTATTTTTTTATTTTCTCACTCTCCCTAGCAATAATGAAACCACCAGGAGCTAGCTGGCTTTGTTTTGGAACATTGACTTGGGTCTTCGTCCACTAGTCCGAACGAGTTGCGCAATAATTGAATCAATTCCATGGCCGCCTTAACCTTCGAAATCTCCTTTAGGCGAGTTGCCATATTTTAAGTGATGGGTGAAATGAGGGATATGTTGAAAATTGCTATGATTCGCTGAATTTAGAGATGACGGCTGGGCGACGGATTCATATCGATGGCTTTCCTTTTTTTTTTTGAATTTTTTATAGTACTTTCGTGTCAGAATAGTGTAAGGGAAAGGCCAAAAAGTATTATCGATGGTGGGGTCTTCTTGCTCTCTCTCTCGCTATCTATCTATCTGTATATATATATGCGCCATTTCTCTTCAGTGGAAGTAAACGAGAGAGAAATGCATTATAATAAGTATTCATCCATGACCATGAGCCTTCTCTATGGTTTCTTACTATTAGTGTTTCTAGTTAACCCTTTATTACATGCGAGTGCAGAGATCACTCTGCCTCTCAAGGCAGTAAATCTGGGAAATTGGCTTGTCACAGAAAAATGGATGATGCCTTCTCGCTTTGACCAAATACCCAACAATGATCTCTTAGTAAGTAGTTCAACTCATCTGCTAGTCTCTTGATATATTTTATTACTTTATATTAACTATGTTAATTAAATTTACGTCGACATAGATTTCGCATTCTTCAGTATCATCATGTTCACTTTGGTAAAACCTTTTTTCCTCCATAGGATGGAACTCAGATCCAGTTAAAGTCCGTGAAGTTAGACAAGTATGTCTCTGCTGAAAATGGTGGCGGAACTGATCTTGTTGTCAATCGCGAACGGGCCGACACGTGGGAAACTTTCCGGGTAGGTTGCAATAGCCAAGGAGGCGATAATAGACAAAACGAAAATAACCATAAATACTTAAAAATAAAAATAAAAATGGATCTCAAATATTTTGCAATTTCTCGGTTTGAATTCTTCATATTTCAAACTTTCTCCTTTTTGAGCGTAAACATTTTCAAAATGACTAGAAATGATCTCACATCTTGTTTGTTATTGTATTTTTTAAAAAAAAATTATAAATAAAATATAATATAGCATTTTAAAATAACAAATAAGACTGCACATTAATAAAAATTTTAAGAAATCATTGATGGTTTTGATCAAAGAGGTTCTTTCTAGTCTTTCAAAAAATAGGCAATTCAAACAAATAGACAAATACATAAAATAGAAATGAAAAATAAAACTAAAGGTTTATAATAGAAATATTAAAAGATATATAATTCCAATTATAAAATGATTAAAGGTGAAAGAACCTTCTTGCATTTTGTCCCCACTAAAAAGGATTTCTATCTGTATTTTTCTTTTACATTCTTATTGCATCAATGACAAACGAAGTCAGCATGTTTCTCTCTCTATTTTTGTCTCTCTATCAATATGTCTACATGTACTTATATGTCTCATGAATGCCCTGACTTCCACTATTATGGCCATACAGTTATGGAGAATTGATCAGTCAACATTCAATTTTAGAGTGTTTTCCAAGCAGTTCGTTGGATTATCAAATCCAGGCAAAGGAGTTGATCTTGTAGCTACTTCGAACAATCCTGGTCCCCCTGAGTCATTTCAAATTATTCGGAATCCAAAGAATCAAAGTCTTGCTCGGATCCAAGCATCTAATGGAATGTTCTTGCAGGTGTAACTCATCTTATGTACAACACAAACGAAAATTACATAGATACTATTGTCGTCCGACAGTGGCGAAAGTAGGACTTAAGTATATTGAGTTAACCAGGACAAAAAAATAAATCCTAAACTCTCTTAAACATCTACTCACATATTGATTGATGACACCATTCTGTTAAGTTATTATGCACAGTAGGCTTTTGCCTTTGAGAATTTGCTAATTTTCCTATAACTTTATTTTCTCAGAAAAATTTCTGATCATCCTATAAGATGTTCTTTTCTTTATGTTTTATTTTATTTTATTTTCATTCGAATTAGGTGAAACCAGACTTCAAGATTACAGCAGATTATCATGGATCAGGCTGGGCTGACAATGATCCATCTGTCTTCTATATGGAAAATAAAGGCTCATTAGGCGGTGAATATCAAATTACAAATGGTTTTGGCCCGAATAAAGCTCCTCAAGTAATGCAGGTAGCCATTGCTTTCTACTAAATATAACAGAATTAATCATTTGGTGGTTTTGACATTGATATATCTAAACTATAGTCATAGTTATGAACTTTTGAGAGGATAAACAAAAAGGATCATAGCAGACTAATTATGAATCTATTAGATATACAAACATTTGTGAACAGTTATAAACACCTTGAAAAATTTGTAGAGATTTATTTCGAGGTTTATAACAATATTTAATTACTTTTATAAGTCATTTACAAGTATTGGCATTGTAGGAACATTGGAACACATACATAAAAGATGCTGACTTCCAGTTTCTATCTCAAAATGGAATCAATGCTGTTCGGATTCCAGTCGGATGGTGGATAATGTACGACCGATCGCCTCCAAAACCATTCGTCGGGGGTTCCTTGCAAGCCTTAGACAATGCATTCTCGTGGGCGGAGTAAGGAACAAAACAAAGTGGGATTATGTTTTACTAAAGGGAAAAGTGACCATAACCACATTTTTCATTTTCTTTTTTTCTTTTGCAGCAAGTATAATATGAAGATCATAGTTGATTTGCATGCTCTAAAAGCTTCACAAAATGGGGATGAACATAGTGGAACTAGGGATGGATATATCGAGTGGGGTGAATCTAACATACAAGAAACTGTCAATGTCATAGACTTCTTGGCGAAAAGGTATAATTAATGATTAAGAACTCCTTCCACAGCATTTCGTAAGTTCACTCTACCAAGTTACATCTACTACTCATAAAACTTTTAAGATTATTCTAGCTATTAAATTTTTTAATAGTATAATTACATTTTAATTGTATAATCACATCTCCTGTTACGTGATATTATTGAATCCTCTAACAACAAATAGATAATTTCTATAACTGCACAAAGAGACTTCTTAATTTTCATAAAGGTGAGCTCATTGAAAAAAAAAGGAAAAAAAAATTGAGGGTATTAGATTGCCAACTTAAGTTTGAAAGTTCACAAGAGTAGTCATTATAATTTACTTTAAGTTACTTCATGTCAAATCTGGAACAATTTGTTGCATTAACTAGTGCTTTGATTTGATCATGTATGATAAGAAATTCCCTTTTTGACTTTCTTGTTTTTAATATGATTGTGTAGTTCAAACGTTGGACGTTAAATATAATCCTAGTCCATGTTCCTTGAGCGCAGGTATGCCAGCCGGCAATCCTTAGCTGCAATAGAGTTAATGAATGAGCCCTGGTCGTCGAGAGGTGGTGCGGAAGCTATCCCTCTGGAAACCCTCAAGAAATATTATGAAGCTGGTTACAATGCTGTTAGGAAATACACACAAGATGCTTATGTGATTATGTGCAATAGATTGGGAACTGATCATCCAGACGAGCTGCTATCATTCGCTAATCAATTTTCTCGTGTAGTGATTGACGTGCATTACTACAATCTCTTCGAGCCTAAATTCAAATCCATGACTTTTCAGGACAATATAAATTACATCATTTATGACAGGGATGCTCTATTAAAGATGATCACAACCCCTGGTGGACCTCTCACCTTTGTTGGTAAGTTTGACCGGGGCAAATATATTTTTTATTGAGTTTGACTATGGATTCATAAAATAAAATGTGAAATTAAACCATAAAACTTCTGTAATTTTGTTTTAGGAAAGATACAAATCACATAAAACATGGAAATTGAAAATCTCAAATAGCACATAGTTTTAATCTCTTAGCCTCAATTTGGTGTCGCTATTGTAGGAGAATGGACTGGAGCGATGGAAAACGATGAACAAAGAACACCGGACGATTTCAAAAAGTTTGCACAAACTCAGATTGATGTTTATGGAAGACAAGCAACTTTTGGATGGGCATATTGGTCCTATAAGTGTGAGCAAGATAAATGGAGTCTACAATGGATGATTAATCACAACTATATAACCCTGAAGTAAAACTCCTTCGATTACATTAAACTCGAGAGGATGACTATTGTCATTTCACCTTATATTTCCATAAATATCTCAAAGTAATAAGCTTATTTGAGATCTCGTCGAGCTTCTAAAACTGATTGTATTTGGCTATATATAGCCATTCTACTTTCATCAACAAAGATATACATCCTTTCTTGGCTAAAAGTAGTTTACATTAACAAGCATCTTACATATTTATAATGTGATAAGTTTCTATGATCCTAATATTACCTCTATATACTTTCCTATTAAATGCATGATATCACATATAAAGAGTATTTCACATATATATCACTTTTTTCTTTCTTTCTAATACATCATAATATGTGATTAGACAAATATGGATAAAGATGTTGTTTAGGAGCATTGAACTTTGTCCTTTCAAAATGTTATCTCCTTAAAATATTTTCAGGTGATTCTTCCATAAAAATTAAATCACATGTCTTTCAATAAAGCATTAGAGAGTTTGAAATCTAACCGGCTATTGAAATAGATCTTTATCTCGATTTTGACAACGACAAAATCTCACTATTTATTAATGAATTTTTTAAGTATTCAACATTGAATTCATAAGGCAAATTTATTTCAAAAACCAACAAGATTAGAACAATTACGTTTAAAATAGCATATGTTGCCTTGTTTACTTGAAATTTGATTAGGACTATTCCAAAATGATTTTTTATTTCTTCTTCAGAAGAGATAACAATTACTTCTTATCAAATCACGTTAATTTTTTCTTCTAGATAGGGGATAGCTTTTATTGGCCATCATCATTCACTCACCATTACCAATACCACAACCACCTTCACCATCACACCACCACCGTCATAAACCCCATACCTATATTACCATCCCCATCACTACCACCAACTACTATTATAGCCATCATATTTACACCATCACCAATGTTATAAACCGTTTTGCTACTACTACTAAACACATACTACTACTATTACTAACACCTACCACCCACCACCAATACCATTTCTAACACTATCGCCACCCCATTGCCATCACATCATTATCGGCCACCACAACCATTGTTGGCATCGCCACTACCACCATTACCCCTACATTAGCACCATTATGTCACTACCACACCACTTTACCACCTTTGCTATCACTACCATCACCACAACCTTACCCATCACTATGATATCCATCAATCATTGGCATTGTTTTAAGGTTTTCTATCTAAAATATCATGAAAAATAATAAGGAATAAGAAGGCAATGCTAGACAATGAGATTATATACTCTTGGGATTAAGTGGTACGACTAAAAACACAAGAAAGTTTTTCATTAAGTGTATGTTATTCACCATTTGATGTACCTTAAAACCAAGTATAAGCACACCAAAGTAATTGAAAGATCAATTAAACAAATCTCCAAAATGGCATGAAGAACAATTTGCCAAGTGAACCTAATTTGCATGAAACAACACGCTCTAAAAAGATGATGTGTTCAAATGACCAAAGCACATACACACAACAAATGGAAGTAATCCAATCAACAACCAAGTCTACAAATGAGGCATGAAATCAATAAACTCTAAAACCCCTAAATGTCAAATGACTTCCACGTAAGTAGCAATTGAGAATTACAATTCACAATTGCAATTTCCGAATTCGATTACACAAAACACAATCAAAAGGATATGAAATCAAATTGAATCAAACCCTAAAAATTGTGTGAATAAGATAATAAAATGATAAATTAATTCCTCACCAGATATGACTCACTAGTTGGGAATTAGGATAGATTTGACGTTGTTGATATTACACACAACAAAGATCAAATCCCACTCACCACACTTTACTTAAGAAATGATAAGAGTTCGTGAAAAGGAGGTGTTCCTCACAGTTTCAAGTTTGAAAAATATGGTTCTAAAAAAGCTCCCTAAAAAACCCTAGTTAGCAAGTATTTATACTTGCTCCAATTAGGGTTAGAATGTCTAAAAATTTACGTCTATGCTACTAATGTGACTGGTCCTAATTCAACAAATTACAACAAATCAAAATGTCCCAAAAATGATTACAACTTAACCGGTTCAAAGATAAAATAAAAAATACAAAGATTGTCTTCAAAGAGCTGATTCTTCAAGTCAATTGAGATCATCGTGGCCATTGGATGTACGTCTGATGATGTTCCCAATTTGATCAATAGTGTAGATCATTTGGCATCCTGTAAAGACCAATCATTGTACCTTCTATAATACAATTCAAACATTATTAGATAAAGAAATGGATACATGTGAGCAATTTGGATCATACATCCAAATCAGGTTCCCTAACTATTGGGATCACAAGGTAGATTCCCATCATCTCCTCGAGCCTCTAAAAGATTTTTCCTCAAATCTAGAGGGTCATTTCTTGGACTAAACCTGGATGCTTTTGTCACCCTGTTTGCCCGACTATTAGAAGAAACAGAAATAGTCCTGATCTGCTATTGGAAACTATTCATCTCTGATGGGGACATAGGTGTCAATACTATTCAAGACCCTCCCTTTTGAAACATGTAAGTGTTTATAAATTAGTAATGTGACACCTTCCTATCAAACATCTAGGGTTTACCCAAAAGCAAATGAAAGGCACACATGGGAATCACATCATACAGGATCTCATCATGATATTTGGCACCTTTACCCTTTGTGTAACATGCATACTATCTCGATTGTCCAACCAATGCAAATTATAAGGACTAAGATGTAGACTAGTGGATAGTTGTAATTCGTATACTAATGCAGCATATATGATATTGGTACAACTACTACTATTAATTATTAGTACACAAAGGTTACCTCTGATCCTGCAAGAAGTGTGGAATATGTTCTCCCTCTACTTGTCTCTAGCATCAGGAGATATAGTCAGAACCCTATGCAACACATTAATAGGTAAATATTGTTTACCTGTTCCCTCCTCAAGTGTCTCAGCGTTCTGATTGTTATAGTATTCCTGTGTTATAGACAAGTCTATAGGCTTGACAGGTTCTTTTTCATCCTCATGTTCTTCTCCAGTACCCTCCATAACTATCATGACTCTCTTATTAGGACACTGTGCAGCCATATGCCCAAATCCCATGCATTTGGCGCATTTAATTTGGCACATTTCCCCACTAGTTGTTCCTGGTATAGTTTGCCTAACATCAAGTCCTATTACCTTTTTACCCTTCCCAAAAGTCATTTTCTCCCTATTTGTGCTGGGGGTAACTCTATCCACTACCCTGGCAGGTTTACCTACTCCCTTTGGTCCTTCCGACTAACCATCAACTCCCATGGGCCTAGTAGTAACATTAGGCCTACTACTAGTAACCCCAAATGGATTGGATCGCCTCTACCTTTCCACTTTCAAGGCTAACTGTATAGCCTCATCAAGTGTACTGTATCTCTATAGCTCAACTACACATGTGATCTCATATTTCAGCCCAAATACAAAGCGTGCTAAGGTTTGCTCTGGAGGCTCTACTAACCCACATCTGATCATCAAGGTTTCAAATTCCTACACATAATCATTTATTGTTTTACCTCCCTGTCTCAAGGTCTGAAGGTTCATAAACAGTTCCTACCTGTAATGTTCAAAATAAACCTCTTCCTTAAAACCCTTTTCATATCTCTCCAAGTATGAATTTCAACCTCTCTATCCCTTCGCCTACTGATCACCAAATTTTTCCACCATAAGGCAGCATACTCTATGAATTCAACAGCAATAAGTCGAACTCAAGTGTTATCATCTATCTCATAACATTAGAAAAGGCCCTCACCCTTATCCTTCCAATCTAGATAGTTATCTGCTAAACCCCTACCATCAAAGGAAAGCATCTGCAGCTTCACATACTCTAAGCTCCTAGGAGGCTTGAAATCCCTATTTAGGTAAGGATTGACTCCAAAGTTATCATCCCTCTCCTCCCTATAGGGATGATGATCTACTTCCTTTCTTCTTCCTAAGTTTCTTCCCCCCTACTACTCCCTCTCTTTGGATGTTTTGTGGAGCTACTCTTGGTAGTGCTTGAGGATTTGCCACTAGTGGTTATGGCATTGTCATCCTGTCAATCCTTATTTCTATTGTAGCAACAATGGTAGTAAGGTCTTGAAGTTGTTCTTCTAAGCTTCTTCTACCTATAGTATGATGACCCTACCTCCACCAACCTGGCTAGTGGCCTCATTACCAATCCTCCCATTTACACTGTCATTCAACATGCTTGAGGATGTGATTTGTTGAAGTATAATCTCGAAATTTGCATCACCCTCCTTCACAACACCACGTCACAATAACACATTTAGACAATCAACACACATATACAATTGTACACCCACGGTGCAACAAGTCACTAAAAACAATTAAATAGTTCTTGACACTTCAAGTAGAGTAAAATAAATGAAGCATAAATAAATACTTCCAAGTAGTTAAGATATTAAATTCAACTAGCAAGTTTTTAAGTAATGAGTTTCAATTACTTTCACACTTAAATGCTTGTTTTTTAATTCAAATTTCACTACTCACTTCCCTTTCTTGTCACAGTTTCACACTCACAATTAATCTTAATGTGCAGCACCTGACACCACATACAACTCTTCAACAAGTGGCAATTCCTTCACTACACACTCACACCGCCACACATACATAACACAATCACGGTGTAACTCACTTCACCACAACACCACTTCACATGCAACACCTTCACCTTAACACACACAACACTTCACGTTACAACACCCCTTTACAACACAACTCTAATTCGCCACACACAACAACACAATTCACACCACCACTCACAAACAACGACAGGAAGCACAATTTAAATAATTCCTCTAAATGCAACCTTCTCCTTAAAAGGTAAGATAATTCAAATTTAAATAACCATTCAATCAACTAATACAAAATAACTTCTTCAACTTAAAGATGGTGTTTGAATTTCAAATATTTTTCTTTTCTCCACGTAATTCAAATCTAGAAATGGTAAAGGACAACTACAATTTCCGAAATCACCAACATACAATTCACTATCACACTCTTCTAGGCTTTAAATGATCACTTCCCTCAAAGGATCACAATGATCACTTCCCCTAAATTACTCACGACCAACTCAAGGAGATAAGGAAATTACAAATACTCTACATCTACAACAACAAGCAGCAATTACAACTCCTCAACAACACAATCAAACAACTCATTTTCCACTTTACAATTTTGGAACAAGATGCTAAACTCAAGAACCCTAAATTTTCTGAAATCACAATTACACAAATCCCTTCACTCAACCAATGCTCTGATACCAAAAACATGATGTACCTTAAAACCAAGTATAAGCACACAAAACTAATTGAAAGATCAATTAAACAAATCTCCAAAATGGCATGAAGAATAATTTGCCAAGTGACCTTGATGTGCATGAAACAACATGCTCCAAAAAGATGATGTGTTTTAATGACCAAAGCACATACACTCAAGAAATGGAAGCAATCCAAACAACAACCAAGTTTACAAATGAGGCACGAAATCAATAAACTCCAAAACCCCTAAATGTCAAATGACTCCTACGCAAGTAGCAATTGAGAATTACAATTCACAATTGCAATTTTCGAATTCGATTACACAAAACACAATCAAAAGGATATGAAATCAAATTGAATTAAACCCTAAAAATTGCGTAAATAAGATAACAAAAGTATAAACTAATTCCTTACCATATATGACTCACTAGCTGGCAATTATGATGGATTTGATGTTGTTGATATTACACACAACAAGGATCAAATCCCACTCACCACACTTCACTCAAGAAATGATAAGATTTTGTGAAAAAGGAGGTGTTCCTCATGGTTTCAAGTTTGAAAAATATGGTTCCAGAAAAGCTCCATAAAAAAACCCTAATTAGCTCCAAAAATTTACATCTATGCCACTAATGTAACTGGTCCTAATTCAACAAATTACAACAAATCAAAATGTCTCAAAAATGATTGCAAAGTAACCGGTTCAAAGATAAAATAACAAATACAAAGATGGTCTTCAAAGAGTCAGTTCTTCAAGTCAATTGAGATCATCATAGCCATTGGATGTGAGTCCGATAATGTTCCTAATGTGATCAATAGTGTAGGTCATTTGGCATCTTGTAAATACTGATCACTATACCTACTATAATACAATTCAAACATTATTAGATAAGGAAATAGATACATGTGAGCAATTTGGATCATACATCCAAATTAGGTTCCCTGACTATCAGGATCGTAAGGCAGATTCCCATCACCATTAGTGTGTCAAACCCATTTGACAAAGGTAGCCATTATTGACTACTAGAGTGTAGGGTGGCTAACAACGGCCATTGCCCTTTTTTAATTTTATACCTTTTTATTATTCTCTACATTTTCTTTTTGTTTTCCATATTTTTATTAATTTTTAATTAATTAATTAAATATTTCTAAGTAAACATCATGTCATCATCTATATGTGTCTATATCTACTAAAATGTCCATATATGTTGTGATGCCAACTTTTTAAGGGTATGTGTTGACTCTTTAAAATGTTGGTGGTCATAAAATTTTTAAAGTTTTTTAGAATTTGTGTAATTTAACCAATAAAATATATACTTAGCCTATATATATATGTAACTTATTATAAGTTTCTTATCATAAAGAGAACAAATCATCTAATGGTGCTTGTATGATATTCTAAATACTATCGAACAATGTTTACAATCCTCTAATAATAAAAGGAGCATCTTTCATGCTTCCAAACCAACCAAATGAAGAAGAGTAATTCAATTCAAACTTGAGATAATATTCTTGAAGTTAAAAACGATTGAATTACGTTAATTTGGTTTAAAGTTCCATCGAACTTGTATAAACTTTACATAGTTGAATAATTACAGGTTGTAGATGAGGAAATTTGTATAATATAATTTTAAAGGCTAAATGCAAAATTAGCTATATTATGCTTAGGCTAATTATTTGGATTAGTGATAGGATCCACATAATTAGACCTATCTTGAGATGATTTAGAGAGTTTTGAATTGATGGGCTCAAGATAGAGTCCGTTAAATTCTCTTGCACATTTTGAACCTTTCATAGCAAACTTAGTTGTCAACTGGATTCCATTATATATAATTATGTCTCATTCTTCTCTATTTAGCTCTTTAAGGTTACTAAAATCGATTAATCTTGTTCATTAATTTTCCATAAGATCTAACAATAGTAATCGTTTATTACACATTATAAATATATGTGAATATTACCTATGAGAGGAGGCTTTTGGAGCCTAACCCTATCCCCTTTAATGTACCTATTACTTAGACTTTATGCATGCTAAGTTCCTATCTTGCCTCTCTAAGCCCTCTCTATATTGTTCTTTTTTCCCATTCTATCATAATACTAACTTTGTTCTATTTATGTGATCTGTTTAGATACATGCTGCATGCACGTGATGCATATAATGAAACCCTTGCACCTATATTTTGGCGACTCCACTAAGTAGGGGAATGATTGCATTAAATCATTTTCCAATGAAAAAATCTAAGTAATTATTTTTAATGATTAATACCTTGAAAGCTACTTCTAGTTTTTACTCTTATTCTATTATCATGTCCTATTAGATTTGCAAGATTTTCCTTTTTCTTTGTTACTATTAATAGTTTTTATGAATGATGGCTTGTTAGAATATACATATCACATGTGATAGGATGATTGTCCAATACTAATTCATAACAAGTATTAATATTTAGGTATAGAATCTTAATTGTGATTAAAGCAAACCATGTAAAGAAAACTCATGGCATTGTGAAAGTTTATTAATGATTATGATGTAATTTGATATAGGCTAAAGACTGTAATATATCATTCTTTTACAATCATTATTTTTACTTTTAAATGTCTATGACCTCAACAATATGGAACTGCTAAGGGATCGTCTATTCATTCTTTTTAAAAAGAAAAATAAAATTAATCTAAAAGATGTTCTTACTTTTGGAGGATTTTTTTTCCTTTAAATTTTTGCCAAAAGTTGTGTGAATATTTTGGTATATTATTATGTTTTTCTTGATTTTGATGGTTTGGTTACAGATATTTATTTTTAGCTATTGACTTAAGGGCTAAAGTCATAATATAACTTAATTGAAAGCTCTAAACTTTTTTTTTTATATAGTAGAAATTTAATTTACATGAGATCCTTAAATTCCTAAAATAATGTTAACTTTTTTCATGATAAAAAGTGTATATTCAACAAAAAGAAGATGAAGATTCATTGAAGGTTGCAATTTTTTTTTACCAATTCAATTCTAGAAGATTTCAATCCACACGTATAAAAATAAATAAATAAACTTAATTGTTCATGAGATTAAATCAATTCCATATTATAATAGTCTATGAAAATATTTCTTTCTCATAAGATAATTATGGGCAATTAAATCTCATGAAACATCAATCTTCAATTGTATGTAACTTATTATTATATTATTGAGGTGTATTTCTTTAGTTACTTGCTTGAAGTACTAGATCAATTTTCTTTTTTGCTTATCATTTCCTGTTAAAAAAAAAAAAAAGTGAAATGAAGACAAATAAGGCATAAGATGACTATGAGAAAGGCCTTTAGAAATTTATGTTTTGCCTCACTTGAGAGGTGCACTAGATTATAATGTCTACAAGGATATAAAGTTCTCTAAACAAATATATATATATTACAATTCTTACATGGCTCACCTATAATGTATAAAATACATGTGTTGTTTTATTTGCAAAATACCTAAAATGGAACTACAACTCTCATTTAAAGTTTTAGGGATCAAATGGGAGTTCTCTTTAAAGTCAAAATCTTAATATGTAAGTATATGGTCTTTTTGAAGCTTAATCCAAATAAGAGGGCAAGCATCCTGCTAATTAAGGATAGTAAATAAAAGATCTTTGTTTCTTTTTTCTTCTTTAGTTACACAAAAGAAAATTTTAACAATATTTATCTTTCAAGTTAATTAAATCTTAGCAAAGATTGAAAATCTTGATTTGATTACAAATAATTATAGCATAAAATCTAATGAGCTATAGTCGTAAGAATTTAATACCATCAATTTAATATCAATTACAAATGAAAATAAAAATGTAACGCTCCAAAACTCGAGCCACGCTACAGCTCGCCATATGACCTTATCTCACAAGAACACGTTAAGGCTCTAAGTCAACTCTGATACACTTTGACCTATAACTCTTATATAAAAACATTCCATATAACCTCAAAATTCAAATAATAACTTAAACCATTTTAAACATCTAACGTAACGAAAGTCTTTAAACACCAAAAATAACATTTTCAAAAGACAATGTCTATCATAGTCCAATAACATAATTCTTCCAAAACTTAATCACCATAATAGTAATGGTAATCTTCATCTTCCTCTCTTTGTGGTACACCCAAACCCAAGTTATCTTCGGGGTTCTCATCTCCCTCAACACCTGCATCTAAAAATGATTCTCCGGGGGGTAAGCTAATACTCAGTACGTATAACACAAACACATACGCATAAACACTTAAACTTGGTGATGAGAACTACTACTACGAGTCCCACACCCATGTACACTTAAACTTGGTGATGAGAATTGATACTATGGGCCCTACACCTATATCCACTTAAACTTTAAATTTAATCAACATTTAGCCTAACTCATTTCCAAGCACAACTCTACGAAGGGCAACATCACACAAGGATCATTGGAGTGCTCCCTAGGGATCTACCACTACGGGCTCCTAAGTCGAGCCAAGCACATACAGCATACCACTTAAACACTTAAGCCAAATCATTCAACTTAATCAATTTTAACAAATATACTAACTCAAGCAAATACAGAACAGCAAACAAGTTACACATACCTTGATTCCTAGTTTTAAGCACTTCCCTGTCTTAGACGTAAGCTAAGTTGAATTCTGTTCAATTAACAAGTTCTTCTTAGTACTTAATCTAAGATCAATATCATCTCTTAATTCTCTTAATCCCATTTATTTAATTATTAACTTTCTTAATCATATTCCTTTAATCTCTCTAAGGCCTTACTAGTTATCTAGGTTACACGGAAATTAGTTTAATTTGAAGTTAAATGAACATATAATTATGTTATACTTTATTCAACACAGCCATGTTGGGGACTGTGTTGCTCAACACAACTGAAGCACGACTGTGTTAGGGGTTGTGTATCTTTCTGTGTAACTTTCACACTTAACATAATCTAAACACGATCTTGTTTGGAGGCCATGTTATCCTAACTTAATACGATTGAAACACGACAGTATTGGGTGGCCGTGTATCTCTCGGTATACATTTTCATTTCAACACGATCGAAACACTATAGTATTGGTAGGTCATGCTACCCTCAGCAATCTCTACGAACCCTATTTCTTTTACTTTAATTCCTCAAAAACTCAATCCTAGATATTCCCAAGCTCAATTAAGTCTTTAAAACATATAATTATAAATAAATTACATGGATTAGATTACTTACTTCAAAATTCTACATTTGTATCCTTGAGTCATTGATTCCCCTTTCTCCTATTATCCTTTCTCAAACTTCATTTTCTATATAAATAAATGACACTCATAAATTCTAATTCCAATTCCAATAACCTAAATTGAAATTTGTATAGGATCCCTTACCTTTCATACTTAGAATTAAGTCACACCATCTCCCTTTTGTCGTCTTAAGGATTGTTTAAAGAGTGTTTACGTCTATTATTTTACTGTGAGGGTTGAAAAAGAAGGAACGTTAAGTTATCTAGGATTAAATACTCCCCGTTGCAAAATGTCCAAATTACCCTTTTCATTTTTCTAAAATTCCATTTTTTTCTTTAACTCTTTATGATAATATATTTATTAAATAAATAAATAAATTTTTCAGCTATTACAGAAAACTCTATTGCAAATAAGGTATAAGATGATATGAATTCATTCATAATCCAAAGATAACAATTGAAATTCCTTAGGAAGCCATTTAAAACCCTAAAAAATAAAAAAATAAAAAGAAAAAAGAAAAAGAAAAGGAAAAAAAAGTATCGTTCCATCATTCTTATACATAAAACTATTTCTTTAGATATATTTCTTTGCATATAATATCCATTGATATTAAATTTGATGCCTATTTTTATGTTAAAATATATACCTTTGATTGGTTTTATTTATATTATCTTCCTTAATCGACTCATGAAAAATAAATTGGTTTATTAGATCCACAAATGTAGTCATATAAGAAGTAAATGAACTTTGCTCTTATTGCATTAAATCCCCATACCTTCCATAAGAATAATATGTCTCAATAACTATATTTTATCTCATTTATGCTTATTTTTCAAGTACATTAAAGCTATCAATGATCCTAAAAAATTTCTACATGAGCGGAAATATGATGTAATATTGTCAAAAGAAGTCCAAAAATAGAAATTTCATTTACTTTACTCTACACTAAGTTAGTGCAGTTCCTTAATACCTAGAACTTTCATAAAGAGTAGTATCTAATCAATATGTATATTCACCACTTGCTAGGAAAGGAAGCAATTGAATACAATTATATTCCCATGTTAGAATCAATTAATTCTATAGCATATAATTGTGATACTAATGATAAATAAAATTACATTCTCACTGCTAATTTTAACTACTGAAGTATGCTCATATGTGATCATTTGCTTTATATTGATTCTTTTGTGATACTTTATATACATGTAAGTGCATATGTGTATTGCTTATTTATTTATAATTTTTCCCATTTTATTCAATTTTTTATGCTTTTTCATTACAAGAATTTATCTCAATTTGTTCTCTCTTTATTATTTATGAACACTATTAAGTGGTACCTTTACCGTTTTTTATTAATATAATGGATGAAGTGTAATCTCATGATATTTGTATCTAGATGAGCATGAGGATAAAAGTTATCAATATGGTTGGTTTATTACAACAACATCTTTTCATATATAAGATGTGAACGAGAAGGACAAACAATGTTCCATTGTGATATTTTGTGAAAACAAATGTCATTTCAATGCTTCAACTTTGCTTTTTCTTGTAATAGTTAAAAATGCAAATATAAATCTTCAATAAATTTTATTTACATTATTAATATGAGAAAGTTGTTCTTTATAGTATTTTGTCAATCATAAGATAAATAGTTTTACATACTCATCTCTGTTTAATGTTTATCAAGACAATCCAATAAGCTCACCTATTAGTAATATAATTTATAATTTTCTTTCAATAAATAACTCTCGATCTGGAGAAAGTCATTTATATGAAACAACTTATTTCTATTTGGCAAAGAAAACTCTTAACCTTAGCATAAAGTAAAAGTGCATAGAGTGAGTTCCATGCAAAAATGGTCGTATTCCAATAACAACATCTAGATTCCATGTCTTCAATTGCTTAGCATGAAAAATTATATGATTGAGTTATAAAATATTAATTGCATTTATGTGCAATCTTGATCTTGAAATTATAGCATTATCATTTGCCCTCGATTTTCTTATCCCTATTTATGAAGATGGCAAATTGTCTTTTTTATCTATGGTTGAGCTTTTTGCTTAGTTTAATCCCATACCTACAATAGGGTATTGGAAACTTCATTAGAGTTTATTTTGCTAATGTAAAGGGCTAAAATGGATTTTGGGATTTAAGCCCAATAATAGCTAAGTTTGATTATTTAGGCTAAGTAATAGGGCTCAATAAGTTAAGTCTATAAATTTTTTTATGACTAAGAAAGATTTAGCATGATAAGCTTGGAGTAGGAATTGTTAAACCGACCTATCTATCTTCAACCTTTCTTAAGGAAACTCATGCATTTAAGAGGCCTTTCATGGGCCTATACTTAAGAGGAAACCATGGAAGAATCTATCAAGGGAATAACGTATCTCAACTAATGATCATCGATGCCATCTAATAGATGCATTGGCAACCAAACCTTATAAATATTTAGTATTCCTACTCATTTGAGAGATTCAAAAATTGAGACAAATGTTGAAGTAATATCAAATTACTTTCATAAAAGATCAAACTAAGCTCAAAACACAAAACATACCATATATCTCCAAGCATTGTGGGGTTAATGCTATATAGCTCCTCCACTTATCACTAGTGCATTCAAGTTTCCTAAGACTACTTGCTCCTCCTCCTTACCTCTCACTTTTAGTCATCCTCCACATGTCATGCTACATTACTCCTATAAGAGTACATGTAGTGCAAGACACATGTAGCACACATGTGACCACTACAACCGAATCCCCTCCACTATTGCTAGCTTGATCTCTAATTGTGGTTACATCAAGCACTGCTTGTTAAATCATTTACTACACTTATTACAAGATACTTGGAAAATATATATGAAAGAAAATATGAGTTAGTTATAACACCAATTGATGCATATATGGAACGACTTAGCTTCTTGGCATAGAATGAAAGTTGTAGCCCTAAACCAAGCAAATTCCTTAATAAATGATATATAATGCTTGACAACTGCGATGATTCACAGTCTACACTATGATGCTCAACAACTGTGACAATGCACAATCCAAACAATTGTTCTATCAAGTAGTGGAATAATCCCCTTGACAAGCACTATTAAGCTTAAGTAAAGCCCAGCATATTGTGGCTATAATTGCTAGCTTGTAGTAAAGTGCTCTTTTTGATGCATGATACATATCTCTATTATATTCCCTTAAACTATTGTTGCTTTTCATTGTCAAGTAATGAAACAAGTAGTGATCAAACACCGATAAGTCCAAGTAATCCTTCTAGCATTATATTTAAAATTTAAGTAAATGCTTATGGTCAATATACTAAAAACACATAATTGGTGCATAATGTGTTATGAAAGAAAAATGGTAAGTATTTCTCTCACTTTATAACCCTTAATTCTAGTGTTTTTTAGTTATAATTTTATATGGATCTCATGTAAGTTGTGAAGAAAAGGATACTTATATGATTAAATTTTAATTTCAAGCACTGATGAAGACAAAAGAAAAATTTAAGGAGAATAGGAATAAGGACGAGGTGAAAATTGGCAAAAAATAAAGAAAAATGGATTTTTGGCTCGACACGACTTATAGCACAACCCATGTAGACATCCATACTAAGTGAAGGAAACGGGCAGAAGCTATGCCAAGACACGCCCCGAGTTCAGCACAACCCGTGCTAAAGGTTAACCACAAACATCTTGTTCAACCTTGCCCCAAGTATAGCTGTGCTGGAAGCTGTGCTGAATTGGGTAGTGAAAAATAACGTGTTCCGAAGTCAGCACGGCCGTGTTGAACCCTATTTTCACAAGAACTATAAATAGACACATTGTTTTATTTTAAAGTACTTTTTTTTCCTTTTAGCTTCGTTCTAGAAACCTTGAAGGAGCTTTATTACGAACTTCAAGAGGAGAATTGTCCGAGCATCATTGGAGACTACAAAACAAACAAGGGATTATTCTTTTTAGCATAAATCAATTCTATTTCTCTAGATTCTCTATTTTTATCTTGTGAAATCCTAACTCATGTGCTAAACCACTGATTGACTAATGAATTATTTATATTTTTGCATCTATTCATGTGTTTCAATTGTTCTTGTGATTGATTTATGCACACAAATTGATTGCATGTCTAATTTTTATTAAATTGAAAGAGGTTTCATCTAGTAAATTAGATCTTCATGAATAGAGAGATTATATGTTTTACCTAGAGGTAGGACAACATTGATTTTCTGCAATTTATTAGAATTATGAACTTAATGAAATTTTACATAACAGGTAGTGAGGGAGAGGTCTCCATTATCTTATGTATGATTATGAATTAATTAACTCGAGGGATTAATTAATTTTCCTTGAGAATTCCTGCAGTACAAAGTGTAAATTGATTCGTTAATCGATATCTTATTTTGATAATTTAAGGGTTAAGGTAGAACAAGATGAGGGGTATATTTTTGTGATTGAATACATTTTTTAGACAATATCATTCAATTTTAGGGTTATTAGGAATTTTTAGTTGTTAATTTAATTCATAATTTCCACATCATAAATTAAACTAGATAGTAGAGAAAATGTAATATTGGTACTTGTTTTCTAGATCCTAAAGGACGACACCTATTAAATCTATACTATAATTGATAGGTACACTTCCTAGCTTGATAGTAGATTTATTTGTTATAAATTTAAAACTTTAAAAGATCGGTTAGATTAGAGCAAGACCAAGTTTTTGGCACTGTTGCCGAGTATCTAGCAAGGCAATATTAAGAAAAACCGTAGTATCTACTACTTTAGTCATTTTTTAATTTATTTGTTTTATCTATTTCTCTTCTCTCCATCTTTCGAAAAGTTCTAATTCACACTTGGTTGCCCTTTTTTAGCATATGACAAGGAATCTTCCCTCTAACATTCTTGACCTAGATCCAGAGATTGAGATAACACTCTGTCGACTTCGAAGGAATACAATTGCCGAATCCTCTGGACAGTTGGTTAGTGAGGAGGGGGAACGTGCTATAGTAGTGGCAAAGGAGGTTAAAGAAGAAGAGCTAATAGAGGTACAGTTACAAGCAGTAATGGTTGAGGATCCACCAAAGACAAACATTAAGTATGTAAGGCATACATTAGATGGCACAAGTCCAACTATTGTTACACCTCCCTTTGGGGCTAATAATTTCGAGATCAAAGGTATGGTGATTCAACTTCTGCAACAATACTATCAGTTCAATGGACTACCTTATGAAGATCCTCATGCTCGCATTCAAACATTTTTGGAGATTTGTGAAACTTTCAAGAACAATGGGGCAATAGATGAAGTAGCGCATACAAGATTGTTCCCTTTTTCATTAAGAAGAAAGGCTAAGACATAGCTTCAGTCATTAGGTCCTAGAGCTTTGACTACATAGGATGACACGGTCAAGGAGTTTTTGGATAACTATTTCCTACCATGTAAGACCACTAAGCTCCGGAATGACATCTCGTCTTTCACTCAACAAGAGCATGAAACAATATATGATGCTTGGCAAAGATGGACAGAATTGTTGAGAAAGTGCCCACATCACCAGCTGCCCACGTGGATGCAACTTCAAACATTTTTTAATGGGTTAAATCCGACTACACGTCACTTGGTAGATGCTGCAACTGGTGATACATGGAATACTAAGACTCCGGAAGAATCATTGAAGTTACTTGTTGATATGGCAAGAAATAATTATCAGTGGGGTCATGGCAAGAGTAAGTAGAAAGCGACAAGAATGTATGAAGTAGATGTCATGACTACTTTAGTAGCAAAGGTGGAAGCTTTGAGCCACCAAGTTGCAACTCTTAAGAATCCTCAAGGACCACAACAACAGCATCGAGTTTATCTTGAGGAAGGTGTGAATCTTTTTTAGCAATATGAGTAGGTAGATTATCTTGGGAATTCGAACAAACAACAATATAATCAGTATGGTAACACCTACCATTGGGGGATGAGAAACCATCTGAATCTGTCTTATGGAAATCAAGACTATCAAAGAGCTAATCTACCACCACCAGGGTATTTAAAGAAATAACCGCCACTTTATCAGCCTTTACCGCTTCCTCCAGCGCAACCACCTCAATAAGAAAAAAAGAGTAACTTGGAGGATATTATAAGTCAATGCATCTAAAGCTCTGATGCAAGACATCATAATCAGGAGGCTTTGATTCATAATCTTAAGAAGCAAATTGGTCAATTGGCTAAGATGATGTTTGAGAGATAACCCGATTCTCTTCCCAGCAACACTAAAAACAATCCAAGGGAACGGGTAAAATCCATTACATTGAGAAGCGGGAAAGAGTTACCATCTGAACAACAACATGAAAAGAAGCAAGAGGATAATCAACCTATTGAAAAGGAGAAAATGACACTTGAGAAAACACATCCTGAGAGAAGATTACCACTGGCTATCAAAGAATATGTACCAAAAATCCCTTATCCAGCTTGCTTCAATCAGAGCAAAAACAAGGAGCAGTTTGGTAAATTCCTTGATTTATTTAAACAATTGCACATTAACATTCCATTTGTAGAGGTACTTTCACAAATGCCAAAATATGCTAAGTTCCTAAAGGAGCTTCTATCTAACAAGTGGAAGTTAAAGGATGTGTCTATCATGGAAGTTGATGCAAATTGCTCATATATCACTTAGAATAAACTTCCTCTAAAGCTAAGGGATCCAGGCAGTTTCACAATTCAGTGTGTCATAGGTGAGACTTCAGTTGATAAAGCCCTAGCTGATCTTGGGGCCAGTATTAATTTAATGCCATACTCCTTTTCAAGAATTTAGGACTTTCTAACCTAACACTGACTAGGATGAGTTTGCAACTTGCTGACCATCCAACTCTTCTACCTCGTCGACTTTGTAGTTTTAGAAATGAATGAGGATGGGGATATCCCTCTGATACTTGGAAGGCCATTCCTAGCTACTGCTAAGGCAATGGTTGATGTGGAAGGAAGCAAGCTTACTTTAAGAATTGGTGATGAAGAGATGGTAATCCAAACGGCTACTACTATGAAACATACTATGTGCATTGATGACTCTTGCTACTCTATTGATGTTGTCAATATGTCAGTAGATGAGCATATGAATGAAGTTCTGAGCAAGGATGAGTTAAAGCTAAACATGACATTGGAAGAGAAGAAGGATGCTGATAACCCAGAGGTTAGGCTACTCGTTGAGCAGCTTAATGCTTTAAAAGATATTACACCTTAGTATGGGTTTAAAAAGTTGAGAACAAAAAATGAGGCGAGACTTAAAACTTTTATAGAAGAACAGCCAGTGTTGAAATTGAAACAATTACCAAATCATCTAGAATATGCTTTCTTTATAAAAGACTCCGGCCTGCTAGTTATTATAACCTCAAATTTGTCTCAAGAGCAAAAAGACCAATTACTCACGATCCTAAGAGCACACAAGCAAGCCATCGCTTGGAAAATATCTTATATAAAAGGCATCAACCCCACCTTCTATACTCACAAAATTTTATTAGAAGAAGGATTCAAGTCTATAGTGCAACTACAAAGATGGCTAAATCCTAATATGAAGGAGGTAGTTAAGAAGGAGGTGATTAAACTTCTTGATGCTAGACTTATTTACACTATATTTGATAGCGGCTGATTTAGTCCAACGCAAGTGGTGCCAAAGACAGGGAGGAATTAGATCTCCAACTGCCAGAGATTTAGTGGAAAGAAGTAAAGAGTGTCGAGCCAACGATATTAAACAAGTGTGCCTCTTGGGAGGCAACCCATGTCTAACTTAGGTACGTAGTGTTTCTTTTATTTTCTTTTTGCTGTTACTATCCTAAGTCTATTATTTTTAGAAACTTGCAGATCTTAAGGAGAGTTTCTAAGCTTATTTGAAGAGAGTGAGAGTAATCTCTAAATGTAGGGAAGTGCCAATGTAAAGTAAGGAAGTGTGAATTCTAATCACTAAGTGCATCTGGTAAGTCTCTCTCTACGTTCATTCACACTTTTAAGAGGTGCACGACGATCAAAGTTGTTGTCTATTAGTGTGGCATCTCATAATTCTCATCCACACAACTAGTACTCAAGCTATGCATAACTTAAAAAGAATCTGTGGAATTTTTTAAGTTAACATGGCCACGAGCCGAGCTAAAGCCAGGATTAACTTTATCTAAGGATTTGTTTAATTTTTGAAGTCAACACAATCACGACAATGGTCGTGTTGTAGCCAAGGCAGACCTGCCCTATAAAAACATCTCCTTATTTGCCCCTTTTGAAGGTCTACATGGCCTCAAGTAAGGCCGTGTAGTAGCTCGTGTTGAAATAATAATAATAATAACCACACATATATACAATTTCTCTCTCTCCTCCCTCACTCTCTAAACCATCCTCTAAATCTGTTAGGTGCCTTCACCAGTTATTTAGATTATGATAGTCTAACTTTTCTTTTTACCTTTAATTTCTTTATTATTTTTTTAGGATGATGCAGCATAAACCTTAGGCTCCAAACTCCAATAATGATACGCCATTACTGATTTGCTTTATACCCGACCTTAAACTTTACATGCAACCGTCTACATATAAAACCAGGGAAGTTCTTAGTGTCATTTTTCTTTTATTTTTTTCTTTTCCTTTCAATTTTTTTCCTTTTCCCTTTCGTGTGCTTGATTTGGGAAGACATTGGGGACAATGTCTTGAATAAGTGTGGGGAAGGGGTATAGGGAAATGAAATAAAAAAATGAGAAATTTAGGTCTTGCTTCACTTGTGTTATTTATGCACTGTTTTATTAAATTTTCCCCATTTATAAATTTGCAATTGATTTTGAATGTTGATTCTTAATCATTAAAAGGGCGAGATCCTTGAAATTATGCTCATAAAAGTTAGTGATTTTATGTCCCTTACTTACCTATTGTTGAATTTGGTATACTTAGTTGGAATTTTAAGATGAAATCTAAGTGAGGTAATCTTACTTGCTATTTAATTATTGATTCTTGAGTTGTAAAATAGATAGAAGTCCTTAGTTCAAAGTTAAATGGTTGTATTTTTAAGCTTATTGGTTAATATATTTGCTTTTCAAAAACTTTAAGAGCTCTTCTAACTTTTTATAAAAGGTCCATATGAAATCTATCACTTGGTGATTCCTCTTAAGTAATCTCTTTGAAAATTAATTAATTTATGTACTAATTGAGAAATAATGTGAAAAGCTTAGTCAGTATGGGTGGGCTTTAGTCACTCAGAAGAGCAAAGTCTTACTCCATTGCTAACTAATCACTCAATTAAAGAAGTAATAAGCCATTACTCCAATGACTTAGGTTCTCCAAGTTAAGAGTATTTTTATGAATCCTTAAGGTTTGAAAAGTTGAGAACAAAAAATGAGGCGAGAATTAAAACTTCTATAGAAGAACCACCAATGCTGAAATTGAAACAATTACTAGATCATCTGAAATATGCTTTCCTTGTAAAAGACTCTAGCCTGTCGATTATTATAACCTCAAATTTGTCTCAAGAGCGGAAACACCAATTACTCACGGTCCTAAGAGCACACATGTGAGCCATTGCTTGGAAAATATCTTATATAAAAGGCATCAACCCCTCCTTCTGTACTCACAAAATTTTATTAGAAGAATGATTCAAGCCTATAGTGTAACTACAGAGATGGCTAAATCCTAATATGAAGGAGGTAGTTAAGAAGGAGGTGATCAAACTTCTTGATGCTAGACTTATTTACACTATATTTGATAGCGGCTAATTTAGTCCAACGTAAGTGGTGCCAAAGACAGCGAGGAATTAGATCTCCAACTACCAGAGATTTAGTGGAAAGAAGTAAGGAGCGTCGAGCCAACAACGTTAAACAAGTGTGCTTCTTGGGAGGCAACCCATGTCTAACTTAGGTATGTAGTGTTTCTTTTATTTTGCTTTTGTTATCACTATCCTAAGTCTATTATTTTTAGAAACTTGCAAATCTTAAGGGGGGTTTCTAAGCTTATTTGAAGAGAGCGAGAGTAATCTCTAAGTGTGGGGAAGCGCCAATGACAAGTAAGGAAGTGTGAATTTTAATCACTAAGTGCATCTGGTAAGTCTCTCTCTACATTCATTCACACTTTTAAGAGGTGCACGACGATTAAAGTTGTTGTCCATTGGTGTGGTATCTCATAATTCTCATCCACACAACCAGTGCTTAAGCTATGCATAACTTAAAAAGAATCTGTGGAATTTTTTAAGTCAACACGGCCACGAGCATGGCCGTGCTGAAGCTAAGGTTGACTTTATCTAAGGATCTATTTAATTTTTTAAGTCAACACGATCACGAGCATGGCCGTGCTGTAGCCAAGGCAGACTTGCCCTATAAAAACATTGCCTTATTTGCCCCTTTTGAAGGTCTGCACAGCCTCAAGCATTGCTGTATAGTAACCCGTGTTGAAAAAATAAAAAAATAATAATAATAAACCACACATATATATAATTTCTCTCTCTCCTCCCTCACTCTCTAAACCGTCCTCTAAATCTATTGGGTGACTTCACCGATTATTTATATTAGGATAGTCTAACTTTTCTTTTTACCTTTAATTTCTTTATTACTTTTTAGGATGATGTAGCACAAACCTTGGGCTCCTAACTCCAATGATGACACACCATTACTAATTTGCTTTATACCCAACCTTGAACTTTACATGCAACCGTCTACATATAAAACCGAGGAAGTTCTTAGTGTTCTTTTTCTTTCATTTTTTTTCTTTTCCTTTCATTTTTTTTTTCCTTTTCCCTTTCATGTGCTTGATTTGGGAAGACATTGGGGATAATTTCTTGAATAAGTGTGGGGAAGGGGTATAGGGAAATGAAAAAAAAAATGAGAAATTTAGGTCTTACTTTGCTTGTGTTATTTATGCACTGTCTTATTAAATTTTTCCCATTTACAAATTTGCAATTGATTTTGAATGTTGATTTTTAATCATTAAAAGGGCAAGATCCTTGGAATTATGCTCATAAAAGTTAGTGATTCCGTGTCCCTTACTCACCTATTGTTAGACTTGGTATACTTAGTTGGAATTTTAGGATGAAATCTAAGTGGGGTAATTTTACTTGCTATTTAACTATTGATTCTTGAGTTGTAAAATAAATAGAAGTCCTTATTTCAAAGTTAAATGGTTGTCTTTTTAAGCTTATTGGTTAATATATTTACTTTTCAAAAACTTTAAGAGCTCTTCCAACTTTTTGTGAAAGGTGCATATGAAATCTATCACTTGGTGATTCCTCTTAAGTAATCTCTTTGAAAATTAATTAATTAATGTATTAATTGAGCAATAATGTGAAAAGCTTAGTCAATATGGGTGGGCTTTAGTCACTCAGAAGAGCGAAGTCTAACTCCACTACTGACTAGTCACTCAATTAAAGAAGTAATAAGCTACTACTTTAATGACTTAGGTTCTCCAAGTTAAGAGTATTTTTATGAATCCCTATGGTTAGGATAATGGAGGTTCGATGGGGTCCCTTTAAAACCCGGTCACCTAAGGTCATCTGGCCTAAGATCGACCAACCGATGATATTATAATAACAAGATGACATAGAAAAAGGGCAAAGTTCAATAGATCTTGTAACTTAAATAATTAAGTCCATAGGGACGCCTTCAATTGAGGGGATAACGTCTGATAACTTAGGTGATGAGCTCGAAATTATCAGCTGAACATTCATTACATAGGTTGCAATATCTTAAATAACTGAAATTAATATATATAATGAAAAAAGAAAAAGAAAAGAAAGAAAAGATGAAAACTTGCAAAAAAAAAAATTAGAGGTTTAACAAAAAGAGGAAGAAAATCTAGGGGAATGATGGATGCCATATACTTTCACTTGAGGTTGTTGTGCTTAAAAGAGGTAATAGAACAATTTATATATTCTCTAGTAAGTTGTGAGATATGACCAAGCCACTTTTGCTTTGTTTGACTTTCTACGTAACTTGGGAAGCATTTCTTAAATAGTAAAGGTAATAGTTTAACATACTTGGATTAATCTGTAAACTCCAATTTTTGTATGCCGGGTACACGTACAATCATGGTAGGTTTAAGTAGTAGACGCTAAAGAATCACTAAGATTAAATTAAACAGAGGATAATACTTATGATTTAAAGTGAGTACAATTGATGAGAGGAAATGTATTTTGTCCTTATTGTGTTTGCTTGAGGATAAGTAAACAGTTAAGTATGGGGAGATTTGATAAGTGTCAAAAGACCCTTAATTCTAGTGCTTTTTAGTTATAATTTTATATGGATCACATGTAAGTTGTGAAGAAAAGAGTACTTATATGATTAAATTTTAATTTTATGCATTAATGAAGACAAAAGAAAAATTTAAGGAGAATAGTTATAAGGACAAGGTGAAAATTGCCAAAATATAAAGAAAAATGGATTTTTGGCTCAGCAAAACTTGCAGCACAGCCCGTGTAGACATCCGTGCTAAGTGAAGGAAACGGGCAAAAGCCATGCCAAGACGCGCCCCAAGTTCAACACAACCTATGCTGAAGGTTAACTACGAACATCTTATTCAACCCTACCTTGAGCACGGCCGTGCTGGAAGCCGTGTTGAACTAGGTAGTAAAAAATAGCATATTCTTAAGTCATCATGGCCTCAAGCACGGCTGTGCTGACACCCATGCTGAACCCTATTTTCGCGAGAACTATAACTAGATGCATTGTTTTATTTTAAAGGACTTTTTTCCTTTTAACTTCGTTCTGAAAACCTTAGGGGAGCTTTATTACGAACTTCAAGAGAAGAATTATTCAAGCATCATTGGAGATCACAAAACAAACAGGGGATTATTCTTTTTAGTATGAATCAATTCTATTTCCCTAAATTCTCTATTTTTATTGAAAACTCCATGGAGGAGTAATTCTTTATATCTTTCATCTTGTGAAACCCTAACTCATGTGCTAAACCATTGATTGATTAATGAATTATTTATAACTTTACATCTATTCATGTGTTTCAATTGTTCTTGTGATTTATTTATGCACGCAAATTAATTGCATGTCTGATTTTTATTAGATTGAAAGAGTTTTCGTCTAGTAAATTAGATTTTCATGAATTGAGAGATTACATGTTTTACCTAGAGGTGGGAAAACATTGATTTTCTGCAATTTATTAGAATTGTGAACTTAATAAGATCTTGCATAACGATAGTGAGGGAGAGGTCTCCATTATCTTATGCATGATTATGAATTGATTAACTCGAGGGAGTAATTAATTTCACTTGAGAATTCCTACAGTGCAAAGTATAAATTGATTCGTTAATTGATATCTTATTTTGATAATTTAAGGGTTAGGGTGGAACAAGATGAGGGGTATATTTTGTGATTGAATACATTTCTTAAACAATATCATTCAATTCTAGAGTTACTAGGAATTGTTAGTTGTTAACTTAATTCATAATTTCCACATCATAAATTGGACTACATAGTAGAAAAAAGGTAATACCGGTACTTGTTTTCTAGATCCTAGAGGAAGACACCTATTAAATCTATACTATAATCGATAGATACACTACCTAGCTCGATAGTAGACTTTATTGGTTATAAATTTAAAACTTTAAACGATCAGTTAGATTCGAGTGAAACCATTTATCATGCTCAATGTTTGAATAACAATTTGCTTGCTTAATCTTTATAATCCCACATTTAGGTTACTATTTATTAATATGACTCATCCTTTATAAACCTCATTATGTACATAATTAGTCACTAAATAACGCTCTCTAAGACATATACAATGGATGTTACTTGTTATAATTAGTCACTAAATAACGCTCTCTAAGACATATACAATGGATGTTACTTGTTGCATGAAACACAAGCTTAAATAAAGCACACTTGCTATGATATCTATATATACGCAATATTACTCATTCTTAACTATGATGTGTTTAAATATTTATCATCACATCTCTATTTGAAATGCCATTAAGTGGGAGCAAGAAATGATCTCTAGTCATACTACATTAATTTCCTTTAAAATAAAATTGATGCTCATTTATCGGAAGAAAAAATGGTATTTTTTATGAAAAATATAAAACCTCTCAATCTTTCATATCTTTCTCCTTGAAAAGAGAGTAAGGTGAATATGCATCTTTATTATAGAAATGTAACACCATGTAAGAAATCATTCAACTGATTTCATTATCATTATATGACAAGCACAAATATAATGTTGCATGAGTAAATGACTAATGTAGTAGATTGTAGCATAGGTGCTAAACATTGCACAAAAATTTAAATGGCATAATTAAAGAGGATATATATGACATATGAATGTTTTATGTTAAGTTATACTCAATTTTCAATAACATGTGTACAAAGTGCTAGCTCACTAAAGGTACTTGATGAATACATAGGAATTTTTTCATCTCTAAAAGACTTCTTAGGTAGTAGGCAAAATGTAGATGTGGAAATCTATATAAGATAATTTTAAAGGCTAAATTCAAAATTAACTATATTATGCTTGGGCTAATTATTTTGATTACTGACATGATCTAAATAATTAGACCTATCTTGGGATAATTTAAAGAGTCTTGGATTTGTAGGCTCAAGATAAGGCTCGTTAAATTGTCTCGTGCATTTTTAACTTTTCTCAATAGGTTTAGGTGCTAAGTAGGTTCCATTACATATGATTGGGCTTCATTCTTCTCTGTTTAGCTCATTAAGGTTGCTAAACCCAATTAATCTTAGGTGATAGTCGCTTCTTACACATTATAAATATATGTGAATATTACCTATGTAAGTAGGCTTTTAGAACCTACTCCTAACTTCTTTAATTTACTTTTCATTTAAACCCTATGCTTATTGAGATTGCCCATCCCACCTTTCTAATCTCTCTCTACCTCATTCTTTTCTTCTAATCTATCACAATATTAACTTCTTTCTATTCACGTGATGTGCATAGATGTATGCTGCATGCATAAGATACATATAACGAACCTCTTGCATCTATGTAAGCTCAAATTGAGTTGGATAAGCTACTCAAATAGTTTAATGTTTATCTTTATTTTACTATTATTAGATTAAACCTGAATAGATTTCCAGTTAGGCTTCAATCATTTTGAACAAATTTATACACCTAGCATCAACAAAGATATATGCTTGCTTTGTGTCTAGTGGGAGAAAAGAGAATGAAGTCCGAATAAATACCTAAACATAAAAATCAATAGTTGAGATTATCAAGATTTTTAAAGTATCTTGTGATATTATTATAATATCATCTTCTTCATTGCAATCTCACATAAATTACACATAGTAGTATCTTAAAGGAATAAATTTAGGAAATTTTGAAAAAACTTTAGATAATCCATTTCCAATAAACGTTCCAATCTTTGTTTGATAAAAGTGTGCAAATTGAAATGGTTTGGGAATGAAAACAAAATGTCCAACATATCCCATGGATAACCTTAAATGAAGGAAAGCATTGTAAGAGAATTGTTAAGGAGCAATATTTTACAACTTTACAATATCTATAAATCTTTGATTTTATAATATGATTATTTTTCTTTACAAAGAATGTGTATACGAGGATATTTCCTATATGTTTTAAATTATTCCCTTAATGGAGTAGCAAAAAGAGATCATATTCTAGAAATGAAAAACCAAGATCAAGAAAACAAAATGAGGTAAACAAATGAAAGACATGTTAGAACTCTAAATCCCTTATAATAATACTTTTGCAATTAAATAGTAAAACATTAAAGTTTTGTGCAATCAAGTATTATCATATAACATGAGTTTGAAATTATTCAAATTTCATAACTCCTAACGTTGATATGACATATATAGTTAGTAATTAAAAAAAAAGAAGCTTCCATTAAATTGCAAATGTATTTTGAAAATTTTAGAATGAGAGTCACTAGATTACATAACCTATCACTTAAGAGGTTGAAGATATTAGTCTTATGATGGTTAGTCAGTCTTCCTCTTAAGTGTAAGATTTTCCTTTTTTTTAATTATTTTACAATGCCACAAAACCCAATATATAACAATATGTTGCATGTTGTTAACTCAATAAAGACATGTTAATGCTTAGAACTTGTATACAGTACCCATAATTGTCTATATAAATTGCAAATCACACAATAACAAAAGCTCAAGTATTTACATATATCAAGTGACTGTAGAGTTTTACTCAAACCACAAGATAAAGCAAACTGCTAACTTACAATATAGAGTTCACCGAGCTTAACAAAAACTAAACAGAAACCTATGTAAAGAGTTTTATTGACACTAAGCAAAATAAAATGGATACACAAACTAAATCCACCAACATCAATTGGTACATCTAAGCAACTCCACTAGAATAATCATCACAACTACTCCTCAAAGTAAATGTAGTTCACATCATCACCATAATGTTATAACCCAACTCATCATAATAATCCATGGCATTTGCAGCACTTACTCCCTAAAGTCCCACAAAAGGTGAGCAAAGGCTCAATATATAATCACTATAATCACATGTGGATCCACATTAATCAAGCTCACAACCAATCAAAATAGGTAATATACAATCAATCATTTATTATCTTTAATTTAGGTAATCAAAGTATAGCATGGTCTTCTTATCCCAATCACATGTAGAAATATATATATATATGTATATGATGTTAGGTAATATATATATATATATACGATGTTAGGTACTTTCTAAGAACATCCTAAAATTACTAGATCATTTGGATATGCAACTTTACTTGAGACAATACCACACATTGATCATTGAGTGCCATATGGAAATCACTAATATCTCCGATCCCTCAACCACAACCAAGCATAAACAATACACTATTTAAATGTTAGAGTTATCAAGTTAATTGATTGACTATCTTAGCACGTACATACAACAACTATGGTAATCACATATTTACAATAGGCTAATCAGCTAGTAATTGGGGTTTTTTAACTCTAAGGTGTACTATTAATATACAAGCAGCACTCAAGGTTGTCAAATTCGCAGTTCTATCTAGAAGCACTAGAGGATCTATAAAATAAAAAATTTAGAATCAAAATATAAAAACATAAGTTTTCACAACCTATATAAAAAAACTTTCAATAATATGAATATGCTTATTGTAGTAATAAAAATTTGTAGTATAAGATAGAATTGAAGAAATTCGGTGTAAATTTTAGTCGCAACTCATAATAAAAGTTATATATATGGTACAAATAATCTAGCCTAAGTTGTTATGCTAATACATAAAATTGCAATATAAATCATATTACCAATTTGAAATGCATTAAAACATAAATTATTATAATAAAATAAAAAAAAAGAAAAAAAATAATCAACCTCCTTATCATCAACTCTTCCTTTACCATCATCATTATCATTGTCAACACTAACATCATTATTAATACTACTAGTAATGATATCTATACTTTCTAATTCCAAGCTTTTCAAAATACAAATAATATTCATATATTGTGGCAACTTTCATATTTTAGGCTCATTTAACTCAAATAGGTAAAATCAATAGACTTTGTTAAAAATGCACAATTCTATTGATTTTATACATGGACTCACCATTGTAGCTATCATAAGTCTATTTGGAAACAATTTTATATTTAAGTTAATTAAAAAGAAAAAAAAAAGCACTCTACAATCATAAACACATAGAATATTTAAGTAGAATTACAATTTTAACAATCATGCAAGCTCCAATGCTTAATGTACACAACAAGTTGGTTCAAATTCCAGTTATTAGTTCTACTTAATTTATAAAAGAATAAAAGATAAAACAAGAGTAAAAAAAAAAAAAAGAGTCAAATGAAAAAGACATGCCTATGAACAAGGAGGAATGAAGAGGACTGTAAGTATAAATGAGAAAGGAAACATAGGAACGAATAGGACAGTATAGAGTTTATTTAGGGGCGAATATTGTTTGCGTACAGGCATGTGTTTTCCATGCGGCAAATTATAGTTGCAAATTTGTAGTAGTGTTAGTACACACTATGAGTTAGTTCAAATTCCAATTATTACTTCTACTTAATTATGTCAATATCCAACCATTTTATCTAGTAGCTACTACCCAACATT
Source organism: Laguncularia racemosa (assembly GCA_037954665.1). Taxonomy (NCBI): domain Eukaryota; kingdom Viridiplantae; phylum Streptophyta; class Magnoliopsida; order Myrtales; family Combretaceae; genus Laguncularia; species Laguncularia racemosa. Next base: position 6,474,344 of record JBBMOL010000021.1, on the reverse strand, counting down.
AATTAATTCTCCCTCAAAAACCTCGTAAGTTTTTCAAATGGATCTTGAACTTAAAATCGTTTAGTTCTTAAATAATCTTTGAATAATACATTAAAATTTAAGATGTAATTAAATAATAAAGATTAAGAAAAATGATTAAATTATAATTGTAATTATATAAGGGTGTAAAATAAAAGGGGAAAAGGAACTGAAAACAAAAGGCAAAGTGGCGTCTGTATGGCCCCGTGCCGATTGAACACAGGTAGAAGAGCTGCTGTGGACACAAAACAGGTTGGTGCCTCGACGGTGACACTGACAATTACACTCATTCCTCCATTAAAGTTGCGAAATTATATTCCCTCACCCTAAAACACTTTTGCAATTCCTCCATTGAAGCCCAATATCCAATAATGTTTGCAATTCAATCTGAAGCCCATTTTATCCGTCTTGACTCCTTTCGGCCTCTGTAAAGTCTCCATCCTTCCTTTCTAGTTTCTGCATACAGTTAACGATTTCTCAGGATGATTATTCTTAATTTCATAGCATCCAATGGAAGAAATAAATAGTTGGTTAGAAATTCTGTCATCGGAAATATGAAAAATAAGAAAATGATTCCATAGTATGAGGTTCATATATATATATATATATTGGAGAAATTGCTAGAATTGAATGGTTTCAAAACCGTTTAATGTTGGGTATAGGATTAGTATGTAAGGTATTTAAAAAAAAATACCCTATTAATTAATTATAGTATATGAACATCTTTAGGTCTACCTTAAGTGCAATTTAACTAATTAATTTCGAATCCGTCAATACTATCCTTGAAGTTTCAAACATTTTTGATATAGCAAAATATCTCTCTCTCAAACCCGTTTGTAAAAAGAAAAAAAAATAAAATAAAATATGACATTTTATACAATTGATCTAAAATCTGTTCAATGTACCTTTTATATATATATTATCATATGATAAAAGAAGCTATATTAGTTATGCAAACACCACAATCATTTTATGAATTTGTAGTTCACATGAATTACCAGCAAAATGAATAATTCTTAAAGTTTTAAAGTGGGTACTCCACCTTCAGAAACTTAATGGTCCTGGATAGGATAAAAAAGAAAGGGTAAAAAAAAGAAGAAGAGTGAAGAAATGGCTGATGAAATACTGAAGTTGCTAGTCTAAGTTGAGCATTTAGGTTTAGGAAGTTGGACCAGCTGAAATAATCATGGTAATAGACTTGGGGACCAATTCTCTTTGTGAAGCTTTGGCAATGGCAGGCTATAAATCAACATAATTGAAAACTCACAACAATCATAGCAACAATAGTAGAAAGTAAAAGGTCAGCACATGGTCCTAATTCGGACGGAATCACCCATAGCAAGACCCTCCCAAGGCCAAACTATAATCACTCCATAGAAGCTTTCGGTTCATGTTGGATCTATAGACTCACCGATTCTTACATGCTGTTCTTGGAACCGTTGAACCAACATAAGCATTTTTTATTTTTTTTATTTTTTTATATACTTAAAGCCAAAAGGAAAAAAAAAATGAACTTGTTTCAGCCCTATTTTTGAATTTAGAACTAAGTAGTTATATTCTTTAGTCCATTGTGAATTTTAATATTAGTGATATGGGGTAGAAAGTTAAAAAAAGAAAAAAAATCAATAGTTAGTCTATATTATTAAGGAATAATAACTTTTTTTTTTTGATAAAAATCTATATTTACCAAACTAGACCAACATTAAGGGTTTCTTTTTTAAAAAAATAATAAAAAATAATAAAAATTTTGTGTTGTTAATAACGATGCATTGAGCACTTGTTTTGATTATATATATATTTGTCTATCTATTTTATCTGCATTCATTCTAATTTGCATCTAATTGAAGTTTGCCGCTTGAAAAATTATATTATTTGTATCTTAACTATTTTTGTTTCATAATTATAATAAAGATGGTGATTAGAATGAGAATTGGAAAGTAAAAATCCATATACTTTTAAAAGAAAATATATTTTATACATTAAAAAAGAAAATTTTAATAGACATTTTTGTAAATGAATAAAGTAAAAGGTTAATAAGTCCAACTTTATAGAGATTTGGTAGGTATCTAATTTTGTAAAAAGGATATATATATATTGAGTAATTTTACCATACCATCATTATCAATAACTTATTTTACTATTAATAGATCTTTTTTTTTTTGCTATTATTCAATGATGATTTATTGTTGTGAAAACTATGGACAGGTTTTTATAAAAAGTTATCACAAATTTCTTCTATTTATTGTCAATTTTTATAATAATAAATCACTTTTAAATAACACTAAAAATAAAGCTTATTAACAATAGAACGGTATACATTTATATTTTTATCTTTTTATTATCTTATTCTTGATAAACACAATTTAAATAAATCCTAAGAAAAAAGAAAAACGAAAAAAAAACAATTCAATTCAAATTTTAAGTTTTATTTTTCATTTTCTTTTTTTGATAATTGGTACAATAGCACTCGCCATGGATCCGATGGGATTCATGGTTCTAGGACGAAGAATTGCCACTGACCTATAGACCTGCTGGATCCGTAATCAGGACCAAGTGGTCCAGTTCTTGGACCCATGTTGGTTCGGTGCCGGATCATGAATCGGAACGGATCCTTGCCCGCCACATGTAGCAAGTGGGTGCAACAGGACGATTCATTGTTAAGAATCCGTTGGTTTAGCATTAGCTATGGCAATGAGTGAGAATTCTGTGACTTTGCGACCGTGGCCCCCTGTGGTGACAGTGACTTAACTCCACGCTCCAAATCCATAACATCCAAACAAACCATACTTTACTTTACGTATTTGCAAGTTTGCTTGATCACTGGCAAACTAGTGGTTTAGGTGAGTCCTTCCTCTCTTAACGCAAAAAGACAATAATATGAACCATTCCTCCCACAGTAAATTTACTATCCTTCCAATTTGAGTACGTTAGAGAGGCATTTTCCTCAACTTTTACATTATAATATTTAAATCTCTTTAAAAAGAAATATTAAAATCTTAAAAACTGAAAAAAGATTCATTAAATATGATAGACTATTAGGATATTTCGATAGTAAATAACTACCTATAAATTTTAGATATATCGTCTTAATAAAGTCATTTATGAAGCTCAAGATAATTTAATTTTTAATCTGGTGATTGATACAAAAAAATAAGTTAATACTATTATGAAGGAGAAATTTTAAAGCTCTCAATATTTGTTTAAAGGTTGTAACTTTGCCATTTTAAAAATTCAAGATGTATTTACAATTTATTTATTTATTTTGAGATCTATTGTGTTTTTCCTGTACGTTTTGGTGTTTCCCTTTTAGCTATTAAATTAAAGTCCACCACCACATATTAGTATGCACTCATTCATTCGTTCATTCACGAAAACACATTGGGTCCTCACGTTTTGCTTTCTATAAGTCACACTTGGCAGACGTATACTACAAACAAGTGTTTCACTTTGGTCCTGTCAATATTAATGTAGGCAAATTAGACCATGCGAAAGATTTGTGTGGTAAAGTATAGGTTTTCTCATTTATTTGAATATGTGATGTACTAATATTGTTGAATTTTTCTTTTTCTTTTATTATTTCAAAGTCTGCATAATGGACAAGTGTTATTTCAGAGTTTTAAGGAAGTCTTGCTCAATTAAAAACTGCCAACGATAGGACCCCCCGTGACTTGGGTGTTCATCCGCCGGCGGAGGTGATTTGTTTAAAAAAAAATTGACCTAATTCATTGCATCTTCACTCTTTTTTATTATATATATATATATATAATATATATATATATATATATACACATAAATATATATATAAATATATATATATTTTATTTTTTTAAACTCTGCTAAGAAAGGAAACGTTGAAAGCCAAGAAAGGATCCGTCTTTTCCGTATCATCATCTAGGGTTTAAATGAAGTAAATCAATTAGCAAATTATTTAAATTAGGTTCGGTATTCATTTGAATTAGATTTGACTACAGTTAGGAATTAATAATTTCCGGTTAAGGGGTTGACTAATGCATTGGATCGCCTGTCAGTTTCGTCGTGAGTCTTCACCGCGAAGCTACCATTAGGCCTAATAAAACAAAAACATATTTGATGCTTTTCATGAAAATAGTTTTTAATAATCAATACGTTTTATATTTATTAAAGTTGTGATTGCGAAAACTGATAAATCTGTGTTCTTTTTTCTAGTTTAATTTTTTTTTTAAAATAATTATCAAATCAAATCTATTTAAGTTGTGGGGGTGTTATAATGATGTGAGGAATACTAATTAGTGATCTCAAAACACATTTTCAAGGGTGACATACATAATTTTGAATCAATAGGCTATAACTTTTCTAACACGAAATGGATAATTGTTGGAATTCTATATATTTTTGTAAGTAAATAAAAATTTTCATGAATTTATTTACCAATTCGAGCTATTTATTATGAAATTTACAAGTAAAATGGCTTAATTTACTATTAGAAGCTTACTTTTATTAATACTTGATTGAGATAAGGTGATAACATGGTACCTTATGCCTTTCATATGCCGTTGAGATCTAAATATAAAGTGTGACTTATGATGCATTTTTGTGATGGTTTATGCTTAAGCAATGTAGATAAAAAATAAATAGATATAGTTAGAGCCGATAATGAGGGCCAATTAGGCCAACTCTCCCCGATCCACATCGGCCCGCGGGTCGTCACAGGCTGGCCCGCAAGTTTAGCGAGTCAGCAAAATCGATCCACCTCGCCTCGCGAGCCAATGTGGGCTGGCCTGCAACCACCCGCAAAGACAAACAACCCACGACAAGGATTGTGTTGTCGTCTCTGGTCTGTGAGTGTGGAGGGACGACCGGACGAGGAGTTGAAGACGACCGACGACGGGCGAGGGAGTGTGAGGTGTGACACTGTGACTTCACTGAAACTCAATACCTTTCCCCTACATCGAAGATAGCTGGCCGAGATGTAACAGAACTACCACTAGCTGGTATGGAACTAGCATTGGCTGCTATTCACTTAGCAGATGATTAGGCGAGATGCAAGGATTGACTGGACCTGCCTTCCCGGAAAGCACGAGCATACAGATTCGTAGTGTTCATTCGAAGATTCTACTATACCCTTTTCACTCGGGAAAGCAACTCTAGCCTTTATTCTTTGTCTTGAATCACAAAGCTCCGGACCTTGCAGTTGTGGTGTGTGACTGAGTGTGACAGTGTGGGTGGGTGTGGACCGTGTGGTGTGGGTTGTTGTCGTGCTAGTGCTGCTGCGTGTGTGCTGTGGAAGGTGCTATCGAGTGTCATTCCAATCGTCCTCGACTCCTCACCGAAGTCTAAAGTCTTCAGCTGTTGTGGTGCTATCCCTATCTCGTCACTTCAATCAGCGTCGGCGTCGGCGTCGTCAAGTCGTCATCGTCAGTTGTCATCACAGTCCATCAAATACAGTTGACAGCACAACACGTCAGCACAGCAAATTTTTTTTTTTTCCGGTCAGCTCCTCAGTGGGCCAACCCGCACCCACAGGAACTTGCCTGCCCTGCCCCGCGGGTTAAGCGAGCGCGAGCTAAAATTTTTTACCCGCTCCACATTTTTTTATAAGCGAGGCGGGTCCGCGCTAGCTCTAGATATAGTAGAATAATTTTTATATAAATTTTATTTTATTTTAGATTAAATATAATTTTATTAATATTTTTATTTAATTAAATTTAGTTTTTTTTTTATTTTTAAGATTTAGTTAAATTAATATCTTTATCTTAAGATAGTAAATCTTTTATATTTCTTAGTTTTGTAAAATATTAAGTATTAATATATCTATAAATAGATAAGACATATAATCACTTTAAAATAGAGTAACTTGATATTTAATAATAGAATTATTTCTCAAATGAGATGTAATACTTTCTTTTTTATTAATGGTATGAGACCATCAAAATCCATTGTATGGTGTGAGGCCATACAAGTTAAGGACAGTGCAAATACTCGGACAAAAACATTTTTATTTAACATATATTATAAAATAGAGCTAAGGTCAAAAGTGTAAATATTATAAGAGATGGGGGGTAATTTGGTCTTTTTACTGATAGGATATATAAGCTCTATGTTGATCTAGCACTCCTCCTTTTCACATTATCACAATGATTGAAAAGACGGTCTTTGAAACTCTAAGGCAAATTAGTGATTTCCACAAGGACCAAATCCAATTCAACCAAGTAAGGAGTTATAATGATTAAATTGTTATTTGTGAATACCATATTGAAGATTAAATCAACTATTATATTATAATCAATAGAGTATGAATTAAGGAAGGGGCAAAATGAACACGAAATCAAGCAACTAAGGGATTCGAATTTTAGAACTTAACAAGTAAGTATACTAACTTACATAACTCAATTAGAAATTTCAATTTTTAATATTCAATTAGACCTAAGATGAAGAGATTAAAAAATTGGAACAATTTAGAAAAAGAGAAATTATAGTTCATGAAGAAATAGCATAGTATATGGTCAAGTACACACCCATATACTTACCTGTGTAGAAATATGTGTTGTATAAAAAGGTACACAGACAACTGACACACCCATGTACTTGGGTGTGTTGAAATATGAAAATTTACAAAAAGGTATATGGCCACTCTACATGGTCGTGTAACCTAGTGTACCAAAACATTAAAATTCACAAAAAAAAAATACACAACCAACTACATGAGCGTAGACCAAGGCATGCTAAAATTTCAAAAACATATAGAAAGAGACATGATCACTATACACAACTATCTATCTTTATCGTGCCATAAGTACACGGCTTAAAACACGACCCTGTACTTATAAATATTACTCTATTTGATTTATTCTCTAACTAAATAAACTTCTAAGTAACCTAAAAACATAAAGTAAACCTAGAAACTCTAGTAGTATAAGAAAAGGAATCATATAATGGTTAAGTGAAAAGAAGTAAGAAACTTAGATTATTCTTAAAGTAGTACTAAGAGAAAATCATTGTTACTTTGACAAATTTCAAAATAATTTAGATTCAAGACTAGTTGTGCTTAGGACTACGGTTTTAGGTATGTGTAACTTTGTTTGTTTCTTGTGTTTATTAAGTTAGTATCAAATCGGATTAAGTTTAATGACTAGGTTAAGTGGTTAAGTATTTGTTATAACTGCTTGGCTTAGCTTAGAGGCCCATAGTGGCAGATTCCTAGGGGGCACCTTAATGATCCTTATGTGACATTGTCCTTAATGGAGTTATGCTTGGAAATAATCTAAGTTAGTTTAAGGTTTAAGGGCTCATAAGTGTTGGGGCTCGTAGTGACAGTTCCCAACACCAGATTAAGTTTCAAAAATATTTAAGTTTTAAGGACTCATGGGTGTTAGGGTTCATACTGGTAGTTCCTAAAACCAAGTTAAGGTTTAAGTTTTTTAGTATGTTTGATGAGATCATGAGTACCACATTGTTATTATGTGGATTTAAGTAATATATGAATTTGTTACTTGATGTTTAAGAGTTGCATATATGTATGTGAATTAAGTTCTTACTTGTTCATACATGTGTGTTTACTATTATACGTACTGAGCATTAGCTTATCTTTCAAGGAAAAATTTTCAGATGTAGGTAAAGAGGATAATGCTGCTCATGAAGAAGTTAAGTTTAAATGTACAAGAGAAGGAGGATGAAGATTTCCATTACTATTATAGAGATTGATTAAGAATCGAATAGCTTAAGCTTAGACATTTTATTGAGAGTTAGATTATTTTAATATTTTAAGTGATTTGATTTGATGTATTAAGAATATTCACTCTAAGAGCTAAAAGCTTATACAAGATGTATTTTTATCATGTTGAAAGTATTAGATATATATTTGATTGTGGCTTAAAAGACTTATAATAAGATTAAGTGGTATCAGAGTAGGTTTAGAACCTTAACATATCTTTATCTGATAAGGACATGTAGCGAGTCGTAACGATCCCTAGTTTCAAAGCTTTACAGATGGTGTATGGCTATCAAAATTTATCATGTGGTGTGAGGTCATACAAATTAAGGATGTTGTGAGGCTATTAAAGTTCATTGTGTAGTGTAAGGCTATATAAATCAAATATGGTGTAAGTTCATCATCTAAATCTAATAGTGTAAAGCTATTTGATACATTTTTTTTTAGGTTATCATTTCCTTTTATAAAAACAAAAAAAAAAAAAATTCTTTGTGATTTTCTTAGCATTCTTAATATAATTATTGTTTAAATTAAAATTTCCCATTAGTTTCTATATTTTTTCCATAATTTTCATCTTTTATAATTTTTCCACTTTTATGTCTTACATCAAATTTGGTATTAGAGCAAATCATCTAATTATGCTACATTAAATTTGCTATCAAAGCAAGATAATTTTTAAGCATATCTTTTATTTAATTAAATTTAATGGTGTAAGACCATCGTCTAAATCTAATAGTGTAAGACTACTGGATATATCCTTTCCAAGTTATTGCTTCCTTTCATAAAAAAATAATAATAATAAATCACATTTATTTCTTGATGATTTTCTTAGCAATCTTAATATAATCATTATTTAGATTAATTTTTCTTATCAATTTTTGCATTTTTCCATAATTTTCATCTTTTATAATTTTTTTTTTTTGCTTTCATTATCCTACATCAAATTTGATGCAAATCAAGAGCAAACAGGCATAGTAGGATAATTTTTACACGAATTTTATTTTATTTTATATTATCTAAGTGATATATGATTTTATTAATATCTTTTATTTAATTAAATTTAGTTTCATATTTTTAAGATTTAGTTAGATTAGTATCTTTATTTTAATATAGTAATTTTTTTATATTTTCTAATTTTCTAAAATGTTAGGTATCGTTATATCTATAAATAAGTAAAGCATGTAATCACTTTATGATATAGTGACTTGATATTTAATAATAAACATATTTCTCAATGAGGGGTGATACCTTCTTTTTCATTGATAGTGTGAGACCATAAAAATCCATTATATGATGTGAGGCTATACAAATCAATGATAGAATTAGAGCATCATAAAAATTTATCATGTGATGTAAGGCTATACAAATTAAAAATGGTGTGAGACCATCATCTAAATTTAGTGGTATGAGTCTATCATCTAAATATAGTATTATGAGACTATTGGATATATCCTTTTCAATTTATCATTTCCTTTTATAATGATTCACTAGAATTTATGCAAAAGCATGACTCGTTCTTAGAATATTATATTAGTACGTTATTATGTGAACTAAGTTATGTATTAGGGGACAATGATATTTTCAGAACTTATTGCTAGAAATACATCTCTAATGCATAAAATTTAAATTCTTAGCCTCACTTTTTATTTATTTATATTTTACCATTATCAGTTTTCTTCCACTTTTATGGTATACACTTCTACAACTGAAAAGCCAATTAATGTTCTACTGTATAGCAATATTTCAACATTCTAGTTACATTAATTTTTTTTTATGCTAATGTCATGATTATCTTTTATCATTTTATTCATATTTTGGGGTTATGTTAATATGTGTATATATGATATATATCATTTATATTTAGTGAATATATATATATATATATAATTTAAATATTATTTTATGTCATATTATTAGCTTTGTAAGTCAAATAGCTTCTCCATAGCGTCTCGTTATATCTCAAAACTCAAATTTTGAGTTTTCAATAAATAACAAGTTATATCAATAAGCTTACATATATAGTGATTTTTGTAATGCCACATACCAATTTTTGGTCTAGAATTATGAACCCTCTATAAAAATTGTCTAATTGGAAAGAATTAGGAGTGACAACTCAATTGAAAGATGCTCACTTGCTTAGCTAAATAATCTACTAGTTTGTTAACTTCACTGATGTCATGTCTAGTACACCAAAATGGATTTATAATGGAATTGCAATTTTGGATTCCATTCCATTTTTCATGTTTGGATGCATTTTGAGAAGCCAAAATCATGAGTCCTTGGAATCCTAATTCTAACTTTAGGGTATAATGTAATTTTGGTTTTAAAAAGGTAGAATCACGATTCAATTTCATCCATTAATTGAAATTTACAAAAATCGATAATAAATATGTAATGCACATTTTTTTTATTTAAAAATTAAGGGTATTTTTGACAATTACTACTATAATATATAAATGAAATCAATAATTCTATAGATGTTTTCAAACAATGGAATAGATTTGTCGTTCTTTTCTCAATTCCATTTCAATCCATTTCATTCCAAATCATTCTTATATACCAAACATGACATGAGTGCATGGGAGATAACTACTTTTGTTTGTTTTGTCAATGTTTAGGCCTTTTGCATTGCATATTACAATCTCCAACTTAGCTTGCAACATTAGTTTAATAGTTGATACACAAAAAGGCAAATCCACTTCGATCTCTATGTTGCTTTATGTTTTTTTAGAGGCATAACTTTAACACAAATGGCAAATCCACTTCAATCTCTATGTTGCTTTATGTTTTTATGGAGGCATAACTTTGATCCTTCTTTAGCTGCCTAAATTTCTACTTCTTCTATGTTCT